>JAROYE020000004.1:40012315-41212315 GCA_029619315.2 Dynastes maya | reverse complement strand
TTACCACTGTGTTCTTTAACAGATCGGCCCAAAGAACGCATGTTTGCGGCACCATCACATTAAAAGTTGCTTAGTTGAAACTTCAAATTTGTTCAATGAGTTCAACACCACCTTTTAAAATCTCATCGGCAGTACAATTTATAACTTTTTTGGAAGTAAGAAGGAGGATGACGGTCGATGTGGTTCCATTGTACATACTATTACATTAACCACAGAATGTTTTTGACGATCTGTTGTTTCGTCCACACACAACCACAGTTTTCTATCTTTCAATTCCGTTTTCGTTCGTTTTTCTATATGTTCACGAGCAAATGACACTACATTTCGTATCGGTGTTCGACTAGGTAATTTACAGTCCGCATATTTATTCCAGAAGGAGGCAAATGCTTCTTTGTCTAGTAAACGAAACGATAGATTACATAAATCAAATGTAATTTTTTCTTGGTGTCGTATGCCGCTTTTTGCAGAAGAATGCTATTTGCTTTCTATGTGACATTGACAATGACTTTTGGACCAACACATTAAAGGGATTTTACAAACTAGACATTGAATTTTAGCGCCATCAAAAATGAAGTCCGGCATGTCCATATAAAGTTTTTAACTGTGTCTGCCATTGGTCGCTTCCGCGACGTACCTAACTGCGACATTTTTAAAACAAACATAAGCGTACAATTACGAAATAAGTTACAACAGCCTACATATACACAGAGCTACTCGCATACAGCATCGATTTAGTACTGACGTTGTGAACGCGTGAAATAAATAATCGCCGACTCCGCACCACATATCTACTACACTGACTGTTACCGCTGTTTACCCAGACTATACAGGGTGTTCAATTTAAAAAGCATGAGCAATTCAAGTTAGTGCTGATATGCGACGTGCAATTGTTTTTTTTTCGTAGCACCATTGTGATCAGCGGACAACTACATCTTTGGTAATTTAACCAAGACCGTAGCTACAATGATAACAAAATGAGCAATAATGGCCCGATAACTTTCAACAACGTATATATGCAAGTGGGGGGAATATATGCTCATAAACTAATTAACTGAATAAAGTGAAAAGTGGATACAGATAAATTAAACAATAACTAAAAATCGTATGAGGAAATGAAACATTATTGCCACAGTTTCTCTACTAGCAAGGTCCCCGCCCCACATTGGCGAATTTGAGACAGCCTGTACATCTACCATCTGGTAGATCGTTTGGTTCGAAAAGCAGACCGCGTATTAGGTGACCTCTTCGTTGATACCATAAAGCAAAATAAGCGCATTAACACAGCGCTAAAATCATCATCAGACACGTGTCAGTGTGAATACGGTGGGCTTATGACAAAAATGGAAAAAAACGTTATTTAATTTTGAACACATTAGGATAATTAGTTGAAGAGCCTCAAGCGGTAAAAGTGGAAAACTCGGGTAACTTGTGAATTTCGCATTATAATTTAATTTACATAAAAAAATGTTTTAATGGGATTTCGGAATATATACAATGGTGGTATTGTGTATAATCTGTAGGTGTAGAAAGGCGAATGTTGCAAAGAAAAGTGTATTCCGACTCGGTATTCTCTGAATATACCAAACAACTAGGTAGGAAAAAAGGTTCGCAGTAATTTTAAAAAATGCAAAATCGCCCGAGCTTAATTTCAAAATGTTATTCCTATACATTTCTAGAGCTGGATAACCTCTGATATTTCATTCCAGTCAGAATAACCGTTGATTGCTTTAAAGTTTAGCTATGGTTAATTACTTATTATCTAGTTATTAGTTATTACATTGTTGGAAATTAAAAAAATATTTTCTTCGTTCTAAAGAGAAATGTAATCATAGTAACATAACAGCAATCATTGATTCTAATAGATAGAATTCGAATATCCAATTTACTTTTTGCAATCCAAAAATGTAACAGAGAAAAAGATTGTATATTCTACATCCTTCGGTGCTCAGCAATCATTCGCTAGCATTATCTCTAGCATCTCTACTCCGTAGCAGAAATCTCTTGCTGAAAACGTTCCTTATGACCGTTAGGAAGAATTTCTCTACAATCGTCTGTTACTATACCACTACCTAAAAATCTATGCGTAAAATTCCAGAGGGACTTTCACCCTGATTTATAAACTTAGCTTAGTACATCTTGAAACCGCCTTGCGTTCTTTGATCTCATTTCTGCGTTCGACACTGTTAGATGGGAATCTGTAATAGAAAAGCCGTATGTCATTGGCATTCGTGGTACTTTGTTGGGATGGATCATATCATACATGGATGTCTGTGAGGATTGGTGGGCATACTTCAAGCTCTTTTGATCTTTTCCTGGGAGTGCTTCAGAGATCAGTGCTGAGACCTCTGCTTCTTAATCTCTTTGCGAACGATTTGACCAACCACAAGATATTGTTATGTTTGCCGACAATACGTCAGCTTTGGTGAGTGTGGACACTAAGGAGGATCTTGGGGCGTGTGGTAGCTCTGGTTAATTTGTTTAGTGAATGGTGCTTAATACTAAATTTGAACAAAACGGCGTACGTCAAATTTCACAAATGCAATTGTTTGACTTTTAAAAGTTTACCTTGCCTTGACGGTAAACTACTGTCTATTGAAGTGTAGAAGGTATCTCGTATATATTGATGAATATTTGACATAGAACGATCAGGTGGCTCATATTTGCGGAGTGCCTATTATGCCCTTCTGAAATTGAAATCAACTCTGTACAGGGATGCGTTGTTGAACGTATATTATTGTTTAGTTTATTCGACACTGTCTTATAATTAAGCCTGGTATAATCGGTTTTCCCGACAGAATCGTATCAGTCGCATAGGTCGCGTATTATAAATAAAGCGTATTTGTGTGACTCACACCCGACACTTCCCGATCGAATTCTTCCCATAATAACTTGGCTTTGAGATGGTAATTTCATGATTGTTAGTGTCCCTTCCTCTTGCAACTGTTCTCAATGTTGCTTGCATAATTTTGAAGCGTGTTTCGGGTAATTGTCTGTTTGGAATACAAAATTCTGACCCAAAATTCTTACACCAGAGGGTATTACATTTTCCTCTAAGATGCGTTTGTATTATGCCTTGAATTTTTTACAAGATCACCTACGGATATACCAGCAAAACAACCCCAAATCATTACCGAACCACCGCTGTGTTTGGCCGCAGAGACTGTACATTGCTCTAGTGCACGTTTACCCACAGATTTTCTTACAAACACTCGTCCTCGCGAACCGAAAATCTCGAATTTGGATTCGTCGGTCCACAATTCGTCCGTGAAGGCCGGCTTTTTGCGGACGGCGTTTAACCGTGGACACGCCAATCGGCTTCGGAAGTACAGTATTGATTTCTGCGGCGGTTTCTGGAGCTGCTTTTCTTCTATTTTGCTTGCTGGACACCACTATTACAATATCTTGAGCTGATGTTGCCGCTCTTGGTCTACCACTTCTTACTTTATTTAAAAAACTGCCACTTTCACAGTATTTTTTGATGTTATAAGCAACAACAGATGAATTTAAATGTAATTTTCTAGCAATTTGACGATTGCTTATGCTTAAGTTATGTTGTGCTACTATCAGAGCGCGGGTTTCAACACTAATTTTTTTCCTTTTCGGCATGTTTTAAAATTTTAAACGAAATTATAAACACTATTCGTTAAGAGATTTTGTCGCTACTAACATAGAAGGATAACTAAGGGCAATTTGCAAATATTACTTCAAGTGGCTTTCTTATAGCTTCGTGAATCATAGTAAAATTACCAGCTGTTACATTTTTCCTGGAATTTCAAGAAATACGTTCTTTGTTGTCACTACTACATGCGCTTTTATCCCGGTATTACCTCTCCTACAGATAAAAGAAGTAAATAGACCGTTATTATTTACCGAATCTTACTGATTATTAGCATACTATTCAATAATGTTGAAATGTCAAAAATCTAAAATCCGAGGATGTCTAAATACTTATGAGCGGTAGTGTACTTCCATGTATGTATAACAATTATTGCAATAAGGAGAATAATAGTCTTTAATGAAGCTCCCTGGATGAGGTCGATGGCAACAATACAAGTAGACAACATAGTATAGATTAGCAGAAAAGCAAGGATCATATAGAAACTTCCACTGATATTTTAGCAAATATATACAAAAATAAAATGAGAAATTGAAACCACTTATGTAATAAACAAGAGAATGAAGCGATAAAACGTGGTACCTTTATTAAAAAATCAAACATACATACATGTGTACGTACTTGAGTTATACACAGACTATTAAACAACAGATATGGGACCGAAATTTTTTTTAAATATATCCATATATAAAAAGTGATATATACTACAAGCTTGTAACACGCCGTTCGAACGTTCTCTTTCCTTATTGGTAAAAGCAATAGTCATAATTCCAAAAGAAATGTAACATTGAACGTATACTATACAGATATTGTCTAACGTAGATTATTACGATAACGAAGAATATTCCTCACAAACAAAACAAGATAAGAAATGGAAGTACTAATTACTACACTGACAAATATAAGATGCAGTCTTGTGTCTATTTGCCAAAACAATGAGTAATCAATTGTAATTACATATTATTTAATAAATTATTTACACGCAGTTTAGCTCAATTACCTACTACTTGAAAGTATTTATATTATGAATAAATAGTTAAACAAGTGAAGAGGCTATTTATGCTATTTTTCGATTTATGGGTTCAAGGTTATTTTTTTTGCTACTGGAATCTACTGTTTCTTCGCGTTCATTCAAAACGCTTTTGGTTGCGCAAAAAGTTAATGGAAGGAAATATTTAAATTTATATTTGCAAGGAAGAAAACTTTGAAAAATGGAGGAAAATCAGTTTTAGAATATAATATAAGTAAATAAAAACATTAAAATAAGCTCCTAGGCAAAATTAACGTATTACTTTATTAAACATAAATAATTACATTAATGTAAATAAAATTAAACTAAATTATAATGAAAACGTGCACATTGGGTTTATACAATCATTTGAGAAAGAAATCAGCAAAAGATGACCTTATTTTAAATCATTTAACACTTCTTTTGTTGAAAATGAGTGATATGAAAACTAAAATCAAAATGAAAAATATTTTAACAAACTCCTCTTCTCCTAATCACAGCATTCATACACCTTGGCATGCTAGCGATTAAATTTTCAATGGTATCCTGGGCAATATTCTCCCATTCTTGAATTACTGCATCTACCAGTTGATTGTGGTTGCCAGGTGGGATTCTACGACCTCAGAGCTTTTTTGTAATCCGGTCCCATAAATGCTTGATGGGGTTGAGGCCGGGACTGTTAGGTGGCCATTCCATTAACGGAATATCAACAGAATGCAGGTAGTCAATAACTTGTCCGGCCTCGTGGAGACGCATCGTCTTGCATGGATAAAAGTTAGGACCCACAAAACGAGCAAAGGGCGTTACGTGTTCAAGTACGATATTTTCCAGGTAATAATCCGCATTCATAGACCTCACACGTATAGGGAGCAACTCTGTATGAGCGCCGACGCAGATGTAAATTCTACGTAGCATTTACTTTTTTGTGGTATATAAAAATTCTGAAATTTGCAAAAAAATAAGGAGGTGGATGGTTGTTTCCCTAAATAAATATTCGTTATAGAGAAAATATTTACGTCATCGTTAAGAGCATGCAAAACAGTTTAAATCTTGTCTTAACTTTTTTTTATATCTCTCATAGTTTCTGAGCTATTGAGTCGAACAGCGAAGGGTAGTGTTGAGCTTGGGGTGCTTTAGTGGGCGATTGGGCAGCTAAGAGAGTTACCGTTATTCTCACACTATATCGGTCGATAAACTCACAAAGTTTCATTTGAATCGGTGAGATGCACTTACCTGTGTTTCCTTGTAAGCATAGTGCCTCCAGTCAGCATTATCAAATACCTGATGTAGTAAATCGATATAGTTGTTTGTTCCTTATGCTTTGTTTCAGTAATTTCTTAATAATACGGAAAATGCCAAGATTACATTGCTTAGTATTTGCATTGCAAGAACGAAAAAAAGAAAATACTACACCTCTCCAAATTGAAATTAAAAATTATCTACTAGACAATTTATATACTGTGCATTTTTTCACCACTGAACATATACTTTCCATGCATCGACGCAATTTATTTTATAATTTAGCATATAGGCGTTCAGCATGGCAAGTAGCTTCTGGGATTATTACAGAAAATAAAATACAAATACATTAAATTTAACATTTAATTTTTTCCCTTCAGGAATTTCACAATCGGCAGACTGTATGGAATGTGAAGCTGGGCACTTCCAACACTTGTTATATTTTATATTTCCATCTCTATTCCCAACATATTCTTTATTAATTGATAATAAACCACTAGCATAACGTCTTTTTGTGACCCGTTAATTAGATGGGATTAGATAAAAAGTTAAATGTCAAATTTGACGTGTTTGTGTTTTATTTTCTGTAATAATCCCAGTACTTACTCGCCATGCCAAAAAAAAAACGCGTCAATGCATGGAAGGTATAAGGAAAGAAAATGTCTAGCTGTACGAAAAAGCGTACATGCGACAACGGTAAACGCGAATGGGTGATTCACCACAAGCGGAGGGGTTAGCGGCAGTTGACGGCTTACGGTTACCGATGTGGTTAGTTACGAGGTAGACTGCAGTATGTGCGGACGATCTCACTAAGAATTTTTAGAGTATTGTTTTTTCTTTTTTTTTATTTCATCAGAACCTGTTATTTTCTTTAGAATTTCTTATTAGTTTTGTCTAAGCTTCGTAGCAACAACAAAATAAGTATGCAAAACTCTCAGTTCCAGGCGACCATGACTTCAAATTAGTATGTGCGTTCTTGCACACAGTAGGTCTACATCCCAATACTGTTGCAAGCGTACTAACGCGCGACTCGCATCGAATCGATCGGATTTCACTCAATCCCCTCCTCGCTCTCTCGCCGTACATCTATAGATATAGCTAATTTCACATTTTCCCAATGTATATGTTCAGTGGTAAAAAAATGTATGGTATATGCATCCGCTACACACCTTACGCTGATATGTTCCAATTTAGCTGCAAATCAAGTAAAGCAATGTTTGTCAAGTCTGTGGTCTTGCTGGTTTAGCGTTATGCTCTTGTCGTCTTTTTAATTATTTGCGTATGGGGGAAATAAATAGCATTATTTTACATTTCCAGTGTCCCTTTAATTATATCAGATTTTTTATATGTTGTAAGAGTTGTTAGCTTCTTTTTTGCAAAACAAAATTTTCTATCTTTTATATACATACATAGATCACAACTGTATCGCTATTTAGCCCTGTTTTCGTTTTATATTTTATAGTAAGCTCATTCTTTAGAGGTTTACGATTTTTTTTCAGCGTAATTCTTTACTGAAACCGAGACTTAAATATCTCAATGTACTCTAAGGAATTATCGAAGTTTAGAATTAGCGCATTTTATGCCTGTGAAATAAAATAATAATGGCTTGCTTCTGACAGAAGAAAGAGGTTCGCAGCGCGAATGATATTAATGTTACGTCTTGGCCAGCTCAATCGCTGGATATCAAGCTGTCAGAAAACTTATGGGATGATATAAAGAAGGTTGTGAATAAGAAAGAACCTACCAATGTCGCTGAATTATGAGAGGCAGTGCGCTCTGCTTGGACATCTATTCCACAGGAGAGATGTGAATGGTTAGTTAATAGTCGATCCTCGTGATTATTAAAAATAAGCGTCATGCAATCAATTATTAATGTTTACAATATTAGAAATATTAATTTATTATAATTACAGAAGAATTTACTTTCTATTATCACTGCTATTTTTATGCACAGGCATGGTATGTCATTATATAGTAAATTGTGTAAAATAACATTTTAGTTTAATAGAAAAATAAGTGTTGTTACTTGCTGATAATCAGCTGGTATCTACGTATACTATAATAAAGTTAAAAAATAAATTTTACCTTAAAATACAATAACTGAAAAGATTTATTACAAACAAATGAATTGTCATATCGAAAAAACCGTACGCAACACAATAGAGAATCTTATTAAGAATATTCCTGCCAAAATTGAAGTCAATTGGACTATTAGTTACGGAGAAAAGTTTCCACCCGACTTGAAAAATATGGTTTCGAAAAAAACGCAAAAGAAGATTCGATATAATTTTTTTATATAATAAAATGGTCTTACCTCTAATCTGCCATGCCAGCACCATAAAGTTCGTATTCAATTTCTGAAAGCTTTGTTTCTGCTTCACAATAACAGATATGACGAGATTATACTGAGGCTGATGTGCTTAGCATCCGTTAGTCACGCACGGGACGCGCCCGATCAGCCTCCCTATACATTCGCCAAACTTGGCCAATTTTTGGAATTTCGACCTCGGACTTGGCTTAAAATATTCTTCAAAGTTCACACTTTTAGAAAATGCAACAAAAAAAAATCAATTTTTTGAAAATTTCTGGGTTCATGCACGTTTGTATCTTATAGGCTACGAATTAGATGATGTCTGCTAAAAAACCACAAAATTTCCGCAATTAGTGCTCACAATACCTGCTATAAGTACAAGTAATAAAAGAGAGTATGAACACATTTAATCATATTAAAGACAACACGGGGAATTCTGTCAAATGACCGATTATCGAATTCAGGAATACTGTCCATAGAAAATTAATTATTGGACGAAATGTCGTGATTACGCATTTAAAGAAAATGTCACAGACGTTTTCTTACACTGTTATTTTCAGTCTCCCTAACACAAATTGCATGCGTCGCCACTCGTAAGGAGTTGTGTAACCTGTAAAACTACGCGAGCAATTTTCTTCTTGCTTCTTTGAATTAAAAAAAAAACGATAACAAATCCCACACAATACGGAAAGAGAATGATCCAATTATCTAAGATTGTCAGTACTTGCACTTTTTTGTTTAACAACTAAATACTACATTTACATTCATTCCTTTATACCGCTATGAAATCGTGGGTTTTAGGGGAACGATCCGCATGCAAGAGCTGTCTAAAGATTAAGATAACTCTAGACTGAAAAGAGCGACGACAATTTGGAAAAATGGTACGACACCATAAACCGCCGAACCAGACTACATCGAGCTAGTCTTCCATTATGTCTAGACAAATTATCGTATTCGCCGTACAAGCTACTGTTAAGGAAGCGTATCACCAGGACGGATATGCACCCACGGAACATCGAACGAAACGTAAAACAAATATACGCTACGTGATAAAGTATACAAACATGAATTTTGTCGTTCAACCGGCGCTTAACGGAGAAGCTTCCACTTAATCAATATAGCAAAAGGTATTCGTATCGAGAAAGATTACAGTTTAACGAGTGGAACATTACGACTATTTTAATATTCGAGGAAAAAATGGGTTAATGAGGTAATAATATGAGATAAAGAACATGAACGTCATCGATGATATCGAATTTCGCGCGTATCTAGACACTGAACAGTAGTAAATGAAAAACGGATGCGTTTTTTTCCCTCTAATTCCATACATGTTGGCATGGAATAGTCCTAGTATGACACATCTCCGCATGACCCCGCCGTTATCGCATTGTCACTGTTAACCAAGGTCAGACGTCTCGGTACACGTTTTAAACGCTTCAAACATTTTATTTACAATTACACGCTTCGAACGTTTTAAAAATCATAGAATCTATACATCGCAATGAAAACTTTAACTAAGCATATCGAAATCAACGGAAAATTACGAATATTTTGTTGACGTTGATTTTATTTCGACTTGACTTCAAAGGTTAAAAGATTTTAGTGACGCTAGTCTTCTATACGTAATTCGGTAAATCTGTAATGGACACCTGTATTATTGTTTGTAAACAATTTTGCCCTCTATATAACTGTATAGGTCTGTGGAATGTAGCATGTACATACATAAGTAAGCGCTGTTATTCGCAAATCATGTTGTATTGTTTTTTTTTGTTTTATATTTTGCAGGCTATACGAATTACATTTGAAACGCCATTTGATGGCGATAACTTGGTTATTACGCAGTCCTAATAGTTATGGTGTTTAATAGGATACTAAATCGAATTCTCAGCTATAAGATTTCAACTGCGCAAATACACGTACACGATATTGTTCATAAATGTTTTCCAATCTGAACTAAGTGTACTTTTCAGCAACACATGTAAATGTATTAAATTAAATTAAGTCACTGTAACGAACTTGAAATAACAAACGTATAATTTGAATAACAGTAATGTAATGATCTAATGATGGAGCAGTGTCAGCAACAAAAAAGTTGTTTATAGGTAAACAAATTGCGACGTTTTCAAGTTGCTTGTTCACAGTAATTTAAAATAAGGCTCATAAAAAGACATCAGTGATCCAAATTAACGGGTCACAATTGCTACATCAAAAAAAAAAAATAATACCAGTCGCGAGAGATATCATACCTATAGTAATATAATTTATTGTGCGCACCTTTCATTATTTAGGGACAGCCAGATTTTTTAATGAGGTATAACAATATAGCGTATAGATGGAAAATAATTTCTTTCTAGAGTAACTTACAGAAAAAAATTTGGGGACAGATGCTACACAACATAAAATTATATTCAAGTACATATGGTATTCAGTTTCTGTAACTCACGATATAAATTTGGTTTTTAAATGCAACATCCTGTATATTATTACGTTTTAAGATGCCTCTCTTTGGTAGCGAAGATGTATGAGATTTTATTTGCTTTAGAAGTTGTATGTAATGACTAAAGCGTGACAAACGGTTGCACCCGCAGAGACGCCTGTACGGGGGGCGGGGGTATGTATGTACGTATGTGGTAGACATCGAGGTGTTCGGTCGTTCGGTTATTTATCGGATTCTCATTGTGTGTTTTCGAAAACACGGGACGTAAGCCTGGTGTACTTCTAGCATCGCATGTGAAGAAATATATTTGGCATTTCCCTGGTTTGGAATTTACAGGTTCGCACATTCGTTGCAGATTTTGCGGTATAGGGTTGCTAGGTCGCACGACATTTGAATATAGAAGTCATATTAAAACTAAACGTCATGTATTGAATTTAAGAAACCATATTCTGTACTGGCAATTTTTATATGACTTTATTTTCATGTTGAGCACGTACAACATCCCACAACACCTAGTAGATAATGAAAACTTTCTTTTTTTGGTATAAATATGTTCAATCATGAAAGCTATCAACAAAAAGACAACTGGGGTACAATTCACCACATGTGCAAAGTACAGTAAAAGACTGTATAAAAGACGAGTTGAGAAATCAAGAAAATCTGGCTCACTGTGGACGAAACTACTGATGCTCAGAAATACAGTGTGATTCATATTGTGGCGCGTACTTTTGAAACGTAATGGTCCAGCAGCTTCCTTATTGTTAGCCAGTAAAAGGATTGAAAGAACTGATGCCGAAACCGTTGTAAACATAATAAGAAATATGTTAAGAGAATTTTGTATCGTAGGAGCCCAAATCACCATGTTAGCTTCTGACGGAGCCGCAACAATGTTGAAAGCTGGTAGGATGTTAAAAGTATGCTTTCCGACTTTTCTTCACATAACATGCCTCATACACACATGTCATCTCGTAGGAGAAACAATTCGAAGAAAGTATCCTAAGGTGAATGATTTAATACCTACCAAAAAAGTGTTTGTGAAATCTTCCTAGTACACGCACACCGATCGACCGATAATAACCAAACGTCCACTCGATTCCTTGTATGTACATAGTAAACACAGCTCCTTTCACGGCGCCTCTGTGGGTGCAACCGTTTGTCACGCTTTAGTAATGACCAAGGCTCGGCAATCCGTACGGGAACACGTCATTGCTAGCATAGCCGTTCTTTCACGCTTATCGGTAGGAAATGGGAGTGTACAGTAATATTCAGTATTGCACAGACAGTAGAAGGTGTAACACATGGTCCTGATACCGAATTCTATTTCTACACATTTGAAACTTCCTTGTTTTATATATTGCTGCTTGTCTTTCAAATAATTCTTAGGCTTAGATATTTTTTATATACATACATAGTAGAAACATGGTTTCAAACATATCTGCATTTAGTTTTTCGTATCAGAGTTTACTTTTAATTCTTCCGACAGCGGCAGAAGTATTGCTGAATGTAAATTAATTTTAGAAAATAATTTACTAAACGAATTGCAATTTATAAATAATCATTTTACAAACATAATTACAATAAAATATTTTGAGAAGGGCAACATAACATTAGTGGAAGCTCCAATTATCTTAAATGATACAATAAATCAATTAAAAGTTATTCCCAGAGAATTTGGATACAAGTAAAATCAGAAAATTATGTTAGTGTTCAAGAGAAACACATATTTACGTATGAAATGAACTGCGTATTAATACAAATCTAAATACCGATGTACTCATAAAATACCGTATTTTTATACCTTATTTGAAATTTGTTCCACTAACTGGTTGCGATGTTGAAAGAACATTTCCTGCATTTAAAGAAATACTGACATCAAGAAGAACCAGCTTTACAGTTGAAAATTTCTAGTAAAGGTTAATTCAACCCTTATTTCTATAAATCAAGAATGTTAATACTATTTTACGTAGTTCATCCATGTTTACAAAGCGTGATACCGTGTAATCATAGATAATGACTTTATTTAAAGATGTTTCTAATTAATATTGTAAATAAGTATCTACAGATTCTAAAACCAGAACGATAAAACCTATTGCATGGGCATGTCTATGGAAGTGGCAAAAATAACGTATTTCATTCATATTTGCTAGCTGCGTGTGAGTCATCCCGTACGGTTTGCTGAGGCCTGGTAATTGACTATTGAGAAATAAGATAGATGACTGTTTATTCAAATTTCACTATTTTAAAAGAAAAAGGATTTTGAAAATCCTTGAAGTTCAAATTTTTATCACTTAGAACGCATCAGCGATTAGTCTGATGTCATCCGGTCGCCGACAAGCCCCTCTTCTTTGGTCGCAAATATCAAAGCGGTTTACTTAATTTCCAGAGTTCCATTTACAAATATTTCGGCGCAATTGCTAAGATACTGAACAAGTTCAAATCGGTAGACAAATTCAAGTACCTGGGCTGTTTTCTGGACAAGGATGGTATAGGAAGATTAGAAATAAGACAAAGAATCCAAAAAGCGAAAAAGGTAGTGGGTGCGCTAAACTCAATTTGGTGGGACAAAAACATCTCGTTCCGAAACAAGAAAAATATAGGGAGAGCTATGGTTGAAACAATAGTAACGTACGAAATGAAGTGTGGGTAGTGAGAGAGGATGACAAAGGAAGGTTATTGGGCGTTGAGATGGATTACCTTAGAAGGAGTGCCAGAGTGTCAAGAAGGGAAAGAATTGCTAAGGAAAAAATCAGAACCAGAATGCTTGCGACGGAAACAGTTGTTGACAGAATCGAATTTACAGAGAATGCCAGAATTGAGATGGCCAAAGTAACTGTTTGCATGGAAAAGCACGAAAAAGGGAAAAACCGCGAAGGTCGTGGTATAATGGGATACGAAAAAAAAAAATATATATATATATATATATTTTTTTTTTTTTTTTGAGGTGCTCTAACAATTAGAGTTTAGTTTTATGTCAAGCTCTTTTGATTATTGTATTTTTCTACATTAAAATACGACATAAACATCAAATGTAACGACTATTTCTGCGAAATCCTAGAGCAATTCAGGATTTCGCTGCAAGACTTTTAAATGACACTTGATAGTTTTATTACAAATCACACTACACACTATGTAATAGGTGAATAGAAAAACATATTTTATTTTGATAAGTTTCTAGTTTATCTTTCTTACAATTGCCTTTGTTTTTAGGTGAGAGATTTGTTATACCTTATTGACCTTTGCTCGTCTATGTTAATGCAAAAAAGTTTCAAATGATAAGTATCACTTAATACCATACTTCATTGTATTTTAAAACAACAAACAGGATAACAAAGAAAACGTAATGCTGGGTTCAGACCGAGATTCCAACGCCAACGTTGGACATTGGCATGTGCTGTCGGAAGGGGTTCGAAAGGGTTTGTTCCTGTCGTCCACACCAAAATTCGACAGCGTTGGCTGCGGTGATAATATTGTCGGCGGAGCAGTGGAAATGATAACTTGATGACTGAATTCTTTTCTAAGAAAAAAAAAACAACGTCGGGCAAAGCGTTGGTGGGCGACTACATCTTTGAAAGGTAGAACCAGATACAGCGGAGCTCACCTAATCACAGAACTTCAAAGTGAAGACGGCGGACATTTCCAAAATTTCTGCAGGATGACATCAGGACCATTTGATGTTCTGTTTCATTTAGTAAAACCAAAAATTTTGAAACAGAACACAAATCATAGGAGCAATAATTATAGAGAAGCAATGCCAGTTAAGGAAAGATTAGCAGTAACACTGTATTCTTTGGTTACTGGAAACACTTACTGTAGACATAATTCTTGCTTACTGTATACAAAATTCTTCAGTCCATTCCATGTTTTCACCGAAATATTAACTTGTTAATTAACTGTTAAAAGTTTTATTAAATATTTCGCCACCAGAGCGAAGAAGATATATCAAACCTTCTCGTACGATCGTAAACTACTAAATAATACACAAATCCTGTCCAGACTAACTCGAACACTCTTTCACATACCTCGGAGCGAACGTCTTCCAACGCCAATGCTAACGTTAGAAATCGTTGGTTATGTTCGGTCGCATCGTGCACATCGAAGCCAACGCTTGCCAACATCTGACCACATGTGCCTTGGATTGCGTTGGAACCTCGGTCTGGACGCGGCTTAAGACATATTGAATGTACAAATTCCTAATGGTACTTTATTTAAATAATCTATAATCTCCAACAGCCACAATCAATTATATAATCAATAGATCCAGCATTTTTCTTCCAAACATTTTCTATTTTTAATGCGACACATAAATTTATATGGTCACATACAAAGGTGTCTAATGAAATCCTAAAGTATAGGATGGTTTTAGATAGATAATATCATGATTACCCACCAGTACTTTTACAGTTCAAATAAGTAGAATAAATATAAAAGGTACGAGGAGTTTTTTATATTATCTACCTAGTTATGAAAACAGCAAATTAGAGAATAAAGAAAATGTAATTTTTCAACGTAAGAACCATTAACACTAACACACTTATTCCAACGTTTTCTAATAACACTATGCTTTCGAAAAAAAATCTTTTGGCAATTCTGCAAAATACGACTCCACAGCGTTTTTCAAGTCATCATTCAATAAAAAGCGACGCCCTCTCAAGTTTTTTTGAGTTTTTGAAAAAGATAATAATCGCAGGTGCCGAGGTCGGAACTGTAAGGTGGATGTTCTAATTCCTCAAAGGCGCATTCGTTGACTACTGCTTGAACAATTCGTGCTTTATGCACCCTGCAGTTGTCGCTCTGAAGCAGAATTTTCTGAGCATAATTGTGAGGTTATTTTCCTCATATAGCCGTTTTCAAGTCCTTAATTGTGCCTTTCTAGACATTTCCCGTTATTGTAGTCCCCCCTCAGAAAATTGCGCTTTCTTGAATGGTGGAGAGCCCTTATGACTCTATTGTATGGATGTATTTCGAGGGAGGGTCCCAGTAGTGTACCCAGGTCTCACAATTCTATAGAAGAAGTTTTCATCTTGGGATAAAGCAGTCAAATTCTCCTCGCAAATTTGTCGTCTACACTTTTTGTTCGGGATTGAGCAGCCTGGGAATCCATCGTGCCGACACTTTGCTCACTCCCAAATCTTCGTGTAGAATTTTAAAAACACTCGTTTCTGATATTCCTATTTCTCTAGCTTTTACTCGGCGGTCAGTCAACAATGTTGATGATTTCTTCAGTTCATGCTTTCAGAGGTTCTCCACACTTTGGCTTATCATGAATGGATTCTCTGTCCCATTTGAACTGCTTGCACCAAAATTTGACTTGGAAATAGAACGGACTATTTTCTCCATACATTCTCTCATGGATATCCTTCGGACTACTGCCTTCTTTCGATAGAAATTTCATGACGCTTCTGTGTTCAAGATTAAAATCACTCATTTTCGCTTCTTTAAACTGATATATAAATGACAAATGTTAAGCGATTGGAACTTAACTTGGAGATGACACCATAAAATGTCACAGAAACATTGTCAAGAACACTGTCGCGATAGCGTATTGTTCAGTTAGGCAGATAAAATGAAAAACTCCCCTCGTGTATTGTTTGACGCAAATGGTAATCGCAAATTAACTTTATATTGACAAACTAAAGGATATTTAATGTTCCAAATTCCAAACGAAATTTTTAAAAACGTGCAATTCTAAAGAATCCATTCGATATCGTAGACCTAGATAAGTTTTTAAGTGTTTATTTGTATTTATTAGACACAAAAATGTTCTTCCCCAAGCACACTCCATCCGATTGAAAAATTTCTGGTGACGTCAATTTTAAAAAAAGCAAAACAGACTGGCTTTGATATTTTGCGATTGGTTAAAATCTAAAAACATTAAGCACGTGTTTATCTTCTAATTGGAATCCTTGAAGTGACGAAAAGTGTACATTTTTATTCTTCGAGTTCATTTATATAAGGATTTTAATGAATGCGTCCAATATCTATGATCTAAACTCGCCCAGTAGTAGTAAAGATAAAAACACTTCTACACGCTCGGCATGAATATTGTATCGGTTTAAATGATAGCAGCGCAAGCGCTTGTCTCTAACAAATTCACAACTTGTGATCAAGAGAGTTGTAAACAAACTAAGTCGACGTCGTTGCCATCGCTTGTTTTCCACGTAATAACGTCCGATCCAAAGAGAGAGAACGGTTGCTTATTTGTAAATAGAATCGCGTTTGCTTAATGCGTCACAGCTTACTATGTATTATAATACGATGAAAATATCATTTGCGACCATCATCCCGTATAGTAAATGGTTTCTTCTTTATTCTCCGATTTGCACATCGGTTTTGATTACCGATAAACTGATCTTACAAGTCGAAGAGATTACAGGAGAAAAGTGAATATCAAAAAGGAAGTACACGATTGCTGATGATGTAGCCGATAATGTCAATTCCGGTGAAAAACAACAAACAGACGTAGTTACCGAGAATAAAAGTAAAGGAAATACTCGTGCGCTAAGGTGACCGTGAATTACGAATAGTACGAATTTATCCGAACACAAATTTAGTGTTGTAGAATATTAATTGCTACGAAATTGCAAATGCAAATGAGATAAAGTCACGGAGATTTATGATTTACGTCTTATTAATTAACGAGGCAAAAATCAATACATAGTGTGGCAATACTGCGTTCAATACAGTTTAGTACAGATCAAAGAAAATAGTTTTAAAGGTGAGAATCAGATAACCGATAGACAATACAATAGTGCAAGGGGGAATCTCATTCCTAGAAAAGAAACCGTTGAATTCGTATAGGAGGTGTAGTAAAAGTGGATATATGAGTGAGGTGAATCTCGCTCACTACGCTTTCGATACTAATAAAGTTTAATAATAATAAATTCTTTCTAATTCGCGCTTAAATAAAGATTAATGATACTATTCATACTTTTCTTGTCACGTAATTTAGGCTGCATACTAATTCGCTGCGGTCATTTCTTAATCCGTTATTTTGAAAGAATTCTAGGTAAATTCGCTTCCAAGATGATTTTCAGGAAACTTTGTAATTATATATTGTTATGAGACCAGGTATAAAATTATTTAATTACTCAGGGTTAACGTTTATTTTTATTATGCTAATGGAAATCGAGTGTAAACAAGTTTTAGTGTTAAAAAGTTACAGTATTTTTGTTGAATTTCAAAAATTATATGTACTTCTTTTGACAGTTTTTTTTAATTTATAACATTGATCTAATGCAATCCCTTTCCGATAGCTACGTTAAACTATAAATTTATTTGAGTTTATGTAATTTAAAATTTGATTTAAATTGAATTTGTTTATTCGGCCAAATAATAAATGTTGTACCTGCTCCCTGAAGTTCTGCGTTGAAATGTTGTACCTCAATGTGGATGCTGCATCCGATTCAAAACCAAATACAGTGAAGTGCGAATATAGTGAATTCGCTTATAATGAATTTCCAGTTATAGTGAATGCTACTTCAAGTACACAAAAATCATTCCATTAGACTAATGTATTTTTTTTACCGGCTATAATGAACCCGCTTATAGTGAACTTCCGGATAAAGTGAATTGAATTTTATTAAGGTAAGGTAAAATTTTCCGTTTATAGTGAACTTTTCGAGGGTTCCCCCGGTAATTCCCCGGATTTTAAGCTACAAAGAGAGCATAGTAATTTTTATTTTCAGTCAGTAGCCTTTCAGAATTTATCGTGAACGGAGTAAATCTTACGAGTTTATTGTATCGCGTGGAACGTCCAAAATAGAAAAACAAAAACGTAAGGCTTTAACGCTAAAAGAAAAATATGATATCCAGAAAATAAAAAATGGAGTTAGAGTGATATTTGTTATGAAATGAGTTTGCCGAAACCAACCGTTTCCATAAGTTGGAGAAAAAGATAAGAGATTTTATCCTTATATGGTAAAGTTAACTCAAGTTGCAAAAGGTTGAGAAAATCAACTCATGAAGAAGTTGATAAGGGTCTTTTACAATGGTTTACTCAAAAAAGGCAACAGACTGTTCCCATAAGTGGCCCGATTCTTCAACAAAAAGCCAGTGAAATGGGCAGTAAAATAGAAAAAAACAATGTTGTATGTTCTAGAAGTTGGATTGAAAGATTTAAGAAAAGAAATTCTATCACTAGAGGAGAAATTGTTGGTGAGACTGCATCCGTTGATATGAATGTTGTTAATGACTGGTTTACTACTGTTTGGCCTGACTTTCGCAAGAACTATGGAAGTATAGACATTTTTAACGCCAACGAGATGGGACCTTTTTAGCAAATTGACCCCAGATAAAACGTTGAAATTCATAGGAGAGAACTGTGTTGGTGGCCAATCCTAGATGTTTTAAAAACAAGACATTACCTGTCAATTACAGATCAAATAATAAAGCATGGATGTCATCTGATTTGTCTACTGAAGAGCTAAGTGGGATGCAGAATTAAAAAAGGAAAACAGAAAAATTTTACTTTTAGTGAATAATTGCCCAGCGCATCCCAAAGTTCCGCTAAACCAAATTAAATTGGTTTCTATGCCACCTAATACTACCTTAAAGTTACAACCCATGGATCAAGGGGTAATTCATTCCTTAAGAAGCCATTACAGAAAGAAAGAATGTTGATGAGGATGTTAGAAGCAATCGATAATAGGCCAAATTTTTCAGTGAGCATTCTAGATGCTGTAAACTTTATTCATCTGGCTTGGCGAAAAGTTACTAGAGAAACTATTGCAAATTGTTTTAAACATGCAGAATTTTTTGAAAAAGAAGATGAATTTGATTCAGATGATGAATTGCCTTTAAATGAATGGTTAAAAAAGCATGAAGAAGTTCGTGAAAATACGAAGGTTCTTCAAAGAACTATTAAAGTAGAAATAAAAAAGAAAATAGAAGGTTTTGACTTTGAAAAATATGTTAGAATCGATGACAACGTTATGTCAACAGAATATTTGACAGAAGAACAAATTATCCAGTCAGTCACAATAGGTAACATTTAAAAGAAAAAATGCTTACTATTTTAAACTACTTCTTATCTTATTTTTCTCAGTGACAGATCCGGAAATAAGTGATGATGAGGAGAGTAAGAAAGAGTCTGATGATGAGAAAGTTGTGGTTAATGTTCCTTCGATGAAGGAAATATGGCAAAAAATGGCCGAAACTGGCAATTTTTTGAAATCTCGTCAAGTTCCAGAAAATGTTTGGAGTAGTTTTTGTGAACTTGAAGGGTATATATCCACCATGGCTTTTTCTAACAGGTATGTACAAACGAAAATTTCTGATTATACCAAGTAGTTTATGTATTTACTTATTTTTTTAATTTTTTTTTTCTCTTAATATCTTAGAATACTTTTTATTTTTTTAATTTAACTTTAACAATAAAAACTTCCAAGACATGAAGAATTTTTTATTTCGTTTATAGTAAACCTCGGATATAGCGAACCAATATTGACGCACTTTTCAAGTTCACTATAACCGGACCCTACTGTATCTTCTCTCTTCAATTCTTGATTAGTTTCAAAATTTTGTTATTCCAGGATACAAATAAGTTTAGTAATTGATATTTAAAACATTTATGATGAAATAGCTTCGTATTTTATTGGAACTTTTAAATTTTATCTAGGAATTTTGATGTGAAACCTGTCGAAAATTGTTTATCTCATCTCCTTTCGTTTTTCAATTCAAGTGCACAGTTTACTACCTGAATTAAATCAAATAACATCCTAGCTGTTTTCAAAATCCACCAAAAATTCCTTTTGCTTCCGTAGAGATGACTATGTCAAAATTGTCAGGTACGGTGAATGGTTACCATGAATAATATTATAATTTAATGAATGCATATGAGTGGCTATATGTTCATCTATATACAATGCAATTACGTAATTTTGAAATTAAGAAATATAATTGAACTTTCCGTTGACGAATTTACTTTCTGGCACTAAAAGTTGTTTACTGGGCTCTTTTTTTAACAAAAATATTTCTTGCCTACATGTTGTAAAACAAAGAAGGAAAATGGATCTGGGGGAAACTGGAGGGAAGAGGTCACTAACACTGCTACGTCTCGTACCAAAAGTAACTAGATGCAGTTAAAATGTCAAAAGAAGACGCTTTTAAACGCGAGTAAATAAATATCATAGCAATATACAGCGTGAATAAAATAATTTCTTTCCTAAGCAAAAAATGTTCGGAGACAGATGCTGCATAACAAAATTATATTCAAGTATACAGGATGTTCAGTTTCCGTTGCGCACGATACAAGTTTGGTTTTTTTTTAATGGAAAATCCTGTATATTATTACGATTTTAGATATCTCTCTTTAATTCATAGCTACTTCGATTAATATTCCTTATACGTATTTATCTCAGTTTTTAAGATAATTGGCATAATTTCAGATTTTTGCAAAATCTCGCTGTTCCTTTAACGGCCGATATCTTCAACACCTTACACGCTAAGGTGGTGATTCAAATTTTATTTGATTGAGTATTTCTTGGAGTTTTTGGCAAGACATTGAAGATTTTTTTTTATATCAACTAGATTCTACAAGGTGGCAATCGAAGTCGTTGATTCATGTCGTTTCAATTGTTTTTACCCTCCATATTTTTACAAAGTATAATGGAGAAGTTCTCCTAGAATATTTTTTGTAAACATTTCCCTATACCGAAAATGCGTCCTTCTTTAGTAAATTATATATGAAGCTGTACAAATAAGCTTTTCGTTTAAAAACGAAGGGTGCTGTGACGAAATACTATAAACTTTTGTTTCGCAAAAGAAATTTATTAAAGCAGATGTGTAAATTTTATCTTTTTTTGTACAATTTTATAATCTACTTGAAGTAGCCATCATTTTCCTACATACTGCGTTCGTGAGTTCCGTAGTAAAGTGAACCGCTAAAATATATGGACAGTGTTACAACGTTTGCCCACTATGAAAGTATAAGGTGGGGAGTGCGCCAAGCGAATCAAAGACGCTCTAGCACAAGCGGCAATACTATTCGATATATGTATAGGACTCGCGACTATAAATGAATCCTTACGTACCCTAGTATATTGTCTAGTTACAAGTTAACCAGCATGTATAAATAATAAATAGTGAAAATAAGTAGGCAAATGCTGAAAAATAAAAGGAATTGAATTATTTAGCACCGCACACAAAATTTTTTTGAGCAGTAAGAAATATAATAGGAACATGCTGAAAGTTGTTAAAAAAATTGTTAGTAAATGTTCAATAAAATACAAGGAATCGCATTATAGTTTGTATAAAGCAAAATGGTGTCCACTTCGAATTGATGTGAAATTGTATGCATAAATCAAATGTTAGAGTTTATTTTTAATGAATATCTTTAGAAAAACAAAAGTTTATAGTATTTCGTCACGGCACTCTATGCATTTTATCAAAAACCTTATCTGCATAGCTTCATATTTAATTTACTAAAGAACGACACATTTTAGGTATAGGGAAAAGTTTACAAAAAAAAATTATTACAGTTTCTTTACCAGATTGCGGAAAAATATACAGAGCGTTCCATTAAAAATAAATTGAAATAGCATGAATCAAACACAGCGACGATTTCGATGGCCATCTTGTAAACTCCAGTCAAAAACTTTCAGATGTATTGCCTGAAATTCCACGAAATACTTGATCGAATAAATTTTGAATCACCACCCTAGCGTGTAGGGCACTTAAGATATTGGGCGCTAAAGATACAGCGGCATTTCAAAGTATGTCAATTATCTCAAAAACTAAGATAGATAGGTATAGGGAATATTAATGAAAGTTGACATGAATTGAAGAGAGGCATCTCAAATCGTAATAATACACAGGATGTTCCATTAAAAAAACTTGTATCGTGCGCTGCAGAAACTTAACACCCTGTATACTAGAATATAATTTTGTCTAAATTGCACAGGAAGAGAATTATCGTCCGTCCATGCACTAGGCGAATACGATGTATATACCAATAGATATATAGGTTGTTCTAAGTTATCTGACCACTATTGCTAACTTTGGTTAAATTAGCAAAGATGTAGTGATCTTTCCGCTGATCACAATGGTGTTGAGAAAAAAACAATTACACAACGCATTTCAGCGTTAACTTGAATTGTTTATATTTTTTTGTTTAAACACCCTGTATATTTTTCAATTATTCCATAGGAAATGACATTCTGCCTAAGATATCCTTAGGGTACTATAGCCCCAAAATAAAAAACAAAAGAGATACGATGAAATTTATATTGGACAATTGAAACTGTAATCACTTCATTATTAGAGCAGATGAGATAATCGAAACACGAAAAATATATTTCTTCCGCCCAACAAAATGTTGTAATCCAAAAAAATGCGCAAAATTGTGTTAAAAGGATGCAGATTCCATCTTGGACAGTTATAGTGTGCGTTTAATGTTGTTTTTATTGTCAGAAAATAAGGTATCTGTTGTGTCCCTGCGTAGGTGGAACAAAATACAGAAATTGGGATTAACAGCAGAATACAATCAAGATACAGATGTTGGAAGATATCTATACAATATACATACATATATTCGGCCTTTCTTTTTCGATCTCTCCGCTGTATGCGACTGTTTTGCGGTCGATTTCGCAGAAATTTTACATAAAAACATTGTAGTTCAGAAGTTTGCAAATTATTTAGTGGACACATGTTTCTGGAATATGCTGATTTTCCATCTCATATGTGGGCCGAGAATAACTCATTTATTGCACGGACAACTAATGCGAAAACTTTCATTCTTTGTTTTATAACCATCATCCGTAATATACATATTTCTATTTTTAGAAAATTTGATAAATATTCAAAGTGATGCTTATATTGAAAATACGTAGCGTCAATCAAGAGAAAAAAAGTAGATCGTAGGGCCATATATTTACGCAAGCAATTTTAAGATTAAAAAGTATCATTACTGAACCAAAATGTAATAAGTAAAGCTGGCCACGAGCGGTACCGCGCAGTAGCGTAGAGTCGACCAGGCCTCGCGTTCCACTAGAGTTATTCTGCTAATAGAGATGTTTGCTGCCGCAAATAATTTCGCTCATCTTTTAAATAAAAATTAAATAACACGTGCTCAAACACTTACCATTTTAAGATCCTCCGTGAAATCACAAAGTGAATAATGTCTGTTAAATATCTGCAACATTAGATATGTTTCAACTGTTGTTTCGGCAAAACTAGTACGGGATGAGGAAAAAATGCGTTTATATGCAAGAACGAACGTTCTACATCTAGTGACGTAATATTTGCGTAAGTAAATAATCTTTCAAATAACTTAACAATTCTGTTGACGCACCTTCACAAATGTGTCTTAATGTGCCAAAATCAGAATTTTTCTCAAAAACACTTTCAAATTTTTCTAGAACAGAAACATTTTTTGCGTCTTCAATCGCGCATAGCTGTGCGTGAACATGTTGCACTATTTGTAGAGATTCTTCTAACGGCACCGCAGGATTTTGTAATTTTTCTATTGCATCTGCAAGCCCGAAGTAATTGTTCTGAATAGTTTTAATATCCGTTTTAACCTGACTATCTTGAAATTTCGACTGGCTTTTCTGGATAACGGCAGCTTCCTTTGTATCGAATTGTAAAACCACGTTCTTAATATTGTCAAAATATTTATGATAATAAAACGCGGCCTGCAACCATGTTCCCCAACGAGTTAGAATAGGTTCTGGTGCTCTGGTATACGGGGCACAGTCTGTGAAATTCGCGAATACGTTTCGGTGATTTGACAAATACTGCTTTAGTATGCGCTATTAAAGCGTCTACCCCAGGATAACATTTTCTGATACTATCCGCCACAAGATTAAGAGCATGAATTTTACACGTAATGTGTAAGAAATTAGCAGAATGCTTTTTAAGAGACCGGCCTACAGAAAGCATGTTTGCAGCACCATCACTCACTAACATCAAGAGTTGGTTTGTTGAAAGTTCAAACTTGTCCAATGTATTCAACACTAACTTTGAAATTACTTCGGCAGTACACTGTTGTATTCGTTTGGAGACTAATAGAATTGAAGGTGCCGATTGATGAGGTTCCAATTTGCGTGCCATTACATTAAGAACAGAATGTTTCTTCCGATCTGTTGTTTCGTCGACACATAACCACAATTTTTGATCTTTCAACTCCGATTTTATTTTTTGTTCAATATGTTCGCGCGCAGATGGCACAATTCTTCGTAACGATGTTCGACTTGGTAATTTGCACTCCGAATAGTTATTCCAAAAGCAGATAAATGGTTCGTTGTCTAGTAAATTAAACGGTATATTACATGCGATAAACGTAACGCATAAATTAAATATAAATTTTTCATTGTCTCGCGCGCAATTTCTTTTTGAGACATGCTTTTCACTATTTACGTGTCGTAGACAATGTTGTCTGGACCAACACATTAACGGGATTTTACAGATTACACATTTAATTTTAGCACCTTCATATATTAAGTCTGGAATTTCTGCAATAAATTTTCGAAGTTTGTCCGACCGCGGTCGTTTTGCTGACGAAATCATAATTTTTCTAGGACAAATAAACAATTGCGCAAATGACCGGCAGCGAAAATGTCCGTACTGCTCCGCAGACGAAGTAATACTACCGTTCCTCTCGGTCCGAACTGATTCCACGCCGATGCGCGGTACCGCTCGTGGCCAGCGTTAGTAATAAGTCATCTTGAATTTATTGAACTTATGTCACAATAATTTTTACCATGTGCCTAAATAAATTGTTATATAAGTATTATGATTTCGTTTTCATATTACCCTGAAACTTATAATTAACAGGGGCGAACTAACCTATGGTCATCGGAGCCAAACTAAATTAGCAGGGGAAAGACGCTTACATGAAGGCCATTTAACACTGAACCCAACAATAAGACAATTATGTAAAAATCTTTGGTAGCATAGGCCTTGGTTTTATAGTTCTCCACAACTCCTAAAAGTCTTTCAATGATTTTTGGGCAAACCATACGCATTCATATTTATTTCAAAGCTTGCAAATATTTGAAGAAATCATATTGAAACAAGAAAGTGCATTCATGAGCAACAGTAAAAAATCGTAACTAATTGGATAAATTAGACAAGTATTGAAAACATCAAAAGTATTGCACTTTAATCGCATTTCCTCTTAATTCGTGAGCAGTACAGAAGTGGAAACCTAGAACCATAGTTTTTACAATCACAGTGTTTTACGTCTACACTTTAAAATTACGAACACTTCTAATTGGTCAGTTACCTAACTAGTACATGCGATATATACATGGAGTAATAAACCTGCTTGCCATATAATATAATTATAATAGTATAATTCTCGGGAGGCAGGAGCATTACAACATAATCAGCATGTTTATAGAATGCGAGTCGACCTTTGAAAACTATACAGTACAGCACATACATACATCTACCTGCGTTATTATTTAATGTGTTTAGGAATCTTTTGTAAATATTTCCTCAACAATTAATGATATCGTAATGTAAAGTAATTGCAATTATATATATCTACACGAGACGACCAACGCTTTGTGTTAAAATACATAGAGATAACGACGTATATTAAGCTCACTAGTTACTTATGTAAATCATGTATGGTAGCAAACTAGGAATGCAACTTTTTATACATTCGACTATGTAATTAAATATAATAAAAACATATTCTTTTCAAGGATCGGATCCTGTCAATTACTGATAGGTGATAGTAAAAATAACTTCTATAACTCATATAAACATGCATACATCGACGAATATCGGAAACCTGTGTGTGACACTAACAAAGTACGCATTCACAACCTGGCAATCGGCTACTTTCACCCGCTAGTATTTTGACCCCGAAGGATCATTCTACGAATAAAAATTATCGTCGGCGAAGCCAACGGCGTACTTGGATATGGTCCAAGGGTATGTGTGCATGCACACTGTCCCATTATAAATTACCTATACACGCAGACACGGACAGAAATACGGACGACACGTACGCAAAATATATATTTATAAATTCGTACACACGAGCCATGTTGATAGTCCCGAGCCTTCGTCATGCGTACTTCATCAGAGATGATGGTATAAAAACGAATTTAATTATTTCTGACGCACAATGTTCCCAGATTAAGAAAAAACCGCCAACAAAGTGAAAATGGAGATGTTACAGAGAAATTATTACGTGTATGACTATAAGTGCGCATTGGTAAGTTATACTGATTTCAACAATTGCTCTTACAACAAATACAGATATTTATATAACACAACAGTATTTATAGTTTCCATTTTTAAAGTACAAATACAGGATGTAGGACGCAGGGAACCTGATATATACGTAATATCAGGGCCTGTTCTGAACCTCCAGCCGCCCACCTGCGAAGTTTTAGTCGCACATCTCCTATATACACTAAATCAAGGGAAAATGCCTTTTGTATAATTTATTTTATACAGTTTTTGCTATGCATAAGTTGTTCTGAATATAATAACTTAAATCAACACCTACTTATTTTCTAAACAACACGCACATTATAATTGTTTTATACAGCGTGTCCCACTAAAAGTAGGGACCGGTGATAGCTTGGAAACTACAATAGCTATAGTGATGCGAAAAACATATTCATAACTAAAGTGGTAAAGAATAATATGATAAAAATATTTTTAAATTCCAAACATGAGCGCTAGGGGATGCCATTGTTAGGACCAACAGTAAATTTGAAATTAGTCGGTAGAAGTTCTAGGATTAACTATGATTTTAAATGCTTTATTAAAAAGCTTAGTTAATTACGCACCACTTTGGTTAAAGACGTTATGTCATATTGTGAATAATAAGTGTAGCAGGCGTTGCCGAACCATGTAAAACTAAACCTACTATAACTTCTGCACTTTTACCCGTATTAAAGAAATGTGGACTTGTTTGAAATGGCATTCAGCGTTGTTTTAGGCGTCGCAATTTGCGCTACCCGTTAATGTTCAAGAAATCTACCAGACTACATTGCTGTATTACGCGTTGCAATTTTGAAATCAGTATCAGTTGTGTTGTCAGAATAAGTAGAAGTGCTAAGAAATGAGTGCTCCCTATATCAAGCGTTTAGAATCGGTGTTTTTGTGCCCGCACATGAAAGGACCCCAAATGTCTTATAAGGCAGCAGCAAAGTATTTGTATAAGTCGGAGCGTTTAGTAAGAAGTGGGTTGCAGGATATAGAATTCAAGGCAATGTGGATGATCAACCAAATCGTGGTATGAAGCGCGCAACGCTCAGCAATGAAGATAAAGTGATTGTGAACTTGTTTAGAAGAAATAGTAGTTTAACATTAAAGGAAGCGCAACGACGACTAGCTAATCGCAACATTAATGTCAGTATAACGACTATACATAGCCGATTACGCGAAAGTAATATTCTGTGGCGGAGTGTCAAATTGAAACTTCTCCTATCTATATATCGAAACGCGTCGGCGCTGGGCACATGAGAATTTGAATCGAAACTGGGACAATATAATTTTCACTGACGAATCATCGTTCTGGGCATTCGTTCCACGGAAGAAAGCATGGACAGTTCGCGATAAACAAATGATGCAGAGAACCATAAAACCCAGTAAAAGTGCACGTCTGGGGTTGCTTCAGTTCACACGGATTTGGACGTCTACACATGCTTACAGCCAATCTAAACGCACAAGGGATGGTTAAAATTTACGAAAAGTTTCTTTTATCTTCTGCTACATGATGGTTTGGTGATGATAAATGATCCTAAACATCGGAGTAGGCGTTGTGTGTCCTGGAAGGAAGAAAATGATGTCCAAGTATTGAATTGGCCTTCGCAATCTCCCGATGCTAACCCTATAGAAAATGTGTGGTCGTTAATGAAGGGTAAACTTAGAGGTAAACGTGTATTAAATTTGAAATCCCTATGTCGAAGAATTGAAGTACCAATTGAATACGTCGAAAAGCTGATCGAAAACATGCCGCGCCGGTGTCAAACCATATTGAAGAATAATGGCGATTGGACTCCTTACTAACTAATTAAGAGCGTATTAGACCATAGTATGTAGAATTCATTAATACATTTTTAGGTTCTATAGCTGTCGCTTTTTATTTGTAGTTTGCGATACGCTCTTGTTGTACTTACTGTATCTCTAAAAATTCAAATTTAACAATATGCTTTTCTTGTTTCTTTCCTTTTTCTAGATAATAACGAAAATAGCCCATTATCAGTAATAATTTCCCTATTAGTTACATATACCTACTTAATAATATCGAAACTTATGTTAGTTGGCCATGAAACAAAGGAATGATAACTTTTACTCTTTTACACACAAAATTGTATCGGTATTAAACGAAATATGACTGTTTTTGATCATTTTTCAACTAAGGTAACAAAATATAGTATGATTTCAATATAACAGCAGAATTTAGCATGCTGTGGAAACAATTGTTTATTTGACAATTATGACAAGTACATAGAATTTTACTGCGCACTGGTCCTTAAAGATTACTGCTTAACCATCGAATGATAAAAAATTTCGTTTTCTGATGCAGAGGCGTATGATAATTAAGGAAGGTAGTAATACTGTTCTATTCTCACAAAACTCTATTTAACATAAAAAAGTGATTTTGATTAGAGTTTTGTGAGACCATTATTAATACCTTCCTTATTACATATGTGTTTTTTTATACGGTCTGTTTGGTCGACTGCGTGCGGTGCAGAGTAAAAGACGCAAATATGGAATATGTTGGTAATATGGAATACCAAAGTTTCTCAATAATATATGTCGTTACATATATCAAACGAGTTGTGAACTTTTAGTCTAGACGTACTATTAAAGTTACAGTGACCCATGATCAAATTTGGCATTTCCACAGTTTAACAAGCGTTATTTTAAACTGTGGGTTTTCAAAACTTTAACAGGTAAGTACATATGAGAGATTATTTGCTTTCGCAGCTTATTATTATTTAAGTGAAATGGGTTTTACAAAAATATTACTGCCACTTATTATTCTTTAATAGGTAATGAAATATAATCTAAAATGTGAATTATTGTGGGTTGAGAATACCACTATTCTATATTTACACATTCGTTTCTTCACGTATGTTTTCTATGAAAACTTTCGTTTAAAACCATCTTAGAATGCCAGGAAGAAGTTAACGTCGAGTTTGTAAAAGAAGGAAGCAGTATAATGAAGAAGAAATGAGTGGCAATTATAGCAGTCGGAGAAAAAAGGATGTAACTGGTGCAAAAAATTATGTTATTATCACATTCACATCATCAATAAATAAATGTTATGTAGTAAATCTCCAGTGTAATCCATATTTGCACCCCAGTTCCTCAAGTAATAATTTTGGCATTTTTTTGAGAATGTGTAGGAGCACAAGAAATCTAAGTAAAGATCTTGGTTCGTAACTGTTTTGAGTACATTCTAGTGAAGTTGAACTTCAAATAACTCGATTTACAACGAGCACAAAATGGTATTCCATATTTGCATTTTCTACTCTATATTTTTGATTTATGTCAAACAAATGAGGAAGCTTCTATATCAAAATATACCAGGATATGAGTGTTACAGTTGGCTAGATAGCCACAAAAATATTAGCATGAGACTTAGGATAAATTTTGAAAAAGTGTCAGTATACTACTGGACCTATCTGGTCCATAGCTTGTGGCACATGGGTAGTTCTCAGCTTAAAATTAAAAAAAAAATACCTTTCGCCAAGTTTTTCTTGAATGTAACTAAAATAGGAACTTTGTGTATTGCGGTAGGGTAACGCAAATAAAATAATGATCTCCTATCCCAGCATACTGTTCATGCAACCACATACCGCCTTGAATCCGACTCCAGGTGTATACATTAAACTATTTACAAATGTTTACAAACAACTTTCTAATTTAGGTGAAATTTATTAATAAATCTACTAGGCATGAAAAAATCTTCAATAAGAATTAGATAAGTAAAATTACGACGCTACAACTAATAAAAGAACCGCCAAAAACAATTTTTGTGACTTTATATGTACAGTTTTGATTCTTCTCATATTCTGTGTTTCTAACGGCATTTAAAAGTGTCACTAAAATATATTTCAGCTATTACACGTTAGGTACCGTATCTCTAGTTAATTAAAAAATAGACGGGCCCCATGGTACCGGTCTGACCCATTTTGAAGTAACTTCATGCTAAAGAGGAAGAATACTTCGGATACTTTAAATAGCGCAAGAGCGAATGAAGTTAACCGATTTTATATTGCAATAAATATGAAATCTACCGCACTTACCACTTGAAACATGTTTACAATAAATCATAAAGTTTTTATTATAGACAGCTACTTTCGAAATCCTATAAAACCAGAAAATAGAGAATGGTCCATATAAGCTCCGTTACGCGCAGAAGCTGTTACCCACTGCTTATTAAAGGCAATTTATTACTGTCAGTGGTTTCCACATCAGACGCATAAAATGAGGTTCTTAACAAATCCTTCTCGTATAAAGCCTGGTATCATTTATCTACATCAAAAATCCACATCCACACAGTCCAGTATTTCAACAAAGTGGGAATTTGGCTTGCTGTTTCGCGTAATCCGATATCTTATGATACTCTAAATGGACAAAAATGGCGAAACAATTTATTACAACCATTTAAAAAATCAATTACATGAAGATGAACTCCGCAAAGGGTATCTTGCACGGAATAATGCAATCACCCATAAGACAATGGAAACAATGGAATATAACAATAGAGGAGCAGAGTCAGTCACGATCTCCGGATTTGAGAATCCTGAATTATTTATCATCTGAAAAATGTGCTAAAAATTGCCTTTGTACCATAGAAGAGAGCATAAAAGATGTCCACTAGCCCATTAGTTGTTGTTCTGGTCCATTTATTCTTGTTTTAGAGAAAAAATAAAGGAATTAAACTACTCAAAGGACATCATAGGTATTAGTAATCCATGTAGGGGCAATGATGGGTGTTTTATGAGAATGAACTAAAACATGGTGTCCCAGGCCAGAATATGAAGGCATTAGCTTCCTTCTCTTTCTCAAGTTTTCAAGAAAACCAGAGGCCAGAGAGTAATACAGGAACATAAAATTGGAAACAAAAACAGTAAATAAATAAACTCGACAAAAGTACATTCCCAAAATAATGATAAAACTTGATATGACGTCAAAAATAGTCAGGTCTATAGTGCAGACTTATTTGAGTCATCTAAGGGTCCTTCTGAAGCTCTATTCAGTTTGTTAAGCACTTTCTTCAAATCGTATTTTTCATTCTCCTCGTTACAATTAATGATCTCCGCTGTCGTTTTTAGCACATTTTTGTCCATGTATCGTAAATTAATTTTCACAATTTATAGTGTAAGAAAAAAGCGTTGGTCTTAATATCAAAAGAATCTCAAATAGTCGCTAATTATTAATCATTCTATTCTTCTTTAATGTTCGTTATAGTTTACGTTAACCCTATTAAACGGTTAAGACTGTACGTTAGCTATAATTACGCAACTGCATATGCAACATAATTTATACCTTCATAAAAAATACCAAAACAGATAAATCCCCTGTTAACCATAAAAATTATATGGAATGTGTATACCTATAATAATGCATAAATTTTAAATTAACCGCATGCACATGTATGTTTTATAATACATACATTAAGCAAGTTCAATGCGACCTTCACTGAAATGAATCATTGCATTGGTTCTAGCGCGTTAAAGTATCTTGAAAATCTTATTCAATTCTACCATTTAATCGGGAGGAAACATTTAGACCATCACAATCTCATCATTCTCATCAATCATCATGAATATGACTAAATACCATGGGATAAGTGCTAGCGTCATGTATTACAACAAAAAGAAATCAGAATTACATATGCTAAACAGTCAATTAGATTTGATGACGAACGCATAGTTACAAAATTCTTGTTACGCGATGATTTTTGGAGGAAGACAGGAGCGTCAGAAATTGACCACTTAGAATTCGGGAAAAAAACTGGTGATTAAATGCGCAGTTCTAATTAGATTCTACGCCGACGTTTAAGCAACAAAATATCTATTTTGTATGTCGATTGAAATGTTTTTGACGTAAGAATCTTGCCAGGAATGTAAACGTGAATCATATATCAGTGGAAACACCTTTCGTTTCACTATTCCTTGTAGTTTTATAATAGTTCTTTTTTTTTGAACGCTAAAATTAAAAGAAATATAAGTATTTACATAGGAGGTGAAATAATGCTTCCATGATACTTTTCTTTATTGATCTATTTTGATACCATGAATCATACGGCAATCTTCGTGGATCTAGGGTGTCTTAAACAGCTACACGTGAATTGATTGCATATGCCAGTTGTACCTTTACAACAGTTATAAAAATAAACGTTAAAGTGGCATTAGTCACTTTTTAATATACATACAACGTTCATTAACACAGCTTCTCTTCCATGTATCTTTGCCAAACTTCAAAAATATAACGGTAGAATATAAGTCAGCAAAATTTAACTACCTACTGTTTCAAATATTGTTTGCTTGAAGTACACACGCAGATTATGAGAAAATATGAAATATTTGTCGAAGATTATTAATAGAAAATAAAACTTCATAGCGCGAACATGAAATTCGTTTCAGTTCAAATTTATTATAGCCATAGTATTTATTTCCATTCTATCGTTCACATAAAGTTTTTCCATGTCAAATCTGGTTACTATTCCGTTTTAATGTCATTCTCTATATATTAAAGATTATTAGACTTATAATTAGTCTGGGCAAACAGCGGTAACAGTCAGTGTAGTAGATATGTGGTGCGGAGTCGGCGATTATTTATTTCACGCGTTCACAGCGTCAGTACTAAATCGATGCTGTATGCGAGTAGTTCTGTATACATGTAGGCAGTCGTAACTTATTTCGTAATTGTACGCTTATGTTTGCTTTTCAAATGTCGCAGTTAGGTACGTCGAAAACGACCAATGGCAGACACAGTTACAAACTCTGTAGTGGACACGCCGGACATAATTTTTGATGGCGCTAAAATTCAATGTCTAGTTTGTAAAATCCCTTAAATGTGTTGGTCCAGAAGCCATTGTCAACGTCACATTGAAAGCAAACAGCATTCTTCTGCAAAAAGTGGCATACGAGACCAAGAAAAATGTACATTTGATTGTGTTACTCTTATTTTATGTAATCTATCGTTTCGTTTACTAGACAAAGAAGCATCTGTCTCCTTCTGGAATAAATATGCAGACTGCAAATTACCTAGTCGGACATCGATACGAAATGTAGTGCCATTTGCTCGTGAACATATAGAAAAAAGAATGAAAACGGAATTGAAAGATAAAAAAACTGTGGTTGTGTGTGGACGAAACAACAGATCGTCAAAAACATTCTGTGGTTAATGTAATGGTACGTACAATGGAACCACATCGACCGTCATCCTCCATCTTACTTGCTTCCAAAAGAGTTATAAATTGTACTGCCGATGAAATTTTGAAGGTGGTCTTGAACTCGTTGAACAAATTTGAAATTTCAACTAAGCAACTTTTAATGTTTATGAGCAATGGTGCCGCAAACATGCGTTCTTTGGGCCGATCTCTTAAAGAACACAGTGGTAACTTCTTACATGTAACGTGTAAAATCCATACTCTAAATCTTGCGGCACAAACGATTCCTACATGTTTTCCACTAATAAATGCATTGATTGCTAGTACAAAGGCAGTGTTTCTAGTCCCCGACTATTTCACAAACTGTGTCCTGATTTACCTGAACCACCACAGCTGTTACACGTTGGGGAACATGGTTGCAGGCTGCGTTTTACTACAACAAATATTTTGATCAAGTAAAGAAGGTAGTTTTAAAATTCAATCCGACAGAAGCTGCAGCAATCAAGAAAAGCCAGGAAATATTTCAAGATAGTAAGGTTAAAAGAGGTTTACAAACTATTCACAACCATTACTTCGGACTAGCGGAGTGAATAGAAAAATTACAAGATGTTTCGATGTCGCTAGTGATTCTGTTCAAATTGTGAATGATGTTCACGCACAGTTATGGGCTGTAGAAGGCGAAACAAAAGTGTTTTAGAGAAAGACTCCGATTTTCTTATATTAAGACAAATTTGTGAAGGTGCGTGTGAAGATGCATTAAGTTGTTTCAAAGATTATTTTAAATATGCAAATATAGCATCGCTAGATGTCGAACGGTCGTTTTCGGCATTAAAAAACATTTATTCCGCACGTCGTATTTACTTGACTGAAACAGCTGTGGAAACATATCTAATGATTCAAATATTTAACAGATGTTACCCAGTTTGTGATTTCACGGAAGACTTTTAAAACGGTAAGTATTTCAGCATGTTTTATAATTTAGTTCTTACCTTCTATTTTATGTGTAAACTTTTATGCGCGCGTCACGTCTCCGGCTGTTACCGCATATTTGCCCAGGTTACTTATAATAATGATTTTGAATGAAGATAGTTCCTTTCCTTTAATGAAGAAGTTTCCAAATAAGAATCCAAGGACAACATGAGATTACATTCAAGTATACAGGGTGCTCACTTTCCACAGCGCACAATACACGTTTGGTTTTAAAATCATGTTCAAGCATACAAGGCGTTCAGTTTCCACTACAAACAATAAAAGTTTGGTTTTTTTAGATAGAACATTCTGTACATTATTTCGTTTTTGTACCTCTCTTCATTTCCCATTAATTTTCGTCAATATCCCATATGCCTATCTATTATAGTTTTTGAGATAATTAACATATTTTCAGATATTTGCGAGATGTCGCTATTTCTATGCGCCAGAGCGGTGATTTAAATTTGATTCGATTGAGTATTTCATGCAGTTTTCGGCAACACATCGAAAATTTGTTGATATCAACCAGCGTTTACAAAATTGCCATCGAAATTGTTGCCATGCTTGATTCGTGCTATCTAATTTTTTTAATGGAACACCCTGTATCTATTTCCAATATCTGATGGAGAAACTGTCCTAGAATTTGTTTTATTACATTCCTCTATACCTACAATATGTCGTTTTTTTAGTAAATTAAACATGAAGCTATGCTAAGTATCTGTCAAAATGCATAGATTGCTGCGACGAAATACTATAAACTTTATTTCTCTCAATATATACATTAAAAATAATCCGCAAAATATAAGGTATGCAGATCTATTCGAGTACCATTTTTCTTTTTGCGATACCTTGCACTTTGTTGAAACTGTATATTTCGGTGCAATAATATGTAAGGTCCACGTTAGACATTTTCTTAAGAAATTCATCCAGAAAGTTTTTTCATGAACATTTATATTTAGCTAAATTGCCACGTTTTTTAAACAACTTTCGGTATGTTCTTATTGTATTTTTTACTGCTGAAAGATGTTTCAAATAAATCTATTCGTTTTATGCTGAACTCTAATCAACATTTTTCTTCCTACTTTCCCTATTTATTATTTATAGGTGTTTGTTAACTTGCTAGACAATATATGTGGTAAAATGATGGTTACTTCGAGTAGATCAAGGAATTGTACCAAAAAAGATAATGTCCTACACATTAGTTTTAATGAATATCTTTAGGGAAATAAAAGTTTATAGTATTGCGTTGCAGCACTCTATATTTTCAAACATACATACTAGCCTCAAAGAAGCATTTTAGGTACAGACGAATGTTTATAAAAAAATTCTAGTAGAGATTCCCTATTAGGTTCTGGAAAAGGGTGTATCATAAAAAAATAAAAAACATTAAATAAACTTGACAGCGATATCAATGGCCATCTTACACAATTTAGTTGATATAAAAAATTCCTTGATGGGTCACCGAAAACACCAAGAAACACACAATCGCAAAGAATTTGAATCACTGATCTGGCGTATAAGATATCAGCCGTTAAAGAAAAAGGTAAATTTCGCAAAAATCTTAAATTATCTAAAAAAAATAAGATAGATGGGTATAGGGAATATTGAAGAAAGTTGACATAAATTAAAGAGAGACATCCAAAACCGTAATAATATGCAGGTGTTCTATCTAAGGAAACCAAACTTGTATCGTTTGTAGTGGAAACTAAACACCCTATTATATGCTTGGACATAATTTTGTGTGAGAAGTTGTCTCGGTATACTTTTTATTTGAAAACTTTTTCTCTACATTGCTCAGGAAAGGAATTATATTCCGTCCACACACTAACAAGCAAAGGCACCCAAGTGGTCACCTCCGATTTTGATAAAATTTGGTAGGAATGTAGAACACCGCAAAATATTTGACACGTATTTTTTTTTAGCGCCCCGTTTTTGGTTTTAGGGGGTGTAATAGGGGCTCAAAGTTACCCCCAAAAACACATTTTCTGCAATATATCAGGAACGAGAAGAGATATTGAGATCGGATAAATACCAAAGTGTTTCTTGTTACTAGTTATACATTTTATGTTAATGAAAGAATAGTGGCGCATCCACGGGGTCGTTAGGGGGTTAAAAAATATCATTTTTTTATCGCCCCTGCTCTTGTATGATATAAATTTATTTTTTCTTTTTTTATCATTAAACTACATGAAAAAATAAAAGTTACCTGTTTTTGGATCTTTTTATGAATGTCCATTTTAGGGAAGTTATAACCATTTTTATGTACCCCTACCGAAGACTAGTTTTCTTTATGTTTTTAGAAGTAATTTCATTAATTGATTAATTTCGCATTGTATTTCAGCTTAAAATTGTTTGTTATATTAGAATATAACACAGTAATATGATACATACGAACAGTATGCCTTAAAATGTCCGCCCTACTGTAACGGTGTTTTACCGAAAGAGAACCATACTCTCTTGCTAGGACATCGTGCCAATTTTTGATCTAAAAATGCGTTTCTCTATTTATAATTGCCTCTATATAAGAGTGTGGTTAGCTTGCTAAAGTGTATTATCATAATTACGACGTATCCAGAATGGTCTCTTTTGCGTTAAATATACTGAACGTTTTGACAATATTAACAGGTCTAATAAATAACCAATACCAGGGTTATGTACCTGCATCTACAAAAAATGGTGCCGAAGAAGCACTCGCACAAACAGTGTTTCACATCATTGTGAGTGGCTGTAGCGATCCCACTTACGACACGGATCAAACTACCACCCTGGATTTCGATTCACAATCCGACTTTCCTGGACCACAGCTAGTAGATATTGAGGAAGACGACAGTGTAAATTATGACATCGAAGAAGAGATGTCTAGCGTTGAAGTAGAACAGGAACGTACTGATACTGATTTTACTTATAAACAAAAAGCTGTTGAATATTGGAAAAGTGGAAAGAAAGGACAACTTTCTCTAAAAAATGTTCAACATCGCTTTAATAAGGTTGCGGCACTTCGGCAGCTCAAACGATGGGAACAGCAAGTGACCAGCGGCGGAGACAGACGCGAAAAGTTATATCGGGTGTCAGAATATGTGTTTAACCAACTGAAAAGTGCGATAGATCGTCAAATGATTGTTCGTGACTTGGATATAAAAAGATGGGCATTAGAGACTCAAGAAGAGTTACACGTTCCAAACTTTCGGGCATCGCATTGGTGGATACAGAAATTCAAACAAAACCACAATATAGTTTCCCGCAAAATTACGAAATTCTGAACAAGAAGCCAAGTTACTAATGCCGCAAATATTATTGCAGATGCAACTTTATTTGTGAGAAGTTTACACTGTTTCATACCTCAATATGGATTAGAAAATATTTACAATACTGACCAAAGTGGGTTCAATTTGGAAATGCATAGTGGTCGAACACTAGCTGAGCGTGGATCCACGAAGGTGGAAGCTGTAGTGCAATCAGTTTCTGCGACGACCCACAGCTATACAATTCAACCGACAACATCTGCGTCGGGCAAGTTACTATCTCCGCTGCTAGTATGTTTGAAAAATAAATTAAGATAGTAATTATTATATTTATTCTATATCAATATTTATTATATTATATTTTTGCATATTTAGTTATTTACGTCAATTGAATTGTATTTCATTTAACAATAAGTAATTATCATTTTAATTCTAGGATTTGTAAATTATAACAAATTACTTTTTGCATTTGCTACGTCTGTTGGCAATATGAAAAGAATATGTAATAACATGTGGTGTTATTTTCTGTTTGATACTAATTATTATCGAAGTAGAACGAGATACTTTATGATAATACACTACGGAAGCAGTGATAAATAAACAAAAAAAAGAGAGAGAAGTAGTCTCTGATTAGGATATATAAAAATAAATAATAAACTTCCCTAAAATGGACATTTAGAAAAAAATCTAAAAACCTTTATTTTTTCATGTGGCTAAAGCCAATAAGAAATGTAGTCTTAGATCCAAAATTGGCACGATATCCTAACAAGAGAGTATGGTTCTCTTTCGGTAAAACACCGTTACAGTAGGGCGGACATTTTAAGGCATACTGTTCGTATGTATCATATTACTTTGTTATATTCTAATTAACAAACATTTTAAACTAAAAACATGCGTGAAATAATCAATTATGAAATTAATTCTAAAAACATAAAGAAAACTAGTCTTCGGTAGGGGTACATAAAAATGGCTATAACTTCCCTAAAATGGACATTCATAAAAAAATCCAAAAACAGGTAACTTTTATTTTTTCATGTAGTTTAATGATAAAAAAAGAAAAAATAAATTTATATCATACAAGAGCAGGGGCGATAAAAAAATGATATTTTTTAACACCCTAACGACCCCGTAGGTGTGCCACTATTCTTTCATTAACATAAAATGTAGAACTAGTAACAAGAAACACTTTGGTGTTTACCCGATCTCAATATCTCTTCTCGTTCCTGAGATATTGCAGAAAATGTGTTTTTGGGGGTAACTTTGAGCCCCTATTACACCCCCTAAAACCAAAAACGGGGCGCTAAAAAAATATTTTGCGGTGTTCTACATTCCCACCAAATTTTATCAAAATCGGAGGTGACCACTTGGGTGCCTTTGCTTGTAAGTGGATACTCTGGATGTGCAAATATCTACAGTAACTATATTTAGCTATAACAAATAAAGCCCATATAATAATAATAATTTACTTGTTTTTTGGTTTTATATAATCCGTCAATCAATAATAACTAATGCACATTTAATATCCAACAATAAATATAGGATTTTATATTGCGTTTAAGCCTTGGTAATTGTTTTATTTATGTGCAAATTAATTATGCAACAATTTATAATCGGAGAACATACACATACAAAGGTACATATTTTAGGTTCAACTAATTACATATTTTGTTATACTGGTTATTAAGCGAGTGACAGGGAAACATTTGCAATAAATCTTATTGTGATCTCCTTGATTTACATTTATGATATAGAAAAACTACTAAAGTAAAGACATTGATATTCAATGTAATATTATACTTTTACTACTACGACTAAACCTTTACAACTAATCAGTCAGCGTGGGATTATTCCTTGTGTTAAGGTATTAGAAATAGTTTTGGCATGACGTAACAAGCATTACGTAACCAAAATAATTATGATGAAATCATTAGTTTATCAACAGAAAATTAGAATTAAAAATTCTCTTCCAGGAAGAATAGTATATAACATCTTCCTGGGAAAAACGAGACGAAAGTCAGGTGGCTGACATAATTCACATATTGAGTTGCCATCCCTTGTTCCCGAAGAAGAACTTTACGATATTCATCAAAACTGTGAATGCTAATTATCCACACTTAAATGCAACTCTATTACAAGTCTTATAATATACATTTTTCAGATCAGAAACTTTAATTCTCCACAAACTCCCAAACATTTTGACTTGGAGAATTTTTAAATACTTTGCCAAGAATCAACTTACAATAAAACCAAACTACTCATATGACATAGGTACCAGCTATTTACAATAACAATTTCCTTTTTATACCTACACACCTTTTATAGTGTTAATAGTTGGAAAATATTTCTAGTTCGATGTGAATTAGAAAACAAACATCCAATTAATTAACAAGTTTTGGTATTTACATCTAAGATCACATAGCCACAGTTCTAATATTCCCTTAAACAACATAAGATTTAAAACAATTTTGTCAATACACAGCTAAGTATTTGCAAACAATATGATGAATTGAAATTTATAAAGATGATTTCAGTGAAGGCTTGCCAAAACAGAGGTATGAAACAAAACAGTGAAAGTGCTATATCATCCACGAGAATCATTTTCGTATGTGTGTATAAACATACAGAAACACACATTTGCCAGCTGTATTAGAGTGATAAATGCTTACTATATATTAACTACATTTTTGGTATAAAAATGTATCTTTGAAAGATATTTGACATGCCTATATGCATTGTTCACTTGTATATTATGGGTAAAACGCTATTTTGAACTGAGCCAGTTTTAAATCACACAGTAAATCCAACATATATCGTACATTAATAACTTATAATAGCGTAGATTAATTTGGTGTCTTAAATACAATTTACAGTCATTACAGAATGGAGATTATTTTATATTAACCAAACAAATATTAACATCACCTGTTGTTATTTTACAACTGCTCCGTAAATTCCTATTAAAATTGGCAACAGACCATAATAAGATAAACCACTCCGTCTTACCAGATCAAGATTTCATACGATGTTTACATTTTGAGTTAGGTAAGATTAAAATATAACCACTGGAGCATCTAACAAATATGACATGGCATCTTTGTACGTGCATTAAAGCGTGCTAGTAAATAAAAGGCGTCCTATTTTTACTTTTATTCAGTGAAAATGTAACATTACAAAACATTATATTTCATTCTCGAGAGCTCCAGGAAGCAACAAAAAAGGCGATTTTCAATTTAAAGAAGTTATAAAATAAAAAATATTCGAAGGCATGTTCTGCACAACATAAAATTGTACTCAAATATACAGGGTGTTTAGTTTCCGCCACACGCTATGCAAGTTTAAGTTAATGGAACAGCTTTCTTATGTTTTTGGATGCCTCTCTTCAATTCATCTCAACTTTTATGAGATGATTTGAGGTTGTTGCCAAATTCCGTTGTACCAACGGCCGATACGGCTGAATACGCCGGAATATACGAGGGTAGTTCCAAAAGTAAGGTCTCCAAAGCGTTGGGGACGGAGAGAAACTGTTTGTGCGGCTGTTGGCCACACTTTTGTGATTGTTGCTGCCCCCACTCGCAAACAAGCGTGCTCGTGCCTCGCTGGGACGCTCAGTCTTCGCTTGGCAGTCGATGAGAATGGAGCACCCGCTGATCGCTACCGCAAAGTGCGAAGTTCGTGCAGTTATTCGGTTTTTGAGCGCAAAAGGTGTTCAACCGATTGAAATTCATCACCAATTGACGGAAGTGTATGGAGAGTCGTGCATGGATGTCAAAAACGTTCGAGGTTTCCCGAAGCACCATTTACAGGATTTTAACGGAAAAGTTGCAGTATCGCAAGGTGTGTGCAAGATAGGTTCCACGAATGCTAACGGAAGACCACATGCGGCAAGGAGTTGATTCATTCCGTGAATTTCTTCGCCGCTATGAAAGTGAAAAGGAAAACTTTTTGGACTCGATTGCAAGGGTGACGAAACCTTCGGGTTCCACTTTACACCTGAGACCAAATAACAAACGCGCGAGTAGCGCCATTCCTCTTCGCCCAAGCCGTGAAAATTCAAACAAACACAGTCTGCCGGTAAAGTCATGGCAACTGTGTTTTGGGGTTGTAAGGGGGCATTGTTGGTCGATTTTATGCCTGCAGGGACCACAATAAACGCTGACAGGTACTGTGAAACACCGGAAAAACTCAGACGGGCAATTCAGAACCGGAGAAGAAGAATGCTGAGCAAGGGCGTAAGCCTTCTCCACGACAACGTATATTATAGAAAATAAACGGATTTTTGTATTCTAAAAAAAATTGGAGACTATTTTTGGGACTACCCTCGTATGAGCGGCATCGAGTTGCCGCAGTTGACAGCTTCAAGACGACATTTAAGCGACTACAGTTTACAATGCAACCGCGAATATGGACTTCAATGAGTTGCAGATGTCAACTTATATCGCACACGAGCCATTTTAAACTTTGGAAATAAACCATGCGTCTCTCGTCACCATCAATTGTACAACACTTGTAATCTTACTTTTTACAATAGAATAATGACACATGTGTACGTGTCATTAATAGATATGTGGAAGTTTCTGTTTCCAGTTATTTGTATCGAATAAAGTATATGTAAAATATAAATTAAAATGACCAAAAGATCACGTTTTTCAGGGGAATGTACAAAATGGAGTTCTTTTTGTTGTGCTTAACGTTATAAACATTTTTCGATAAATTACCTTTATATATCTATCCTTAGAAAGTTATTAATAGCTGTTAGGTGTTGCTTGTTTTATGCAGTGCATTATTCTTTTTTGCATATTGAAGCATTTAATTCAATGTTACCACACATAAACCTTCTAATCGAAACACATACCCTATGAACTACATTGTTAATTTTTCTTACTCTATACGCAACATTATTTAGTGCGAAATTTTTGTTCCACGCATGTCATCTCGTAGCAGAAACAATTCGAAGGAAGTATCTTAGGGTGAATGATTTAATATCATCTACCAAAAAGTGTTTGTGAGATTCCCGAACATATCCGCGTATTCAACCAATTGTATCCGCAAATTCCGCTACCACCTCAGCCTGTGTTGACGCGATGGGGAACATGGATCGAGGCAGTATCTTACTATCGTAAATATTATTCCCAAGTGAAAGACGTCATTTTCAAACGTAATTCTTCTAATTCTCAAGCGGTTCGCGAGACTCAGCAACTTTTTTCCGATTCGGACGTTCAAAAAGAAATAGATGACATTTCCATAAACTATTCCGTAGTGACAAAACTATTTCCCAGTTAGAAAATACTCACTTATCACTCGTTAAATGACATCAACAATTTAGCAGCCGCTCTAGAAAGCTTGACGGATCCTATAGGACTAGATGTCGCGCAAAAATTTCGTGATTTAGAAAAAAAAATCCGGATTTAGAAAAGGTTGGATCTATATCTGAGATTCAAGACTGCACAGACGAGATACAGGAGTATTGGAATTTCGCAAATCTTACTTCATTAGATGCTGAACGATCATTTGCAAAGTATATGAGAACGTTTTCAGACCGTCGTCGAGGCCTGACCGAATCGACAATGGAAGCATTGCATATGTTGCAGTACTACGCGGCGTACCATGGCAGTCGCAGATTACCGCAGTGGTCATCGATACGTCAATAAAAGGTAACAATCTATTATTCTATTTATTAATAGTGTATCTACTTTTGCGCGGCACGCCTCGGACGGTTCCACTAGTTTCTCGAACATTATAAATAGCACACGCTTACCGATCAACCGATAATAACCGGACGTTCACTCGATTCCTTGTATGTACATAGTAAATACAGCTCCTTTCACGGCGCCTCTGCGGTGCAACCGTTTGTCACGCTTTACTTATTCTTATTACGCTCCGTAAGCGTAGCTACATCATGACATACATGCGTTCCAACCCACTGCAGTCTGTATCTTGCATTTATTATGTATGGTATGACTATGTCAAAAATTATAAATATAGATATGTTTATCTCGGAAATTGAAGCACATACTGCAATCTGCGATATGCATTCTGATCTACACGCTAATAAACACGCTAGAAAGGTGATTCAGTTTTTATTTAATTCAGTATTTCTTGAAATTTTCGGCAATACATTAAAAAATTTTTTCTGTCAACAAGGGGCTACCGAAATCGTTGCCATGTTTGGTTCATATGATAGAGTAGTGTTCTAGAATTTTCACTTGAACATTTCTCTATTCGGAAATGTTGTTCTTTAAAACAGTTTCCTTATCAGATTATTGAAAGGCATACAGTGTTAAAAAAAAATAGCATGAATCAAAGATTGCAACGATTTCGATAACCATCTTATAAACGCTAGTTGATACAAAAACATTTTCGACGTAATTTGAATCATCGCTCCAGCAGCGGGTAAAACGTTTAAGATATCGGTCGTTAAAGAAACAAAGTAATTTTGCAAAAATCTCAAATTATATCAATTATGTCAAAACCTAAAGCACATAGGTATACAGGAATATTGATAAAAGGATAGGAATATTGACATGAATTAAGGACAAGCACCCAAAAACGTGATAATATACAGGTTGTCCCATTTTAAAAACCAAACTTGCATCGTGCGCTGCGGAAACTGAACATCCTGTATACTTGAATATAGTTTTATGTTCTGCTGCACCTGTCTCCGAATATTTTAGGGAGGAATTATCTTCCACCCACGCACTAAATGGTTACACTGTACACCACACTCGATTAGAAACTGTATAGCTGGTTAGTTGCTAATGGCCAATTGCACCACCTCTAGTTAAATCTAAAGATTAATTAAACTGTCAGTTAAAAGTTAAACCGATTTCAAATATTTTATGTTGCACCATTTCTAAATTAGTCATAGCTAATAAACCTTAGTTTAAGCAAGTGAATACAGGGTTGGTAGTAAGAAAATTTAGGGTTTTTATTGTGTATAAGTTTTTTACCAGATTATTAGTGTGTTTTGACATAGGTCAAGCGTCTATAATCAGTAGAGTAACCAAAACTTGCGGACTCGCATAGGCGTCGGTATTACGGGTTAATATAAGAATACGAAAAATTCATAAATAAACTTACTTGCTAATTATTCAACAAATTAGAGGCATCAGGATGTGAACTACTGTAAACTTGCATCATTGCATATGTTTCCACAGTTACTTCTTTAAACCTTGTGCGTCGACAAGAAAAAATATTCTTATACATAGAAAACGATCTCTCCACATCTAAGGAAGTTACATTTGCATGTAGAAACTGTTTTTCAAAATCACTTAAAAGTTCACTATTCTTACACTTATTATAAACGGCCTCTAAAGTATTAACATCGGGATTTTTCCTTAAAACATCTGCCAACTTTTGACTAGCGCATAATCCTCATTTAATGTGTGTAATTTATTTTTTACACTCTCCACTATGTCTAATGATTCCTGCAATGACAATTCAGTACATTGTAGTTTTCTGATGGCATCTAGTAATACTATATAATTGGTACATATTGTTGTTAAATCTTCTAAAAGTTGAGGAATTTGAAATTCTCTTTGACTTTCTCTAATTGCTTTGGATTCATTCCGATTAAATCGCATGATAACTGATTGAATTTGTTGAAAATGGATCAAATAGTAAGAAGCTGCTGTTAGCCAAGTACCCCATCGCGTTAAAATTGGTTCAGGAGGTTCTGGAATACCTGGACAAAATTTACGAAATTCTTTTAAACGTTTAGGAGATTTACGAAACACTGCTTTAGTACTTCCAATCATTCGATCAACGTTTCCGTAATGTTGTCGAACAACCTCACCAACTAAATGCAAAGCATGCAGCACGCAGGTTATACGTATTAAGTTAGGAAATATATGTTTTAAGGATCGCCCAACACTTAACATTGTTGCTGCACTATCTGTCACAATCATCACAACTTGATCTTGGGCAATTTTAAATTTTTTCAAAGCGTTCATTATCACTTTTTGAATATTTTCCGCGGTACATTGTTGAACACGTTTGCAAGCTAACAAATATCGAGATGCTGTGTTCTCGCTAGATAAAACGCGAGCTATTACATTCACAATACTGTTTTTCTTTATATCGGTCGTCTCATCTATGGTAATCCATATTTTTTTGGTACACAAATCACGTTTACACACATTTTCTAGCATCTCTTTCATTCGCGGCAAATGATTCTGTAATTGTGTTTGTGAGGGTAATGGGTACTTTGGAACGTATTGTCGCCAAAACGTTTTAAAAGCTGCTTTTCTCACCAACGACAACGGAAGATTACAAGAGGTAAACATAATTAATAAATGTATGAGGAATAGTGTATAAGGTATTTCAGTTCTTGCATTTCTCATATGCTTAATACCATTGACATGCCTCTGGCAATCAGTTCTGTCCAATGCAGCCAAACGAACATTGCATATTAAGCAAAAAACTGCACTACCGTCATATTTTAAATGGGGAAAAAGTGACACATACTTATGTACATTAGTAGCAAATCTATTACGAGGCATTGTTTTCTTAGGTATGTAAATATTAGTTCTATATAAAACGATACAGTAATTATGTACTTGGTATAATACTACAACACACAAAAAACACCAGCTATATTTTCAAAAGCGACACGTAAGTACATAGCCTTGACCGTTCGACTAATCTCTGCAACAGCTCAACCGGTACTAAGACGAAATCTCTCTCAGCGCAGTTTAACATGATTTATATTCAAGGTCGACACTACATGCCTGCTTCTCTACCGGTTTAGTTTATTTATGAATTTTTCGTATTCTTATATTAACCCGTAATACCGACGCCTATGCGAGTCCGCAAGTTTAGGTTACTCTAATAATCAGTTATATCTTGTCCAATATCTACTTCTTTTTTTTTATAAAATCTGCCGAAACCCAAAAATGTCCGAAAAAAGACAAAGATCGCCAAATTTTACGGCTGAGCAAAAATGCTGTGTTTAAACCTTATAAAGAAATTAGTAGCATATTAGAAAATAAAAAAACAGACAGCGTAACAAGTTCAACACACTGGCCGGTTTACCGAAACCGCTTACGAAGGTTGTAATCATCATAGATGTGAAAAAGATCCTGTCTTTCGTGTATTTGCCTTGGAAGGCCGTTTTCTGTAACATCAATTTCAAACACTTCATCATCGATGATATCTGCTTCCTCAAAGTCCATCATAATACCAAATAATCCTAACCAATTTATGTATTTATAATAAACAACCGTTAACGACAGACGTTCCAAAAAAAAACAATTAACATAAACGGATTGAAACTAGCAATGTACGACTTATGTCAAGCGACTTGTCACTATTTCAATACTAATCGGTAGTTGAACCACCGTTTAACATTTCTCGTCTTTCACGCTCTTAAACCAAGCTTAAACTCATGGTGCAACAGAAATATTTATTTAACTGGCGGTTAACTTTTAACTGAAGGTGGTGCAATTAGCCATAAAACAATCAATTTTTTGATAACTTCGTTTTTGCTTTTGATTCCTTTCGACATCTTTAACATTCTTTTAATATCGATCATTTCACTAAATTATTGAAACAATAATAATTTTTCCATTAAATATGCACGCTATAATAAACAATTTATTTGCAACGCCTGTTAACGAATAAATTGTTCTGATTGGCATGTTTAACTACGTTGCGGCCCAATATCTTTTTCCTAAAAGGCTATAGTTTTCATATTCTTTATGTACTGTTTTTGAAAATTTAAGTAAAGAAAAGAAAGCAGGAAGTAGATTATCAAATAATTTTTGTTCAGAATACTTTTCATGCATTTATGTAACAAGTTTTAAAGACTACTCTGCTTTTTTGCCACTGTATATACTTTTGAAAATACCTACTAAGAGTGCTGGACCAATATTTTTCTGTAGAACTAGGTCATTTCCAATTTAAAACTACACGTTAAACATTTTTAATCGTGGAACTCATTTGCCAAATATTTGATTTATTATCTCTAAATTCAAGCAACCCAATGTAAAAATATAATAAAATATTAAATCCATCTAGCACACTAAAACATTTCGTAGACTTGAAACTATTTTGTCACGAAAAACAGTAAATCATTCACAGAAAATTCAAGAATTTATTACAGAAACGGCAATAAATTTTGGTTAGTCTTCATTATTTGCAACTGACACTTAATTAGCTATAATTTAATTAGTTCTGATACGTAATACCTAACGCACCAATGCTACTCAACTTTAATGACATAAGGCAGTGGTCTATTGTACACAGCGAAGGTAGCACGTGTTTCTAATTTGATTTTTATTAGACCTAGGTCGTCTATTTGTGTACTAATTTGCTTGCGACATTTTCACCGCGTTTCCTTACAGCTATTTAAATAGCACGCTTAGAAATTTGTATTACATACGAAGAAGGCGGTCCAGAGTCAACGATCAATTTGCTATGGGCTATACTTGCTATATAATAATCTAATTTCATCTACTAAATGATCTTAAACGTCTACAACGTGCCCACCTAGTGCGTAGACGGAAATTCTGAGCAATTTAGGGAAAAAAGTATTTAAATAATGAAAAATTTGGAGACAAGTCCTGCGCAACATAAAGTTGCACTCAAATATGTATATAGGGGTTTTCAGTTTGGGCTGCACATCACACAAGTTTGGTTTTTTCATACGGCATTCCCTGTATAACACTGCGTTTTTGGATGACTCCCTTCAATTCATGTCAACTATCAATTTAAGATTTTTGAAAGAAGCTGAGGCGTATTGGCGTATACAACGTTTAGGATACACGCAGAGAAATGGTTTCTTACATCAAGAAAATAGATTTTCTTGCAAAAATCAGTCTGTATTCAAGAAAATAATTTTATTGAAATTTCATTTGGATTAAATAAATATTTCCTTAGAATTAGAAAATCCAAGGCAGAAAAATGGGTAAAATTCTAGATAACGTGCTTTTCGATTTTCGCAAAAATTTTTAGCGTATGACCTTTGAAGGGACCCCCAAAGTCACGTGAAAGCAGTAAAAGTTTGTGCAAATACCTTGTTCAGAAGATACAGGACCTCGAAGGTGAATTATATGCAGGTACGGAGCATTGTTAAAAGTTGGTAATTTTGTTTTCAATTTGATGAATTACTTTTAATTTTTTTTATTGAATTTCTACTTTTGTTGATCTTTGCGAACGTATGTATGTATATTTGGAAAAATTCTAGATAACGTGCTTTTCAATTTTCGCGAAAATTTTTAGCACGACCTTCAAAAGGGCACCCAACAAAAGTAGAAATTCAATAAAAAAAATTAAAAGTAATTCATCAAATTGAGAAAAAAATTACCAAACTTTAACAATGCTCCGAACCTGCATATTATTCACCTTCGAGGTCCTGTATCTTCTGAACAAGGTATTTGCACAAACTTTTACTGCTTGTACGTGACTTTTGAAGGTCATACGCTAAAAATTTTCGCGAAAATTGAAAATCACGTTATCTAGAATTTTACCGAAAAATGTTTCTTCCAAGTAAATCATTTAGTTTTATGTTAAGCAAATATTCATATTAAAGGTAGAAATGAAAAAATGGTGCAGATCTCGCAAAGTTCTATTGAGAAATTATAAGGACCATCCAATAAAAGAAAAAGTACAATAATGGAAAAAAAACCTAAAGTTAATAATTGAAATTAGGAGCAAGTGAATGAGCTAATGAAACAGTTTGTTTTTATAGATTCCAGTATAATTAAGTTATTAATTAGGGATTACTGGTTTCTGTCGTATGTGGTTTGAGGCTAGGGTATATTTCGACGATTTTGCTGGGTTGGTTCTTCCTACCAGCCACAGATATCTCCTTATTTATTAACATTTAAAAAGAATTATTATATATCATATAAAAAAAAATTACAATTTGTCACATCTAGTTTTATTATAATAGATCAGTTTTTAACTTGTTGTGTACGTGTCCTTCTTACAATTTTGTCTATACTTTTGTACTTCGACAAATTAAATTTACAGTCAAAATTTTATTGTCTACACAGTTACACAGTTTTAAATTTTAATATTTGACCCATCCTACTGCTTACATATAATTGTAAGTAGAATTTAAAGATAATTTTTCTTCTCCCTTTCATTACCAATGACCACATAACGAAAAATCTATATAGTACGATTTTTGATGATGGAAGGGACAGAAGAAGGGTCTTTTTATACATTTTACCTAATAATTTAGTTACTAGACTAAAATCTAATTAGATTCTATAGTGCAGATGTTTCTATATTGCAACTTATACTCATATTTTCAAAAAAGGGAACATCAATTATTTGATTTCCTTTTCACTGTTTCATATTGTTTGATAGCTTGTATTATATTTATTCCATTATGTTTTCTTTTGTTTGAATACCCTCTTAGCTGGCCTGAGGATGTGTTGGTAAAAACACGAAACCGGTCGCCTGACATCTTTAATAGAATTTTGTGAGAAATTGGATCATTGTTTCTTATTCCTACCTTAATTACATTATTTCTTAATATTGTAGTTAAATAGGGATTATTTTTATGTTGTTCAATAATTACTTACTAGTTAATATTTAAGTTTATTTATCCCTTTTTTATTATTATTTATTATATATTTTAAAAAACTATAGTTAAATTAGTACACCTGGCAAATAGTAATAAAAAGAAAAAAATATTACATTAACCGATATCTTTTGGAAACGTCGTACGTTAAAGATTATATCATTGCATGGGTAAGTATGCCATCTATATTTCGTTTTCTGTATTCGCTTCCCTTTCGCGAAGAGTATACATACCGCGTTAGTAAGTTCCGTAGTAAAGTGAACCGCTAAAATATATGGACAGTGTTACAACGTTCGTCGCCATGAAAGTATAAGGTGGGATGCTGCGCGAAGCGAATCGGGGACGCTCCAAGCACAAGCGACAACATTATCGGCTATATGTATGGGACTCGCGCTTATAAATGAATCCTTACGTACCCTAGTATATGTATACTGTCTTTAGAACGGCATGACTATAACTACTGGCACTACGTGGCGCCAGAAAGTATTTCACTTGTTGCTTTGAAAGATTAGTGACATACTATTTTTGCCGGTAGTGATTCCAGCAATACCAGGAGGAGCTATTTATTGGCATTATCTGTCTTGGTTATTGTTTCTAGGCATTTTCTTCATATGTACTTCTAGATTAAGTTCATTTTTGTTTGAACGTTATTCCGTAGATAACCTCTACTTTTAGCCTTTTTGAAATCACAAGCAATGTGAATAATTTGCCACATTATGTACGTATACGAGGTACTGCTTAAAATAAAGTAAGCGCAATTAATAATGTGCATATAAATAATATGCATTTCAAGAATTCTAAGTAAAAAATGCTAAACTATTGATTTATGAACGATACCTAAACGCATGCTGGAATTAGGAAAACTATTTACTACCCTTAAGAAAATATTGTTGTTTGTTATAATGCCTATTTAATTTCTGCAAGATGTTCTTGAATCAAGTTAAAAAATGTTTTAAACAAAGAAATTCAATTATTTCATTACAAGTATATACCTCTCTTAAGTGAAGAAAGGAACGCTAGGAAAATATTTCTTTTGATTTAAAGCAGTTATTGTATTGCGGATAATTGAAACAGTAATTGTCTTGAATTAACGCGGACAGCTTTGATACAAGTAAACGTTTCTCTGCATGTACAAGGAATATTGGGGACTGTAGTCAAAACTGAACTGAAGGAGTAAATAAAACTCTCTTTTAGAGTGCTCTAAGCTTTCGAATTTAATTCAATTCTTCATCAGAGAGAAACAATTCTACAATACAAGAAATGACAATAAGTATTGCCAAAAAAATTAGCAGGCGTTCTTACATGAGAGTAGGGAAACTGCATTAATAAACCGTCAAACATCATTCAAAGAGAATTGTTATAAATGCATTAACATTATTGGTTAAAATTTAAATTATTTGTTACAGTTTGTAAAAATACTTAAAACCTGAGTGCATATATTGTTGTCGAAAACTATAAACTAAATATTAGGAAACGCAGAAGGCAATTCTAATTGTGAAGGGCCATGTGCACAACTACGAGGTAGGCGTCGTAAATTCTCAGCCTGATATAGAAAGAATAAACTTGGTAAAATATAAAAAATTTTATTTTTTCAATATAATCTCCCCTAACTTCAATACATTTATTACAACGATGAGTCAACAACTCTACACCCTTGTTAAAAGAAAATTGAGTACTGCGCGGTCACTAAATTTTTTGACCGCGCAGTACTCAATTTTCGTTGCCTTGGACATTTTCATGCACTAGTCACGTTGTCTGGCTGGCAACTACAAACTACTACTCTTCGAGCCGTAATATATATGGTGTGGACTTCGCACATGTGCAACTATGATACACCGGAGTTTGAACACGCTCGAGCCAAGATAAGCCTATCAGGCCGAGAATTTACGGCGCCATTATTTCCCACGCCCAGCGTTTGTCGAACCAAAAATATTGGTCGAATAACTAAATTACTCCGCATATGCAAAAACTCACTATAACATTTTATGCACGCCACAATATTGTTAACGGCAGCTGTAATGAATTGAATACTAACACATAGTATACATTTGTATTGCGTTAGTATTCGTGTAATATTACACATTAATTACATTCGCACTCATACGATGATATAACCTTTAACATACAACGTTTCATAAACATTTTCAAAAGATATTGGTTAATGTAATAGGAATATTTTCTTAACTCAAGACTAAATGATTTACTTGGAAGAAACATTTTTCTGTCTTGGATTTTTTTGATTTTCTAACCCCGAAAATATTTATTTAATACAAATAACACTTCAAGAAAATTATTTTCTTATATTATACATTTTTATAGTCTTGAAATAAAAATATTTTCTTGAAGAGACTGAGTTTTGTAAGAAAATCTAATTTCTTAATGCAAGAAACCATTCATCTGCATCGTATTAAAGTTATATAATAACAGCGAAATAATCTGGTTACAAGTTGGGGAGTTTAAACATGTTCGTTTAACTACACAATAGGAAAAACTACGGTAACATTTTGAATTATACAGCCTTTCTTACAACAGCAATTGTTATTCCTACAGAATTTAGCAGAGTTGTGTCCAATGTATCCTGGCAATATCCAGCAACAATTGCAAAGACCTTCGTACTCATAAGTTCCAGACCCATTTCCAAGTAAAATGTTCGATTGCTTATTTCTTAGTTTTCTGTTTATATTTCTATAGCTAACGTGTTAGATAACCAAGAATTTAAGTAATTGTGTATATAATCCAAACACCAAGAAATATGGCGGTCGTTAGGACCTAAGATGTGGTTGTTGTTGTCATGGTGACGATCATAGTTTCAAAAAAAATGTAACTATTAAATTTCAACCAATATTTCGCTTTGTTTTAAAGCTTCATCAGGGTCAATTTGATAACAAAACTTTTGAATTTGAAGATTCAACAAAGTGCATGTTAGGAGCTTCGATTGATAAATGAAAAATTAGTTGAAATTTAAGTGTCAATCTTTTTAAAACTTTGGTCGTCGTTCCGACTGCAACAACCACGTGTAATCCAAACCTGTAGGGAAATATACATATGGTTTTAGTTAATGCACATGAAACCTATAATCAATACCTAGTTGATACGCAGAATAACGGAATTCCTATATTAAGGGTAACATATAAAATAATTAAATAGAAGATTAAACCAGATTTGTACAAAAATGCTCAAACATTTTCGAACATTGCACTCCAATTACCAAGACTATTACTGTTGCATTATAACAAAATCTCCATGTAATTATTGTCACTACAACATTAAAATGTTGCAGGATGTATACAATATTGACAGGAATACTCCTTCTGTTAGACATTTGAATTTTTCTTTTGTACGTATGGTAAGTGGCCGAACGGAGTTATGTTATTTAGCTTGTCATAACCACAGGGGCCCCAAGTGTGGGTGGGTTTCACTGCTTTCTTATTTCATCCATCGCTGTAAACAGTAAAGTGCAGTTAATTACTTCTCAACATGCATAGTAATGGTGGCCAATATTCTTGACTGTGACTCAAATCCTCATCTTCTGGTGCTGTCGCAGTTAAAAGCAAACCCACTCTTTTACCACCGGACTGTCGAAACGTTTTGAACAAACCAATAAAATTATATTCTCTAAGATAATTATTCCTAAGATAATTATTCCTTATTCCTAGTACTTCAAGCTTGCAATTTTTAAGTAGAAGTTTATGCTTTACATACGTGGTCCAAGAATATAGGTCGGAACCCAGAGCAAAATTTGAAACGAGGAAAAAAAAATGCCCGCAACAAAGAAAATCTAACAAAAAACATTGGAAATTTAAGTCGTACACGTAGGTAACCTCTTATTTCGACTTATTCCGGATTCACGAGTAGTAGTTTTTAAATAATATTGTAAATGATGCAACGATACTATTTGGATTAATAGTACAAAATTTATCAGTGTTTGTCAGTCGAATTGTTATGTAATGTGACGTGTGCTCCGAACTTATTACAGTTAATGTATGTTAAATATTATTTATATATAATATGGGGAAAATGAAGTAAATTGAACACTTATCTGATGACGTCAATGCTCGCGATTAGTGCAGATACGATAAATGGCGATATTACAAAATGTACATTCAGGCCTTGTATTACAGTAACATACAAACATATACTAATTAAAAAGCTAAATATGAGCGCTGTAAACGATCGCCGGTTGATAATGGCAGCGATTTCAGTCTGTTCTGTGTGGAGAATATGTATGCATGAATGCCGCACAACAAATTCGGTTTATAATTTCATAGGTTAGTCCGAAGTTCATAGGAAAATTATCGGAGAGTTAATGTGTAAGATGTAGACCCGTGTTTCGTACGTAAAGTATAAAAATGTGGTTACCTATTTAGTGATGTAAAGAAGGTATAAATATGTATATATGTATAGAAGAGTACGCATAAAAATAACGCCTATTTGAATTCCGAATTATACATATTCATTGTGAAGACCTTGCATTACGTTAATATCTTTCGACAAAGTTGTAAACCTTGAAATAATGACACAAATTTGAAATTCATAAATTTGAAATTCATAAATTTATTTCCTTCTACAATAGAAAATTAAACTTAAATAACATTTCCGATATTTCTACTTGGGAAAATATTTAAAATCTCTCCCAATATTGTCTTCATTCGTTTAAATACGGCGTGTAGTAAACAAATCAAATATAAATAGAAACACTTCTTAATTCAATTCATGTTCTAAAAGGAGATAATTGAACCTAATTCTGATGTTAGAGCACAACATCATCATTGGTGAATTGAAGCTTCGGATGTAAACAGCGGCATTTTCCTCTTACGCCCACCTTCCATTTAAGGTAAATAGCTCGTGGTGTGACAGCCTTAATAATCAATACATAAGTCATCGATAATCTTTCTGTGCAAAATTTTGAAGTGAAATACTGAATCTATAGCGAAATTGCAATATGTCAACGTGAAAGAGTTATTTTCAAGCAATATAATTATTTATATGAAATTGGATAGAATTTGTGTTTGGATGAAAGCTATCCCAAATACCGTGAACAGGGGTGTGACGTCGATCAAACCGGGTTTTCACACTTTTTAATGCGTATGGCAAAAACGCAGAAACAATCAGCTGTTTTCTATTTACAATACTATAGCCGTCTAACGAACAACCGTAATCCCGAAGGTGCAGGTTAAACGTGAACAGATTAGATTTCCCATAAATTATTAAAAATTAAAAAGCAAAATTTTTTAATTTGTACAATATGTGAAATCAAAAATGTTTACAGCTGATTCTTCCAGTTCTAATTCTAGGTGATAACGAATATATTCAATAAAGGCGATTTAAAAAAAAAACAAATTTACTTGTGTGGTTTTCAATCGCAGTTGTTGTGAAAAAACACTAATAACGGGGTGAAGTCAATCACATGGTTTACGCCGAATTTTGTTCGGTTTTGAGATTAGGTTTAAAGCAATTGGTTTTATATAATTTTCTTAAGTGAATGACATTAGCTATGGTGTGAGGTGTACTCGTATTTCTTTACAAAACGCCTTAAATAAACGTCAAAACTGCTAAATATTTTAATTTTAAAGCATTTTAGTATCGTACAATAATTTTTTGTGCATAAATGTGGCAAATATATCGCATCCATTCTAAACTATTATACCTTGTTTATAGATGTCGCAAAAATATATAAAAGAAAATGGGTGCTTATGGTAACCCATCATGTCACACAGTTAATTGTCAGCAGGGTTCGACATGATGTAGCCCAGAAGAAGCTTCGTGAGATAAAGAGCGAAACATCGGTATACTGACGCAGTTTCAATATGAAAATCTTTCTGGAAAAAAATCGATGACTGGTTAAAGCGCCCTCAAATAAATGCTTATTTTTTGTTAATATGCGTTTTATTGCAAAATTTTGCGGCAATGTTACCTATGATTTTTGAATATACATATTTTTTATTTCTGACTGATTGACTTCACCCTAAATCGTTCTAAAGTGAGAATTATGTATTTTAATATGAATGATTGGTTTGACCCCGAGTTCGGGGTGAAGTCGATCATCTTTTAACCGAAATTTTAAAAAAATGCTCACCCTACGGCTCCGATCCAGTGACCAATCGACAGTCTAAATATCAACGAAGTTATATTTTTAATTGCATTAAAATATAATAATTTGTTTTCCAATTATCTGAAAAAGTAATTTTTTGACCGATTTCACCCCGATTTACAATACTATTATTTATATGTTAATATTAACCAATTAGTTATTATTTCCCGGCATCTTTTTATGTATTTTAATTTATCTAATTGATATTTTTCAATGAGCACTGCTTCTGGCAAAAAACGAAACCTGTTGTACCATAAAAAAAAAAACACGAAGCACTCTAAGTAATAAAAGATCCAGAATCTTTGCATACTACAAGTTACTTATTATTTGGTCCATAGGCTTCCGCGGTCTGAAATTGCTATTATAATTGCAATGCGACATTTTGAATATCTGCAAAATGGCACGAGATTTTAGAACTACTGGTATTGTCAGTAAGCAATGATGAATATGATGATAACTAAGGTTCGACAAACGAGTGCAACGTCAGAGACGTATCGCGCAAAATGGGTACGTGAGATACAGTATTATTAAAAGATAATATATTCTTACTTTTTATTGACGTCTTGATGTCCACTGCGACAAAATACTACTGCCCCAAAACGTCAATAAAAGGTAAGAATATATTATTTTTTAATAATATTGTATCTCACGCACCTACTTTTGCGCGATACGCCTCTGAACCTTAATTGTTGTGACTTCGATATAGTGGACTATATGCTGGGTTTGTGGATAACAGAAGTACACAGAAAACACTGACAGTTTCTTTAACTTATGTATTTATTTGTAAAGAGAGCGGTTTTGTCTTGTTCATTTCAACGTTTTTTTTTTCGTTATTCACTTCTGCCCATAGATGGCATTTTACAACTAGATGGCCAATAGGTGGCCTTTTACAATAGATAGCCAATAAGGCGGCATTTCAGTAAAAACACCATTTACACTGTAACATCACTCCCCGCCTTAAACAATCAAATTGTTTAACTACAAATAACAAGATATGACAAACATTCAGGTAAGTATATATGAGATATTAAGGTGTGCTAAAATGCAAGGTAAGTTTATGTGCAATAATACAATATTAATATGCTGATTTATTTTTCAATTTCAGGTTGTTCTGAGTTTTTCTCTATAGGTAATGGACACACTTTTGATAAAGGTCGTTTTAAAACGCCAGTTGAAGTTTTGACACTCACAACACGTGTAACACCATCACTCCCTGGATGCACTTCAATGATTCTCCCAAGGAGCCAATTCAATGGAGGTAAGTGATCGTGCTTCAGTAGAACGAGTGATCCAATAACTGGTTGAGTATTACAAGATTTCCATTTTCCTTTTCGTTGCAGCTCATATAAATATTCCTTGGACCATCGGTTCCAGAAACCTTGGTGGAGTTGCTGAAGTAATTCATATCTTGACAGCCTATTCATTGGTATTTGCTGAAGTTGTGGCTCTGGTAGTCCGACTAATGGCCTTCCAATAAGGAAATGTGCAGGAGTCAAAGGAGATAGATCATGAGGATCGTTGGAAAGTGGAGATAATGGACGTGAATTTAGTGTAGCTTCAATCTGCAAGCACTGTTATAAATTCTTCATAAACGAGCTTAGTTGCTCCAACTACCTTATATAAATGTTGTTTGATGCTCTTAACTCCTGCTTCCCATAGACCACCAAAGTGTGGTGCACTGGGTGGCATGAAGTGCCAAGTTATGCATTCATTTGCACAAGTTTGAATTATATCATTTTGAGAATTTGAAAAAAAATCTTTTATTTGTTTGTAGGCACCAACAAAGTTAGTACCATTGTCCGAATAAACACTTGCTGGCTTACCACGTCTATTGATGAATCTATGAAAACAAGCCAAGAAGGCGTCGGTTGATAAGCTTCCTACTAATTCTATATGAATCGCTTTGCTTACAAAACATACAAAGATACATATCCAAGCTTTATATGTTTTTGAACCACGACCCTTACGATCTTTTAATTGAAACGGTCCTGCGAAATCTAGACCAGTATTGTAGAAAGGACGACTTACAACGACTCGTTCCCTTGGTAAATTTGACATAATCGGATATTGTATCCTTGGTTTTAATCGAAAACATCTAATACAATGTCTGACAACAGCCTTTGCAGCTTGCATACCACTAGTGGGCCAAATAAATTGTCGTACATGAGCTAATAATAATTGAGGTCCAGCATGTAATAATTTCCTATGCTCGTACTCTAAAATTAATTGTGTTAGATGGTGTTTACCGTTAAGTAAATAAGGGTCTTTTACATCAAATGTGGTGTCCGCATGTGCTAAACGACCACCTACTCTTAAAAGATCGTCATTGTCTAGAAATGGCGATAAAGCCAAAAGATTGTGTTTTGATTTTAAATTTGAATTAGATTTAAGGTTTTGAATCTCCTGTCAGAAAACCTCACTTTGAGCTAATTTTATAAGCATTTTAAACGCTTGTGAAAGTTCGTCACTTGTAAGTGAACCTACAATTCTATCTGCCTTAAGCCGTTTTGCATTATATATAAACCTCAAGCAATAGGCTACAATATGCTTTAATCTGCTAAAGCTGGCATACTGTTCAAAGGGAAACCTGCTTGCTTCTAAATTGGTAAGTACTACATACTGTTTCTTGACTTCTGGAATATCGGTAAGTTTTTTTAACTGAAAAGGTTTATGCCACTCAGGCTTTGGACATGACAACCATTGAGGTCCATTCCACCACAATTTTGAGGTAAGTAATTTCTCTGGCATGAGACCTCTGGACGCCATATCAGCAGGATTGTTTTTTGATGTTACGTGACGCCACTGTGAAACATCTGTAACTTCCAGAATTTGGCTTACGCGATTAGAAACAAAGGTTTGTAACTGTTTGGGGTTCTTTTGCAGCCATGCTAAAACAATCTCTGAATCTGTCCAAAAGAATAACTTAGTATTAAGCAAGTGCTTTATGTTTTCGCTAATTGGGCGCAATAGTGCACGGGAGGTTCCAAACGCGGAATGGTTAATAATTTTATAGGTGCAACTCTTGTTTTGCGCACAAGAGTCTGGTCATAATTTCATTTTGAGCATTGCAGCTTCGTACATAAATGCAAGCAGCGTAAGCTTCTTGAGATGCATCACAAAATGCATGAAATTCCATACTTCGCGGTTCACTAAATGAGATTTGACGAGGAATTTGAAAACTGTTTAAATAATGAAGTGTTTCACGAAATTGAAACCAATGTTTCTGGCAATTGCTGGGGATAGGATCATCCCACATTAATTTTAGTGACCAAAGTTTTTGAATCATAATCTTTGATAAAATTATACAAGGACTAACAAGACCTAAGGGATCAAATAGTTTAGCAATATCTGAAAACACTTGTCGCTTCGAAATTGTAATTGAAATGTCACATAATCAGCTTGACTATCCCAAATAACACCTAATGTTCTGACTGCGTCATTGTTGCCTAATGGTACCACATTCAAAGGTTTATTGGTATGAGGTAAATTGTCTAGTAAAACCTTGCTATTTGAAACCCATTTTCGCAAGGGAAAGTGAACGCCTTCTAAAATTTTGGATATGTCGTGACAAATACTAATTGCGTCATTTTCGTGATTAAATCCAGTGATAAGATCGTCTACGTAAAAATCACGAACAATTCTAGCAGAAGCTTCGGGGTAATGGGATTGAGCATCATATGCAGCTTGCTTAAGACACCTGATTGCTAAATACGGGGCAGAGCTTGTCCCATAAGTTACTGTGTTGAGTTCATAAATATGGGGCTTATCTTCTATATTTTCCCTCCAAAGAATTCTTTGAAAACATCGATCTTCGGGATGAACTAAAATTTGCCTGTACATTTTTTCTACATCTGCCATGACTACGAACTGATATTGCCTGAATCTTAATAAAATGTCAAAAATATCATTGATTATTGTTGGCCCAATGAACTGAAGATCATTAAGCGACCAGCCTGAATCTGTCACTGAAGAGCCGTCAAAAACTACCCTCAGCTTTGTTGTCAGACTGTCCTCTTTAATGACACCATGATGAGGCAAAAAATAGGAAGGACCATCATGCCCGTGTCATATGCCCTAATTGGAGGTATTCCTGCATAAAAACGACATATTGTTGTTTTAACTGTGGAGAGAACGGCAATCTTCTCTCCAGTTGTAGAAGTCTTCTTAAAGCTGCTTCCTTTGACTTTCCTAATAATGAAGGAGAATGTTTGAATGGTATTTTTACAACGAATTGACCATCATCGGTTTTAGAAATATTATTGATGAAATGATTCTCACAATCGTGATCATCAGATCGACTAGGATAATTGGAATTTACATCTTCAATCTCCCAAAATTTTTTGATATCATCTTCAAAAGAGGAAACTTTAACAAAATGGCAAGAAGCTAATTGAGAAGGTTGACTGAGAGAACCGCACACGATCCACCCAAAAGCTGTGTTTCTCAAGGTAGGTAACCCCTTTCGAAGTTTGATTGTTTGGTTGTATAAAATATTCCAAAAGATACCACCACCCAGAAGGATTTCAATGTCACTGGGTTCATTGAAGTTGGGGTCTGCCAGTGAAATATTTTCTGGTATATCCCAAGAACTTATGTCAAGAAATTGAGTAGGTAAATTTTCTGTAATTTTAGGCAATACATAGCACTGAATCGTAGAAACGTAATTAATATTACTTTGTAATGAACTAATATTTAGTTTGCATTTTATTGCTAAGTTTGAAACCATTGTGTTTACACCTGATATTGATATTCTTGTAGAATATTGTTTTAAATTGAGCTTTTCGCAAAGCTGTTTCGAAATAAAGTTCACTTGGGATCCACTGTCTAGTAAGGCTTTTGCCACATTTGCCACATGTTTGTTGCCAAATACATCGGATACTTCAATCAACACTGTTGATAATAAAACGAAATTGTCATAAGAATATGCTGAAAGTGCTACTTGTGAAGACGCATGGCTATCAGGCTCAGATTTTGCTGTTTCTAAACTGCTTTCTTTATGAAGTAACGAATTGTGTCGCTGTTGACACCTTTTGCATGGTCCAAATTTGCAATTCTTAAAGTAATGATTAGAACCCAAACAATTTTTACATAATTTTAGTTCTTTAACTTTTTCTGCTCTATCAGGGACAGATAATTTTAAGAAATTTTCACAGTGATAGATAGCATGAGCCTTTTTGCAAAAATGGCATGCAGGTGATTTTAAAACACTAGCGCTTATACGTCGCCCGGTGCGATTTTCTGCAACATCTTTTGTTCTAAACCCTATTTCTAGTGTTTCGATTAAATCAGCTCTGTTCTTTAAGAATGTAATAAACTCATCAAAATTTGGAAATTCTTTCTTTGTTTTGTAGCGCTCCCATTCTCGAGCTGTTGTTTTATCTAACTTGTTTGTTAACAAGAAGATTAATACTGTATCCCAATGTTGGGTAGGTTGTTTTAATGTTTGAAGTGCTCTTAAATGTTCGGACACTGTATCGATAACGGAACGTAAACCTACTGCGTTTTCTTTTTGTAAAGCTTCTATTTCAAGAATTGATTTTAAGTGATTGTGCACTAATAAACGGTTATTATTATATCTTTGGCATAATAAATCCCAAGCATTCTTGTAATTGTCCCCTGAAAATTCTAGGGCTTGAGTGACCTTGATAGCATCACCGTCCAGGGATGCCCTTAAATAATGAAACTTCTGAACGTCATTTATTAAAATATTGTCATGGATCAATGATTGAAATGTGTCTCTGAATTCCAGCCAGCCTTTATAATCACCTTTAAATTTCGGCAACTCGATAGTGGGTAATTTAACATTTTTTAATTTGATCGCATTTGAATTGTTTACCTGGTCGGTTTCGTTGTCAGAAATTGTATTGATATTGTCGCTCGTAATACCATTGTCTGATAATGTTATTGATTCTTTATTAATTGTTAAAGAATTGTTACTTTTGCCTGTTTGGCAATTTGTTTGAAATGTTTTAGCTCTAGCTAGTGTCGATAAAAATGTATTTGTAAACTCGTTTCTGTAATTGAAATGCTCCTCTAATTTGTCATCATCGCAAAGGCATTCTATTTCTGATTGAATATTCTCAAATTCATTGAGTAAATTTGAAAAACTGTCAAGACGTAATTGCAATTCGCACAACTGACTCTCTTTAACGCTTTCACTGCTCTCAACTGATTCAAAAAACTTTGTAAAAAGTTTTTGTTTAAACATGCCTCGTTTTCGAATTTGCATCTTTAAATTCTCCATTGTACTTGATAATTAAAGGTTATTTGCAACTGTGAAATTAAATTGTAAATTGTATGAAATATAACCTATAACTTGTGAATATTCAGTTGAGATTGACAAAAATATAATTGTAATTATTGTTAAACCAAAATAGTGTTGCACGACTGTATAAGGAAATGGTACGAAACTTACTGCATCAGTCTTCGATTGTGTGCCGACCTCAGGGAAATCTCGCCTCCATTCTTTTTATTGATGATGCTTATGTGACTTTTCTGTTATCCGCCGATGAAGGACCAAAATGTTGTGACTTCGATAAGAGGGACTGTATGCTGGTTTGTGATAACAGAAGTACACAGAAAACACTGACAGTTCTTTAACTTATTATTTATTGTAAGAGAGCGTTTGTCTTGTTCATTTCAACGTTTTTTTTTTTTCGTTACTCACTTCTGCCCATAGATGGCATTTTACAACTAGATGGCCAATAGGTGGCCTTTTACAATAGATAGCCAATAAGGCGGCATTTCAGTAAAAACACCATTTACACTGTAACATTAATGATGTGTATTCTTCCATATTACTGTTATCATTGCACATATATAGATATCATAAAATCTGTAGTAGAATATTATTGTGTTTGAGTTAATGATAAACGGTTTCACTATTACAATTCCTTATGACTGTTGTTTATAAACTTTTCTAACTTTGAAGCACGACAAAGTAAGGATGTCTGGAATTAATAATTATAATTTCGTTCATTGTGTAATATTGGTTTTGGTATCGTTGCGATTTAAATACTTTCGTTTGAGCATTTTGTGACACATATCGAAATTAAATGGTAAACTATTTTTAGAAAACTTTACTTAGTCTGGGGGAACGCAAAAGTAATGGTTAAAATCGCTACGCTCGTTAAAAGACACACAGTACCTTGAGCTTTTATTGTAGGCGATTTACTGCGAGTTACCCAACATTATGTACTTACACACTTAAATATAGAGAGAATTTACAATGCGAACGCTTAGCATAATTGCTCGCTTATTTGAAATATTTCACCTTGCCACTTAATGGAAGTACAATGACAATATAAATTTCCTCTCAGAGGTGTTGCGCAACGTTTTTTCAGATTGGTCAATTTTACAAGGCATAGTGAATAAATCGTTTTTGGTGAACAAAGGCAACATAATACTTTATATACAGGGAATAAATTAGTAAACAGAATTAGTTATATTACACATTATTTTTAAACAGTTAATTGTTGGATGACAAAGAAAATATGTAAAGCACACTGAAAAAAGAAATTCCGGTACGGATAACCTGCAATTTAATTACCGGTTATCCGTACTTCAATTTGGGTCGCAACATAAAATTTCCGGCAGAAAAGTAAATTTCAATGAGAAAATTTAGATAGAATACATAATACTTAGAGTAGATAACACTTTTACCTTGTATTTCTCCGACGTAAAAATTTGAAAACTAAAAATGCCCCTGTACTTTTACTTAGCTACATGCTATTTACTGCTCATTATTACTACCATAATAAAAATTTGATTTAGACTTATGTACAGGGTTTTTCATTTCTTTGACCACTACTTATTTCCATTGCTATTGCAGATTCAAAAAAATATTTCAAGTGAAAGTTGTGGCGTTTTACTCTACCTAATAAAAATGTAATAGCTATCAGAATTGGGTATACAGGGCGCGGCCAACAAAACATAATTATGCTTTGTTTAATGGAATACCCTATACATTTTTATATTTTTAGATAGCCTCTCATAACACATAGACTTTTTTAATATGTTGTGTACGTCCTGATTTACAAGATTTTAAATTTCATTTACTCTAATTACCTATCACACTAGTCCAACAATTGTTGATATATAGAATGTGTAGTTTTTATTTTTATTTATTAATTTGACAATTTCCTGCTACTACTTTTAACTCGAGCCTGAAGATGGGACATTAGTCCCGAAAGCGGTCGCTCTTTCCTATTAAATTGAGTTATTGTAAGAAACTGGACTTTTCTTTTCTTCCAACTCCATAATGTTACTTTATTAAGAGGAAAAATCTCCTGGCAATTTTGAACTTTGTAACTTTTGTATTTGTTGCGTTTCAAAATACGTTTCATAGTACTTCTATTAACACCGATTTCGTCTGTAATTTGCCGGCTAGAGCAAGGTTCGTCCATTTCAACCAACGAACAAACCCTCACTTCTCTCTCCTCCACGGCCACTTGTTAGAACCTTACGAGCGCACAGCTACGGTAGTTGCGCGCGGCAAGACTGGCCGGCGGGAATAAATACAAGTATGCCAGATCGCGCTATGTACAATATATCTCGCACCCCGGTGAAACCTGGACCAACTTGTATACACTTATAACAAAGCAATATATAATACATTACAGGTTCTAACCTCCAAATAACACGGCCTGTATAACTTTATTTTCCATTTTCATGCAATAAATTCTTGCATTACGTACATACACCAAGTATTGATATGAATTGTTTAAAATAAATAACTTACTTTTTTCTTGAATCCAAAAGTATAATATAAGCACTAATGCCACACAAATATGCCCATGTAACATGTATACGACTATAAAGAGTTGATGTTTTGTTCTGGCGTCAACGCCTAAAATATTTTAAGGAATAGGAGATACAATACCATTATACGTACCAGAATTTTGATACCAACAAGAAAGTTTCGGTATAATTTTAAAACACGCTTTTGAAATTTCAGAATTTTTGAAAATTTCCGTACAATTTGGATAAACACCTAAATTTTCGCATAATTTCTAATAAATACTAAAGGTTTATAGGAAAATTACCAATTTGAAGGAAAATGTCTTATGTTTATACCGGAGATATACTAGGGTACGTAAGGATTCATTTATAGTCGCGAGTCCTATACATATATGGAATAATGTTGTCGCTTGTGCTAACAGCGTCCTTGATTCGCTTCGCGCGCTCCCCGCCTTATACTTTCATAGCGGGCAAACGTTGTAACACTGTCCATATATTTTAGCGGTTCACTTTTCTACGGAACTTACGAACGCGATATACTTTTTTCGTAATATGAGGGCTTAAATTTTCCCCCATTTCTTTCAATGTAGATGCAAATCTCATTAATATCTTAATTCACTATTTTCAGTCAAAACTTTAAATTGTAATGGTTGGAATGAATGAATAAATAAGTATGCAAACACAAAAACCATCTACCGATAATGGCATCCAAAGTAGGTACGCGGGATAATCTAGGAACATTTCATAAATCTGATTAATTTTTATTGATCATAAATAACAATATATCCTGCAAAACCTTAATGTTGTATTCTCATGGAGCTTGGACCACACTTTGTACAAGTTAGAGCAAAATGTCAGATACTGAAAAGCTTATACGTAAGGGGAAGCGAGGCAAAGTAGACACTTTGTAAAAGGGACGTTTGTAATATTTTGCGGATTTATGCACAGGGTATGATTTTGCCACCATTTATAGGTGCCGTCAAAAGCCCTTTGCATAAGTCGCGGTATGATGTTCTTATTTCCACTCATAAATACCAAACCGTCAGGGTACCCTTGCACCTCATTTCCATTAGAAGTTAGTTTCTGTGAGAGATCATCTACGAGACATCAGAGTAGAGGTAACAGGATCCCTTCTTGGAGCCAGCCTTTGTTGGCTCTAATTGTTGTCGTTTCGGATACCAGCATATCGCTTATTCATCGGTTTTGGAGCGTGGCTTTAATCTATTTTGTAGACGACGGCGACGAGTAAAAACTTTCGCAGAGGTCGCTCTCTCAATACTTCGAAGGTCATTGTAATGCAAGCAAATGTTACATACTTTTTATAGGCTTGTACTGACAGATTTGTGTTGAGTATTATACTTTTTTTTGTTTAACGGATAACCATAGATATGGATAGCTATACTCAATCATCTCAGTTACACCGAAGCGCCTTTTACTGCGGATAACTAGTATTAATTTGCGCTTCTGAAGAAGTATGTCGATGTGAAATATGCGTTTACTTGACGTTACTCAACCTGTATACGTTACCCCGCTAGAGTCTTAAACCAATAGAAAATGAGAATTCGTATATAAGATCACATTCATGAATTTACAATAAACTATGATCCACGTAAACCAATTACTTGTATTATTTGCTCATTTCACTACATAAATAAATTGACGTTTTCTAAGAAAATATGAAGAAGAAAATTACATACTTGCATGTATGATACACATATTTTATTATCTACGTTGTCCCCGTTTCACCTACATAAGTAACATTCTGACAGTCTAAATAAACTCTAGTGCATATTTCTTTCCATAAACCGTACACCGTACTTGCAGCCAATCGTGGTCGTTCTATTTGATTATTTTTCCACGAAGTATTCCCTAGGATTTCAGGAGATCACTGAATTCAAGAATGCGCAATTCAGCCGGTCCAATATTGTTTAATTTTAAGAAATAGAAAAAAATCGAAGTATTTTCTCGTGTGACAGGTGCCGCTGTTGGGCCGTCACCGTTTACATATATCATTTGTCATAATATGTAAAATATGTTTGTGAGGTTTCTCTTCGCTTTCCGTCTAGATACTACGAATTTCAATGCATATTCGTTCCTAAGGATATGAAGCAATATGTCTTTCTTCTCTTGTTGAGGGGGATTTCCAGACGTACAGATATTGAATTATATTATAGACTATGCGGGGATGTTCCAATATGTTTTAATTTAGAAATATTAATTTTATTAATATAACATAACACGATAGATAAAGAAATTAAATACTTACATATGTTTTGTATTCAAGTGTTTTACTTCTATTTTTATTTTCAAATTTTTTAATACCAGTACATTTCTAAATTCCATTACTTATTTCTGCCTGGACGACGTCGCAAGTGTCTGACAACGGTTTTTTTCAAGTGCAGTTTCCCCGATATGGAATACAGTCGCACTACAATAACCATAAAACGTGTATCCAGTGGATACGCAAGTTTTCATTGAAGTAAAAGTCAAGGTAATGGACGACTGTAACCAAGTCACCGTTGCGTGTTTAACCATAACTCCCGTGCATATCTACAGTGTATATATGTAAAAGATGCCGCCTATACAAGTTAAAATACGGTAAATAAACCTAGATATGTAATTACTTAGAAATATATAGGATAAAATATGTCTATTCAAGAAAATACTTTTATTTCAAGACTAAAAGAATCTATAATATAAGAAAATAATTTTCGTGAAATTTTATTTGGACTAAATAAATATTTTCTTAGGGTTAGAAAATCAAGAAAATACAAGACAGAAAAATGACAGATCTCACAAAGTTCTATTGAGAAATTAGACGGCCAGTTTTGTGTTCAAAAAACACATCATCAGGCCAGCATGCCACAAGGACATGCAATGAAAGAAAAATTACAATAATGGAACAAAAACCTAAAGTTAATAATTAAAATTAGGAGCAAGTGAATGAGCTAATGGAAAAGCTTTTTTTTATAGGTTACAGTGTAATTAAATTATTTCTTTAATAACGTAATTAAATAAGACATATTTTTATGTAGTTTAATAATTAATGAGATAATATTTACGTTTATTTATTCCTTTTATATTATTAATTATATATTTAAGAAAAAACTAGAGTTGAATTAGTACTCGTGGTAAATAGTAATAAAAAGGAAAAAAAATACATTAACCGGTACCTTTTGAAAATTTTTATGAAACGTTGTAAGATTATATCATTGTATGGATAAGTGGCATCTGTATTCCGGTTTCTACTATCTAGGACGGCATGTCTATAACTACTGGAGCTAGATAGCGCCAGGAAATATTTCAATTGCTGCTTTTCAAGATTAGTGGCATAAATTGAGAGATGTAAGAGCAATGTCGCCAGGAACAAGAAGCTTTAGTGCTTTTTTCTTCTCATATTATGTTTCCATCAATACCAGGAGCTATTTGTTAGCATTATCCTCATTATTGTTTCTAGGCACTTTTCTTATGTGTACTTCTACATTAAGTTCACTTTTGTTTGAACATTATTCTGTAGTCAACCTCTATTTTAGCTTTTTTAAAATCATAAGCAATGTGAATAATTTATTGCATTATGTACGGATATGTCTACTGTTTTAAACAAGGTAAGCGCAATTATTAATTAATATGCATATAAATAATATGCATTTCAGGAGTTCTAAGCAAAAAATGCTTTATTTTAAGAAAATGAACTATTGATTTATGAACAATACCTAAACGCTTTCTGGAATTAAGAAAACTGTTTACTATCCTTAAGAAAATATTATTTTGTGTTATAATGGCCATTTATTTATACTAAGAATCGCTTTCTTCAAATTTTTACAACAGATTGTAAAAGAAATTCTATTCTAAAAGTCCATAGCATATGTACTGGACCCACATAAACCGACATTTTCAGTGTTACTAGATAAATATCATAACGAACATAGTGTTTATACATATATATTTTCAAAATCAAGGTTAGTTTTCATTTTTCAATTTTTACATTCGTCAATTTCCAATTATTAATTTCAAAAATTCATGAAAATTGCCGAAAGAGTATAAAAGAACACTCCCGAATCCCACAGAGTTAATTAATTTGCAAGATTTCAATTTTTTTACAAAAAAACCCTGGGATAAAACAAATTTTTATACGTAGCATGAGAGAATGAATGCGGTGACGCTACTAGATGACTCAACTTGACGACTCTATGTTCTAAAATACAACTGACAACATATGACAAATTTTACTACCAAAACGAAGATACCTTAACGAAACATATTTAATGTACGAAATAATGTTAGAAATGCCTTTGAATTTACTCTGTTGCTTGTTGTAGGAGAATTTTACATTAATTTTGAAGAGTTACGACAATAGGAAGATGAACTAAAGAGGAATAACTTCATGATAAAATCGAAGGATTCCGATTTTATCATATTAAAACAAAATTTGTGATAGTGCATCGACTAATCCATTAACTGAATTCAATGTATTTTAATGATGCATGTATTACATCCGTAGATGTCGCACGATCTCTTTCAAAATATAAACAAATTTTTTCACCACAGCAAACATCGTTCAACAAGACAACTGTGGAAACATGTCTAATGCTGTCAACATTTTACGACTCTGATCCAGTGGGTGATAATACAGATAATGGTGCTTCTTTAATGTTCGGTAATTCCTATGCAGCCCGCCAACCTACTTAATAACGCTGCTTAAGAGAGTGTTTCACAGCTTTTCAGGTTTTATAATTCTTGATTGGTTCTGTTATTATTATTCGAACAAAAAACTTTAAAGATATAGGTTTTCTACACGGTGGACACAGAAAAATATATGATGTTATTTAAAAAAAAATAACGTTGCCCTTGTTTGACTTTGGAAAAATTTGAAGCCATTCATTCTAGCATAGGATTTAAAATGTATTCATTAAATGGAATTCTTTTGTCAACGAATGCAAAACAATCGACATTAAAAAGCAAAAAATCTCTGACTGAAGTAAAATCTGTAGCTTCCTGCTATATAAAATGAAATTTCAATATATAGGAAGCTTTTGAAAATATTGCTTTGTAGCGCTATAGAAGCTTTGGTAAGATTGTACATACAACGTTTGGAAGAATAAATGGAATATGTTATAGAAGAATGTTCGGTGATTGTCCTCGAGAAGAAAATATACTTCTAATAATTAAATTAACTTCCCTGATATAGAATTAATTACTAAATTGTTACCATTTCCAATAACCTTATGGCCATGAACACAAAAATAATTGCGTGTGTAGCAACAACAGAGCATCAAATTATATTCATTGTTTTACGACGACGCGTCTTAAGACGTAGAATTTAGAAATCCACTGAAAAACTAACCTACAAACTTTCCTATGTTTATATACCTAGACGCTATTCGGTTAACATCCTTACATGATTACTAATCGGCGGACTTTGATAAAGACAACACCGTCGGCATCATCATAATCAAAACACGTTAATATCACATCGGCCGATTAAGAAAATCGTTAAAGATCAACTGAAATCGGACGCGTTGCACCATGGATGGTTTGACGTAATAACGTTGAAATAGGCTTCTGCGCTCGCGTAGGCAATCAAAAATAGAAGGATGCTTATAATACTGGAATTGCTCGTTTCAACAATAATACAGAGGTGACTCTGTAACTAAATATGTTCTGTATGTACATGCGCAAATACTCTGGAAACGTCAATCACAACCGTTAAACCGAAAAGACGCGCATATTGCATTAACCGCTTGATATTTAGTTAAATAATGGTGTAGAAAACAAATTACACAAACTAGTTTTAAGTAAATTGTAATTTCTGAATACACTAAGATAAATAACAATTTTAAGGTATTTCCAATAAAAACAATAAAGTTCTTATAGTGTAATAAGTAATGAAATTATTTACTCAAACGGACAGATGTGTTATTCCTTTGATATCTATTTTTAAAAACAGAAGCACTTTCAACAAACAATATTATCTGTCCAGTAAGTCAAGTAAACAAACCACAGTCAAAGTTATCGAGGTGGCAATTTCTTTATTTACCAACGTTAATATTGGAGTCTCTGATTATTTGTTTCGTAGTTTTCTTTTTCATTTCATGTTATTATTCGAACGGTGTTGATTACGTCTTCATTATGTTAAGAATGTTGCGAAGTTTGCCGTCGCACTTTAACGCCCGCTGGAATATAGAATAATTCTATGATGTATTGAAAACTCGAGCGTTTCGCGGATTAAAAATAGAGCAGCCCTGGTTAAAAGTTTAAAATACGTTCGAGTTGGAAATATAAATAAACAAAACTGCTGATTAATATTAAACTATATTCCGGTAGGGATTTGTTAGTTTAATTAGTGAAATACGCAAGATGTCAATTATTATACTAGGAATTTGTGCGTGCGCAAAGGAAAATAAACAAAATGTAACCTTCAACATTGTTATGCGTTATTCATCTTCCTTAATGAATTCAGTTCAAAGGATTTAGATTAATTTCAAACCGAGTAGTGAAAAGCTGAAAACTGCTATTTTAACATTTATATGGAGGCTTATAGAACAAGTTGGGAAAGCCTCTATTTTGTTCTTATAGTCCGTCTCAATCTTATTATGCGGTACAGGTTTTATGAACATACTGTATATTGTTGCCCATTTGTTAGACCGCATTAAATTTAGGTTATTTCCGGTTATTATTTGATAGTTCATATGGACAAAGCATATACCGTAAGAGCGAACGTACTGAGATCATCCAGCATAATCGGCATTTTACGGAAATGCGAGAGCAAAGTCGTGTCTTACATGTGTACGTGAACGAATATGTCGTTTATAACGTGAACAAGGTGTTTTCGGAAATGCAAGAGCGAAGTCGTGGCTTGCACATATACGTGAACGAATACGCCGTTTATAACGTGAGCAAGGTGCACAAATGAATTTGCGTTTACGCAATTTTGTCAAGCAAATGACATTTCACAGTGGCATTCAAGACAGCACACGTTTAGATGCGCTGAGTTCGTGTCAAATCAAGTGATCATAATACGCTCGCTCGTACGGTATGTAGTTTAAAGTTGTTTCGTCGCTCGGATGAGTGAAAATGCTTTCTTATTACTGAAACTGATACACAAACTTGGACTATTATATTTTATTACTTAATGGAAAATAATAGAGCGTTTGGTTTTTATTTTATTGAATTAAGTCAATCAATGAAAAATTCTATGTATTTATGAAAAGAAAACAATAATAATATATTATTTTCAATTATTCAAAAAATTATGACTTTTTTCTTCCGATGATGATGAATACGTAACATGGATTATAAATTGCTCGATATCCACATATCTTTTTCTACATTTTCACATGCTCCATATAATTTTGCCAATTGTGAGCTGTAATTTTATTACAGGACTGTGCAATTAATTCACACATATCTGTCACTTTAAATGTTGTATTGTTCATTTTAATGTAGTGCTTGACTTGTGCCCACACCATTTCAATCGGGTTTAATTTACAGTGGTAGGGAGGTAAACGAAGAACTTCATGAGCCTTTTCCTTTGCAATTTCATCAATTTTATATCGAGAGGCTTAAGTTGTGGCAAACAAACCAGTAAATCTCTGTTTAACATGCCATCTTCGATTGGTATCTGCTTCTCGTTAAGCCATTCAATGATTTGCTCCTTTTGCTGTGCTGTTGTTGATATTTTTTCCACCTTTCTGGTATGGTACGAAGCATTATCGAGCACAATTATCGAATTTTGTAGTAAATTTGGAAGCAATTGCTTAATGAACCACTCTTCATACTTATTCATTTCTTGATGGGCATCTGCGGTATTTTTCTTACAAAAAAATGTAAGTTTAGTACCTGTAATAAAACCTTCCCCCCCAAAACCTGCATGAACTAATGCAAAACGAGGACCAAAACCACTGGGTGATTTTAAACCAGTAGTGAGTCCCTCAAGGTGGGTATATCGAATACTTTGAATTCATTCCATGCTTTACCTACTGTATGTCCTACATTCATCCATTTCGTTCGTCGGTATATATTATATTTCTTCCTTAAAGTAGAGAAACCAATAATAAAATATATAAATCAATGATTATTTTTTTAACCACACTTTATTAAAATTGCTAAATGAAAATAATATCTTGTTCTCTAAATTTCTAGATGTCACGTAAGTATTTGTGCCGCCATCTAATAATATCATCTGGCTCCATGATAATACTCTTCCATCCTACTTACTTAAATTCAAAGCCAATATCATGCAATAACCGGTGTAGGGTTACCCGTGTAAAATTAGGAAGTTTTCATCATTATTAATAACAGCAAGGATTGCGTTTCGAGTAGGTGGTATGTTCTGTCTAAAAAAGGGCATGAACTTGTCGTCGAATAAGTGCTTGTATGTTGTCGTCATATGTATTTAGTCGATTATTTATTTGTGCAGCCTTCCTCTTCTTACTCTTTAGACTGGATAAAGGACCTTTCTGTTGTTCTTTCTGCACGTTATAAACACAACGTTCTGAACAACAAAGAGCTTCACTTGCTTCTTTAACAGCGGCACTCACACTCATAGATTCTTTAAAATAATTAATTGCATTAACAATCATCTATTTTTCTTTACAGCTGAAATTCTCGCCTTTCCTTCGTTTTTTGTGGCCTGGCTCCATTTGTTGTGTTAAAATTTACAATTGTATAGGTTAAGTTCATTAAAATAACACTATGTAATAGTATATTTACTGAAAACACTTCTTATAAATATTAATACCGTTCTGAAAAGAACGACGAAAACCGCGAAGAAACTGACTGAAATGCTGAATGCTAACGTTTGACAGAACATAAACGAAAGATAAACAAACTGCTGTCATTACCGCCAACGTAAATATTGCAACATAGCTACCGGATATAGAGATAGCGTTATTGGTAAATCTTAAAAGATAGTAACCGAAACATATATCCCATTTAAACTTAATACTGCATAATGAGGTGGAGTCGGACTATAATATTAGACTTTGGGAAAAAAATTGTAGCGGTGTATTTTAAGTTCCGGTGTTTACGTAAAAATTGGGTGCTATGTTAGGCTACTGTTTTCACATCGGTCGTGTTTCACAGTAGCAACCAAGTTTTTTGTTTCCATTTCCTCGTTAACTTTTTGCAAAGCTCTTTCTCTACCATCGAACCCAAAAACATTATATTTATTCTCATCTGCAAACATAGTAATAAGCAGAAGAGTGAGCTGCGGAGTATTTAATAAATAACAAGAAATAAAAATCTGCCTCCGCAGAAAAACGTCAAGTTTTAATAAAGGTTGACGTTTTCTGCGGAGACCGATTTCTATTTCTTTTTATTTGCAAACATAGTATTCGAGAATTCTATTCCCTTTTCAATATATTGTTTTGCAAAGTCTAGCCTCTTTTGCCTGTTAGTATTTGAGATGAACGAAATCCTTCTTGGAACTCTACTATGATAACTAATAACTAGAGCCCGGTAACAGGGAGCCGTGCCTGCCTAGTATACAAAAACAATAGTAAGAAAATAGAAAAAAAATAATAGAACTAATACATAATTATAATATGTGAAAAGTAGTGAAACTCACCCTTTTAAGCAGCCTTTTCTACGGAACAGTAAAACTAGAAGCACCATTATCAATATTAACATCATATGGATAAGAGTGGCAAAAAGTTGACACCATTAGATGTGTTTCCACAGTTGTCTCGGTGAGCGATGTTCGCCGTGGTGAGAAAATGAGTTTATATTTTGAAAAAGAGCGTTCAACATCTACAGATGTTATACATGCATGATTAAAATATTCTTTGTACTTAGTCAGTGGATTATTCGATACACCATCACAAATTTGTTTTAGTGTGCTAAAATCGGGATCTTTCTGTAGCACACTCTCGAACTTTTCTAAAACGCGTTTATATTTTGCGTCATGTATAGTCAGTAGCTGTGTATGTACTCCGTCCATAATTTGCAGAGACTCAAATAATGATAACTATCTATTTTGTAATTGGTCTATTGCGTCAGCTAGTCCTTTATAGTAGTTACGATTATTTTTTAAATCTGTTTCAACGGAAATATCTTGAAATTTCGACTGGCTCTCCTTAATAGCTGCAGCTTCGGCAGGATTGAATTGTACAACAACAGCTTTTACTATGTTGAAATGTTCAGCATAATAAAACGCTGCCTGCAACCATGTTCCCCAACGTGTAAGAAGTGCTCCGGTGGTTGACGAATACCAGGACACTCTGTGTGAAATGATCGTAGGTGTTTGGGAGATTTCAAAAACACTTTTTTTGTGCTTGCTATTAATGCATCTACCTCGGGAGAGCATTGTCGAATGGTTTCTGCCACATTTTCCTTGCTAGCTTTAGATGCGATCGAATTATTTTTACGCTCAGTAACTGCACGTTTACCTGTCATTTTAATGAATTAACACGCTCCTTTACTAGTCACTTATAAACAACCGCTTATAACTGCAAAAGCTAAATTCAAAGTAATGAAAGTTAGTTGTATCAAAGCTGTCCGCCTTAATTCAAGACAATTATTGCCTTAATTATCCGCAATACAATAACTGTTTTAAATGAAAAGAAATATTTTCTTAGCGTTTCTTTCTCCGCTTGAGAGAAGTATATACTTGTAATGAAATAATTGTATGTATTTCTTTGTTTAAGACATTTGTTAACTTGATTCAAAAAAATCTTGCAGAAAATTTGAAGAAAGCGATTCTTAGTATAAGTAAATGGCCGTTATAACACAAACAATATTTCTAGGATAGTAAATAGTTCTTAATTCAGAAACGTTTAGTTTGTATGATCAATAGTTTCATTTTCTTAAGATAAAGCATTTTTTACTAAGAATTCTTGAAATATATGCGCATTATTAACTGCGCTTACCTTGTTTAAAACAATACGACATAGCTGTACATAGTGTAGTAAATTATTCACGTAAGCAAATATTTGTTTTGTCGGACAGAAATTCAGAAATTAATCTGCTAGACGAGGATAGCGATGACTACGACAAAGAAGACTTCCTACGAGATATTAAAAGAGGAAAACAGTTAGATCTGAAAATTGAAGGGCAAATTGTAAATTGTGATAGAAGCGACATTAATCGCAGATTTTATAAACCTAGGATTAACGACTAGGTTATAGTTCAGTTTCCAACCAAGAAAAAAATTTTGCATTACGTTTGCCAAATAACTTACATTGAAGCTGACGAAGCAAGAGTTAAATTCACAAGAATTAAAGAGAAATGAGAAAATAGTACACTTTTTTTATTGAAAGGAGCCAAAAGAGTTCATTCATTGAAGCACAATATGTGTTGGAAGAAGCTTGCTAACGAAGGAGGGAATTGATATTTCACTCGTCTTTTAAGAATTACAATATTCAGTAATAGTGTCGTAATGAATCTTATGTCTAAGGATGTTTAAAACCATTTTTTGTATTTCTTTTCAATAAATCTGATTTAAAATAAGTCTTATAGCTTTTCATATTAGAGCGTTGTTTTACAGTATCCACGAGAAACTCAAACAGTCGCTTGCACTGCGATAACTAAATGTAAAAGTTTGGAAAAAATACAGGTGATGCACTAGGTCAGGGATGCACCACTATAACTCCACTTATTTCTAGTCAATAGCCACCGAAATAAAACGCTGTATCAATTTAGCCCCGTACACGAATTTGATGCACGCTTTTACATTTTTTTCAAATTGCTGCTGCTAGATATTTTTTGCATCTAAAAATGAATTCAGCATCAAGAAGTGTATATTGCTGTATTTTTCGTAGTAGATTTGGTCCAGTTATTTAGTTAGAGTTAAGATGGAAAGTTGACACTTTTGTATCAAAATATTAGCTCCGATTGACTCTATAACATCTATTGTAGGTTTCGTTGACGAACGAGATCGCATTTGAAAACAATTTGAATGGACCTAATGCCGCTCCATGGAGGTTGTATGAAAAAGTGAACGAAAATATATTGGCAGGATACTACTGAACTCAAGAGACATACCTGCAGCCGAGTACAAGCGGAAAGTCAAAAAGAAAATAGATAATAAATTGTGGTATTGCATTAGTTAATAATATTAATATTAAAGACACGTCAAAATGGAAATATCAGTTACTGCAAATTGCTACAAACATACGAAGTTAAATTTCGTTTTCTAGTGTAATTATTTGAAGTGACAGATTAAAGTACATTTGAACAACTTAAAAAAGTTGGTTAATTTTTTCAGATATTCTATTATTTTGGTCACGAGACTATAATACATACGTACATGATTTTTTAATAAAGAAAACTTCCATACGTACTATTTTTATAGATTGCCTAAACTTCTAGCAAACCGTACAGCAAGTTTACGAATTATTTATTAAATACTTAGAATATAATTCAAGGTTAACGCTGTTCTAATGTAATTAAAACAGCGAAGGCAATAATGACGTAAAATATGCATGAATTTAACAAGAGCTGATTATAAAACAGGAAAAAAATGCTATATATTATTAGGCACGCCATTTGTTTAATTTTTTATATCGTCGCAGTCGATATGTTGATTAATTACTGTGGTGTGGTGTGCAATACATCGTATTCAATACAAATATAACCCTATAATCAAGATAAAGCTGTCGCTATCGCATAATTTTATCATGGAATTATCTAGTGCGTCAGGTTTTGTTTATTTGTGCATTTTTTCTATTCTTGTATGCTCTAGGATCAAAAACGATTCCATACATAATTTTTCGCTTAAATAGAAAAGTTCACTCTTCTAGAAAGTATGTCAGATTATCAGTAAGTTGTTAAATATTAAACTAGAATATGTATATGGTACACGCAGGTTTTTATACGATATTATTAAATAAAAGAATTTAACGGTAGTGGAAATAATTAGTACTGGCAATTATTATGTAACGCGGTCTTCACAACCTGATTTCATATTGGCAAAAAGTAATATGTAAGAAACGCGCTCATGTTATGCAAGCCAAGTATTATTGCACACAATTGTTAAGTAACTTCAATGTCAAATGTTGGCCGTCACAATACCGTATACACTTGATCGGTATTAGTTGCCATTATTATTGTTATTATACTATGATTGCCTACCGTACAACCGACACATTTCACATCTACACAAGAAAGTCTTTCAAGTTCATTATTAACATATTCTCTTAGTAATTGTTTAAGGTTGAATTAGTTAGGTATGTTTGCAGTAAATTACATTCTACAAGAAGTTTGATTATTAATAAACTTAGACATTACAACTGAATGGCTAGATGTTCCTTGTACTGATATTTGCGCAATTGTGTAAAAAGTTAATAAAGATATCTAACTATAAAGAATATGGAATCTAAAACTAGAGGAACTACACTCAAAAAATAGATAATATAAACAGATAAAGTGATTTTCTTATTAACAAATCTGGCTCTCCCTGCATTGTTTTCAGCGCTCCAGTGTTTCGCGTTTAGTCAATACGGGTACCAATTTGATCAAAGCAAAGCACCATGGAGGATGGAAGTCATCTGCTGTAGTCGAGGGCTACATTCTCAGAAGTCTGCGGACATTACTCCATTACTTGTCTCACCGCTTCAATATTTTCTTCACTTCCGACTTTTGGTCTACCACTGCCTTCTTTACGATTGACACTTCCTGTAAACAACACTACAAAACGATGTACAGATCTACTGAAATGATAATACGGAACAGTTTCATTTAGAAATTCTTCTAGAAAATCTTCGTACGCGTCTCTTGTAGAATAAATCCATACACCATCCATTTTTCTCAAATAAATTTCAACCATGTACTGTTTTACAATACTACAAAAATACCTATCTGTTGTGGTTATGAAATAAGGAAGACAGTTCGACTTCGATTTCTATTAATCCATAAAGATGAATTAGACTCAGACATGACTGCTATGTCTATCATTCTCATTCATGACCAACTCAGGAGAAAGATTTTGTGACTCACACCTTATTTTGTATTAAGTACGTTTGTATATTTTAGGTTTCATAACATTCATTAAAAAAGATGAGAAACTTAATGGTCATGTCATTGTTATCAACCCGGAATACCAAAAGTAGATATTTCGTATGCAAAATAGAAAAATAATATTACTTTACCACAAATTTATTATTATTAACGTTTTCCTATACAAGAGCTCTATTTTATGTATACAACCATACATTTACGTTTGAAAATTGAAGAAAAATCCTACAAGTTACCCGCGTCCACATAAAAAGCTTCGTATATATTAACCACCATTCAAAAATATTATGGTAAAATATCGATTAAAATAGTGAGATTGCTGTCTTGTGTACTTGCAATTAGCAATCATATTCTATAAATAAATAGTGTGAGTGTTGTTTTAGGATGTGATGATTTTTGCGCAATATAACGATTAATTCCTTTTCTCTTAAAAACACAGTTAAGGATTTCTCGCATCCAGTGGTGGCTCATCGGATGTTAAAGTAGATGTTCAATTCGGTGTTGAAGTGCAACAAAAAGCGTCAATTCAAATATGTAAAAATAGTATGAAAATAAAAATACCACTTCCAATATAAAACTAAAAAGACTATTTCTTTTTGTACAGTTATTTACACAAAAAGTCCATTCCCCTGCTTTACATTTTTGCAAAAACTTGTACTACACGGGTATTGAAGTCTGGTATGGTGGCAATCAAGTCTTTTTCAATGCTTAACATGGCAAGTGAGCTTAAACGATCCTGTTGCATTGTATTTCTCGTTAAAGACTCCATTCTTTTTAATGTTGAAAAGCAACGTTGCAAACCGGGCTTCTGAAATCTGTTATTTTATCTTTTATCGACAAACTATAGCTAAAATTGCATCTAATACGAGGGTAAGTCAAATATTATCTACACTTTCGCCATAACAAGGTTTGAAGGTTACCGTAGTGGTGGCCGCTTGCGCATGCGTTGAGGTGGCGCCTCTGTGGTTATGTTCGGAATTTAATCACGATCGCGTTATTTGTCTGCTAGCTACAACAGCAAAAGCATGTCAGCTCCGCTATTAGTTTGCACCACAGAGGAACAAGTAGTGATTCGATTTGTGTGGTCAGAGGCTGTGAACGGTGCTGAAATTCACCGTAGATTTTTGTCACAATACGGGGACAATGCTTTATCTCGTAAAAGCGTTTTTTGTGGATCGAAATGTTACAAAGTGGCCGCACGAGCGTAACACAAAAAGAGTGAGCTGGACGGCCGTCAACCTCCACCACCGACGACAACATTCAGCAAGCTCGAGAGATGGTTACAGCAAATAGGCGAGTTACCATAAATTTTCATCTCTTTGGACCGCTCAAGGAAGCTTTGAGAGGTCGTCGTTTTGCCTTAGACACGGACGTTCGGGATGCGGTGCAAAAGTGGCTTCACGACCAACCGAAAACCTTCTACCAGGAAGGAATACAGAAGCTTGTGACTCGCTGGACCAAGTGCATTGCTAAAGGCGGAGACTATATCGAAAAATAATGTATCCGTTGTACACCTATCTTTGTTTAGTACAGTTGTAGAACTAAAAGTGTAAGTAATTTTTGACTTACCCTCGTATATCACTTTGTACTGATTTTGATGTATGTTTAAAAATATTATTTCCTCCCAAATGTTGTTTCGTCACCATATTTATTTTTGCTACAAAATCAATAAGCCCCGTATACCACCCAGGAAACTCAATTTTTTCGGTGCCTAATGCAATGTATTAAACGTACACAATCATCGGATTGTAACCATGGTGTTAGCTAGTGGTGTCGAGTCTATCACTATACTTTATTTCAGTTCCAGTTCCAAGAACATATTTATTTTTATAGTTCACATAATAGCAAAAATCCTAGTTTAATTAAGGAATCGACTTTAAAATATATACGAGCTGTGAACTAGTAATGTATTACAAAATCATAAAATAAATAACTGTAATAAAGAAAGAATCCAACTGTCTAAAATAAAAAACTTAAAAACATTTTAAATAAAAGTCGAATTCCGAAATAAAAAATAAAATTTAAAACGAACTGTTTAACCCACTAAAACAGTAGCTGGAACCATTATTATGAACAACCAATAAATAACAAAGAAGTATTTGCTTCGTACGCAAAACTAGAATTTCTAAGGAATGGGTATCAATAAATTACATTAAATGCCATTTCATTGAACTAGGGTACAGTATATCCACAATAGGTATAATCACTTTCTTGAATGTGTCACTGGTTTTGTTATTTTCAGGTTTACTTTCTGTCATCTTTGCACTGAACGCGGTACAAGGTGATGGAGCGCAGGCTTGTTATTCCTGTTCTAAGGCTTGTTGCAATAGAAATCACAAACTAGTCAAATGTGGCAGCATGTGATTGGTTCCGACTAGTTCGTGATTTCGGCAGGAACAAAGCTGCAATGAAGCTATAATCAAAAAAGCGATATTTTCGATTTTAAGATGCAAAATGGAGATAGAGTGCGCCCATTTTGTCCCCATTTCTTTTATCTCTGTATGCATGCATATGAGCATCGGGTAAAAAGAATGCATGTAAAATTTAAACAAGCTTCTTCTTCTTCGTTTCCAACAACTACTATTATTAATAGCTCAAATAATTGGACAAATAGTAAGATCGACTTCATCTCCATTTAGCAAAACCGTACACAAACATTCAACGCTGCGAAAACGTAATCAGTTGGAGATTAATGTTTCGTGTAATAATCGAATATCAATGCTGTATATGAACGGGCATATTTTGAAAGCAGACACCACGTTTCGTCTGAAATACTTTCGGTAATTTTATTTAACATTCCGATATTTATCGCAAATTCATATCGGAAAACAATATAATCGCGTTCCCAGAAAACGAACAATCACATCGGATCGATTTTTTTCGCAACAACTACACGATGCACACATGTCATTCATAAAAGCGCTCTATTTGTTTGGAACGTAATAGCTACAATATCTACTTGTAAACATCATTGCGATAAAACAAATCATTCAGATTTTTCTATGTAAGAATTACAGTTTTTTCGTCAATACGTTAAATCAGATGCCAAGCCGACAACCAGAAGTGTCATTATTGTAAACTGATAACAAATTTGTGGAATGGAATTTACTACATGGGCAAAGCCAAAAGAATGCTTTCCATTATTTCTGATGCACTTATATCACTTAATTAATCTAACAACGGGAAAAACTATGTACAGTGTCACACATAAAGTCCTCATCATATGGGAAATGTTTGTCTTTAAAAACTGATTTTAAATGATATGCATATAAGCTATCACGTGACCTTCTTAACTGCCAAATTTTACATTTTTTTCAGAAAATTACAAAATATGGCATTATTTTCTGATTTTTTTGAGAAATATCAAAGCAAAGGGAATATTAACAAAAAACGTCTGTAATAAAATTTGGCTGCACTTTTAAGCAATACGTTCTTTGCGTATGTGAAATGTTTGTATACGTATCACATTGATATTATTTTTAAGCACGTCGGCAGAGCGACGTCGGGCTTTACTAACATTAATTAACAAAAAAAGCCTCGTATGATGTAGGCTTTATGTGACAACGTAATAGAAGTGCCTAACAATTGGCTCCAAAAAGCTGAAAAAGGTGGTAGTATATAGCGCCCTTACTTAACTCAAGTTTAGCCGTTACTTCCGAGAAAACAAGGTTAAACAGCTCTGATGCCAACAGGCTGTGACGTATTTTGATTTAGGCCGCATTTACACACTGAGACCATATCTGCGTTTTGAATTGGTTTATCCAAATTATGTTGGTTTTATTTAAAAAAATATTGTGTAGTGATATTTCCGTACTTTATTGGTGATACCTGCAGTGTTTTTCTAGTGTTATAAAAACGAGATAACCTAACCTAAGATGATGTCGGTTACTTTGTTTGTGAGTTACCCTTTATAAATAAAAGAAGATATTATTTATTCTTCAACAGCTACAGATTCAAGGACCGGTGAAACTATAAGTGTAAGTTTAAGATATCCTAGGCTTAAAAGAGATGCTATTCTAACTGAATTCCCTAACTGTCCGTTGTATGTGACAAAAAACGTGAAGATGTTATTGTTCAAATAGTTTTATATTCTTACGTTATATTTAACAAAATTGTTTTTAAATGTATGTAATTAACGTTTTGTTTTAATACAATATATTTTAAATTATATCACCGAACGCAGCCATTTTGGATACTGATATACACATGTAAATGTCATATTCACAGCAGTGAACGTATTGCAGCAATTATAATAACTTGTTCTACAAATACCCCACTTAAAAATGATTGTGGGAAAACGCCACATAATAGGAATGATAGATTGGGTAAAACACCACATAATAGAAAATTTAAGACCCTGGTTAAACAGCATGTCTGTAAATGTTCTCGTGAAATTCAACAAAATTTCGAATAAAATTGCAATTACTGTATCATTTCAACCTTAGTTTCGTCCAAATACATGTACAATTACAAACAATAATAATTAGTTGATTAAATATCCACCACAAATACATCTTTCTTTGATGTTCAAAGTTTCAATCCAAGTAAATCATGAACTGATAGGAATATATGTATGAAACATTGGGAATAAATAGTTTTCCGAAGGACAACTAAGCAGAATTAATGAAATTTGTTTTGCACATAATATGCTATTCAATGTTCAGCAGATGTCAAAAAATAATATAGGGTACAGAGTAAATATTTTTCAGTATTGAAGTTGTTTGTGAAAAGCTCGGAAAAGCTTGCGGCGCGGTAAACCCGCATGCCGCGTGCAAGTTTCCCAGAAATAATTGTGAATAAAGAACGTTCACACAATCGATAAGATACTGTTTATAAATAGCAACAAAAATAGTAAACAACAATGACTGTACAAGCGCGTGTGATGTAAACAGCGTTCGAAATAACGAAAGTTGTACATAACCTATACCTACTATTCAACTAACAGCTTTCGTTTATTACATTTCTTCTTGTTATGACACTATATACGTGCATGAATGAGTGATTTATTCATATTCGTATACAGGATATGAAATGATGTGTGTGGCATATAATACGAAATGGTATATAACGCACTTACGCGTATATACATATGAAAATATTGTAACACTAAAAAATTAGTCCAATCGTTAAAATATTTACGAGCTTTTAAAGAGGCAACTATGTACATATAACCTTAATAAAATAATTTTATCTGCCTTTTTCTTTTTAAAGTTAACAGAGTTCATGCCGGTATTATATATTCTTAATCTTTTATAATGTGTATAGAACACCTTTCAAGATTGCTGGTGTTAGCTATTTTATGACGTAAAACTTAATGAAGACACATTCCAAACTACCACGTATGTAAATCAAGTTTTTTATATACAGTAGAAGCACAATCTCGCTCATGACAAGCACGTGATACACAGCAGTTATTTTCGGATAATTTTAGCATATTATATTTAATTTTTTTCTAATTCAAATAAGCATAATATACTTAGATAGTCTTCATTATTGGTTAACTTCACGTATTTTTGGCAAATAACATGTCGTCTTTCATTTAAATATATCGTAATCATTTGTGCAATACTTCAAATACTCATTGAATGAAATACAAAAATTACTATTTTTGCATTACAGTTAGCACCTTTTCAACTTATTCACTACTCGAAAAAAAATCACTTGATACAATGTACGACAATATTGTAGAATAAATATTGTAGCAGTTTTAACACAATTATGTAAGTCGACCGCAGATATTTGTTAATTATAGCATATTCTCACAGATAACACTTCAAAGTTATGGTCAAGTGTCTATTGTATTGTTTTACTGATTTTGAACCAGAGGAAATTTCCAGGAGTTTGGAAGTGCCCAAAAATTGTTCCCATATTTAAATCTGGGGATAAAAACCAGATGATGAATTATAGACCGATATCAATTATATTCAATTTTGCCAAAATATTTGAATTTATGATGTATAGACCTCTTTATAATTATATTCCACAGCAGCTTTCAAACTCTCAACATGGATTTGTCCAAGGAAGATCAACTGCTACGAATTTGTGGTCCTTCGTTCATTTTGTTTTTGAGGCTATGGATAATCAACATCAAGTAGACGCAATATTCACTGATTTCAGTAAGGTGTTTGATACGGCACGGCATACTATGATGCTTGATAAGCTGGACAAATTTGGTATTTCCTTTGAACTCATTGAGGTGTTTGGCAGTTACTTGGATGATCGGACTTACTACGTAGAATACAATGACTTTAGGTCCCTTAAATACTGTTCCCAGTCCGGTGTACCGCGGGGTTCTGTGCTGGGTCCTCCACTTTTCTTTGTATTTATTAATGATGACAGTGCTATTTCATCTGACTGTTTTTTTATACGCAGATGACTTAAAGATTTTTTGTAAGATTACAACCGATGAAGATTGCAAAATCTTGCAGAATGACGTAGCGTCCCTGGTGCGATGGTGTTCCGATAACGGTTTATCCCTTAACATTGGTAAGTGTAAAGTGTTGAGTATTTCGAGGAGAGTAAATACAGTTACCTATCCATACGGGCTCTGTGGTGCACCTCTGGACCGTTGTTTTTTCTTCACAGACCTTGGTGTAACATTCGATACGAAATTAACTTTTAACTTGCACGTAGAATCTATTTGTTCTCAATAATTAAGAATGCTTGGATTTCTTACACGAAACACTACGAGTTTAGGAAACAATTCCCTTATGGGGTTTTACAATGCATTCATCAGATCGAAACTTGAGTATTGCTCGGTTGTATGGAATCCAACGTACGTTAAATACATTGACATGATTGAGAGGGTTCAACGATAGTTTTTGAAAACTCTTTACTACCGCGCTCATCGAACTTTTTTCCCGCAGTGTTATCGTTATGATTTACTACTGGTAGAATTTAACTATATTTCTTTAGACAAACGTAGAATCATATCCGAAAGAATCTTATAAGCTAATAAGTAATGCATTAGAAGTTCCTGAATTACTGCAGATATTGGACTTTTATGTTCCTAGATTGTGTATTAGACATTCTCAACTTTTTTATCTTCCTCTCGGTTCTACTGTCCATCATTTTCATTCCCCGTTACTGTCAATCTGTGCCAGCATAAATAAGTATTGTCACGATATTGATATGTTTACTATTTCTTTAAGTTCATTAAGGGCGCTCTTGCTGGAGACATTTTCTGCGACCTAAGACAATTCTTTTTCCTTTTGTCTATATTTTTTTGCCTTTTCTTTTCTTTTCATGTATATATTTATACATAGGGATATGCCTTTTTCTCCTTCATTTTTTTTTAATACTATTGTATAATTATTGTTTATCTGTATATATATATTCCGCGTTCGTAAGTTCCGTAGTAAAGTGAACCGCTAAAATATATGGACAGTATTTGCCTGCTATGAAAACATAAGGTGGGGAGCGCGCGAAGCGAATTAAGGACGCTCCAGCACAAACGGCAACATTATTCGATAGAAGTATGGGACTCGCGACTATAAATGAGTCCTTACGTACCTTAGTATATATTGAAATGTGTTACTCAGGGTATTGGGTTTTAGGGAAAATTCAAATTTTTCTAAATTAATCTAAATTCCTCAATTCTTTGTGGGGTCGGGTGTATTCCTGGATAGTCTTTGGGCAATTTTCTTGTGAATTTTGTATTAAATAAATTGAAAATAACGACTTTTAGAATTAAAAATGGAAACTAACCTTGAATTCGTATGATGCTGTAACATAACCACTCTGTTTATGTTAACTTTTACATGAATCTGCCAGCTCTAACCTTTCCTTCTTTGAAATTTTACTTTAATTTCACTATCGAACTCTTCAGGGGGAGACCGTAGTCAGAAACACTAGTTAACTTAACGAAACTCTAACCAGAATAGATGAAATGTCTGGCGTCCCTATCTTCCTTTGTTTTATCGCTAGATAGCGATTGTCTACTTCCACAGCTAATTTTGATGGTTCAGCCCAAATATTAAATTTTATAATGCATTTCGATGAAACGAAGTTATTTATAGAAATAGCATACAAGAATGAATCCATTGACGCTACCAGCTGATTGAATTTGGAGGACTTTATGACTTAAATTCTGACTGACAAGATAAATATGACGAAATTCACTAACGATTTACCTAATAATGTTCGGACAAAGATTTAATTTATGAAATGATGTTTGAAATATCTCTCAATTTACCCTGTTGTTTGTTTTAGATGACCTTTTACATTAATTTTGACGATTTACAATATTAGGAAAATAAACAGAGGTGTGGACTTATATATTTAATATAAGGTCCTCGCTCAAAGGCCAATTGGCGTGGGGGAAATGGTGACTTGGAAAATTACTACATTTTTACCCGCAAGACGGACATTTCATTACAAACGAGTGGCTAACCTGAATACCCTAATCGTTCTAGATTGACATATTATTATTATTATCACATAAATCCAATGTTTCTGTCGAGATGTGCAAGACAAGATTGTGGCTATTTTTGATACGAAACTTCCTAATTTTTTCAAGTCTTCACTGGATGTTATTGCGGTATAACACGATCAAAATTTTAACAGACACGCGGTAGAGTCAGTATAGTTTGACATATTTTTGCACGTATTAAACATAATTTGGGGTTGCTTAGAAAGTGTATCATGGGCGAGTTTGTTATAAACTACAAGAGTGGATACTGGAAAAACTACTGGTTGTCTTTAAAGGCAGTGAAGTAGTAAAGGTTTAATATAGTACATAAATCGGCAAGATATCGCCTGTCCAGAATAATAATGTACTAACTCCATAGCGGACAGTATTATTCTGGACAGGCGATATGTGACTGCAGCTAACATAGATTATTGTCCGGCTCAAATAAAGAAGACGTACATGCATAGAAGACGAGATGAACCGGGAGGAGCGGACCAAACTCCAGGAGTGTATTGTACACGTGAAAATAATGCAAAAATAAACAAAATTTCATACGTTAAAATTTTTTTAATCATAGCATTCTTTTAATAAATATTCAAAATGCCATTGACCTCAACATTTTATGCTTCATCAACGAAAGGCGTCTGTTACTCTTCTGGTTGCATCATGCCTTTCTTTAGTATCGGCTGTAGTATTTCTAATAAGTCGAATTAGTGCATCCCTAGTGTCGACTTTTACCTGGTAAACTTCAATTTTAAACCAGCCCCATAAACAATAGTCTAGTGGTGTGAAATCTAGAGATCTTGGAGCCCAACTAATAGGACCGCCGCAACCAATCCAAAGCCCTGGAAACCTAGCCTTCAAATGTTGCTTGACCTAACGAGCGAAATGTACAGGAGCTCCATCATGCTGATAATGCATTTGCATTCTGATGCTTAGAGGAACATTCTCTATAGTACTTCTTGTAATTCATTTTGTAAAAAAATTAAGTAGTGTCTTGTCGGTTAAACTAAAATTAACTTGAGGTCGTTATTGGTAAACAATGAAGATCCCATCGTAAATAAAAGCAAATCCGGAATATATTAAATGCGATGATTGTGACCCAATTTATATAGGACAAACAGACAGGAACTTCAATACTAGACTTAAAGAACATAAAAAATGTAACACCGGTTTTGCACCACATTGTATTTCAAATAATCATTCGTTTAACAATAACGATCTCAAGGTAATACATCTAGGTAATAAGAAATAGATTTTAAATCTGTAATATAATCCTGGTCGGTTAGTTTCCGTGTATATATAAATTGATCATGTTCTTGATTTTGTATTATATATCTTGATAATAGAGTAAAATCTGAAACAATTGTCGATTGAATATACTATTTTTGCGAAACAGTTATTAAGTGTTTTCTCGTGTTTTATTTTTCTCTTTACCATGTTTCACCAAGTGCCGACCAAAGAATCCATCGAATATATCCCCCACATATTAACAACACGCTTTTCTATTGGAAACTAAATAAATGTTATGTTTAAAATGCAAAATACAAATGGGCACTAATATAACAGACATAAGGGTCATTATATTAATAAGAAATGGCAGAATTTGGTACTTCTGACGGAAACTCATCTATTCGTTCTTAAGAAGTTCTACTTCTTTATTTTCCTGTCTTGATAAGCAACAATTATGTATTTAAGCTTATGTAATATAAATATACCTGCTTCGCAGTAGCATTCACACCCACCAGCACAGCACAGTACCTTGAAAAATATATAGCTACTCTATGTTAACTAAAACGATTTGCAAACATCTAAAGACGAATACAACATCCTTTTGCTTTTCCCAGGTAAAAAAGTGTTTAAACAGACTAAAACTATTGTCTATTAACCCGTTTCTAAGGCGCAAAACGTGTTGTAGGAGTTTACTAACTACAAAGAAATATTAAATTGCAAATATTACCTGAGTATACGATGGTATCGACCTAAGTAAAAGGACGTTTCTCGGGGAAGGGTATGAATTTTGGTTATAAGACATATAAATCGAGTACGTCTATAAACAGAAAACTTTATATACTTCTACTTCTAAGAAGCAGAAGTAAACTTTCTTCATCTTCAGATAATTTGTTATACACACACATAATTGCTAGTGTTTCTTAAATTGCCTAGTATTAAAAACGTAATTTGATACATTATGATGGTAATGTGGCTGATAGGCTTTGATCCCTTAATGCAAAAAAAAAACTGAAATTTAATTTATGTATACAGGTCTCGCGTTGTAGGATGGCGAGTTCCGGCGCTGTTCGAAGGTACTGTCGGACATCGTTCGGGAAAATTCAAGTTTCAAATAATGTTAGCATAATAAAAAACGACTATAAAATAAAGTCTTGTATTTCCACCGCGCATCTGAAGCGTTCGCCATCCTATAACGCACAAACTGTACAACTTCAACATCTATTCGAAGTGAACATCTGCTTCATACAAACTGTAATGCGACATTTTGTATTTTATTGAACATTTATTAACATCTGTGGAGTATTATTTTGTGTAATGTCCACATTATTGCCTTAAGAAATTCATCCCAGAAGTTTTTCCATAAAGATTTCTATTTAGTTAAATTGCGAAATTTTTTAAACAACTTTCAGAATGCTCTTATTATATTTTTTACACTCAGAATCTGTAACATTCTGGTGGTATATTTGTCACATACCGAAACAATTCTCGTCGCCTCTTTTGTGTAGTAACTACGAATTTCGGCCTTTCTAACGGTCCAGCAAAGACATTTGGCAATCAACTATACTTTTTTATTTTCTCTTAGAAGTTTTGTAGCAGTTACTAAAATGCACAATAATACTGTAAAAGGATATATCAGGGTATTTTGATAAATTCTTAGCTTACCATAGAATAAAAAAATATTTCTTCTTGCTCCGCAAACCAACTCTCGACAGCTTCTATTATTTCTTCGTTCGAAGAAAATTTACGTCCTTTCAAACATTTTTTCATTTGAGGAAACAAATAATAGTCGAACGGAGCCAGCTCCGGCGAATAAGGAGGATGCTCAAGAATTTTGAACTCCAAATCATGGATTGTGTTCATCGCAATGCGCGATTTGTGTGTAGACGCATTGTCTTGCAAAAGCACCTTTGGACAATTTATCAGGTCTTTTTTTCTCGCAGAGTTGTTAATAATGTAGAGTAGTATTCTCCAGGTATGGATTTGCTTTTTTCTAATAATCAACCATAATGACTCCACGAAAATCCCAAAAAACTGAAGCAAGAACTTTTCGGGCGGATTTCTGCACCTGAAACTTCTTAGGCCTTGGCAAACCAGAATGCCTCCATTCCATTGACTATTGTTTTGTCTTTGGGTCGTAAAAATAGAGCCAGGTTTCATCCATGGTAATAAGACGATTTACAAGATCAGGGCCGTTGTCAAACTGGGCGCATAAAGAGTGCGACGCTTCCACTCTTGCTCGATTCTGATCAGCATTCAAGCATTTAGGAATCCATTTTGCCGAAATTTTTTTCATGTCTAAATCTAAGTGAATTATATGATGTACACACTCACATGAAATCTTCAATGTCTCAGATATATGTTTTATCCCAATTCGACGATCACGTCGTGAACTGCATCGATATTTCCAGGTCTTTCGTCATCTTCAACCGAAAATTTACCTCTTGAATGAGGCAACCCAATATTTTACGATCGCGTATGAAGGGCAAAGATGACCAAGTATTTTAAACATATCTTCCTAAATCTCTTTACCCTTTAAACCTTTTTAAAAACAGGTACTTAAAATGAGGATTGGTCGATATTCCATTTTATCGATTTTCACAATGTCGGTGGACATGGCTTTTTCGATATTTTATTACACAGCAATGCGTTTACTTTTATTACTCAAATTTTACAGTGACATTTCAACTGAGTTGTTTGTTGCTATGGCAACGAAAATTCGTTTTAACAATTTTAAACTATCTAGGCTAACTATTTATCAAAATATCCTCGTAGATTAAAAAAAAAATAATTTTGTCTGTACAAACTTTTTGGGAAATTAATAGGATGAGAAATTGTAAACAATCAACCATCCTCATTGATTTCCATAATTTCTTAGCATGTGTATAAATCTGTGAATCTATGGACATAAAGAATCGGTTCGATTTTAGCAGGAGTATGTTGTAAAAACGTCTTAGTAGGAGCTGTGTAATATTTAAGGATGTAATTTTTGTTCTTTCTATTTGCATTGTACATAATTTGCATTTCATGTAACATTTGGCAAATAATGGAAACTATCACAATGTTAGTAGGTGTCCTCTTATTTTATATTCTTGAAAATTATTTGCATCCTTAAGAGCGGTTTACCAAATAAGACATTTACATTAAAAAACAACTGTGCGTGGGTGAAAAATTGTCAAAAGTAGTGCTGTAAGCATCCGAGAAAACTGAGATTCGGGTATCCGGATCCAAAACTATCCGAATATCTGAATCCTAGGAACCGGATCCACTATCCGATTCCCGGATCCGGATTCGTTATCCGGTTCTCGGATCCGGGATCTGTTATTATTTTGCAATATAGAAAGTGTTTAATAAAGAACATCGAATTTATGTCATATGGAGAAAAAGTGCAATAGTTTTTAAAGTCCGTGCATTCAAAATAATATTCAATTTCCATGCGCATAATTCAAAGTTAGCTTGCATTGCATAAGTGTTCAATAAATATGGTGATTATTATAGCTATATTTTTTGATAAGTACTTGACCTATTGCAAGTTTCCAGAATTTACTACGAAACTTTACCCTACTTACTGTTTGTCCAAAAAAGTTATCGGGAAGCGGGACTGAATCTACGTTATCGAATAATGGATTCGATCGGATAAAGAATCCGAATTCAAGATTTCGGACAGCGGATCCAGATGCAAGGTTTCGGATAATGGATCCTGACCCGAAGTTTCGGATAACGGATCCGGATCCGAAATTTTGAATAATGGATCCGGATCCGAGATTTCGGATAACGGGTGCGGATCCGAGGTTTCGGATAGTGGATCCGAATCCGAGGTTTCGGATAATAGATCTGGATTACACCAAGATCCGGATAGTAAATTATCTGGAGAGAGACTGACAATCTCACATTATGTCAACATGGTTGGGAGAAAGGAAAAATCTGCTCGTCCACGTTCATTTAAAAACTATTCATTTAGAAAATTTACCAATAATATGGCGATGCAATAAAAAATCGTGGATGATAGCCTTGATATTTACAGATTGGCTTTTTCAATTGGTCAGAAAAATGGGTTTACAGAGACGAAATATTTTATTGTTTATGGTTAACGCAGTATGTCATCCGCGCGAAATAAAATTATAAAATATAAGTTATTCCCCCTGCTCCAACCGCTTTAAGCTGGCCACTGGATCAAGAGTTACAAAAAAATTTGAAAACTCGGTATGGATTACTGGTTTAGATTAGATGATCTAAGTGATATTGCAAAAGCAGTAGATCTATTGGACGCAATTTATTTGATTCAAAAAATGTGGGAAAATCTAGTTAGTGTTATAATTAAAAATTGTTTCAGTAAAGCTGGCTTCGAACGCGCTGCTACTAACAGCGGTGAAAGTTCTGACGAGGAAGAGGATCTACCGTTATCTGTTTTTGCAAAAATTTTAAAATTGATAAAAAATCAGACTGGAACGAGTACTGTAAATACAGATGGTTTTATAAATGCAGACTGTTGAAGATGAATCCGAATATGAAAAAACAGTAGATGAAAATGAAGCAATTAGTTCTGACGATGAAACAGACTTCGAAAATAGTAAAAGTGGCCTAAAAAAATTACGCGTATGTATTAAAAAAGATTTAAAACAATTTCGCGCAGAAGATTGGAATTTAAATTCATGTACTTTATTCAAAAAATTGGAAATCCATTATGAATAACAGAATTAAAAGAGCAAATATACGTCAAACAACGTTAGAATTTGTAAAATAATTAACATGTTTTGTATTTAGTTACGTTGAAATTTATATTAAGTATAAAGCAATATTTTTCTGTTGCGTAGGTACTTAAAAAACATATGTTAGATTTATTTTTAAATATTTTAGGAAACTTCTTTTTCTGTCATATTTAAAATACATTAAATAAATAAAATAAGTTATTATCATATTATTTATTACCTATACTAATTTCTTTTTCCTTTAGTCTCTAACTGGGACACCTCCCATAACCGGGCAAAAGATCCGGGACCAACGGTGCATATCTTACAGAGATTTTACTTTATCACAAGCCAATATTTCTATTATCGTGTTAGCTACATGTACGCAACAGTAACAAATAGAAAAGTATTGCAGGAATCTCTCGTTACAGTTCCTTCATTCAAAGCAATTATTTTCCGCATATTGTAGCTACTGTGTAGTCATAAATTCTCCATATCCTAGTAAAGAATCGTAGAAATTACTATCAAACTACTGCGTCGTTAACGAAGTAGTTCTGGTGCCCCTCCACAGCCCCCCTCTCATACGCCTCTCTTTAATATTCACATATACAACATAGTAGATAGATGCACACACACACACACATATACGTATCAAAGGTCATGACGTTCACGACTCAAGAAACAATTTTGCATATGATAATAGACGGCCCAGAGAACCGAGCGGTGTTCAATGTCAATTCGACGAGTAGTATAGACACGTGACGGGTTAGAGTCGCGTCGCGGCAACACTGTCAATATGATAAAAAAAATCTGTCAGAAATAAACGACCACGTTACAGTGACCGGCTCCAACTGGAATATTTCGTACCTTGATTTCTATGAATACCGTCATTAGGTATAGTACGTAATTAATATTATGAGTACCCGTGGGCGTGAACGAAATATTATCGTCGCATCGGTCCGATACGAATTGAAACTAGAAAAATGCGTGGAAACGGAAATTGGAAACTTTTCTTGTGTATTTATACAATTATGCCGTATCCACTCAAGTTTTATCTCTTTAAATTGAAAATACTAAAACGCAAAATGATTTGGAATTATTTAAAGACGCGCTATGAATCATTTTTGAGTTATCTGCGTTCAAGTTTTTAAAACTGGTTATTTTTAAATTAAAGGAATATTGTAGACGGGGCACTCGGCAAATTCGATTTCGTAGGAAAAGAAACTCAACTGGGTAATTGATTCAAGGGAATAAATAATTTTAAGGACGCGAAAAAATACTGAAAAATGTATTAACTTCCTAATTTCTAAAAGTAGTCAATTAGTCTAGTAATTCCTTTTTTTATAAATATTATACCTTACATGATGGTTTCTAGCCACAATCAATGGCTTCGATTCAAATACGATTTTTTTATATTTATGACGAATTTCCAATAAACTTGAATCAATATAGTATCAAATAATAATAAATTAATTTATTTAACCGTGCTTTAAATAAATACAAGAAATAAAAAAGTATGCAACAAAAGTACCAATTCATGTTATTAACCCGAACCTACGTCTCGCACCACACGAACAATAACTGTTCTACATAGTAGTATTTAAATTTCTTATTCATAGATTCTTTTGTGTCATGAAAACTTACAAAGTAACATTCAAAAGATTCTGCTAAATATCTTGGAAACTATAGAAGCCAACACAACTTTATTAAACTTTTATTAAATCAAATTACGCTTAAGATAGTTTTAGATACAGTGAGATGGCGTTTAATATTATTGTTTATCAATCCTCCAAAACTGTTGCTCCATCAACAATTGAGGATCTTTGTAATGGTGTACCCTAGAAAATGTATCAGAGACCCTGATATAATTTAGGGAAAATTTCTGACCTTACAAGTATACCTGAAAAACTAGCGGCACCGAGAAGTCGAACAGCATGTTTACAATATTCTTCAACAAAAATGTGAAATTAAAAATTAGGCTTTGAATATCAACTGAAGAAATTTTGAATTTTACGTCAAAAATTTTATTTACTTTTAAATGAATCTAATTAATATTCATTCTTCATGAAATTTTAGTATTACATTTATTTTACGGAATATTACTACTGGAACTCTATATAACACTTAATAATAGATTATGAATATTCACACATTAGAAAGACAACCGAGGATAATTTTTAAATATTCTTTGTGTCTTCTTTATTACCGAGACTAATGTCTTCTCCAAACAACAATTGGTACAACTAATTAAGCTTTTATGCACATTTATTTTGCTGGATATTCAAGAACACAACATTGACGTTCTTCATAGAAAAAACCTTACATTAAACAGATATCTAGATGATACCTTGTAGTCTACGACAGAGAGTGTTCGCAGTTCCTGCATTACTTTATTTGATATCCAAGTCTATAATTCTGAGTTTTGTAAAATATTGCAAATGATAAGGAATAATCAACAACCACTTCAAAATTTTGGCCAGACAAATATTGTTTATCATATAACAATTGCCTAAATTATAATACAGATAACGTTATTAATTAAACACATCTTCGACGAGAAAATAAACAAAATTCGTACGTTTTATGCCATTGCATTTTGAGTTGGTGTTTAAATCTTACCTTCCATCCAGCCGAACTGTTGCTGTCGCCCTTATCCTTGAAATAGGGTACATTTTGCACCATCCATTCGTAAATCTGCGACAATGTCAAGCGTTTTTCGGGTGACGACGTAATCGCTTGTGTGATTAGATCTGCGTAGCTCAAATTACCCCATGCGTTTCGACGGCTTGAATTCTTTTTGGCGGGAACGTTCGTAGAAGCGGCGGAGGCGGCATTCTGCGTCGTTTGTGCCGGCAATCCGGAGCACTTGTTGCCTGTTTCATCGCCCGGTTCGACGTAATTCTCCGGCCTGGGCAGAGGCCACGTGTTAGAACGGGCGCGAATTTGCGGTTCGAACCCGTCCAACTCGTTCAGCGGTTCCATCACATTCATTTTGCGAACGGGCCACGCACTACTATAATCCACGTTCATAAATAATTATTTAAAACTGTCCTATATTTCCTAAATTTATTTTTTGTAATTAAGAGAAAATCGAAGAAGAAAATTTTAGTTTCGCAACAACTTTTCGTCCAAAAAATCACTTAGCAGCAGGTCATTCACTCGATGCCAGCGCAATTAATACTAATTTCAACGAGACGTATTTGATAGTGTTTGATTTCGCAGTGAATAATAAAGATTATTTGTTATTATCAGTAGTAATACACATGTCGCACTTAAGACGCACAAAGTTTAAACTGGAACACTGACATGGAAATTTACCGGTTAGCCACTTTATGAACGCCGCTATTTGGTCCTACAATTAATTCTCTTTTCAGGATATTTATCGTTAATATAATCAGAAATTTTTGATTTTCGCGTCAGTATAAACACGCGCGTCTATTTTTAAACCTCAATGCAACACAAGCAATACACCCAACTCCACACACCGTGTGGAACTGATCGTCTCGACCGTAAGGTTAGAGGACGGGCCCATCGACGCCTGCGTACTTCACTGGCGCCACGCATACATTCGCTGATTGTGTAATGTGGCACACGCACTATATAATACACACGTGACAAACGCATACACCTTTTTTCCGATCGTATATATAATCAGTGAAAGCAATACGAGATGAAAAAACCGCCAAGGAAAATGTACAAACCTCTGTATATTTCGTTGCTCCGTATCACTGGTACGTTTTTCCGGAATAACTCAGCGTAGACCGCGTGATCCTGGCTGGTAGTAGGGATGAACAACGTTGACACGATCGCAAATCGCGTAGGTGCCTTGATTTGAAATTTATCAGCGGCGAGTAATTGGTCTTGGCTATAAGAGCAAAACGACGTCGATCTTGTCGATTCCTGTAATCGACGACATCGCTGCTTGGTAGGTTTAATTTTAACCAAATGCCAGAATTCATTGCCATTTTTTAATGTTGCGTATATAACGAATGTTTCGACAGATAAACGACAACTTTACCTTCATCTTATATTTTTAAAAACTACTCTCGCAATCGGATTATGTTCTCAAAAAAAAAGAGTTAGTCGAAGATTGATAGTATAGTTTGCATATTTCTTTAGGAATAAATTGTGTATCTGATTCGGAAAGTTTTCTTCTAAAATAATTACGGCTGGTGAATTTGTTTTAAAAAGCTTTGTTATTGCTCATGTATGTTTAGCTGTGTTCATCATTGACTGAACACCAGCACCTATTTTAATTTTTACTCACAATTATAAATATTTTGATTGGATCGAGGTTTGAACTGACGCTGTGTCATCGTAGTTCTATTTTTGATTATTACTATATTTAGGCGCTCTATAGCAACACTTGTCTTCACTCCTTTGACGAAATATCAGATATACGAGAGTGTTTCAAAAACTTAAGCAAGGTAGTACCTTTGCTTAATTGGTTCGCTATGGGTCACGGTGATATGTTCCACGAGGATCGTACAACCAATTTTACTGAGATCGACGTTCCGAAATAACCTATCTGCCAATTACTCCATCTTAAAACGTTGGCGTTAAGGTAAGATAATTGTGTCGTCCCAGCATGGCCGTAGGAGCTGGAGCAGCCAACGGAACTCGGCGCGCGCCTGTCTAATGCGATGCGTAAATATCTGCCGGGGGACAAAGCAGTTCAAATTCGTACACATTCATCATCACTAGCGCGGCGTATGCGTGTGAATTAAATCAGGCGAGCGGAATACTAGTTATTCTAGAAAATTTTTAATTAAAAATGTCCAGTGTGCCTAAGGCTAAACAACGACCGTTTGCTGATAAAGTAAAAAACCTTATCTGTCAGTTTCCAGATTTGTTGTACGACAGTGCTAAAATGGTTTGTAAAGTGTGCGAGAAAACTTTGATGTGCTGGCAAACGAACGACTGTAGGAAACATATAAATAGCGCAAAACATAGAAATAGAAAAAACAGCGCATCAAATAGAAATGACTTTATTTTCGATTTGCTTGTCATGATGATAACATGTAATTTGTCACTTAACATACTGGATAAGAAATCGCTTAAGAACTTTTGGAACTAATAAAACCTGAGTTGAAGTTGCCAACTACGGCAACAGCACGTAAGCATAGTTCGTGTACTGGATCAACATAAACCGACATTTCCACTGTTACTAGCAAGCAAAAGATTACAAGGGTGTACTAGTGCAGCAATTACGACTGTGACACTCACTACGTTGAAAAACTTTCAAGTCTCAACACGTCAAGTGTTGATGTTTATGAGCGACGGTGCAGCGACAATGCGTGCGGTAGACCGTTCTCTTCTTGAACATGGTTGCGACTGTTTACATGTATCTTGTAAAGTGCATGCTTTACATCTTGTGGCACAAACTATTAGACACTGTTATCCCAAGGTAGATGCATTAATATCAAGTACAAAAAAAGTTTTTCCCAAATCTCCAAAACGTTTTCGAACATTTCACGCACACTGTCCCGGTATTCGTAAACCACCACAACCGATTCTTACACGTTGGGGGACGTGGTTGAAGGCAGCTTTTTATTATGCTGAACATTTCAAAAAAGTCAAAGCTGTTATTCTACAATTCAATTCTGCCGAAGCTGCAGCTATTAAGGAGAGCCAGTTAAAATTTCAAGATACTTCTGTTGAAACAGATTTACAAAGTATTCATAGCTACTATAAATGCTTACATGACGCACTGGAACAATTACAAAATAGAGCGTTATCGTTAGTGAAGTCACTGCAAATAGTGGACGAAGTACATACTCTGCTACGCACTATAGATGACGCAAAACATATTCGCGTTTTAAAAAAGTTGGAGGGTGTGTTAGAGAAAAATTCCAATTTTATCACATTACAACAAATTTGTAATGGTACTTCGACTAATCCATTAATTGAGTTCAAAGATTATTTTAATCATACATATATTACATCGGTAGATGTCAAACGATCTTTCTCCAAATATAAACACATTTTTTCACCACTGCAAACACGGTTCCACGAGACAACTATTGAAACATATCTAATGCTATCAATTTTTTACGATTCTTATCCACTCATGATGGTGCTTCTACTTCTCATGTTCAGTAATTCCAATGCAATCCTCCAGCCTATTTGATTATGCTGCTTAAGAGGGTGAGTGTTTCACAGCCTTACAGATATTATAATTCTTGATTAGTTTTTTATTATTCGCTTTATTACTTCTTTTTCGGTATTATAAATATTGAAGAAACCGCACGCCTATGGCATGACGAACGATTATCTTACTCTAGTCATTAGAAATATTTCACTCGCACACGGACGCTATATCAACTGTGGCTCATGACGAAAAGGACCATTCGCCTCTGCGCAAATCCGGAACTATGCCCATTGGCAACCACTAAAATTTCAGTTAACTTTTCTCGATCTTGAAGCCTGATAGGAGCCAAAATTGTACCAGACTACTACATAACCGTCCATCCGTGACCTTACATGACGAATAATTAGACCGTATTCGTAAGCCCAGTAATTTAAGAATTTCTAAGCTCGCCGAACCCGTAATAGTTCTTGCTGCACCAGAATCGAGCAATCCCAAAATTGGTATGCCAGACAGTCAAGTACGGGCGCTCATCACCATGTGATAATATGAAATCTAGAATTGCTTGATGCTTGTAGTTGATCGTAGACCTGAGCGGTAAACCGGAACTAAGATACGACAGCCGGTCCTCTAACGCATCTGACGAGAGTTTAAAGAACACCGTGGGCAATTGCGCGTAATCACATTGGCTCGTCCACAACGACAGCAATGCTTACGTCGTGATTAACGGCACTGTGCCGCTAAGTGACCTTCGCGGTCGCAATTCCAACACTTGCGTTCGTTTGTATCGGCAGAAGAAACCATGGATGGGGATGAAGACGCGACATACGCCAAGTCTGGCTTCAAGGACTGATTTCGACGCGGGGGTGAGGCATACTTGTCTGCGAAGAAACGGCGCAACTCTAATTTCTTACCCATTGCTAGCAAATCATCTACCGTTTTGATCTCGGCTAGTCCTAATTGACTCTGGTAAAATGGCGCTAAATTTTTAGACAAAATTTTCACCCGATTACAATCTGGCATTTTAATCGACAAACGCGAAAATAAATTGGTCATAGTCGAAACGCACATACTGATATATTCATTCTGTCCTTCGGTTCGACTACCGATCTCATCGAATAACTGCTCGTTGGAATATTTCTCACAACGCCAGTACCAACACGTCCCAATCGGATAATGTTTTCCTATTTGCCCGATACCAAATTAAAGCACTATCCGTAAACAAATCGATGGCTGAACGGAAAACCCAATTCCTAGTAACGTTACGAGCTACTATCAATTCTTCAATTCGTTCCAAAAACGCGTTAAGTGACAATATCGAATTATCCCCCGAATAATTCAACTACCAGTACTGGCTTCTGTTTAGAAGCGATAGGTGAAACCGCCCTAGCTTCCGCTATCACCGAATCGTCATCCGAAGAATCCGAATCCGTTGCAACATCAATCACGTTAGCCGTACCCAATACACTTGCATTCCACGTAGACGACCGCGCAAGATGTTTGGCTTTAGACCGCAGACAAGCCGACAAAGTGGTAAAGGCAACCAAAAGCTTCGAAATTTGCTTGCTTAAAAAGGTAACAAGAGCTTTGTGAGGAAACCTTTATTTGCGAAATCGTAGAGATATACAAAGTAGTAAGGCACTGGTACATGTCACTTTTTCACATAGTCACCATGATTGTCAAAGCATTTGTTCAATCGGTACACCAACGAAGCGAAACCGACATAGAAAAAACTAGCCCCATGAAGACGACTTGCCGGATCACTTGCGCAAAACAATTCGCCGGAAATGATGGGAACTGCTCTCAACAGGTCTTGTTGATGCACCACAATGATAGGGATTGTTGAAACACCCGCCCTCGGACCTCGCACCAAGTGATTTTCATCACTTTGCACCGTTGAAGAAACGGAGGTCGGCCTTTCAAAGCCGATGCCGAGCAGCAAGTCGTCTGCACGAGGCTCCACGACCTTGACGCTTATTTCTTCTATGCCGGTTTCTATTCGTTGGTATACCGATGGAATAAATACTTCGACAACCATAGTAACTACGTGAAACGCCAGTACCTTACTACACTGTCTATCTCTTTGATTTCGTGAATAAAGCTCTTCCCTGAGTTCTTGTTACTTTACTCTTTGAAACTTCCTCGTAATATGCATAGTACATACTGCTCTAAAGGGGTGCAAAATAAAACTCAGGAATAGTTTATCTACAAAAAACAGATGACAAAGATCAGGGGTCCGATTCTCGAATCTCAATGTATGACTGTCGCATGCGACTCTAGCCAAACGTGGATCGAAATGTTCACAATTGTGTTCTTGAATGGGACATGCTACAATTTTTAGTACAGATTTCATCGAATGGGTGGGTAATAACCATTCAACAAAGAAAATCGTATGCAAATTCATAGTACTATTTGTTCACACTTAATGGCGTATACGTCGATTACATCTACTTGTTCAGTAATAATAATAATAATAATAATAATAATAATAATAATAATAATAATAATAAGGATAGTTATTTTAGCAGGTATCACATTCATGAACGTTATTGGTTGTTATAAACTTAGTTTACGTTTAACATACATTAATAAAAATAAAATAATAAAAGTAATTTTAGTTTTGAGTCGAGGACGTGCAGGCCTGAAAGTATTCTTCCAATGAATAAATCGGATCATTTAACAAAAATGTTCTTATTGCAGCTTTAAAACTTCGTACAGTACTTAATGATCTTATTGTTGAAGGAAGGGCATTGAACAGTTTTATTCCCACGTATCGAGGCGATCTTTCGTAAACTGTAAGGCTATGTCGAGGAATAGTTTAGTGGTTGCCATGCTATCCAACAGTCCTTGCTATTCTTACTAAATACATTTATTAAATTTTATAGAAGCTACGATAGACGATAGTGAAATTTCAATTTACTCGATATTTGTTGCCGACTGGCTCTTTTTTTAACAACAAAAGCATTCTTAGAATAATGTATAAGACAGAGATACAAAAATAAGTTAGGGAAGTTTCTCCCCTCAAACTTGCAACTGTATTCAATGGAAAAATGTAATAGTGAACTCAAATAACAGGACACTTTCTCAGTAAGTAAATCGTTCATAAGAAACCACAACAATATATACGAAAATGATAATAATTTTAACTTAACGGGCAGACAATTCATTAATGTGAGCAAGAAACAGAAGAGTTAAATCACGTACCCAAACACTGCGGCACTGAAATAATTCCACACTTCTTAACCGCACAAACACTAGATGCTCTGTAAACCTGAAATGTTCAGACTAAACAGTTTAATTTTACTGCTGAAGCTGAAAGAACAATGCGTCCAGTGTTAGTGAAGTGTTGTGGTAAAGGTGATAGTGAAGTGTACTATCAAACAGAAGAGCTATCAAACGAAACATCGTAGACAATAAGAGAAGAGATTTTCAAAATATGAAAACTTATAGGGACCTGTACGCTGTAATAATTTCTTAATTTTCTCTTTTGTAGTTTGAGCATCTAAACGATGGACGGAAGTACTCTTGTTATTCTACTTTTAAAACATTTTTCCACAATTTCTATCGGCAGTCCACAAGAAGCCAATCGATTTCTCAAGCAATTACAACTTAATAGTACGTTATAACGGATGTTTTTTTTTTAGATAGAACTTACGAAAAAGTTAAGTTGTTGGCCGCGCTAGAAGGTACACATTTTTCTAAAATATACTTTTAGTAAGATGATTACATTAACTGAAAACATTCTACATAACGAAAAGTAGAATGTATGTAAGAAGAACCAAATTTTAATAAAGCCTAACGGATCCCATGCTTTGCCTCCTTTAGTAAGTATTTTGTGATATGCTTAATTAAAATTGTTATCAACTTTAAATTAAGTGTATTTATACTAGCACATTTACATTGTAATTTATAGTAATTAAGAAAAAAACAAGTTCTGGCTTATTACCAAATTTCCTTAGCAGGCATTTTAAAACGGCAAGGCCTTTCTATAAACCAAGTTCCATCTTCCGGTATACATCGCGACAAAGTATGGATTATGAAAACATTTAAACAAGCACCTAAAGAAATGAAACCATGTTCAAGCCTCGTCGATCTTGAAACTACAACATGAAATGCATTCGAATGAAAGATATTTATTATTGATATAAATTTTGTTTAATGAGGAAAACTTACGTTTGTGTTTGTTTCTAAGATGTTATTTTTTGTGAGGTCTTTTGTTTTAACTTTATTAACACAAACTTAATTCTAAGCAAAACAGATATTTAGAAGGATCAAACAAGCTATCTTATAGACGATCCCTATTTAGTAAATAACAAGATGAGGATATAAAAATAATAGTAGCATATCGAAGAAAAAATACTACAGAATCAAGAAGTTTGTTCTTTGCTTTTCATATTGCTTTAATATTATAGAGTGAGGGCCTAGAGTGACCCCCCGCTAACTAATTTCTAGCGTTTTCAGAAAAAATAGATCGATTTCTATTTTTTGTAAACTAACTTTTGCCGTTATCAGCATTTCAATTGTATTTCCGGTTTCACCGGAAGTGACGTAAATTTTCATTTTTCAAATAAAACACCCTGTACATTTTTACGTTTTTGGAAAGGTAATCGAAAGACGACTCTAACGATACCACATATGTTATATTTTAATTTAAGAAATATGACGATATGCAGCAATATAGGTTTTGGTAATCTGTTTTTGTTCTTACGCAAAATTGACTAGAAAAGAGCGCTAAATTATTTCTTGTGACACCAGACTGATCTAAAGAGCTCGTTGCTAAACAAAGTAATCATCATTGCCAAACTGTCAAATCTCAATTCCAAAAGCGTAAATTATTCTTGTTATTTATTGTTATTATAACGTGCATTTGTAATACTTTCGTTCTTCGTGCTCGTTATTATTTTATCTCATTTTAACTTGGTTTGTTAATTGTTGTTTCTCCTTTACTTTATCGAACTTTATTGTATTAATTAATTGTAGTAGGTTTGTTTAAATTTGTTAGTTTTTGACATGCAATGTGCTTAAGTTTAAATTTTTTATGTTGTTGATGTTACAATGGCCTCCGCATGGATCACATAAGATAACCATCAAATACCTAATGTTAATATTCGGCAAATTTGGCAACAACTACACAAAGTGGAACATAATGGATACTAATCTACCGGAAATATTAGAACTTTGCGCTAAGTAAGCATAAATAGTATAAAATTTACAGGACGAACTGCTTTAACAGAAGATAATTGTTTAAATTATTGTACAATTTGTTGCGCAACCATGGCAAGTAAGGTGATAATTGTTGCCAGATTTACATAATATTAAAATTGACTCAGCAATTTTGCATGGTTCGTGTCGAGGCCATCATAAAAGTAACAACACAAAGAGCCCAAAAATAGACATATTGTCTATCAAAAACTATATTTACATATTTAAACATATTTAAACAAATTTACTATAATTAATTAATTGCAATAAAGTTCGATAAGGTAAATAAATAACAATTAACAGAACAAGGTAAAATGAGGGAAAATAATAACGAGAACAAAGAAGGAACATATGACAAATGCAGGATATAAGAACAATAAACAACAAGAATAATTTACGCTTTTGCAATTGAGATTTGACAGTTTGGCAATTGTTATGATTACTGTGTCTAGCAACGAGCTCTTTAGATCAGTCTGGTGTCACAAGAAACAATTTGGCGTTCTTTTCTAGCCAACTTTACGTAACAACAGAAACAGACTATCAACATTTTTATTGCTGCATATCGTTATATTTCTTAAGTTAAAGTATAACATATGTGGTATCGTTGGATTCGTCTTTCAATTACCTTTCCAAAAAGGTAAAGATATACAGATTGTTCTATTTAAAAAAAGAAAGTTGACGTCGCTTCCGGTGAAAATGGAAATACAATTGAAATGCGGCAAAAGTTAGTTTAAAAAAATAGAAATCGACCTATATTTTTTCTAAAAACGCTAGCTTCTGTCGTTCAAAAGTTAGCATGGGGGGGGGGACACTTTAGGCCCGCACTGTATAAATATGCTTCAAATTACGATGATAGCATGGGCAACTGAAAAAGAAGTTGACAGCAGTTCTCGGTCACGTCTGGTGCTTTCAATTTTATATTTCCAGTAAAAAAAACAGTAGGAAGATATAAACCGTTTTGGTTACTACATATCTTCTATTTCCTGAACGATTTCGGTTAGAATAAAAATATTACATACTTGATCTGATAACTTCATGTTTCAAAGAACGTGGTGAATTTAAAAACATTAAATATCCTTTGATAAGCAAAATAACAAGATTATTACCCCAATGAGTTATCTGTTGTAGATATTCAATATATCATGCTTACTTTGCTGAATCGCAAACTTGACGCAATATGGGTCAACAAATGCGTATTAACTTTTGCAATCTTCAGACGGAAAGCAAAATAATGTATATAAATAATATGTATGTTGATACGTTTGACAATTTTATTTCTTCTATTGTTTATGACTTTAATATTAAACGCTTATTTCTAAAGTAATCTATCGTTTTGAATGGTTGCATCGTCTTGATTCATTGAATCGGAATAAGCATTGCTTTTCATAAGAACACGGGAGAAATTCGGCGACATTAAAAAGAGCAGGTCTTTTCTCCCTCCTAATTAAGAGAAAATCTTGATTCCGATAAGGTTATATATAGAGCAAAGGCAGCAGAGAAGAGAAGAAGATGACGAACATTAACTCAATATTTGAACTAAACAAACGGCAACTCGCCCATATTAAATGAAGGGGAAACGTTGAAACACTTCTGTTGGCTAAATCAACTTATATAAATGGAATTATTTATAATGTATACGTACAGGTTCCCTGACAGAAAAGTTTACATTCCTCATCCTAACGTTTTATATTTACATACCTTATAAAGACGCATATATACACAGAAAGATTCATTTCAGGAAAGTTATATTTAACTTTTTTATCAAGACTTAATTACCAGTATTTACCTTTCCAACCTTTTTCAATTCAGTGTCCTTGATAGGCAATTTGATTGATATGCTTAGTAAATTACGTATAATGAAGTCAGACATTTGTCCTTTCTCGAACGCATGTATATTTACAATACCCTTTTACGTGTGGTGACGGTCCTACGGTATATATAAACTTTGCAGCTCTTAGTGTGCAAATACTGTGGGTAAACTGTTCCATGGCTTTGTTACTATCACCCCTCGCCGTAATGGGTGATGCGCGATTAATCATCTCCCAACATGGGAATGGGTACTCCACAAAAATCACCCAGCTGACCCTGGTAGTACTCCAGCGCCCACCGTCTAACTCTGTTACAGCCACCAGCAGAGCCTCTTATCACTGGACCGCCCACTGTGAGGCCGACTGACTTTCTTATTTATTGATATAGATTTGTGAAATTTGGTGTGTATGTCAAGATTGTGTGTTGAAATTTGGAAAATATATCTTACGTTTATATTTATAAACTAACAAAAGTTATTTTGCATATACAGTACAGACTCTTTAATCTGAACTCACCTTAATTCGAACACCCAATAATCCGAACTAACGTAGTCCAAATCGATTGTCCGAGCAAAGTGCGGTTTAATGAACGTCGTTCGGATTGTAGAGTCGGCTGACAACATAAAAGTACCGCTAGAAACAACGCGTGGTTAGCTTTATGTGGGTAATTCCCCGATCGTTTCGGGGAAATCCCTTTTGTGAGCCGAAAGTATCGTTCTTAGTTGGAATATCACTACCGTGCAAACATGTCGCAAAAAAGAAAACACCACACGTTAAGGCTATTGCAAAAAGTAGAAATTCTAAATAAATTAGATGAAGGTGAATCGCAATTATCTAAAATTTATAATGTCGGAAAATCTACTATTACGGACATTAAGAAACATAAAGAGAAAGTTTGTAATTTTGTCGCTTCTACTTCTGAAAACGGACCTGGAGGAAGAAAAACTGAAATCATGTGTGTAAAGAGCGTGCTAGAGGTACCCCGATTTCTGGAGACATGCTGTGTGAAAAAGCTAGGTTTTTTTCTGTGAAGCTATGTATTAAGGACGCCAGTTGTGGGTGGTTGCAGAAGTTTAAAAAGAGATATGAAATTCGCCAATTAAGTGTCTCGGGAGAAAAGCTGTCTAGTGATTTTAGTGTAGTAGAACCTAACTTCTGATCAAATTCTTAAAAACAATTGAGAGATTACGCCTAACTTCTGATCAAATTTACAACACGGATGAGAGTGGGCTTTTTTAGAGGGTGTTGCCCAAAAAAACGTTAGTTAATAGATCTGAAGCATCGGCACCCGGAAGAAAATTAAGTAAAGAAAGGATAACATTCATGTCATGTGCGAACGCATCCGGAAGTCACAAACTACCGTCATTTGTTTTCGCCACGTGCTTTTCGTAACTGCCAGTTACCAGTTATTTATAAGCGATCAAAAAAAAGCTTGGGTGACAAAGGACCTGTTTAAAAACTGGTTTTATTCGCACTTTGTGCCGTCGGTAGAAAACAAAATGGAGGAATTGGGATTACCTAAGAAAGCTGTGTTACTTTTGGTATAATGCTCCTGGCCATCCCGATGCTTTAGAATTAATGAGTTATGATAAACAAACTTCCGTCATGTATCTTCCACCAAATTGTACACCGATTCTGCAGTCCATGGATCAACATGTGATTCAGGCTATTAAACTTAATTATCGCAAGAAACTTCTCTCACAAATTGTTGAATCTAATGATGACATTGCACAAATCTAAAAGGCAATAAATTTAAAAGACGTGGTATTTTTGCTTGACGAAACCTGGCAAAGAGTAAAAACTGAGCTGTTGAGAAACTCCTGGAAAAATATTTGTCCTTAACTCAATTACTGAACAAAAAGATGTCGATTTAGCTATGAACGATGACCAGAGTGAAGAAGACTATAATGATGAAGATGATTTACCTTTAAGCACATTTCTTCCATCTAATAAAATTCAAACTAATGAACTAGCTGAAATCAGGGACATGTTTCGGAAAGTTGGTGAAGCTGTCTCAGACCAGGATGTACAGGAATGGGTACAAGGGGAAAATGAAGATAGAGCATTTTTCACTGGAGAAGAAATAATTAATGAAGTCGCTTCTGATTCAGAAAATGAAGAGAATGTTGATAATCAAGAAAGCGATGAAGAAATACAAACAGTTAAGCTTGTGGTGCATGAAGAAGCTGTGAAATGTTTCGCCAGGTGTTTAAGACGGGCTTGTGAAAATAATTTAGCCCCTCAACAAGTAACATTGCTCCGCACACTGCAGTTGGAATGCATTAAAAAAGAAATTGCTACCAAAAAACAAACACGTATCACCGATTCCTTTCTTGATCATTGAAATGTACATTTTAATTTATTTTTTAATTTGTTTCTCTTTTTTATTTTTAATAAATATCTTTCAAGATAACTTTTTTGTTTTATTGTTAGCTTTTTTTTTAGTTCTCAGTAACACATAAAACCTAATATGTATTCATTATCCAGTAATCCGAAAATATCGGCAATCCCAACTTATTTGTTTAAACCCGTGTTTTAATTAGTTAAAGAGTTTGTATTGTACTTTCATAGGAGAGTTAAAATAGATTAACTTATTGCATCTTTTTAGTTTAAGGAATGTTGTTAAAAGATATTTGCTATTATTGCTAAATATGTTTTCTTTATAAGAGATGTAGGAATAAAAGTAGGAAATATGTAAGCTAAACGCGCTCAATGTTATTAATAAATACGAAAATATAAGATGTCAATTACAAAAATATGAAAAAAGTTATTCTAGCAATTGTTCAGCTTCATCGCCAAGTTCCATCACTTTTCTTAGTGAGGGAATGCTCAAGGTGGATATGTATGGATCTGAAGCATAAAGTGGAGAATGGCAAACATCTTCATTTGTAGCAGCTCTTGAACATTTTTGGGCATGATGCAGTCTGTACAGCCGGTAATCTTTATTTCTTGTCCATATTCAGAAAGTGTCCTTCATTAGTTCGTTAGTATTATTGCAAATATGAATAATAACAGTATTTTCCAAAGAACTTATATTTCAAAGAATTTTAATTTTATTTGTGTGCGTCTATTTTCGCTGTCAATTATTATCATAATGGGAAAAAAAGCACGAATTTCTGCTCTTCTAGAGACGGGTGAGTTTTCTCCACGTGAAGTTGCAAAAAAAGAGGGTGTATCATAACAAGCTGTTCTGGGAATCGCGAAATTAATTAAGGAGAATATTCCTAGTACAATTAGTGGCAGAACATACTGTGCCACCAAATGCAAAACAACTGTAAGAGATGATCGTCGTATAGTAAAAGTGGCTACAGAACATCGCTTTTTATCCACTAAAGGTGTTCATAAAATTCTTAGTGGAGAAGGTATACAAATATCAGCTCGAACAGTCCGTAGACGTCTTCATGAAATGCAAACGTCCGGTAAAGAAGCCAAGACTAATATCTAAAATGAAAGTGACACGATTTAAATGGGCTAAAAATATATAAAAAATATTCAATTGAAGATTGGGGAAAGGTAGGTTTAATTTATCATCTGTATTTTTGGTCAAATTCATCCTCATAGTTCGCTTAATGATTCTCTACATTTTTTACATTTTCCTAGATTATTTATAGTGACGAATCACGGTTAGAAGTGCTAACGGAGGGAAGTCAATTTGTTTGTCGACGTCCTTCACAGCGTTATAAGTAAAGCTGGCCACGGGCGGTACCGCGCAGTAGCGTAGAGTCGACCAGGCCTCGCGTTATTCTGCTAATAGAGATGTTTGCTGCCGCAAATAATTTCGTTCATCTTTTAAATAAAAATTAAATAACACCTGCTCAAACACTTACCATTTTAAGAGTCCTCCGTGAAATCACAAAGTGAATAATGTCTGTTAAATATCTGCAACATTAGATATGTTTCAACTGTTGTTTCGGCAAAACTAGTACGGCATGAGGAAAAAATGCGTTTATATGCAGAGAACGAACGTTCTCACATCTAGTGACGTAATATTTGCGTAAGTAAAATAATCTTTCAAATAACTTAACGATTCTGTTGACGCACCTTCACAAATGTGTCTTAATGTGCCAAAATCAGAATTTTTCTCAAAAAACACTTTCAAATTTTTCTAGAACAGAAACATTTTTTGCGTCTTCAATCGCGCATTGCTGTGCGTGAACATGTTGCACTATTTGTAGAGATTCTTCTAACGACACCGCAGGATTTTGTAATTTTTCTATTGCATCTGCTAGCCCGAAGTAATTGTCGTGAATGATTTTTAAATTCATTTTAACCTGACTATCTTGAAATTTCGACTGGCTTTTCTGGATAGCGGCAGCTTCCTTTGTATCGAATTGTAAAACCACGTTCTTAATATTGTCAAAATATTTATGATAATAAAACGCGGCCTGCAACCATGTTCCCCAACGAGTTAGAATAGGTTCTGGTGGCTCTGGTATACGGGGGCACAGTCTGTGAAATTCGTGAATACGTTTCGGTGATTTGACAAATACTGCTTTGGTATGCGCTATTAAAGCGTCTACCTCAGGATAACATTTTCTGATACTATCCGCCACAAGATTGAGAGCATGAATTTTACACGTAATGTGTAACAAATTAGCAGAATGCTTTTTAAGAGACCGGCCTACAGAAAGCATGTTTGCAGCACCATCACTCACTAACATCAAGAGTTGGTTTGTTGAAAGTTCAAATTTGTCCAATGTATTTAACACTAACTTTGAAATTACTTCGGCAGTACACTGTTGTATTCGTTTGGAGACTAATAGAATTGAAGGTGCCGATTGATGAGGTTCCAATTTGCGTGCCATTACATTAAGAACAGAATGTTTCTTCCGATCTGTTGTTTCGTCGACACATAACCACAATTTTTGATCTTTCAACTCCGATTTTATTTTTTGTTGAATATGTTCGCGCGCAGATGGCACAATTCTTCGTAACGATGTTCGACTTGGTAATTTGCACTCCGAATAGTTATTCCAAAAGCAGATAAATGGTTCCTTGTCTAGTAAATTAAACGGTATATTACATGCGATAAACGTAACGCATAAATTAAATATAAATTTTTCATTGTCTCGTGCGCAATTTCTTTTTGAGACATGCTTTTCCCTATTTACGTGTCGTAGACAATGTTGTCTGGACCAACACATTAACGGGATTTTACAGATTACACATTTAATTTTAGCACCTTCATATATTAAGTCTGGAATTTCTGCAATAAATTTTCGAAGTTTGTCCAACCGCGGTCGTTTTGCTGACGAAATCATAATTTTTCTAGGACAGATAAACAATTGCGCAAATGACCGGCAGCGAAAATGTCCGTACTGCTCCGCAGACGAAGTAATACTACCGTTCCTTTCGGTCCGAATTGATTCTACGCCGATGCGCGGTACCGCTCGTGGCCAGCGTTAGTTATAAGGAAGCATGTACGATCAAATCTATTAAACATCCCCCATCTCTAATGGTTTCGTCGTGTATTACAACAGAAGGACCGGGACAACTATATTTCGTTAACGGGACAATGGAGCAAAAACAATAAAAAAAGTTTTACCAAACTATTTAATACCATATATTGGTTCATTGGATCAGACTCATGGACCATATACTTTCGTGCAAGACAATGCACCGTGTCATAAGGCCAAAAGGTGTAATGCGATACCTTGAATCTAAGACTTTGCGTGTACTACCTTGGCCAGGCAATTCACCAGACATAAATCCAATTGAAAATGTGTGGAATGTCTTGAAAAACATCGTAAGTACAGGAAACTCAACTGCAAAGGAAGAATTACAACAACATATTGAAGATGTATGGCACAATAGCGACGTAATTAAAAAAACAATAAAAAGCTGCATTGGCAATGTGCCAAAAAGGATTGAGGAAATAATAAAACACAGAGCAGGAACAAGCAAATATTAGTTTGCAGATGTACAATTGTTGTGTACCTTAATTACGACATCGATATCAATAAGACAAATAGATATTTTTAAAATTGATTAAGTGCACTGAGTACGAACGAAAGTTTTTTTAGCTTAAGCACAAAGAGCGCATTTTTTCGCTATATGATAAAGGATATCATCATCTACTGTTTGCATAAAAAATGCGCTGGCATAAATCCTGATAATAATTAAAACCGGGAATTGTTAAACTGAACATACCAACGTAAATTAACTAAGTCAGTTATTTAAAATATGTTATAATTACGTTAAAAAGTATATCAAACGTATTTTTCAACCACATAGTACTGTGATTGAAAAGGACGTATACGAGGTGTGGCAATTAAATAACCGTACTGGTGCTACTATCGGCAAATAGCGAGCACGCCACGGCAGGTTTGAACATGTCTGTGCTTGTAAATGCTTCCCTCACCCTGAGCTCGATGGGCACAGTTATACGTCGCTCAGTCTCGCTTGAGATTTGACAGTGTGGAAGCGGTGAAAGCGAAAGCGACGGAGGTTCTCAACAAGCTGACAGAAACGGACTTCCAGCACTGTTTTCGACAGTGGATAATTCGTATGGAGCGTTGTAGGGATCGGCAAGGAGAGTACATTGAAGGGGATAAACTTTGTAATGTAATTGGTGATCAATAAAATGTTTTGTAGCACCAGGGCGGTTATTTAATTGCCAGGCCCCGTATGCGTACATATTTTATAACACGCTTCGGGTTTTCATTTTTTACACTTTTAAGACGATTCAAGTCAGTACGCTCCATAGTGCACCGAGCCGTTCGTTATAATTTTGACATATAAGCATAAACAACTTCACAAACTTGTAGAAATAAAAATTAAAAATTTTTAGCTGCTATTAACTAAACAGACAATTAAATTAGGAAATTGATGTAACATTTTCTTTTAATTTCAATGGCAAATCCTGGTATATCCTGGATACTTACAATATAAATTAGATTATGAACAAAATCTCCTTAATGCGCCATCAACTTAACATAAAAGGTAAATATACAAAAGCAATTGCATTATGCAATAGGAATAAAGTTCAACCAAACATCACAAATGACAAATATTAATAGATGTTAAATAGGTAACAAGGTAAACTACTTTTATGAACTAAATTAACATAGCATAATAGATGTTCAAAAATATGGTTTCTTTACTCAGTGTTATGAATAACATTCGATTACTACATATTTCTGTTATAACTATTTACGAATGCATCCAATCAATGATTCCCGATTGAACAACGTTAGTTTCGTCTAGTACGAAGGCCGAACTGATATTACTGAGATTAAGAAATCTGTTAGTATATTTTAGAATTTGATTATATATCCACTGAATCACATCACTGACTAGAGCAGTGCTGAAGAGAGGAATCGAACCAACCATTGCGGAATGGATCTGCAATATGCTAAGTACTAGGCTGGTCTCAAGCTCGCTCCATGATTGCATCGTACACTTTAAGCCAGGCGGAGGCTGTCCTCGGAGGGGAAGTCTTTCATCACTGCTATGGTCACTTCTTGCAGACGACCTGATGGTTGTCGTGAAGGCTCTTGGGATTGAAGTGTAAGCATATACCGACGACTTAGTTTAGAAGCACAGAGACTCAGGAGAGACTGCAGAAAGTGTCCAATGTTATTCACGGCTAGTACAAAGGGGAAGAGCTCACAATCAACCCGTACGAAGCCGTGATTGTTCCATTCACAAGGAGAAGGGAGCTGAAGGGACCCCTTCGCCCCTTCTAGGTGAGCAATTATACTTCTCTACGGAGATAAAATATCTAGGAATCTTGCTTGATAAAGCAGTATATAAACTAATACACAAAGTGTCTTTCTAGACATGCCGTAGATTTTGTGGTAAGATTTGGGAAATATCTGCCAAGAGAGTGTATTGGCTGTATGTGACAGTGGTTCGTCCTATGATCATATACGGCACCTTCATCTGGTGGAAGAAGGCCTAACGGGTAGCAGCGAGAGCTAAATTTACCTCGTTGCAGAGAATGGCCACCCTGGCGATTACTGCTGCGTTAAGTACCACACCTGGACTGGCGTTTTGGAAAGGGACGCCAGGACAGCCATTTACAGATACCGGCACCTTGCGGCACAACCACAACAGAACATAGCCTCTGCTAAGACAGAAATTTTGGACAAGATACTTGATGACGACTGAGCAACTGCGACTTCTTGATTAAGGCTGATATTGGATTTTACACCGATAGTTCCAGAATGCAGGAGTCGGTGCAGGAATATACTGCAGCGGTACCAACCTTACGGAAAAATCCATACATTTATAGATTTTACAAAAAATCTCCGATAAACGGATTTGTGTAAAGAATTTTTGGTCTTCGATTTTTGTGAGTTTACAAATGAATTATCTTTGTTTTTTTATTGTTTTCCACATACTATAAACGAAAATGAGTACAATACCATAGATAGAAAATGGAAATTGTTGAGAAAAATCAAAGTAAATGAAGATGATGCTCTCAATGATATTTGGAACATATGTTCGTTTCAGGAAACAAAAGTATTGAGTTAAGGATCCAATGTTTCCAATAATACTGAAATTAGTAGATTTTATCGAAATTCTGCCGCACAGCAATTCAAATGTCGAGAGCATATTTTCTGTTATAAATATATTAATAAAACGAAAGCCATAAACGAATTGGAGACGGCAACGTCCGAAGGTGTTTTACATACTAAACGATCGCTTAAAAATAGATACACAATTAATAAATTTATGAAAACGATCATTCTTCTCCAGTAGAAAATTTTAAATTTCGGCAACAGTTTAGGTTGGCAATTTCAGCAATAAGAAGATATATTTGCAAATTTCTTGACGTGCTATATGCAAATTTGATCTTTATTACCGGAACTACCAACTTAAAGTGCCCATGAATTTAAACAAATTTCTGCTTGGATTTATGATCAAAAAGCAATTAGAAAAGTTTATACATATATGTTTTTTACGCGAAAGAATGTATTTTTTTCTGTTCTTGAATTATAATTGTGTTAATAAAGAAATTATTGAAAAACAGATTTTTTTCCTTTTCAAAGCGCACTTTGAGCCTGCCTCGGATAAAAGCCTGAAATCTAGGGATTGCTCCCACTCGTTGGCAACACTGATCTACTGTTGCAAACCTCTAATTGAACGCAAAGATAGTCTGGGCATATGTGCGACGGTCTTCCAAGCAGAAATATTTGCTATCGGTATGGGTGTCGGGATACTCTTGAGTAGATGTGTCAGACACAGATCAATAAAAATCTTTTCTGATAGTCAAACTGCGTTAGGAGCTCTTGAAAGGAGAATGACTTCCTCCAGATTTGCAGCTTTTGTACGCAGAGAAAGGTTTACTTGTATCAAAGCTATCCGCCTTAATTCAAGACAATTACTGTTTTAATTATTCGCAATACAATAATTGTTTTAAATAAAAAAATATATTTTCTTAGCGTTTGTTTCTCTGCTTGAGAGAAATATACACTTGTAATGAAATAATAATAATAATAATAATATTTATTATCCAACAGCAGCCAAACTGCTAATTGCAGGATAACATACATAAATATATAACATTACATTACATTACATTATGAGAGGTTATACAAAATATCGAAACAAAAAAACAAGAAAAAAAGAAAACATATGAATTACATTGCAAAATGTATCAAAAAAGAAAAAAGTCTATTCAATTATACAATAACACAAGAAGTAAATTAATTAAGGATTTTTTCAAACTTGTTGTACAAAAGTGTATTTAAAGAATTCAACGAAACATTAAACATATCAATATTAGCACAATATGAATTTACAGTTTGACACATACAAAGAATAGGTGAGAAAGAGTGACGTCTAGTAGCAAATGAGGGAAGATCAAAAAGCTTCTGATGCCGAATACTTAAACGAGGAGCGTAAAATCCTAAAAGCTCCAATAATTCCGGAGCAAGGAGCATGTTGTTGATCAATTTGTAAATAAAAGAAATCTGTGAAACAACTCTGCGATGGTCCAATGAATTATAATCGAGAGGCACAAAAACGGAATGAGTGCGATAGTACAGTGTTTTTAGAAACTTTCTTTGAACTTTCTCTATTATTTCGTTATAATGAGTATCACAGTCAACATAAAAACCTTTCAGAAAGAGAAGAAATTCATAACATTTCTGTAATTGGAACAACGTTATTGTACGCTGTCTTCGACTAAAGGTCATGCATTTACATGTGTTTGTATTGAAGAATAGCAAATTATCCGAATTCCATCTCTCGAGAGCATTTAAGTCGCTTTGCAACAGTTCACAATGCTCAACACTTTCGATCTTGCAAAAAATTTTAAGGTCATCTGCATATAACAAACAATGAGATAAAATACAGTTGGTTAAGTCATTGACAAAAGTTAGAAAAAGTAACGGTCCTAACACGGAACCTTGAGGTACGCCAGTTCGTGATGTATACTCGCAGGATGTAAAATCACGGCACTCGACATAATTGATACGCTCAGATAAATATGATTCAATCAGATTTGAAGAAACACCAAAACTATCTAATTTATGTAAGACTAAGTCATGCTGAACAGTGCCAAAGGCTTTGGCGAAGTCCGTGTATATTGTGTCAACTTGATATTGTTCGTCCAACGTATCAGATACAAAGTGTACAAAGTAGCATAAATTAGTAGCAGTTGATCGATCCTTAATGAAGCCATGCTGGTGAATGGAAAACTGATTGACAACGTGATTATAAATGGATTTATAGAGCATAACTTCAAATATTTTCGCAAAATTACAAATACGGGATATTGGTTTATAATTTTTAATTTCGTTTTTGTTTCCTGATTTAGAAATAGGGATTATCTTAGAGCGTTTCCAGCAATCAGGGAACTTCTTTTGACGTATTAAATTAAAAATGTGTAAAAGTGGAATTCGTAAAACGTATTTGCAATCTTTAATAATAAACGCAGGAACTGAGTCGGAACCGATTGTCATATTCGATTTTAATGAGTTTATTGCGCATAGTACATCATTTTGTGTAAAATTTTGGATCGTCAATAAATTTACGCCAAAGAAGTCATCATTTTGACATGCATTAACAGTGTTAACAAAAGCCGATGAAAAGTGAGTAGCAAAAGCACTGGCAATCTGTTGAGGAGAGTCGCTATGTTGTTCGCCATCCACCATACACCCAGGGATACGAGTTTGACTCTTGCGTTCATTTAAAAATGACCATAACTTACTCGGATCAGTTTGAACAGAATAATCCACTTCCGTAATATAATTTTGGAAATCACGTGCAATACTTGAACTAACGAGTTTCCTGTATTCCTTGAATTTATGACGTTTAATTTTAATTAGCCGTCGCGTTTCAAAAGAAAACCATGTTGGAAAGGAACTATTTGACGGAACGTACGTAGGAATACACTGAGTGAAATAATCATTGATTACGTTATATAATACGCCACATGCAATATCGACATTGTTGCAGTTTAACGCGGAATCCCAATTTACTCTAGAAAACAAATTGTACAACTGGTATTTGATAACTTGAACTTTTTAGGAATAACTATGTTATATTTAAAATCAAGAACTAGTGCAAAATCGCATTTCTCACAGTTACAAATGGCATCTTTAAAAGAAAGAACTAAATTTAGAAGTCTATTGCTTTGGTTTTTGATCTGATTAAATTGAGCGATATCATTGGTTGTCATAATATTATTAATGAAATATGCCTTATTCCAATCTATATCATCTAAATTAGGAATATTAAAATCTCCCACGAAAATAAATTCCCTTGTAAAAAACTCTAATAATTTCAACCTATGAAATAATTGTTCATAGACAAATACGGGTGTAGAGGGAGGTATGTATGTAGTAACAATATGCTAACTCTCCCACTAACCATTAATTTAAGACAGAGTAAATCAATATTATATTCTATTAGATCTGCATCCAGTTCTATATTTACTTTATCACAAGAAAATGGAGATTTAATTCCAACAGGAACTCCGCCACCACGACCGACCTTACGGTCACATCTAAACACCACAAAATCATCACTGAACAGTTCAGAATTTAATAAATTGTCAGTAGCCCATGTTTCACTCAATATAACAATATTACAATTATCGCAAGACAGAAGATTATTGTAAAAGAGAAATGTTTTTGTGTTCAATCCTCTAACATTTTGGTAATAAATGTTTAAGTTTGATGCTGACTGTTGGACTCCATCGAGTTTTTTCTTATAACAATTTTAGGTAAGCCATTAAAATATTGAAGCGTGATAACCTTGGCCCTACGAAGACGAAATTCAGACATTGTTTTATTTTTCGTATCTATTTGCTTAATCGACAGATCCCTGGATATGAAAATATTCCTCTCGACAGGATAATCCTTCAGAAGTCTACTCTTCCGCAGCACAGATGAAACTTCCTCCGCCTTCCTGTTCATCCAGAATGCGTTTAGGTATTGTTCATAAAACAATAGCTTCATTTTCCTAAAATAAAGCATTACGTACTGCATTATGTACGGATACGTCGTACTGTTTTAAACAAGGTAAGCGCAATTAATAATGTCCATATAAATAATATGCATTTCAGGAATTCTAGAAAAGAGAGCTCTTGCACATCACAAATGCTTATTATGTGTGGTGTGGAGTAGGTGTAGAACAGTGTATGTAAATGTAAGTACATATGTACACTATTCAGCAATAGATATAAGTAAGTTTTATTCAAAAAATATCCTACAACTTTTTCAAACTATATTTTCCGTGATTGAATATCGTAATCAAAATATTCTAGACACAATTCATTAATTATTTTGATGTAGTGGTATAAGTTATTTCTTCTCTGAACGTTTTATTGCTCCAATCAATTTGTAAAAAGTTTAAAGTTGGAAAGCTGACCATTGACATGTTTCTCAGTGTGAATATTGGTATTCGATCTCTGTTGGAATCTTAGTTCATGTCTAATTAATACATATTTATAATTTTGGTTAATATGCACTGTTACCTGCAAGTTCAATGACTTCCCAAATATATCTATAGTATTTAGTACGCAGAAATATTAAGAAATTTTCTAAAGAAACTTAGTTCGTCGCTTGTACATTTCCGTATCCCCCATCGCCAATTCGATCGTTGTGTATAAAGCATCCAACTAGCTACGCAGCGTTGAAACTTGAGCCATAACTTTATTTCAATCTTGGACATAAATGAAGATGTATCGTCGGGGGGACCATTACCAGAATTCACTATCTCGCGATGACTCTCCCTGATTGTTTGAAGTGTATTCTATCTAAATAGTTTTTCTGATATACCTTTGTGCGTCCGTGTGCTAAAACGATATCGAGATCTTTACCGCTTGCTAAGGAAAGTTAAAGCGTTTAATGAACACACGGTAAGGGAGGAAAAGATATCGATGATTCTCAAAAAGATAGATGCTACCGTTGTGGATTGCGAATCCGATAAAAGAAGTTTTGGTGACTTGAATTGGATCTGAAGTTATACTTATGGCGATTCGATTAAAAGGAAGATAAGAATCATCTTTATGGTAATAGAAATTAATTTTTAGTGGAAAGGTTTCCGATTGTTCAGGCCAAATGAAAAATGATCAATATGTTTAGATTGATGATTCGTATTCGAGCAGTTGATTCTTGTGTAACAAAACTCTTTCAGTGTTTAAAAATATTGGGTGTGCCAGAAAGTTCTGTCGTATTTTTTAAATAAAACAAGTGTGAAATTTAGAATATATTTATTAAATAATTAATCTACAATGTACTGACCATCATTTTCTACAACTGTTCTCCATCCTTCAGGTAGTTGATTAAAACCGTCAGCAAAAAAATTCCCAGGTTTGGAATCAAAGTATTCGGTTAAAGTCGTTTGAACGTCATCTTCTGTATGAAAAGTTTTTCCATTCAAAAAATTTTGTAGAGATCGAAAAAGGTAAAAATCTGCCACGTCAGGAGAATATGGAGGATGTGGCAAAACTTCCCAGCCAAAATCTGCCAATTTTCTTTGAGACATCAAAGAAGCATGGGGTCGAGCTATTAAGGAGAGCCAGTCGAAATTTCAAGATATTTCCGTTGAAACAGATTTAAAAAATATTCGTAGCTACCATAAAGGATTAGCTGACGCAATAGACCAATTACAAAATAGATCGTTATCATTAATGGAGTCTCTGCAAATTACGGACGGGGTGCATACACAGCTACTGACTATACATGACGCAAAATATAATCGCGTTTTAGGAAAGTTCGAGAGTGTGCTACAGAAAGATCCCGATTTTAGCACACTAAAACAAATTTGTGATGGTGTATCGAATAATCCACTGACTAAGTACAAAGAATATTTTAATCATGCATGTATAACATCGGTAGATGTTGAACGCTCTTTTTCAAAATATAAACTCATTTTCTCACCACGGCGAACATCGCTCACCGAGACAACTGTGGAAACACATCTAATGGTGTCAACTTTTTGCTACTCTTATCCATATGATGTTAATACTGATAATGGTGCTTCTAGTTTTACTGTTCCGTAGCCAAGGCTGCTTAAAAGGGTGAGTGTTTCACTACTTTTCACATATTATAATTATGTATTAGTTCTGTTATTTTTTTTCTATTTTCTTACTATTGTTTTTGTATACTAGGCAGGTACGGCTATGGCACGGCTCCCTGTTACCGGGCTCTACTGATCTGTGCAAATGTTATTCGACTACTAACTAGAATAATGCTACAGACTGTATACATATAAACATATAAAAATAAAACCAAACACAATGTTTACAACAGTTAGCCCCATATTACATCACTGATTGAGTAACATCTCTCCAAGTAACCTGATACAATTTAATAAAGAAAGAAATACTTCTAGTTGGTATCCATAATTAGGTATGTAAGAAAAAATTAGATTTAAATTGTACTTATTAATTGTAAATATGTACCATATTTTTTAAACGACCGATTGCGGAGTCGGCCCCTTAGATTGAAGAAGGGGGTCGTCTTCAGACTATATTAAAATATATAGAGTAACTATGCCATAATTGAATTAGTTTTGTAACTGTTGCATTACAATCAGTCCAAGCTTTAAATAGAGTAGTACTTAGAATTGTTACTGACTATGAGGCAGCAGTTTATAAAATAGCGTCAACCGGGGTGAAGATCAAACCGGGTTTTTCACTTTTTTTAATGCCTATGGTAACAACGCACTGACGAACAACTGTGACCCCGGAGATGCGAGCTAAATGTGAACAGTAAGTTTTCCATAAATTATTAAAAATGAAAAAGCAAAATTCTTTAATTTCTACAACATGTGAAATCAAAAATTTGCACAGTTGAATCTGTGGAAACTAGGCCGGCCCTAACCACTCTAGGTGATATATTCAATAAAGGTGTCTATAAAAAATTTGGAAATTTGCTGTTTGTATGGTTTCAATTGCAATTTTTGTAAGAAAACAGAATTGAGATTAGGTTTAAAACAATTGATTTTATATGATTTTCTTAAGTAAATTATGTTTGCTATGTAGTGAGTGTATTTTCCCACATAACGCCTTAGATAAACGTCAAAACTGCTAAATATTTTAATTTTTAAGCATTTTATAAGCAAACGCCTTAAGATCGCACAATAATTTCTTTGCATATAAAAGCAGTAAATATCGTATCCATTCTAAATCATTCTACTTTCTTACAGATGCCACGAAAATTCGTATAGAGGGTGGGAGCAAAATGTCGGTATACTGACCTTTGAAAAGAAAAATCAATGTTTCTTTTTTGTTAATATGCATTTTGTCAGTAGCGGTGGGTGATGACGTAAACGGGAGAGCGCGGGCAACGATTCGATTTCCTCGTGTGCATAGTACAATGTACACAATATGCAAGGAAAATACATGAGGGAATAGAATCACTGTCCGCGCCTTCCCGTTTACATCATCACCCATCACTACTACATTTTATTCTAAAATTTTGCCGCAAATGTTGCAATAGTTTTTGAACATATATATATTTTTTTATTCCTTAACTGATTTTACCCTAAATCGTTTTAATGTGAGAATTATATATTTTAATATGGGCGATCGATATCACCTCGAGCTCAGGGTGAAGTCGATACCCTTTATCCAAATATTAAAAAAAAAAGCCTAAACTTCAACGAAGTTATATTTTTAATTGCATCAATATATAATAATTTGTTTTCTAGTTAACCGAAAAAATCGTAATTTTTTGATCAACTTCTCCCGGGTTGACGGTATATTATCCCTGTTTGCAATCTTGGTGCAATGAAGTTCATACATGCAATATCTTACATCGTATATCTTACCCTATCTTCTTTATTCAATGAAACGTTAACTGTGCATTATTCACTCATAACTCATAAGTCTCATAACATAACTCATAAACATACACATTAGATGAGAAAAATTTGATAAGAATTTTTATATCCTTCCTATTTCTACAGTAACAAGCCGCATATACATATACATGATAATTGATAGATATTATTCCAATTATCACCTCCAAAAGGACGCAATTTCAATTTACATCATCGTCAATTTTGACAAGCAATACGTTTTACGAATATTATTAACGCATTTTATTTCTATATATATGCAAACAAATTTATCATTTTACTAACACACGGAAATTTCTAAGAAGCTTCTATTACTTTTAATGTTAATACGGCGAACATTGTCCAAGGTAATGTAAGTATATGTGTAGATAAGATTGCATTTATGTACAAAGGCGATAAACTATCACTATCGTGATCTATGCCGATGCTATTGCAACTAACAATAAGACTTGGTTAATTTATAATAATCAATACAAATTATTTTTTCGTAATTTGATTAATTAATTATAATAACTGGTACCGACATATTGTAGTGAGTAGTTTTTTACTCAAATAATGATAGAAAATAAAAAAATACAGTGGTAGGTATGTAGAGACATTAATCAGTTTTTAACATACGAGGCATACAAAACACATCAGCAGGTTTCATAACAATTTTTCTATATTAATTTCACCCAACTGTAACAAAATAATTCTAATTTCTTTTCCCGTAAAGACATTTTTATCTTTAGAAATAAAAAGTCAAGACTAGAGAATAACGACTATCGATTTACTGCAACCCTGTTTTAACTTTCATGCTGTGTCTGAAGAAAACATATTCTTGGCTGTTCGGAGCATTTCTTCTAAATTTATAGGGTGGGGTAGGATCAACGTTGATCAAATTAAACTGTGTTGCCCTCACATTCTATCGTTTTTGAGTCATATTTTTAATCAACGTATTTACAATAGCTTCTTCCCTCGCCTCTGGAAAAAAGCCCGTGTTATTCCTCTTCCTAAGCGATGCCCTGAAGAATTTGGGGACCTGCGACCCATTAGTATTCTGTGCGCATTATCAAAAATCTTTGAAAAGTTACTGGAAAAACAAATTCATCACAACATTTTACCTAAGTACTTAACAATCGGGGTTCAAACCGGGCTGTAGTTGCGCCTCCGCTCTTTTAGCAGTGGTGGACGATGTTCTTACGGCTGCTGATTCGGGTAAATTTACATGTTTTGTTATGATTGATTTCTCTCGCGCTTTCGATACGGTCAATCACAGTCTTTTATCATTAATTTTCAAGTATCTTGGTTTCAATAACGAGGCTACCTTTTTGATTAAAAATTATCTGTCGGATCGCTGCCAACAACTCACTTTGCTTTATAAGGTGTCGAATACCATGCCTCTACACAGTGGCGCATCACAGGGTTCAATCTTGGGACCTTTACTTTTTTCACTTCACGCATCGAAACTGCATGCATGTTTGAAAACCTGTAGTTATCACCTTTATGCAGATGATACCCAAATTTATTTTACATTTAAGCGAATTGATCTGCCATCTGCCAGTGATTGCATTAATTCGGATCTTGATCGAATAATAAACTTTTCTATGCAGCACAGTTTACATATAAATGTCAATAAAACATCTGTCATACTCTTTGGTAGAAAACATGATGAGTTTGTTACTAAACGGATACTCTAAAACTGTGGCACTGGAACACTGAAACAGTTCACTAAAACCCTTACCACAACACTTAATTCGTACTGGACGCACGTTTCGATAGCCAAGCTATCATCATCAGCAGCAAGACTGAACTCGGTTCAGTCTTGCTGCTGATGATGATAGCTTGGCTATCGAAACGTGCGTCCAGTACGAATTAAGTGTTGTGGTAAGGGTTTTAGTGAGTTTGTTACTAATAATCTCATAATCAAAGTCAACAACACTTCTTTGCCTTTTTCGAAGTCTATTAGAAACCTTGGGCTCCTAATCGACTCTGACTTAAGATTTAAAGGTCACATTGGTATGTGTATCCACAAAGCGTATACCAATTTAAAGTATCTCTATTCCCATAGAAATTGTCTCTCTATTCTATCTAGGAAACGGTTAACTGATGCGCTCGTTTTGTCGCATTTTAACTATTGCGACGTTGTTTATGGACTTTGCCTTGATAGTGTTACTGTGCAAAGAATACAAAAACTTCAAAATTGCTGCATTCGTTTTGTGTACGATCTAAAAAGACGTGAACGTGACATAAACTTGCGGAACTCGACTGGTTAAATATGCGTTCTCGTCGCTACTTGCACCAGTACTGTTTCTATCATAAAATTTTAACCACAAAGATTCCGCCATATCTCTTCCTCAAGTTAAGGTTTAGAACAGATGTGCATAGCATTACTATTAGATTTCCCCCCTACATCACACCCCCTGCTCATCGAACCACTCTTTATGAAAGATCACTTTCGTTTAACGTCGCGCGACTATACAATGGTCTGCCGGATTTCATAAAAATTATCAGTTCCTTCTTTTAAATGTTATGTAGGACGTATGATTCATGATTCAATTACGTAATTTTCAATTTCATTTAATTTTTTTTTTTTTGATCTCTTTACTGCTTGCATGTTGACATGGCAATATCAGCTTTGCTTTTTGTACCTAATAGCTGCATAGTTTTTTTTTCTTGTAGATGTAATCATCACGGCAGGAACGAAAAAAAGACGTTGCATTCGGATTCAGATCGTCTGACTTTCTGCCGTTTACCTCAAAGAATTACTGGAACATTTATTGAAAATGTTTTTATATACAGTCCTTTTTTTTCTTTTTTCAATGTTTGTAATCCTTTTTTTGTGTGTAATAAAATATATATTTATTACTATTATTATTATTATTATTAATTAATACGAGGGTTGGCTTTTTAGTTTTGCATAAGCCGCGTACGGGCGCTACCAATGAAACGTCGCCTGTCAAAATTAATTTCTATAGTATAGTATAAGTTTCATCAAGATACGGCAAGTAATTTAGCCACAATCAATTTTTAAAACTGACAAATCTCTCGAAAAATGGAATTGTGGCGAGAAGATATTCGCGCAATAATTTTCACAACTTTCAGAGGGGATTATTTCAACAACGTCTCGTCGGGAGTAGCGATCGACCGATACCGATATCGATATCGGTATATCGGCCATATCGGCCTTCTTGGTCGATATCGGTATCGGCCGATATGTAAAGTGTAATATCGGCCCATATCGGTATCGGCTTAATAAAAATATCAGTAATAATAAGTATTTTAAATGATAAGGATTTTTTAAAGAAATTAAAACAAAAATACTGAATAAAAAACGATATAAGTGTATATTTTTATTTAAAAAATACAAAAACACATTTAAAATAGAAAAAGATTAAATAAAAAAAACAGTTATCCATATTTAATATTTAGAGTTAAGTTTTTGTAAGTTATAATGCAACAAAATTAAACTTTCTGCCTTTTCTGGGCTTAGACGGCTTCTTGCGCTTTATGGCCGATATCGGCCATGCGTATATCGGTATCGGCCACACAAAATCATATCAGTGGTAATGAAGCACCACATCAATCGTTAATTACTCGCTGGTACTGCGAAACCAACCCGGGCTCACCAGTCTCAAAGACGATATTAGGACCGAACCTCAAAAAAAAAAACATGCTGTGCGCTAACTGATTAAGGAAGATCGACATGTGGTATGTCGCGAGATTGGAAACATCCTTAAGCATTTCAAAGACCTCAATCCAAACAATTCTGTATGATGAATTGGGTTTGAGAAAGTTAATTTCGCATTGGATCCCATACTTTTAACAGAAGAACAAAAGGCGGTCCGCGTTAATTCGTTTGAGCCGGTTGAATAACGGAATACATATTTACAGTATCGTGAGTGGTGACGAATCATGGATTCATCCCTATGAACTCGAAACCAAACGGCAACCCGCTGTGTGGGTGTTTCAAGATGGGAAGAGGGCAAGAAAAGTTATCAGTTCTCGAAGTGTGCCGAAGAAAATGATCGGAACTTTCGTCTGAATTTCAGGTCGTGTTGCTACAGATCCCTTAAATGATCGAAGAACGGTTAATGCCAATTGGTATGCAACCGTTTGTTTGCCAGAAGCGAGTTCACATAGAGCTGAAAAGGCGATTGAAATTTTACAGCAGCAAAACATCGAGTCATTTGATCATCTTCCGTACAGTCCTGACCTAAGTCCTAAAGATTTCTTTACATTCCATAGAATTAAGAATGGTGGTCAATAGTTCCAGTCGCCGGAAGAAGCAGTCGACACTTTTAAAGTGGCAATTTTGACTATTCCAACTAACTGGAAATATAGATGCTGTGTTGGGCATTAAGTACACTGTTGTTATTATCTTATATTACATATACAAATTAGGTTCCAAACAAAACAAAGAATACGTAGAGAAAAGTGTGCCAAATTGTCTATAAATTAGCACTTACCAAATGATTGCACCTCTCCACAGGTTCTAGTTTGTAATAGAACACCCGGTATATTATGGATTTTTCGCATTCTTTGTACAGGATATTCTGAAAATCCAATCCATGGAACTAGGAAAAACACATTTCTTCTAATAGTAAGCCCTATTTTGTATCATTTCTTTAAAAAATTTCAAAAATGTGTGGTGGCACGTTTATTTTGCTCTCCGAATAAACATATCTGCTATACGGGCTGTCTCACGAGGAACTGCATCGGTCGCTATATGAAGGAGTATCCATTGCAAAATTCTGAAAACTTGGTGGTATACTGGAGCTTGCATGTACTATTGAACTAAAATATTTTCAATAATCCAAGACCTTCGATTATACAGAAAGTAGCCGTTAATTTTGTTATTTTAAACGTAGGTTTTAGTTTATTTGCACTAATGATAAATTATGCATGTAGTTACGGAGGAGTCCAGCAGTAAAGATATTTCTTGTATAGTAAACGCAAATAAAGATTTTACTGAATCAAATACCTATTTGTCAAAATTAATAAATACAACAAAGTTCAGAAGGAGAATAGAAAAAAAAAATTGTTTAACTTTAAAAAGTGAATGCCTCTGCGATATATCATTTTGGATTTATTTTTCACGAATTCGTCAGTTTTGATTGATTGATTGTATGTTAGGTTACTTCTTTTTATAAATTACTCTTGAGTATATACTTATGTATACATCGTATAACTTTGTGAAGACCGTTTCTTTTCATCTTATCTAGAAATTCGTCTATAAACTGTTATGAGAGTATTGATATCATCCGTAATGATATGCACATGCAGTAGCATGTGAATCAAACCTGACAATTTAGGGTCACTAGTTTTTGCGTATAGAATACAAAGACTACCTTGTTAGTTCAGTTGTTTTTATTAGAAAAGAAATCAATTTTATGATTTTTTTTTTAATTCGGAAAGTAGTAAATTTGAGTATAGGGAGTAAAATATGGTTTACATTTGCTAGAACTAGAATATGTAGAGGTTGCTATCTAGAAAAATCTATTTTTCCTAGTTGAATAAGTCCGTAAATTTTCGAAAGACCCTAGATAATATTTTTGAAATTTATTTATAACTACAAACAGCTATTTGTATAATTCGTGAGAATCTCAACACTTGATTTGCATACCTAATGCTAAAGCAGAGCAAAATTTGGATTAGTTCCAAAATTTACCGAAAAAAATAAATTTCTTAAGGTGCGAATCCACGATGAGCGGATTCGCAATTTTAGTTTGATGAAATAAAAATTGGACTGGATTGGAAAACAGGAATAGTGCCATTTTATAAAAGCGGAGACAAAAGACAATGTAGAAATTATAAGGGCATAACACTATCTAGCATACCAGGTAAGATATTAGCAAGAATAATAGAAAAAAGATTCAGAGATAAATTAGATAGAAAATTAGAAGAAACACAATATGGATTTAGAAAGGAAAGAGGTACTCAAGATCTAATATTCGTATTAAGACAATTTAGTGAAAAAATTACAGAAAAAAACAAGGAAGTACAGGTATGCTATATAGATTTGGAAAAGGCATTTGATAAAATAAAAAGAGAAAACATCTGGAACACTTTAAAACAAAGAGGAGATAAGGAAACAATAGAAGTGATAAGAGAAATGTATAGAAATAATATGAATTATGTCAGAACTAATAACGAGGAATCAAAAAGATTCAAAACGGAAATAGGAGTTAAACAAGGATGTCAGTCCACTTTTGTTCGCAATAGTAATAGATGATGCTATAAAGAAAGCGAAAGAAAGGATGAAAAAATTTAATGTAGGATTTTGGATGTTGAAAGAGATAAGCTTAACAGAACTGATGTAGGCGGATGATAATAATTCCGGCAAACTCAGAAAAAAACTTGCAATTTAACCTAAATATTCTTAATGAACAATAAAAAGAATTATTATGACAATAAACTAAAACAACACTAAAAGTATGATAATAACAAAACAAAGTAAAAAACATAATATACAGTTAAATGGACAAAAAATAGAACAAGTTGATAGCTATAATATTTAGGAACAATTGTAGAAGAAAATGGTAAAATAGATAAAGAAATAAAGGAGTGAATTAGTAAAGCTGGAAAAATATTTAATGCGGTGAAATCAACGTTTTTAGGAAGACGGGAGATCCAAAAGGAAATAAAAACGGAAGTAGTAAGGAAGATAGTTGAACCAATGTTACTGTATGGTAGTGAATCGTGGACAATGGCAGAAAAACACAAATCGAGGATAAACGCTGTAGAAATGAGGTTCCTGAGGAAAATATAAGATAAAACAAGAAGGACAAAATACGAAACGAGGTATTTAGGCAACGGCTACAAATTGGATCGATACAAGAAAAAATAAGGACAATTAAGATGATATGGACATAGCTGCATGACAGAAGATAAACTCACAAAAGTAGTCTATGAAACAAAAGTACAAGGGCGAAAGACAAGAGGAAGAGCAAGAAAAACATGGACTTAGAGAGTTAGAGAAGAATTGGAAAGAAGAGGAATAAAATGGGAAGAAGTAAAAGAAAAAACGGAAGACAGAAAAGAATGGAGAAAAATATGCAGAACGGTGAAATGAATAACTCAACTCATAGAGAAGAAATAAAAATGTCAGCAACTTCCATAAACTACAGCGGAAACTATCGTGAGATACATGAAACACTGAAATATAGGAGATAGTATCTCACGCTACTTTAATCTCGTGAAGAAATCTCAACGTGTAGCTGTGATATACAAATCACACTCGTGTGAGAGTATGTTCCGCATGTAGTTTGTGAGTTTTCAGTGTCTTGCAAAGTATAGTATGAATGTATCGTTATATGTATACCTCATTGAAGCACACCAATTCAAAAGACAACAAAGGCAAAGTTGTCTTTATTCAGCTTTATGAATCACAACGAAATTTATACAGGATGTGCCTTCTGAAAATTATAAAAACAGGAATTTAAAAAAGCATCCCTCGAGGAAATATTAAATATTACAGAAAATTTAGTAAATAATCGAAATCATCTGCAGACAAGAAGACATTTTTTTCTAACATTGCTCATTTCCTCGCTGTAATTCAACCAACAATTTTTTTCATGATTCCATCGTTCTCTGTCCTTTCCATCCACTCCAGATCCAACATCTTTGAGTCCTTGTATAAAAATATAAAGTGAAAGAAGTGCATATACACAAACTGCGGTTCGTTTTCGTTGCTTCTTTGATGTCATTTGAATCATCACAGTAAAGGAAATGCTGAATAAATGAAAGGAATATTTCAACTACCGTGGAAACAGCAAAATATCTCAACAGCATTCCATTAAACTAAAATTTTATGCGATACGTGAACTAATGAGAGATCACACAAAAGTGCCGTTGAGTGGAAACACAACGGAAATAATTAATGCATGATACAAAACGCTCGCGTAGAACATGAAATTTTTGTTTCGTCGTGGACGCCTACCTTTAAAGTTGGCAGATCCTGCATCCGTGATATGCTATGTCGTTTAACTGGCACTTAAGAGCCCCGCGTAAAGAATCTACAATATACAAGATGTTCTATTTGAAATAAGAATGTTGATACCTGCCTTCAGTTTAATCAGGAATGATATGAAATTGAAAATAATTTTAAAGGATAGATCCTTATCTATAAAATTGTCTACCAGAAATTTCAAAAGATATTTTAATTGTATTCAGAGATACGTTTAATAGGCCATGACCATCAGCGAGCCTGTATATTGGATGTAAATACCATTATTTATGAGATCTTTCCCAATTACTCGGACAAACGAAAAATTTATGTTTACACAATTCTACCATAATTTGCCTACGTCCGGAATTTCTCTTAAGCGCGTTTTATAAAAAAAAAAACCGTAAGGATACTCACAATACCTCAATGACAGCTTAAAACCGACAAAAAAGGTAGGTACCTACAATAACAACACAAATTTACAAGTTAATTTGCTTAAATGCACGATCCGAATGTCCAGAGAAGGGATGGGGGACTCGAAAAAAAAAACGAGAAGAGCGTACGATCAAATTGCTTAATTCATTAGCGCCGCCGGTTGCCCTAATCCACATAATAAATCCACTTAAACATAACTCACCGAGGAACGTTCAGGAAAAAAGGAGAGAGAACGATAGGGCATGAGGACGAGGGTTGCCCACCCGATGGCGGTGGTATAGCATCGGCACCGACAGTGAATCTAGAGTGCGTTACGATTCTAACAACTGATTTATTGTCTCCGGTATTCAATTTACGGGCCAATTTGTGTCGAGAGGATTTAACGATCGGATCCCGGAGCAGACCAGAACAGAATCAGCGGCGGTGTACAGAAGGTATAAGCCTTCGTAAGAATGAGAAAAATATATCTGGTCACACTTTCCCTGTCGATATGAAAAACAAAATGTGAGGATCATCCAAGGATTTACATAGCTTTTACTTCCTGTACGTACAATGGCAAAATCTTGGGAAGGGAGACAAATGTGCAGCTGTAATGTAAGCGTCCATACCGAGTCTAATCTGGTTCTTTCATACATAATCGTAAACGACCTCTTAACTACAGTAAGCAAGCAGCTTAAAAACATTAACGTATACAGATGACACATTATTTCTTGTTGGCTTATCAAAAGATGCAACAATTGAATTATCTTGATTATGTGTGACATGAGAATAGTTTGAAGCCAACAAACTGAACATTATTGTTGAAAAAAACGCAGACGCTACAATTTGCCTCCAAGGGAGCAACGAAGTTCTCGTTAACGTTGATAGTGTTCTTAAGTTTTAGCATTAGTAGAGAAAGAATTAGCGGAATTCATCTATACTATCCGGAGAATAGTAAGAAGGGTTCAGGCAAATACTTTTTAATAGACGGCGGTGCGATCGCAAAAATGATTATACTTCTGGATAGTAGCATTCTTTTTAGTACTGCTCTATGAATTCATACCGGTCTGATAACACCGTGTTCGAATTGGAGACTTTTTTTACAATAAGCTGGGCACCCGGGGGGCGAATCTGATTCGAGTATGCTGAATCCAATGGTGCTAACCGTTTTTAAAAGTTAGCTCGCGTTTTCGAGCAATTTCAATTTAAAAATTGTAGCCCCAAACACCTGAAAAAAACGTAATATTTATCGTTTTTTGACCATTTATTGAATTTAGATCGATGGAAATCGATCGAATAGACATCACATCGACGAATACACATCGAATAGAAACTGTTTGAAAAAAATTGAATGGATTCAGTCGATTTTTCATAACAAATTTTTCTTGATTTTTTTAATTTTTCAGTCTTTAATTGCTCTGATTCTTTTGTATCTTCTTCTTCTTCTTGTAAATTCCAACAAATGTCACCCAAAAGAGCATGTAGCTTTTTGCCGCTGTACCAATCTTGGAGCCTCGCCGTCACTTGATGAAAACGCTCGCCATGCACATCGGATTCGTTGATTGTTCGGCGAATTTTTCTACATGGGAATGCAAAGAATGAATTTTTAATGACATTCCAACATTTAAACGGGGAAAAGCAGTGAGCATGTCTTCAATTAGTATACGCGAATTTTCGGATGGATGAATTCTGAGAACGTTGTCAATAACCGCTTTTACATAATCCCATGTCACAAGCTCCATGTCAATGAGTGCATTTTCAAATCGTCTGTCCCTCATCAAACGACCAATGGCCGGTTCATTAAATATTCCTGTGAAATAAATATAATACAAAATGAAATGTCAATAGATCAACATTTAGATTCAAACATCTACCTTCTTTTATCTTCATCCCACTTAACCGTGGAAAAATATGTCGCAATTCGTTAAATGCATTTCCTTCTGGGTTCAATGCTTTTATGAAATTTTTAACAATTCTTAGTTTGATGTGGAGCGGTGGTAAAAAAACCATTTCGATCGGCAGAAGTGAAATCTCAATAATGTTGTTTTGCCCCAATCTAAATTCCTCACGTAAAGACCAGTTTCTTTCGTTATATTGGTCGCCAGCAAAACGGGTATTCCGCAAGCACATGTAACACATATTTTTGGTATAACCCGTTTGCATACCTCTTAAAAGAGCCACCACTTTTAAGTTGGCACAAATTTTCTACTTTTGGTCATTACATTGCACTAAATCGATGATTTTTTTAGCGATGCGTGTGTCTCTTTTGTATTGCTGCTCAGTGCAATCAGAATGGAATTTTTTGAATTGGTATTGTGTAGCAGAACCGCTTTCAAGTGGCTTGACTGACCAAGTGGCAGTAGCGGGGATGGAAGTTTCTAGAAGATTTAGGAATGGTCAATGAACGGTCCAGGGAAGGTTCTCGAAGGTTCCAGAAAGCTGTTCGGCCATTGATCAGATTTTCCAGAAAATTCCAAAATGTTCCAGAAGGTTCTATGGGCCTAAAATTTTTAAATTGAAATTGCCCGAAAACGCGAGCTAACTTTTAAAAACGGTTGGCACTATTGGATTCAGCATACTCGAATTAGATTAATCCCGCGGGTGCCCAGCTTGTTGCATTTTGCAACTAGCACAGTGTAATTAACTTTGTTCCAACAGCCTTCTAAAATGACTAGCCTAAACATTTTTGCAATAATGTCAAAAAGTGAATTCCGTGTGTCAACTGAACATAATTTTTTATCACGCAAACCGAAAAGAAGTTGAAAAATTGTTACGGGGATATTGCTCCTTCGAATTTAATAGTTCATAAATGGTTAACGGGCTTTCGATATAACGCTCCGTGCTCAGAACGGTGCGTTGAAGTGACTACCGAGGAAATAATCAATAAATTCCATGACATCGTGTTGGCCGATCGCAAAGTGAAGATTAGAGATATTGTTGAGATGGCAAACATCTCGGATGAATGCGTACAGAACATCCTGGATTTAGACATGGGAAAGTATTTAACAAGATGGGTGCCGCGTTTGTTCACTCTGCAACAAAAACAGAATCGAGTGACCTATTCACAACGATGCTTGGACATGTATCAGTGAAATCCAAAAGACTTTCTGCAGCGATATATGACTGTTGGTGAAACCTAGATTCATCACTATATGCCAGAATCGAAATAATAGTCAAAACAGAAGATTTTACTTGGTGAATGCGTTCCAAAGGCCGCAAAAACAATACCATCAACCGAGAAAGTCATTGCTGCTGCTTTTTGTTATGTTACACTATATGCCAGATTTCATAATGAACTGATTAAAAAACGCTCTCGTTTGGCGAAGAAAAGAGTGCCCTTCCACCACGACCCATTTGTCCGCCGTTACAATAGCGAATTTGTTTGATTTGCGCTACGAATTGGTGCCGTATCCTTCTTATTCTCCAGATTTGACTACCTGCGACTTCTTCCTCTTCTCAAACATGAAAAAATGGCTAGCTGGGAAGACATTTTCATTAAATGGAGCGATTATCGCAGAAACAAAGTGCTATTTTGCAGCCTTTGGAAAAATCTTACTTTTTGGAGGATTTATAAAAGTTACAACACCGTTGGGCGAAGTGTATCGAGCCAGAAGAGGATTTTGTTGAGAAATAAATGAAGAATTTACCAAAAACAATTTTTTTCTTCGAAAAGTATCTGACACTCCGCGCAACCCTCGTATTTTTATTACTATATTGCTAGGACATGCAAGCAAATTATGAAATAAATTACTTTTCTCAATTTTCTTCTTTTTATTGCAATCTTCCATTTACTTCAGTATTCCATAGTTTGAGGCAACCTAAATCATGAAATCATAAATATAAACAAGAATTAGTATATTAAGAACGGAGATTGTCAAACTTATCTGTAAAGTTGAAATGGCGGCTTTTCACTTTCTATTATTTGTTACTCCTCATATAAACTACACTGTAAAAAATTGTTACCCTATGGAATATAATATAAGGAGGAACAAATGTGAAAACTGATGTCCCTTATTTCTGAGGCTCTATTTTTATTGTAAAAAAATCCACCAGTTAAAGTTAACACTTGTATTTTTCACTAAACATACCGGAAGTCAGAAGAACATTCATTTTAATTCACATTTAACGATATAATTGATATTAACAATACTTCTTCATTTAGATTAGTTTACTTCTTTAGTTACCCGGTGCGTTCTTGAAGGTGTGAAACCCTGTACTATAAAATTATTGTCCCTTCTAAATTATGCCTCGAGATATGAAGTTCAAAATTGAAAATTATGAAATGAATCTTTATTTGTTGCTTCATGTATAACCTTTATGTATTTATAAATTATTTATTAGAAGGTTGGTACGTATTTTCTTACAAATTATAGAATAAAATAGCATATAATAACAAAAATATATTTAATTTCATTTCCAGAACAAGTGTCTAGCCTCGGTTATTATTTATACCGCTTTATCTGTTACCTTTGTACCTACAATTCTTTTGCTTTTTTTAAATCGACGCCTATATGCGAACTAATAGCACGAACTAAAATTTCCGATGTTTTTTTAGGAGACGCTGAGTTTGGATTACCGTGCGATAGATTAGCTCTTAAATACAAACAGTGGGCGGACGAGGAGTTCGTAAAAAGGAAAGGGATCAGGCACTCTATTCACGGTGGCGGCTGTTAATAGCTCTTACACGGTGTTAAGAGTTAACACATCGTGTGAACTACCACTTGACTGATGTTAATCTTGCAAGCACCTGCTTACTCTCTATATGAATTTACAAAGTGAAGAAGTACGCTTTTTCTACCTTCATACAACATGATATATTTAAGTTTCAATATGTTAATAGAATTTTAGCGGTAACTGCGCATTTATGCAAGGGGTGAGTAAGAAAGTTAAGAATTTTTAAATGACTGCCATTTCACATTAACCATTTTACAGTAGAAATGAGAGAGTTTTATTTTATAATTATTATAACATTTTTTATTACAATAATATTAGATATTATAAAAGTCAAATCTGTCATGTTAATGTTTAAGCTACTTGTAATTAGTTTGGTTATTTATCGGATTCTTATTGCATGTTTTCGAAAACATGGGACGTAAGCCTAGTGTACCTCTTGCATCGCATGTGAAGAAATACATTTGGCGTTTCCCCGGTTTGGAATTTACAGGTTCGCACATTCGTTGAAATTTTGCGGTATAGGGTTGCGAGGTCGCACGACATTTGAATGTAGAAGTCATATTAAAAGTAAACGTCATGTATTGAGTCTAAGAAACAATATTCCGTACTAACAATGTTTGTATGACTTTATTTTCATGTTGAGCATGTGCAACATACCACAGCACCTAGTAGATAATGAAAACTGGTCTTTTTTGAGATAAATATGTTCCATCATAGAAGCTACCAACAAAAAGACAATTGCGGTACAATTTACAACATGTGCAAAGTACAGTAAGAGACTGTATAAAAGACGAGATGAGAAATCAAAAAATCTAACTCACTGTGGACGAAACTACTGATGCTCAGAAACACAGCGTGATTCATATTGTGGCGCGTCCTTTAAAACGTAATGGTCCAGTAGCTTCCTTGTTGTTAGCCAGTAAAAGGATAGAAAGAACTGATGCCGAAACCGTTGTAAATATAATAGATAGATAGATAGACTTTAATTCATTACCAGTGGTGTGGAATTTACAATAAATAACAACATAATCACAACAATACAATACAACAACTACAACTACGAAGAACATATGTTGCCTGGTCTCACAGTGCGCAGCAAGCAGGAGATCAGGAGAACCAAAAAACTCATCAACCTGAATCGCGCAAGTGAGCCCTGTCTCAACTCCGCCTGATTGATTTTGGCGTTGTCCGCTTCTGCTAACTCAATGTCAGATTTGGTGGGACCAAATAACCGCAGTTGCCTTTGACGTTTAGATGGCTGGAATTCCCGCACAGATCCAGAAAATGATTTTTGTGGCCCTACTGTAGATGTTGATGGCCCTGCTGTAAATATGAATGGCCCTGCTGCAGATGTTGATAGCCCTGGTGTTGATGTTGATGGCACTGCTTCATTGAGGATAATATTTTCGTCACTAACGATATCATCAGGCACTACAGGCAGTAATTGATTCGGATTCACTCTTTTCAAATGTTGACTTAGGTTTGTTGTATTTTTAAAAAATTTAAATTGTTTTTGACACAAATTGCACGTTATAAATTTGTTGTCCGCTGTTAATTTAAAGAACTGCCATACTACAGATCTTTTGCCTCTGGACGTCGTTTTTTAGATAACTGTCTTTGATTTGAACGAAACGGAAACGATCGCAAACACAGTACAACTGAGACTGAGACAGAATTGTGCAGCGAAAACACACATAATTTTTATGGGCAGATTGCAACAAGTATCAACGAGTGCAAGTCTTAATCATTCCTTTGTCTCTCTTCCAACACAAGTTAATTCCCAATTTCAAGACTTTCAAGTTACAACAGGAGTTCTCAAGTGTAAACGTTATTCAGCATTTTGTCTATACCACTATCTAATATATTTTTTTTAAAGATTTAATAGCGCATGAACCATTTATAATGTTGAGAAATAAAACTATTTGTATTTTTTTTAATTTAACTTATTTTATTTTTTCTCTCCAATACATAATATAAACTACAAACTACAAACATTGTGATAAAACTGTTTTCAATCAATAAATAAATCAATAATAATAAAAGTGCATTTTTACCAGGTTCTTTATTAAATGCTTTCGTTCAATTTTTTAGATTTACATTTGGTGACCAGGTGGATGCGCATTGAATCATAATCGAATGTTCGATTCAAATTTTAAGCTACGCATGCGCACTGGATAATAATCGAATGTTCGAATGATCATTCAATTATTTTAAACGATTATTTCGATTCATTCGATTATTGAAATATATCGATTATGCCCAACACTAATTCACACTGATCTGACTCTGCTAGGCATCGGTTCGGCAAATATTCTTTAAAAAGATCGTCCGAAGTCGGGCAGGTAGCGAGCACGTCCCGAGCAGGTAGCGATCATGTCCCGGGCACGTCTAGTGTGAATGGGCGACCGGAAAACCCATTAAATATAAGGTAAAATGAATTTTGCACGTCTCAAGCAGGCACGAGCAGAGCAGATGCCTGGCAGTGCAGTGTGAATAGGCCTTAATAAAAACTTTAAAGCTACTTTTTTGTTTACACTAATCGTCAACTTGGTTTTGTAAGCCTTTTGAAGGATGGGCAGAGATTTAGAACGACTTGCACCTGATGATCTTGTGGTTGTTTTTCGTTGGACTGTTTTAATGTCCACTGTGTTCCAATCCACTTCACCATTTGAGAAAGATGTTTTGTAAAAATATAAAAATGGCCTGACTTTTTCCACACACACAAAGGTTCGTTTTTGAAATAATTACAATATTCAGAAATTTTTAGTTGATACCTTTTTAAATGGGATGTGCGATAATCATATACACGGCGCTAAGAAATACACTTGATTGCCGAAATTACCAACATATGTAAATTGGCCCCAAAAATTAAAAAATGTTTAGCGGATAGATCGTTTTTTGTGACAATCTAGATATTACATGGCATTACCAATGAAATCAGAGCCATCGAAGATTCCGCAAACATCACTAACGGCTACTCTCACCAACATGTCAAAAATTGTAATTCTTAAGGCACTAAATATCACTTAAGCAAGTACATTTTACCTACGGCGCATATGTAACGCACACTTATACGGAATGATTTATTATGTCATACTTAGATTAAGCAATACTTTTGTAAACACCATGCCCCTAGTGAAAAAATTAGGCTTTTCTGATATTTAATGTTACTTTAGTTAAAAATTAAATTATGATGAAAATTACCACAAGAAATGTTAAAGTATTTTTGAAATTAGGGAAATTTATGTTACACAGTTTTTGTTTTTGTAATACTAGAGGGGTTGGTGACAAATATACTTACCTGATACATGTTGAACAATCTGTGTTTATTGAGAAGCTGTTTTATGTTGAAATATTTTCTAAATTTATAGAGTTCGCGGTAGTCCATTTTTCCTTATAAAAATTGCCGTTATGATCTATAACGGAAAATTTATACCGTATACCGGATTAAATTACGTTATTTCTAGAAATAACGGACCCAATCAGGATTTAGTTCTTATAACTTCGCATGCGCACAACTAATTCTGTATAGCTGACTGCTGTTTATTCGTTACATTTTACATGCACAGTGTGAGGTTAGAACACAAGGGATGCAGAATTCGTGACAAAATTTCACGAAGGTGACACAATTTGGCCCCGAATTTCAAAAGTCGTATAATATTTTCGTTAATGACGACGATGCTATGCGACAAGAAGTAGGTAGTAACCATTTGGTAATGCATGTTGTTTTCGTTTCACATGACGTGTCAAATATAACGTTTACTTCCGACGCTCCGCAAATGTGTTTCTAACAATCAGGCTGTTACATTATAATCCAAAAAAATGGCTGCAAAACGTAACGGAAAATGCGCTACCGCAAACTGTATTAAAGCGGCGTTTATTTCGAACAAATAATGAAAACAATAAGAAATAGGTAATTGTCCCCAAATTTGTCGTTGAGAACTTTAAAAATCAATAAAGTCAGCAACAAAATCATCGATATCTCAACAGTGGTTACATACAGAACAAAAACTCAAAAGAACACAGAGTTTCGCCACCTTCAATGAAAATAATTAATTTATGCAACCGTATATTTTATTTGTATGCAAATGAAAAGATACAAAACGCAAAAAGATAATATAATGTACTATACACTATATTAATTTTAGATTTGACCTCGGGTGGCAACAACTAATCTACAATTACATTTTTAGATATTAACAGTCTGTTATCATCGACCTTATCAGAATAACCTCGCAACTTGGATCTGCTATCGAATATGAACGTTAATTTTATTGTTATGATTTCAGGACCTCGAAAAATGTTTAACTTATTGTCTGCATACCTATTTTGTAAAATTATTAGGATAAATATTTACAATTATTTATTCCTGTATAAGTATAGGAACAAAAAGTTACTCAAATTAGACATGTTCTGCCATCTGTTAGTTGTTGGACAACATGATTAAAGAAGTCCCAATTACAGTTTTCTACACTTACTATTTTAACTAATAGGTCTATTAATCAGCAATATTTTTACTAATTATTAAAACAAATTCATCTAGCAATTGTAATTACGTTAGTAAATTATAATAAATCCAATGGAAAATTCCCATAAAATTATAATTATGATAAAATAGGTAACTGTTTTGTCTGTGTATATGTCAAAATTTATTATTTATTTATATTATTAGAAGAGTAATGGAATCCTAAGCTAGATTGTTTACCATAAAGGTGAATGAAAATCATGGCGCAGGATAAACAAAAGGAAAATAAAGAAGCCGCTTTTAACGAGTTCTATACAGAGGTAATAGTATTAGCTTTAATGTAGTGAATTTATAGGTTATATTCCTTCATATAATTTTAGGTTAAGGAAATTGAAAAGCGAGACTCCGTTTTGACACCTAAACAACAAATAGAACGTTTATTACGTCCAGGCTCCACTTACTTTAACCTAAATCCCTTTGAAGTTCTCCAAGTTGAACCCGAAACTGCCATTGAAGATGTTAAGAAGAAGTACCGAAGATTATCTATACTCGTACATCCAGACAAAAACCAAGATGACCCTGACAGAGCTCAACAAGCCTTTGAGGTAGTGAATAGGGCATGGAGAACACTAGAAAATGAAGAGTCAAGAAAGAAATGTTTAGATATTGTTGAAGAAGCAAAAGGAAGAACGGATATTATGGTAACTACTTATAGTTTTAAAACGTTCTAAAAAACTAAGAGGTTGATAGCTTCAGCCATTTTATTTAAAGTTAACAATCTCTTGGTTTAATTTGCAGCAAAATTAACAATATGTAAGCAAATTTATTTATAGTTGACTGAAAAACGGAAGAAAGCTAAAAAAGAGGGAAAAGAAGCGATCCCTGAAGATAATCCAGAGAAATATAAACATGCTGTCTATGTTCTGACAATGAAACTTTTTGCAGATATGGAAAGGAAACGCCGTGAATTAGCTGAACGAGATCAAGAAGAAAGAAAACGGAAACGAGAACAGGAGATAGAGGAAGAAGAAAAACAGAAAGCTGAACGTGAATGGCAAAAGAATTTTGAAGTAAGATTACAATAGAATTGTATATACGTATATTTGTATTTCTTAAAACAAATTTCTTACTATTTAGGAATCTCGACAAAACAGAGTTGAAAGCTGGCAGACTTTTAAAGCAGGAGGATCAAAATCAAAATCAAGTAAAAAAATGAAAATGTTTAAACCGCCAAAAAATAAACCGGAATCTAGATAGAACTATTTTAGTGTGATTGTGTATTTATTCTTATTATGTACCATGCAAAATGTATAAGAATCATATTAAATATATTTTTTCTTTATTAAGTGAATATGATCCAAAATTATATTTTATAGTGATTTATACGAAATTTTTATTTTAACAAATCGATTTAAGAATATGTAGTTTTAATTCTTAATGACGATTAAGTTTTTCACGTACATAGATGACTGTTATATCAACTGAAGTATGTGAATGTGTTGCAAACAATATAAATGTAAATTCAATTAGATTTTGTTTTGTATACAGAGTTAATAAAAAAATTTCTGTATATTACTAATTTTATTTAAATTTGGTCACAGAACCATGTTTCATAATAAATGGAATAGACTAGTGAAACCTACTAGCGATATTAAGCAATTTCGTACTTCTATTCCGCATATAAACTGAGGAATATTAATGCATACGCGTTTTACTTAGACTTTATTTTAAAATCAGATACTTGTTCTTCACCAAAGTACGCGTATAGCTGTGAAATCGGTTATTTTAACAGAAACAGAATCAAATCTATCAGCCAGAAGAGCAACAAATTTTGTATAAAAATGTATAAAACCTCTCATTTCAATCCATATAGCAGGAAGATTAAGTTTTGGAAAACAAGTAATGTCTTGGAAAGATGAACAGAGTGATTTTCATAATGATTTAGGTAACCAAAAGATATATTAAAACAGGTCAGTGCAGCAGCTTAAAGAACGGACCAGGAGGAAGCCCTGATCTAAATTCCATACAAAGTCTACAGGAATACTACTTGGCTATTTCTACAGGCAACGGAATTTTTAGTCATTAATAAACATTTTATCAACTTCCCTCATATGTAATAACTAAACTCAAAGTTAATGTATAATCAATATATAGTATATATCAATATGTAGAATTATTCGAATAAAATATACGAGGGTGTATTAAATATAAACTGATTTTCTTAAAAATTTCGGACGGCTTCTAGAACTGGAAGGGGTTGATGCGCAGGTAGCCTGTACCATTAGGGAGAGGAGAGAACCGACCGCAGCTCTCTCGGGTCCCTTTAGTATCAAAAGAAACCATGAGCGAGCAAGAAGTGCGTCTCCGTAGAGCAGCGGATTATCATCAAGTTTTTGGCCAAGGACGGGGTGAACCCAACCGAAATTTTGCGGCGATTACAGACACAGTTCGGAGACAACACCCTGTCAAGAACTCGTGTGTTTACATGGCACAAAAAATTTTCTGGTGGGCGTGAAAAGGTCGAGAACGAGAGCCATGATCGCCGCCTGAGGATAAATGTGTGACTGAGGCCAGTTTTTTTTTGATCGGCAAGGTGCTTTTCACGTTGATTTTCTCCACGATTGACACGACAACTAATGCGCAATATTATTGTGAAGTACTGGATGCCGCGAAATTGCCATTTCAAAGGAAAAGGAAGAAGCAATCGGCCAGAAGTGTCATTCTTCTGCATGATAACGTTATGCCTCATGTGGCTAACGCCACGATGCAAAAAGTGGATGTATTAGGATGGGAAACGCTGGAACATCCACCCTATAGTCCAGACTTGTCACCTTGTGATTTCCATCTTTTTGGCCCCCTCAAAGAAGCGCTTGGAAGCCAGCGTTTCGACGACAATGAAGCGGTGGAATCGTTTGTGCTCCAATGGCTACACGAACGTCCGAAGAGTTTTTACCATGATGGGATAAGAAAGCTCTCAATACGATGGGAAAAATGTATTTCTAGTGGAAGAGAGTACCATATGTAGAAAAATAATATATATTTGTAAGCTTTTTTATATTTAATACACCCTCGTAGTATTACTAATGTTATGTAGGTCTTTTTCAGTGTATTATATTCATTTCGCTATCCAAAATTTCTTTCACAGTATGAAATTTTTTGATCAACTACTTTACAATTGAAATCTTGTTTTGATTTATGAGATGTTCGCTATATCTTTGTTGAATATGTATAATACTTCCTTAGCCCAAAGGTGGATAATAATTATGTATTCAGTTGTTACGTATTATCTTTTAATTTGTTTTCTGGTAATTCCAGATACTTAGTTTTATCGAATTCTTTTGCTTATCCTAGCTAGAAAAAAACATTCCTAGAATCAATAATACTCAAGAATACTACATAATTTCGAATGAAATAATCCACTTATACTTTATTTTTCGCAGAAATTATATAATACTGCTTAACAATATGTGCTAACAATTTTATGATACTGTAAATTAAATGAGTGAAAGAAAATAACATTTGTAAATGTATACAAGAAATAGAAGCAAAACTGACAAATTCTCTCAGAGTTTTAAAATGTACAACATACTTCCAGTAGTATTATTTCTATACCAACAAATAAATAAAATTTGTTTATAAATTCTCAAAATTCTGTAACATCTTTTCTTGCAAATTATAGTAAAGAACGTCAGAATTACTCATATAAAGTCCTAAAACTGAAACAGTGTGAGAAGCAAATACAAATAGTGAAGCCAAGAGAAATACCTTCAGTTTAAAAATATTAATTCTTTGCTCATATTAATATATACAATCTGTTTAACTGCATATGAATATTTGTACCAAACAGAATTCTGATGTACTTAAAGAAAAATATAAACAAATTCCAGATAGCTGGAGTTAATTTATATCATCCACCTTTCGATAATGTAATTACATTTATTTTGTTATTGCATTTCAGCGTCTGCAATGTAGAAAACTTATTAAAATATAATGTGCAATATATATATGTATGGATAACATACCTTTCTCCTCAGCATCTATCTGGCCTTTTTTTAGAATAGAAATCTTTGATAGTGATTGCTGAGCTCTTCTTTTCTTTTTAATTTGAACTGTATCATCTGAGATATTATTATTAGATTCACAGCCTTTGTTACCATCACAATTCTTTACTTCAATTGGCTTATTTCTGATACTCTTTAAAGTAGTGTCACTTTGACAATAGGAATGGTCTAAATTAATATAATTCACAATGGGAGGTTCAATATCGACCTTTATGTCCATTTGGTCCTGTTGCAACTCATCATCACCAGTTTCCACTTCTTGGATAGATTCTTCCTGAACATCATTTTCTGTGTTCATGCTAATTGCTGGCATTATCATACCAATTTTGATATGTGCGCTGGGTTGGTAGCTCTTAGCTAAGTCGTATAGCGATAATTCAATTACTGTTTCATTTCCTGTAAAAGATTGCTTCAAATACTATTTAATCTAACAAGATAATTTATGCAAGTTACCTAATGTTTGACGTCCTGTATATGTTTTATCTAGTACTAAATTATGAATGATATCGACAGGTTTATTCATCTTTCCATGGAAGTTTAACTGAATGCGGAGCGGAAACTCACCCCATCCTCTTCGAGATAAATGGAATGGACTTTTACTACATAAAGCAAATTACAGTGTATGAGTAAACATGTAAAAAATAGTAAAATACCTGACTTCTATAACATCATTGGGTTTATAGGATGGATGTAAGAAGAATGTAACCTTCTCTACTATATGAGTAATATCGGGATATTCTTTTGGGCCTCGTATATAAACCATCCATTTATGTGTTGAATTATCATCTGATGATTCTGATGGTGCCCATTTTGATATGTTGCCAACAACAATTTGATGTTTGTACAACTTTCTGTTTCGAATAGATAAGTGAGTAGTGTCCACTGTATTTTCGCTTTGTATACTTTCTGTGGGGCTGTCAGTTGATGTTTCATTTTCTTCAGGAGCCTGTGGTGTGTGGTAGATTTGCTTTAGTATAGGAAGGTGCAGGTATACAGTAGTGTGAATATTTTATCAATAGGCTTAGGATAATTATGCACTAAAAAACTTCAAAATATGCACCAAAAACATCAAGAATATGCACTAAAAATCAACTTTTACAGAATAAATACTACTTTTTTATATTTATTTTTCAGTTAAAAGCATATAAAATTAAAAATTGTTTAGTTAAAATTAATTAAAAACACAAAATTTCTAAATTTAAATTAATTAAATTATATAAACAAATTATAATCACCGAATTTGGTCCGTAGGCTTCCGCGGTCGTCAATACTGCTGTTACTGCACACTGACTGAGTCAATTAGTGTGCAGTAATAGCTCTGAAGATGTCATATAAAAGTGTGGATGAAACGTCGGCTAAAGCTACGACAACGACGCGGTTCCAACCCGGAAACCAAGAGTATAAAATTATAATTACATTTAACTACAACATGGTGTAGCAAATTTTCGTAAGTAAATTTACGTCTATTGTCAGCTAGAATATTTGGTACTATGAAAAAAACTCCCGACATCGCGCGGACTATTTGAACTAATTTTTTTTTCATTAATGGTTGTTTGATTTTGTAACACATCTTATATTCTTCATTTGTCGATAACCCGTATTTTTTTACAGCACTTCGTTTAATTCATTCATGAAATTACTTATTTTTTCGTCTCGTTTCGCTAAATGTTTAACTATATCTTCTACTATTTCAATGCTGTCTTGTAAAGATAATTCTTTTGCTTCTAGCATAGAGATTGCAATCGAAATGCACGCCAGATTAGCTCAAATATGTATTAATGCTCTAAAGAATTGAAATATGCATTTATTTATACAAATGTCGAAAACAAGCATTTGCATATGCCTGATTATCCTAAGCCTACTTATCACTAATATATATGAACTTATATTTTATTGCTTCTGTCCGATTTCGCCGAATATACCCTTCAAAATTAGGTTTTATTGTACACTTCCATCCATTGTTAATAACAATTATCCTTCGTCAGACAACATTACATTTATAATAAAATGAAAAACAATTACTTATGGTACTACAACATCCGATGTTTAGTTTCAGGAAATACTAGTTGCACTTCTGCATGAGATTTGAAAAAAACGGCTGTATTCCGATTTTTTTTTAAATAGTGAATAATAACTTTAAAAAAGGGAAGATCTCCCTTTTGGAGGGCAATCAAGTCGGTGTGCACTTCCGCAAGCCTACAGTCAAAGATAAATCGCGGATAAAAAACATTTTCAAAAAGCAGCTTGTACAGTCTTAATTAATAAATTTCGAACTACATGAAGTGTCGAAGATCAATGAAAAATGCAACACAAATTCACGTTTCAAATGGTCAAAACTAGCCACCACAAAATCCCTGCAACAATTTCAATTGAACATGTTCACTTAAAATGAAGGAGGAAAAGCAGCCGAAAGATGCAGATGTTCTAGAACCTCAGAAGAGAAATGGAGCAATATACCACAAGATCTTATATAAAAATTATTACATTCCTTGCCAAAATTTTTCAGAATTACCAAAACTTGTGGGTGGTTTCACCAAATATAAATCATACGCAATAATTAAGCTTTTAGATGTTTTGTTTTAAGATATTTTGAAGCAAAATATTAAGTTTTTGATGCTTTACTTTTTCATCCGATTCCTATTCTCATTGCATATTTCACCAATGTGTCCGAAACATATTCATAGTAATACATATACCGATTGGGAAAATGCGAAGTTTGCCATATCGCTATCCCCTCCTCGCTCTCAAGCGGAGGAGTTAGCAGCAGTAGATGGCTCAAGGTTACCGATGTGGTTAAGTACGAGGTAGATTGCAGTATGTGCGGATGACCTTAGAGAGAATTTCCGGAGTATTTATTTTTCTTTTCTTTCATTTCATCAGAATCTGTTTTTATTTTCGTCATTAGAATTTCTTATTAATTTCGTCTAAGCTTCGTAGCAACAACGAAATAAATATGTGAAATTCTCATTTCCAGGCGACTATGACTTCAAATTATTACGTGCGCTCTTCACACAGTAGGTCTACATTCCGACATTGTTCGAAGTGTACTAGCACGTCCCGCATCGAATTGCTTGGATTTCACTCAGTCCCCTCCACGCTCTCTCGCCGTACATGCGAGAGAGCGTGGAGGGGATACCGATATAGCTAATTTCTCATTTTCCCAATTGGTATATACTACCGCTCATAAGTATTTGAGCTAGATTTTAGATTTTTATATACAAAGAATGTATTTGGAAAATACATTCCAGCATTATTGAACAGTGTGCTAATAATTAATAGGATTCACTTAAATTCATTAAATAATATCGGTCAATTTACTTCTTCCATCTATATGAGAGGTAATATCGTCATAAGCGCAGGTAGTAGTGACAACAAAGAGCGCATTTCTTGAAATTCCAGAAAAAATGTAACAGTTGGTAATTTTACAATGAATCATAAATGCGATGACCCAAAATACACTTCAAAATTATACAAGCAATATTTAGAACAGTTGGAAGAGAAAGGGACACTAACAATCATGAAATGGCCACCCTAAAGCCCTGACTTGAATCCCATCGAGTTATTATGGGAAGAATTCAATGTGGAAGAAAGGGTGCTTCAACTTCAGCAGATGACATGTGGAGCAAACTATAGGCAGCATGGGCTCAAATAACCCCCAAAACATTGTTAAAATTAATTGCAAGAATGCCTCGATTATGCGACGCAATCATTAAAAGTAAAGGAGGTTACATAGATGAATCTAAAATTTAGGTCAAATAAATAATTTTAATTGCTAAAGTTATATATTTGTGTATACTTAAGTACCAAATACATATTCTAATATTTTCATTTAAATATTTAATGATTTATACTGAAATTTGGTGGTGTACATACAGCGGCAGCTGATGCAGTCTGGTTGCAGGCCTACATTACAAGGCTTCAATTTCCTGGTGTTTCCATAGCATATCGTGTACATTGTACATTGCAATGGAAATATAAGAGGAAATCGAAGAGTTATAATTGATCTTTCGTTTACAGTAGAACTAGCTGCCACTGTATACACAAAATGTTTTGGTAATGTTGCCACCACTTGAAACACTTCGTAACAGCTCCTTACTTAAATTAAATTAATGTTTACAATGAAACATCTGGCACTCAATCAGTGTTTTCTATTGTGCTATTACTTATAAACAGCAAATGTAGTTATAAATCAAAATCTACATAGAACGATTTTATAAGAAATAAAAATAACTGTTACCCCTTTCTTTAAAGTAGTTTCTGCTGATTCTTGTATAACTGTATTATTACTATATTTCTGAAAATTTCGCTTCTTTCGTAATCCTAAATTTGTATGTATTTCAGGATTATCTCCAAGTAACCTCTTCACAGCAGGATGTATTCTACTTTGGGCATCTAACTGGGACGTATTACTCTCACTAGCATTAAACTTTAACTCATTTCGATTATAATATGAGGTAACTAAGCAGTATCGTAATAGATGTAAGCTCTTTGCAGCTTTTGTAATTCGACATTGAATAAGTTCCAATTGCTTCTCTCTATTTTCTAGTTCACGCTGAAATTCTCTTTTTATGATCAACTTTATACGATCAATGCATTGTGCTTTTTCTGAAAATATTTATATTGATTGCTATAGATTATTAAATTGAGATAACTGATAATAATCAATAACCTACCAAGTATACATACCAGCTTCCTCCTTAATTCGCAATTGTTCTTTTGCTACACTGGTTATTTCATAATCAGGATCGCGAATACTATCCATTTGATCTAATATTAAAATCCCCACATATTCTGAATAATTTCAAAAAGCAAAAATTTGAAGCATAACTTCGCTTTAACCGTCATAAGTGCTGGCCAGTCAGTACTACCAGGTTTAAATTATAAGTTACTTCATGCGCGAATTGACGTTTGGAGTATATTGACATATATTGAAGAACTAATGTCAGTGAGGTCAGGGTTGCCAGGTCTAGGTATTTTTCCCTAGATCTAGGGAATTAGTATTTAACAGGTGGAAGTGATTTTTACCGAGAAAAGGTGAAAATCTAGGGAAATTTTAGTCAATACAAATACATATTTTTAACTAAACATTTTTTTCCGTAACGAATTTCAAATACCAATTTAAATCGACAAATGTATTATATAAAACCAGGACAAAGAAGTTTAAGTACCCTCTAATAGTCAATAGCGCAAATACTTTGGAATACTTTTACAAACCACTGGTATACTGATTACACTAACACAGGGGTTCTCTAATGTGTGGCGCGGGCCCGTAGAAAGTAAACAGCGGAGTGATAGAGTTTGAGAACCCCTGCACTAACAGATCAAAAAATCTCGGGCTATAAATTACCCAGTTTAGGTTTTAGGTGTATTCAAAATTAAATGAGGTGACGATTCAGAAGTATTCTCTACATTGTGTAAATTCGTTTTTGCCTTATTGCGCTTGCCCCACTCTAATGCGACCGTAGAAAGGGCATTTTCACAATTAAATTTAAGTAAAACAAAAATTAGAAACAAATTATCAATCTTGAGTGAGGTTATGTCGTATTGTGTTCGAGATTTATTGTTAGAACGAAAATTCAAAAATTGAAGAGGGTGTTGGTATTAGTAGTAGCAATCGGCACTGTTGTGGGTACTTATTATAATAAAAGCACAATTGGACAGAATGCTATACTGCGCATATGCAGTTCGGCCCAATTTCAACATTCCTTGAAATCTTGCAATTACCAAGCAAGTTGCACCAATTCCAATTTCCGCTTGGAAGTATATGTAAATGTAGCTACATATATCCCTGTCGCACTACTAAGGAGTTTCACAAACTAGATTGACCAAACCATTTTAATGACATCACGAGTATAATTTGATCAGACTTCCAAAATTTTAGAGGCCTCTCTATTGCCATCAGTCAGTGATGGAAAGTTGTTCTTGATTGGTCAAATTTTAAACGCGACAGGCGCGAATTGTAAATTTTCATTTTTTGTAATTAGTTTGTTTATCTATATATATAGTTTATGGATCTACAATACGCCTCTACTCTAAAGCGATGTTATAGGAACGGTGAGTTTGGTTAATGACCCAATGTGTAAGGTGCAATTTTTCTTTTATTAGGTATAGTGCGACCACGTGCTCATGATGTCACTAAAATAGTTTGATTAGTGTAGTTTGTTAAACTCATTGATGTGACAGGGAGTTTGGTTACATAGTGACCACTGGTGGTGTCGTAAATGGGAAGTCGATTACAACGCTTCGATTTGTGTATTTCCGTTGCACAGTACAATATACAGGATATGCAACGCAAATACACGAGGAAATCGAAGCGTTGTAATGCAGCTCTGCAGCCGAAGTACACTGGCCGCTGCTGGTTACATACATCAATGTAATCTGAATCTGTATTCGAATTAAATTAAAAATTAAATATATACCTACATATAACAAAGAATTTTCAATACAAACTTAAACAACATTAACAAATTGTTTTTATTCAATAGAAACATTTTATAATTGTCACACATTTATGTAACATACAGTTTGTGCGTTATAGGATGGCGAACGCTTCAGATGCGCGGTGGAAACACAAGACTTTATTTTATAGTCGTTTTTTATTATGCTAACATAATTTAAAAAATAAGTCGAGCTACGCCACTGCATGTTGCATTCAAACTTGAATTTTACCGAATGATGTGCGACAGTACCTTCGGACAGCGCCGAAACTCGCCATCCTACAACGCGAGATCTGTATGTACTTACCTGCAGATGTCATGATGACGTATTCTATACCATGGGTTTTTGATGAATAATCTTATTATTATTATGTTTCTGATAAATATTAATTTTTGTATAATAATATCAAGGACTGTGGGGTAGTATGCCAAACAACACGAAGTATCGGCACACTCCTCACCACACAAAATATTAATTAAATTAATCCGGAACAGCTGTTTCGAGGGCTCCTGGACAACCAAATGAATCTGAGCGAGAAACACAAAACAACTCTAATATAAATCTAATTCTATCATTCTTGTATTTACAAAAGATATATATGCATTTACAAGTACCTGCTATTTGCTGTTTGTCACTGACTATATGCGAAGTATATACAGAACGAAAAAGGTCCGTGTCCGTTCCACCCCCATAAAATAAAGCAAGACACCGATACGTACCCTCTCGTCAAATGTGTTTTTCTGTCTATGCATTTTAATTCCAACCATGCAAGATGTACAGGGCGCGACAATATAGTCTTTTGTTATTGTTGCACGTAATATAAAAACGAAAAACATATGGTCGTTTTACTCTAGTAAATCAAAAAGGCAGCAGCAATGAAGAGGCAGGAGGTCACTGTTCAGCAGGTTTTGTTCCTTTTTTATATAGATAGTTTCAACTGCGTCTAGCTGACGAGGCGAGGTTACGTTCTTAATCAATTTTGGGTTCTTTAGTTTAATATTATGCCCGGTCTCGTTTACGTGTTGTGTTGCACTTGACGCTTCTGTTTTGCCGTAACTGTAGCACCCGATGTGTTTATTGAATCTAGTACCTATCGCTTTAAAGGACAAGATATGAACGTATGTTTCAGTTCATGTAATACACTCAAAAACCTTCTTGGCAATCCGAAAGATAAACCGGACATGATAGAAAGGTCGGGAATTTATAAAATTGCATGTAATGACTGTGATAAAGCCTATATTGGTCAAACAAAACGAGCAACAGGTACTAGAATCAAGGAACACATCAGGTGCTACAGGTAGGGCAAAATAGAAACGTCAAGTGTAGCACAACTCATAAACGAGACCGGGCATATTAAATTAGAAAACCTGAAATTGATTAAGAACGTAACCTGGCCTCGTGAGCTAGCATTTGAATCTATGTATATAAAAAAAGGATCGAAACCTACTGAACAAAGATCTTCCACCTCTTCATTACTCCTGCCTTTTTGATTTACTTGAGTAAAACGACCATATGTTTTTTTATATTACGTGTAACAATGACAAAAGACTATATTGTCGCGCCCTGTACATCTTGCATGGTTGGAATTAAAATGCATAGACAGAAAAACACATTTGACGAGAGGGTACGTATCGGTGTCTTGCTCTGTTTTATGAGCGTGGAACGGACACGGACCTTTTTCGTTCCATATATAATTCGCATATGATCAGTGTCAAACGGCAAATAGCAGGTACTTGTAAATATATATATCTTTTCCCGAGGGATAAACAAGAATGATAGAATTAGATTTATATTAGAGTTGTTTTGTGTTTCTCGCTGAGATTTATTCGGTCATTCGGTTGATAATGAGGTTGCCTAGGATCCCTCCAAACAGATGTTCCGGATTAATTTAATTAATATTTTGTGTGGTGAGGAGTGCGCCGATACTTCGTGTTGTTTGCCATTAATTTTTGTATCACGAACATTTAAAAAGAACAGTAATTGTTACTAGAAAATCCTATTAGTAAAAGTTTTCACTGAGTCACTATATTAGTTCAAAAATCACTAAAGCCAGCGAAAAATCACTAATCTTGGTAACACTGTGTCCATTGTTGCCGCCTTACATTAAACAATATTGAAGCACAGATAAAAGAGCTCTGATTAAAGTCAATTAATTAAGGGAATGTTCTTTAATTGCACCAACTTTTGATCAAACTATTGTTGGAATAATTTTAAAACGCAGCTGCCATTTTACTTGACATAAAAAACGCACTTATGTTGCTCGAACTGTTCAATGACAGGTAATCACAGATTCGAGCAAAAACACACAGTTTGATAAATAGCAAGAAAACTATTATCGACAAGAATCCATACGTCCTTAAAATAACGACTATCTCAGGCTGTTTTAAATTGGTTTCCAAAATAAAGTTAGCAAACCACTGAAGTGTTCATTTAAGATAGCTTATTTAACTTTTTATTATTTTTTCATATACCGGCCGGTTGGAAGCGACCCGAACGCCATAATTGTAATGCACTGCGAGACTGCCACACGCAGCTTTTTTTTATTAACGTGAGAGCAAGGCTATGTTTCCTTCGACATATAAATGCACCGTAACTTACACAGCATGTAATTACGGTTAGTTGTGGTTACTACCCATGTTTTTTACTCAAATTGACAACTTCATGGTTACGTCATAACGTATTCTTTTACTTAATTACTCGAACCTTTTACTTAATTACTCGAACCTTTTACTTAATTACTCGAACCTTTTACTTAATTACTCGAACCTTTTACTTAATTACTCGAACCTTTTACTCAATTACTCGAACCTTTTACTCAATTACTCGAACCTTTTACTCAATTACTCGAACCTTTTACTCAATTACTCGAACCTTTTACTTAATTACTCGAACCTTTTACTTAATTACTCGAACCTTTTACTTAATTACTCGAACCTTTTACTTAATTACTCGAACCTTTTACTTAATTACTCGAACCTTTTACTTAATTACTCGAACCTTTAATCGAGCAGTTCGAGCAAGCAAATGGGTTTTTTTAATAAATGCTGTAGTTATTTGAATTACTGTGGCATAAGGATACTGGTATGTTGGGGAAATCTGCTTTTAATCGGAATGTTTTGAATAAAATAGAAAACTAAAGAAAATCCAACTTAAGTTGAATGTTGAACGCCTATACAAACACACCGAATAAATATAACCGTGATAGAATTGTTTTCAGATAATTTTTTCCTTGTTAAAAATATTTTTTTTTTGCATTAACGTTTTTATATAGTTTCGAATAAAAACATTGAGTCAAATCATAAAATAATTTGAAATTAATAACGTGCACAAAATAGACATTTTAATTTCAGAACGTCCAAATCCCCTAAATAAATTTTACAATACTTGTGCAAGTGTTTGCTTTATTTGTTTGGAAAACTACTTGGCTAAATAAATTCAAAGTAACTCAGATACATAAAAAAAACTTGAAAAGAATGATTTTTGATCTGAAAATGTTTTTCCTCTCTCTTGTAAGATACGCTCAAACTAGAAATCTCATTTCTTGTTTATACACCATGTTTGTATATTAAAACACGAGGCATTGAAATACATATTTATTGTATCCTAGTATTACAATATCAAAAGAAATCCAGATTCTATTCAGATCCCTACAACAGTAGTAGAAAACACCAATTACCATCATTTCACTTACACTTTCTTCTAAAATACTTACTGTGGGATCACAATCAGCACAATGCCAAGAGTAGCCTCTTCGTTTAGGCGTCTTCTTCAAAGGAGGCTCTAGGCAAGTGAAATGATAGCCTTTCTTACATTCATCGCAAGTTACCAAGTTAGTATTGTTTCCTTCCCCATGACAAACGTCACAACTCACCGCGTCTTCACCTTGTTTCTTTTTTGGAGAAGGACTCTCTGTTGTTGTAGCAATTGGGTCAAGCGTTGATGAAGCTGGTTCGTTATTTTCATTTGCCACAAAGAAATGTTGGGTATTTGTAACGGCGACGGCTTCACCGGGTGGTGGTAGAGGTTTTAGCTTAAATTGATATGATTGGTGATAGTATTTGTAATATAGGAAAATGTTATTTTGAGGTCTGTATTCTCTATGATGTCATCGCATCTTAGAATTTGGTAATTATTCTATAAATCACTAAATTCATGCAAAAACATAAACGATATTGCAAAGCTATTATTAATATCTAGAGCAACGCAACTGCGCTGAAAGCCAGTGGCGGACGCATAAAAGTTTACACAAAATAAATTAAATGTGATACGTGCTCAAACACTTACCGTTTTAAGAATCCTCCGTGAAATCACAAAGTGGATAATGTCTATTTAATATTTGTAACATTAGATATGTTTCCAAAGTTGTTTCGGCAAAGTGAGTGCGGCGTGAAGAAAAAGTGTTTTTGTATGCCGAAAACGAACGTTCTACATCTAGTGACGTTATATTTGTGTAAGTAAAATAATCTTTCAAATAACTTAACGGTTCTGTTGACGCACCTTCACAAATTTGTTTTAATGTGCCAAAATCAGTCTTTATCTAAAACACTTTTATTGCGCATAGCTGTGCGTGAACACTTGCACTATTTGCAAAGATTCCACTAACGACACCGAAGAATTTTGTAGTTTTTCTATCGCATCCGCTAGTCCCACGTAATTGTTCTGAATAATTTCCAAATCTGTTTTAACTTGATTATCCTGAAATTTCAAGCGGGTAACCTTACACCCGCAGCTTCCTTTGGGTCGAATTCTAAAATCACGTTCTTTATATTCTCAAAATATTTAAGATAATAAAATGCAGCCTCTCCATGTTCCCCAACGAGTAAGAATAGGTTGTGGTGGTTCAGGAATACCGGGGCATAGTCTATGAAATTCCCGAATACGTTTTGGGGATTTTACAAACACAGCTTTTGTATGTGCTATTAGAACGTCTACCTCGGGATAACATTTTCTGATACTATCTGCTACGAGACTGAGAGTATGAATGTTACATGTAATATGCAACAAGTTAGCACAATGTTTTTTAAGAGATCGACCTACAGCAAGCATTAACATCAACAGTTGATTTGTTGAAAGTTCAAACTTTTCCAATGTATTTAACACCAACATTGAAATTACTTCGGCAGTGCATTGTTGTATTCGTCTGGAAGCTAGTAAATTGAGGGTGACGGTCGATGTGGTTCCATTGTGCGTACCATTACATTAACCACAGAATGTTTTTTACGATCTGTTGTTTCGTCCACACATAACCACAGTTTTTTATCTTGCAACTCCGATTTAATTCTTTTCTTGACATGCTCACGAGCAGACTGCACAACTCTCTGCAATGTTCTCTCACTTGGTAATTTAAAGTCCGAATATTCATTCCAAAACGAGACGTATGCTTTCTTCCTTAGTAAATGAAATGGTAAATTACATGCAATAAACACATAAATTAAATTTAAATTTGTCATAATCTCGTGTGGAATTTTTTTTTGAAACATCCCCTGCACTATTTACGTGCCGTAGACAGACCAACACATTAAATCTATTTTACACACTACACATTGAATTTTAGCGCCATCACACTTTAAATCAGGCATTTCTGCAATAAATTCTCTTATTGTGTCCAACTTCGGTCGTTTTCGCGACATAGGAAACATTTTCGAAACAAACGTAGAACTACGATATAGTATACGATAGCGTAGATGCATACACAACAGATCGGCTTTCGAGTCGCAGTTATACTGACGCTTATACCGAATTGTCCCGGCCGTGTTTATTTTGTGTAAACTTTTATGCGTCAGCCACTGGCTTTCAGCGCAGTTTGCGTTGCTCTATTAATATCTAACACAGCCAGCACCACAAATGCAAATAATATCTAACCTACAGTTTTCCATTGGTGATAGTAACACATTCGCCCCAGCTAAGAATACTAAGAATGCAGAGGTCGGAAATTGCTACGTGTTTATGTAGTAGCATTTAAGCAAAGTACAGCAACTTCCTGCAATACATTCGAATACTTTCGACTATATAAAATTACCGTACAGCAAAAATGCAGTTTCAAATCCAGTCGCCATGTTTATCTTCAGTATCGTACACATAACATACAGGTGTCCCAACCTTCTGGAATTTTAAAATTGCGCCTATTGTGTAAGTAGTAGGAAACTAATATTTTCTGATGACGCAGTAGACCTCATAGGCTTATCTTTCAAAATTATTTTCGTATGTACACTGTAATCGATAAATAGTGAACTAGGTGCAACTACTTTGTTATTCTAAACGGAACATACTGTATATTATTACGTTTAAGCCCACTATTATTTATGAATATGCTTATTATTATTATATTTTAAGTGTCGACTTACGATCGGTGATGAAATCAACTATCTACCGTTATTGCTTATCGTTTATTGCTACCAACATTCAGAATTAGTTCACAATAATGTCTGTAAGAGTGAATAGGTTTTTATTGATTTTCTCAAATTTGTCATTTTTGGAGATAGTTCCTTTCTAGAATCGCGGATTCATTTGAATTAATTATACATAACATAGTTAGACGAATTAAAGCACAAAGCGAACACATCAGCATGATAATCGGATACAGAAACCTAGAACAAATAAGAGTGGGTAGCCTGTTATATGTAGATGATGTGGTCCTGATAGCAAACTCCAAAAACAAAAAATTAATCTAGGCAAAAGAAATAGACAACTTGAAGATAGAAATTAATACAGAGAATATATTACTGGCTAAATAAGACAATACAGGACACAGGGATATAGACATGGGTACAAAAATAAAAATACATAATGCAGTAACAACCTATGCGTGCGAAATAGAGAATGCAATTCTTATTTACAATTCATGAGAGTCGAGTTTCGTAGGGACGCCTACTTATAAATAAGCCGGGCATAACCGGTCTTCGCAACAGAATCGGCCCATCAGCCACATGGGCCGCGGATTATAAATAGTGTAGGTGTGACTTACAGTCGACAGAAGTGATATTTTGAAATCACTACCCCAGTGTAAGAAATAAAAGCTGACGCAATAACAATGTTTGGTAAACAAAACGAATATATGCGCACGTTGAGGTGTTTTTATTGCCACTATTAGTTTTTGTTGTTGTTGTATATGTAATGCAATAACCGTCTAAAATATATGGTGATTAATACTGTAACAATAAATGATAATATAAAAAATAAACGTAACTTCTTGACAGTGTGGATAGGATTGCTGAAAAACTTACACCATCAGGTATGTTCCCACACTTGTCTCGGTGAAGGTTGTTCGCTGTGATGAAAAAATGTTCTTATATTTCGAGAAAGACCGTTCAACATCTACGGAGGTAACATAGGCATGAAAAGAATCCTTAGAGTTAGTTAATGAATCTGCAGATGCACCATCACACATTTGTCTTAATCTCGCATAATCGGAATTTTTTTTTAAACACTCTCGAACCTTGCTATAACGCGACCGTTTTTTGTCGTGCAGCAATGTATTAACTTCGTCCACGATTTGCACTGATCCTACTAACGGCAACCCAGTATTTTGCAATTTTTCTATTGCGTCTAATAATCGTTTATAATTGTTGCTAATACTTTTTAAATCTGTTTCAACAGAACTATCTAGAAATCCTTTGTGGTTCTCCTTAACAGCTGTTGCTTCGTCAGGGTCGAATTGTAAAATCGCAGATTTTACTATTTGGAAATGTTTAGAATAATAAAAAGCCGTTTGCAACCACGTTCCCCAACGCATAAGAATTGTCTGTGGTGGTTCGCGAATACCGGGATAAAGCATGTGAAATGCTCGAATCCGTTTGGGAGATTTGAGAAACACTTTTTTTGTATTTGCTATTAATGTATTCACCTCCGGGTAACATTCTCAAATAGTTTGTGCCACAAGATGTGAAGCATGAACTTTGTAAAAGTCCTTCACACTTTTCTTTAAGAGAACGGCTTACACTACACATTGTCGCTCTCGCAAGTAAGCTTTCAGAACATAAACATGTTAGTACTCTTTGAAATTTTTAATATGAGTCACTACCGTAATCGCTGTCCCCGTGATTTTTTAACATGATTAGTATGCTACTAAAACTTCGAAAAACGGTTCTTTTCCAGTAAGCGGTAGACCAACATAACTTCAAAAGTAAATTCAACTTAAATTATGTTTGAGCTGGAACGTCAGTTTTCTCATTTTTGTGTTGTACATCATTTGTATGTTTGTTACAGTCGCCTTAAAGGTATTTTGCAAACTCTACACAATACTTTAGTTCCATTATAGTTGAAATCCGGAAATTCACCGATAAATTTAGTGACTTTATTAGCCAACAGACGTTTATTTTCCTTGCGTACGTTATACATGCCTACATAAATATATTTATCTCTACAATTACTACTAATGCTGCGAAGGGTTAACGAGAAACTGTTGCAATAAATCAATAATTTCATTCGCTGAAGTACCCGTGCCGATTCATCTGCATACATACGTCGCGGCGGGGGCACGGCAACTTCACTTCTAACCTGGCGCGAAGCTCTGTGCCCGGCCTACTCATGAATCATATGAAATACATTAGCAAATAACTTACTGCGACTCGGAACGGACGGATCTTTATATCATCTAATAAGTAAATATATAATATAATATATATCGTAACAATCCATATAGCCCAAGAACTGAAATGCGATTACCTATTTATCAAATCGATGCTTATGGTATGTAACCCAACGTGCGCTCTCTAGTATGAAAACTGGATACTACGGAAGAAAAATGAAGCAAAGATAAATACGATGGAGATGAAACACTTACGAAGAATAGCGGGGAAAACAAAGTGGGATAAGATTAAGAATGAAGATATTAAACAATTAACAAAACCAGAACCAATAATAAGAAAAATAGATAGGAAACAACTAAGTTGGTACGGACATATTAGCAAGGATGGAGACAGATAAAATGACAAGAAAAATAATATCAGAGACAGGATATTCAAACAAGAAAGAAAGAGAAAGACCAAGTAGAAAATGTATAGACCAGATAAAGGAAATGGGAAGAAGAGTTCCCTCTTCTTCCCATTTCCTTTATCTTCCAGACCGGAAGAAATGAAAATAATGACAAGAAGCAGAAAAGAGTGGAAAAAATGGGTACAATAGGAACTGGGATCCACATCCGACACCTGAAAAGGTACAAGGAATAGAGAAGAAGAAGAAGTTTCCCTATCTAGAAATGAACCAATATAATATGGGTTGCTAACAGATTTCGAGGTATTTATAATTTTGCCCTCAATTGCCTAAATTTAGATAAACCTATTTTCTTCAAAACTTTCCAGCTCAAATTTTTCCGAGGTTAAATTGTATACTTGCTCTTATCCAGACATAGCGTTAGAACACCTTTGGTATATATATATAGATATAGAAACGTCATATTTTTTAAATAGCACTATATATTTTTCTGTATCCACGGTATAGAAAACTTACATTTCTGGTTTTGTATAGTGCTGCATATGTCTAACATTGAAAGTAAAGTTAAGCGCGAGTCCTGTATTTGGGTTTTGCAAATAAGTAGTTTCTGGTGTCAGTACTGTTTGGTTGCAATGACAATAGAGTAAAAGTAGACAAAAGGTAAGACATTAACGTTTTTTAATTGTTGATTTAAAATTTTGAGCCCGAGTAGCTACTTGGAGTCAAACGTGAGTCTTGCACTTGGAATTGGATCCAAATGGTTTCTGGTGTTAATATAGTTTGGTTATCATGACAACAATAAACAAGACATACTGATACTAACGATCGTAGACTGTTGATTCAAAATTTCCTAAGTAAAGAAGGCTAAGGTAATAGGTATAATTTACGCATTAAGAAAGAAGTCAAAGAAATGGTGTTCTTTAGCTAGCAGGATGCAGAAACTGCGCTACCGTGATCAACGATGTCTACAGCCTATAACATTTGTCAAATTAAAGCTAAGATTTTATGCTACTGGAAACAGTCATTGTATGGATGTAAAAAAAGGAATTGTAATACTAATGCATCCTCTTAGCATAAAAGGACAAGGGAAACAATATTTTAGATATTCTCACTGCTCGTTTCTTGTCGAACTAATTGCTAAACCGCTCCTACAGAATTAAGCCTTGTTCCAAATTCTGAAACGGTAGGAGGTAACGACTACTGGCTCAACCGCCATAGTTAATTAATTGAAAAACATACGACACACAGAGGAGTCGTAGACGATGAAACGCGTCTGTGTATGGTGGATAGGCAGTGGTTTACATTTTTAATTAAAAACCGTCTTTGTAATTTTTATTGCAATAACTGATCTGTCGAAATTCTTTCCATCCGCATCGATACCTTTACATAATAGCTTTTAAACCTATGCTGCACTTTTCTAAGCACACTAAGTGCTGTACTACGGAATACCTGCGTTACTTCATACATAAACCTTAACTTCATACGTAAACCGTATGTATAAATCCTTTTTTATGTAATTCATTTCATAAGTAGTTACTTAACACTTAAAATTGCTTAAAATTTCGAATCAATAATTAAGAGTAATGTCAGTGTATTTTGTTTAGTGTTGCCATGTTAATTAAACAATACTAACACCAGAAACCATTTGGATGCAATATCCAAGTGCAATACTCGCGTTTAACTGTAAATATATATTTTATCTTCAACGTTTGATACATGCATCATTATATAAAAAAGTTAGATATAAATTTCATATACGGTGGATACAGAAAAAATATACGGTGTTATTTAAAAAATGATGCGTCTGGTGTTAGAATTTGGCAGTTTCGTGTTTTGTTAAAACTGAACACCCTGTATATATCGAAGGTGTTCTAAAATAATGCGTAAATGGACTTAAGTGTGCAATTCAATCCTAAAATTTACGCTAAAATGTATTTGCATTTCGCATTTTTTAAAGAAAATAGATGCATTTAAATTTAGTCAGTTGAGAACAAAATTATAAATATCTCGAAATTTGTTGGAAATAGGCATTTGAAATCCGTATTATGTTGGTTTATTTCTAGATGGAGAAACCAAATGTGTAATAATACACAGGGCGTTCCATTCAAAATAACAAAGTAAGTGTCTGGTTCGCTACTTGTACTCTATGAGTTACACTTCAAAAAGTTCTAACCTCCTACTGTTTATACAATGCTCGCTATTTTTTAATTCCAGAAGGTTGGGGCACTTGTATATAATTTTGAATTGTGTAGCCTACATAATCGAAAATAATGTTAAAACAGGAATCTTCTGAAATTTGCTTAATAATTTTGGTATACTTTCAATAACATAATAAACACAATAGCGTGAGATATCACTAGTTAAAGAAAAACGATTATCAGTATAGACATTTATTCTTTAGCAAAATAAATCAACAAATATCTCTAGAATTACAATTAGCATCTAATTCTGTTCAGGTTCCTACAACATTCATAGCAAAAAAGAAAAAAAAAGTATTACCAGCCCGGAAAAGTGTTTTTTGAAAATACATACCGATGGGTCGCAATCAGCACAATGCCAAGAATATCCGCGGCGTTTTGGTGTCTTCTTTAAGGGTGGATCCAAGCACGTAAAATGATAACCTTTTTTGCACTCATCGCATGTTACCAGATTACTACTAGTGCCATCAGTTTTACAAACATCACAATTTGTACAATCTTCTGTCTTCTTTTTTGCAGACAAACATTCTAACGTAACGATAGCTGGTAATGGGGGCGGTGGATCGTTGTTATCATTATTGACGTAAAAACATTGTGGATTTGTGGAGGATGCCACCTCACCGGCGGGCAACGGAATTGGCTTTATCTAAATTGGCCAGAGAATAATGACGTATCATGAATACATTTATTTTTACCTTTATAGTTATTCGAGGATGTGGATTCGGATTTTCGATGTCTAAGCTCTTCTTTTTACGCTTCCTTTTATGTTCCTTCGACGGCGAGCCTAATTCTGGCGAATATCTATTCCTGTGCTTATCTCTCCTCCTTTTCTTGGCTGCTTTCGACGAGAGGAACATTGTATGACCTTCTACACTCGTGTCTGCGGTGGAGTTTCCAAAGGACGAATTAATAGCATGAATTGCTGGTTCTGTATAAGTAATTTCGCTATGTTCCGGCGTTGGATAGTTTCTAACGTGTACCGTTATGTTTTCCGGATTCCTTTCCACAGGTTTAATTTTAACCTTAGGAGTGAATACGTCTTGATCTTCCTTATCTTTACTGAATCTGTTCCTACTTCTTCTCGGAGTTTTCATTTCTTCAACTTCAGAATCGGATGTTTTATCGCATTCTGAGCATTGCCATCCGTATAATTTCGATTTTTTCGGTAAGCGTGTTAAAGGAGGGTTTAAGCAATCTAAATGGTAGTAGAGATGGCAGGTGTCGCATTTAGCGAGTAGATGTTGATCTCTTCTTTGCCGGCAGGTACCGCATTCGTTTAACATTAGGGGATCTATAAGAACAAGCGTAATTACATGATAGGAAATAATCGATTATAAGCGAATACCTTGTTGCTGTTGTTGATGCTGCTGTTGCTGCCTGGCATGGCTACTCAAAACCCTGTCATTTCTTCCTGTAGGAATATTATTCAATGGGAATCCGACTCCCATTTTCAATGCAGCTGCTGTGGGGACCATCATTGATGGCAGAGTTCTTGTGACGGCTGGTTTGCCAATATCATCCACATTTGGCAAATTCTTTGTTGGACAGGCACTCAAAATTGCAGAGTGAAATTTATGCACGGCTTGTTTTAGATTCACATTCTTTTCTGTCTCTTCTGCATTCTCCTTTAGCATATCATCATATCTACTTCTCAATGCTTTTTGTTCCTCCAACAACGTTTTATTACTTTCCAGTAGCTTTTCTAAAGCATCTTTCATGCCCTTCAATCTATCGTTTCTGTCTAAGTAGTATGCTATAAATTCGACCGTAAAAGCAGGGGGAATATGCCATTTTTTTCGAACATCAACAAGTGCTGCAATCTGGGCTTCTTGCATTTCAAGAGCTGGTGTGTTGATACCCATTAGTTCCGCCTTTTTTAGAAGCTTGCGGCAAGCCGATGCACTGGTAGTTAACAACCTGGGCATCTTCTGTGTAGGAACTGAAAGAACTGTACGTTATGTGAAGTAAAAATTGGTGAAATGATTGATGATGTTTCTAAAAATAATGCAACAATTTAAATTTACGATTTTAAATAATGAATCTAGTCGTAATGATTGCTATGAAGAGTAATGAAAATTGCTATTACCCCAAGGCGGCGTTTTCAGCGTTTTTAGATTAAGATAATGCTGCTTCTGCTTCTCTAGTTTTCGTTTTATTCTCAACTGCTCTGGTGTTTCAGAATGACCTTCTTTCTCAAATTGCAAACGTCGATAATGTGTGCGCAGTTGTAATGTTAAATAATTACGTTTTCGACGCTTTACTTGAGTTTTGTCGGAATGGAGTTTGCAGTGGGCGTAAAACGGGTCGGCCTGATCAACTTCTTCTGTGTGCGCTTCTGACAAAAAGCCTTCCCTTTGCGCACTAAAAGTAGTTATGAAGAATATATTTTACAACCGTTATATATTCGTCTCATATGGTTTCATTTTTTGTTATATCTTTCAATTATTAACAGCGTTATTTTAAAATATAACCCGACGGGGATCAAAAGTAAAGCGGTGATAAAGAGCATACACTATCTTCGCGGGTCGAATTTACTATAGGAGCGATGGACTACATGCCTTTTTACTAATCTGCAGTTCAGACCACATTCGAATGGCGGAATCAGCCCAAGGGAAATAGAAACCGTGTTTGACAAGGAACTTTGTTACTAACTTTGGGCAAATATGTTATTAGTCCAAGGTCGGTTGCACTATAGTTGATTCAGCCGCAGCATTTAAGAGTCTAGATAGCTTTATAGCGCGGCTAATTAAGGACTAGTACTTTTAAGAATGCCCCTATTATATGTTCTTGCTGTTTTAAGTGTACTTTTTTAATAAATTTGAAAGAAAAACATTTTTATAAAAATCTGTTAAAAATGGCTTGTGCGGTTGAATCGACCAGGACGCAACTTTGGGAGACGCGATTGCTCCCGAGTTAAAAAATTAAACGTTCAAAAATAAAAAGCTGTGCCACGATGAAAAAAGTGAAATATTACTAAATGCTTAAAAAGGCAGTGTTCAAAAAAGGTTATGGCGTTGCATACGTCTTTTTAATAAAAAAATAAACCATTATTCATATTTGAAAACGTTGCAAAATTAAATTTATTATTTATACTTAAGCAATATTCATTTACAATATTCGATAAGAAATAAAATTAAGGTTTATTCATGCTGTTTTGTTTTTAAGAGTCAAAGTTAGATCAACCAGACATAAACTGCTGAATATGAAAAGTACACGGAAAAGCTTTTGTTCCATTACATTAAAAGTGCGAATGGGTAGCGCTGGGCTAAGTTTTTCAAATTCGGGTCGACAAAGCCGTTCAGCCCAACAACCTCGTTCGCTATTAATTTTGAACAGTCCTTTTTGAAATTCAATCTTATTCTTCCCATACATTCATTTTTATGACATATAGACCAAATAGAAAACTTTCTTATTGTTGATATTTCAGAAATTTACTAATATAAAAGTTAATATGTTTAATTACGAGAGAACGGCAAAATTGTATGGGATGACGTCAGCCGTAGCAGAGCCGTATGCAGAGCATGTGATGTACGCGGTGATTATTTCAAGATCGAGGAATCAGTGAATGGTAGGCAGTCATAGTATTCGTATCGAGCTCTCTCCTTAAATGATTCTACGTATATTTACTGTATCTATTCTCTATTTCGTTATTGGGTTTTTAAGGTATTTAATTTCCATATTAAACGCGACGATACAATACTTGAAAGAAAGTCGAAATATAAAATTGAGAGACGCATTCAATACATTAAACGACACAATCAATAAATTAAAAAGTATTTCGGGTGATACTGGAAATAAACTGATTAAGTTGATGAAGTGTTCAGCAGAAACCCCGATTTAAATGCACTAAACCAATTGTCAGGAGAAATACAAAAATTAAATAGTGGTACCTCGGTTTACGGAATTAATTGGTTCCAAAAACATTTTGTAATCCGAAATTTCGCAATTGGAATCAAATGTTCTTATAAGAAATAAAGGAAAACAGAGATAATCCGTTCCTGTATCCAAAAAAATAATCACAAATCATTTTATGTATTTTAAATATAATTGAACATATAGAAAATAAAGTTACGTACAAAAATCAATAAAAACTCTTAAGATTGAAATTAAAAAGAAATAACTTCACTTACTTCACTACTTTTAATAAGGACTTTTTTTCGTGTTTGATAAGAAATTATTTGACCATAGGACTTTCGTCTTTGTTCTTTGAAAAATATTTTACACAAAGATAAAAGGATTTTCGGATAAGGTAAGAATGATATTAACTATGAATTCAAGTCAGCTGCGAGGCGATGGAATAGTGGGAAGTTAACCACACAAACTATCGAATTACATTGTTTATAACTATCTCTAGCATGTACACGAGTCGCCCGGAAATTCTGCCGAATCTGTAAAAGTTCTAAGCCGCATTTCGTATCAGGGAGTACCTTTCGGTTTTGGAAATAAAAATTCATCCAAACTTTCTTCTGTAACCTGAAAATTTCGTAATACGATACTATCGTAAACCGAAGTACCACTGCAAATGTATAAAATATCTCTCTTAAATTACATTTTCCTTTTCTCCGCTTACAAGTTGTGAAGTTGAAAGAACGTTTTCGATGCTGGAAAACGTACTAACTTCAAAAAGAAGCTGTTTTATTGTAGAAAATATAGAAAAGTCTCTTGTGGTAGTGGCTAATTCATTTATTACATATATACATATCTTCTATTTTCAATTTATAATTAATATATGAATTTTTAATACATTTATAAAAACTTCGCGTCTGAAATATGCAACATACACTTAGTGCGTCTCTGTATCTTTTTTAAGATTCCCGGCTCTGAGTCATGCCCCTTACGATTTTGCCGTTCACTGTTAATTACACTTCCGGTTTAGCTGAAATACGCGAAATTTTACAATGTTCTTAAAAGTAAAACACCCTTATTTGCATAATTATTATTATATTAAAGTATTATTATTATTATTATTATAATATGGACTAATATTGCAACTAAAAGTTTTTTAGAATCTTACTTTGCATACAAATATCAGTTTTCAAAGAGAATGCTCTTAAAAATATTACTTATTTTTCCTTTTTTTTTTTCAAAGTATGACGCGTGAATAATCTGCAAATTAAATTTCGTCAGAAAACATCATTGCCCGTAATAATTGATAAATAATTTATAGATGTTAGAAATATTTTACGATTTAATGTAAATATTGTAAAATACGTGCATTCCTTGGTACAAAAAATTGTTTCAAATAAAATACACGGTTGCTTTAAAAATCGGCGTCCTATAAGATTCGTTTGCATTGTTACATCTGTCAAAATGGACAAAGAAATTTTCTGAAGAAATTTAATTTGCAAACTACTCACGCGTCAGTTCCACTCCGCAAAAATAAAAAGAAAAGATCATCTTTTTTCAATAGCATTTTCTTTGAGCACAAAGTGAGATTCTGAAAAAATTTTTGTTACAATATTAATCCAATTTTTACAAATAAGGGTACTTTACTCTTTCAAATTGTTGAAAACTTCGCCATTTCTGCTAAACAAGTATTTTGCGTATGACCGGCTAAAATTTATTTTGAAAGAATGTAGAAATTTTTATCTCAGTAATTTCATGAAGTATTAAAAATAGAAGTTTCTATTAGGTACCAACTTTTTGCTCCACACTGTAAAATATTAAAAAATATATATATAATTCATATGATCACTTTAAAGGACAAATATTTCACATTTAGGGCAGTAGTAATTTTCTATTTTATTGTCTCTCGCGCGTAGCCAACGCTAGTTGGCTACGCGCGCCAACGGGCAGCGGCGTTGTTTCGATTAGGCCTCGGGTTCCACTAGAGCTATTGTGTGTAGGTGTTTGCTGTCGTAAATACTTTCGCGTCGTTGTTAAATAAAAATAAAATAATGCGTGCTCAAACACTTACCATTTTAAGAGTCCTCCGTGAAATAGCAAAGTGAATAGTCTGTTAAACATCTGCAACATTAGATATGTTTCAACAGTTGTTTCGACAAACCGAGTGCGGCACGAGGAAAAAATGTGTTTATATGCAGAGAACGAACGTTCTATATCTAGTGACGTTATATTTGCGTAATTAAAATATTCTTTAAAACAACTTAACGGTTCTGTTGACGCATTTTCACAAATATGTCTTAATGTGCCAAAATCAGAATCTTTTTCTAAAACACTTTCAAATTTTTCTAGAACAAACATTTTTTGCGTCTTCTATCGCGCATAGCTGTGCGTGAAAATGTTCCACTATTTGCACAGATTCCGCTAACGACACCGCAGGATTTTGTAACTTTTCTATTGCCTCCGCTAGTCCGGAGTAATTGTTGTGAATAATTTTTAAATCCGTTTTAACCCGACTATCTTGAAATTTCGACTGGCTTTTCTTGATGGCGGCAGCTTCCTTTGGATCGAACTGTAAAACCACGTTCTTAATATTCTCATAATATTAAATAGTGCAACATGTTCACGCATAACTATGCGCGATAGAAGACGCAAAAAAAATGTTTGTGTTCTACAAAAATTTAAAAGTGTTTTAGAGAAAGATTCTGATTTTGGCAAGACACATTTGTGAAGGTGCGTCAATAGAACCGTTAAGTTGTTTCAAAGAATATTTTAATTACACAAATATAACGTCACTAGATGTAGAACGTTCGTTCTCTGCATATAAACACATTTTTTCCTCGCGCCGCACTCGGTCTGTCGAAACAACTGTTGAAACATATCTAATGTTGCAGATATTTAACAGACATTATTCACTTTGCGATTTCACGGAGGACTCTTAAAATGGTAAGTGTTTGAGCACGCATTATTTTATTTTTATTTAACAACTACGCGAAAGTATTAACGACAGCAAACATCTACACACAATAGCTCTAGTGGAACTCGAGTCCTAATCGAAACAACGCCGCTGCCTGTTGGCGCGCGTGGCCAACTCTACTTATTACGTCAACATCTTTGCCAGCAATAGTTGGGTGCAGAAGATGATTGTATCACTACTGATACCAGTCGTAAATGTCCACGGAATAATATTCAAATTTTGCAATAAAAACACTGCTTCGAAAGCCATCAGTTGATTATTGATAACTTCATAAGAAAAAATGTACTATTATTCATTAAATTAAAACGGCGTTGTCATAAGGGAAACACCTCTTCGTATTGGAGCATATTCGTTACTTGCTCTGATTAAATAAATAAGAAGTAAATCATAATTTAAATTATTATTTTTGTTAGTAATGAGAATAGTGCAACGTAAGTGATATGAATTTTCTTGAGGAATTAATTCCTTGAAGTAGAACCAGAGATTTGACCATCCGTTTTTCTGACAAAACGGGCTTGTTAGGCCGACGGGCAGACTGATAAACGTATTGGATCGTACATAAGTCTCAAAATATCCACCGCTACATTACACCCATCGCTAAGTCGATCCGAGTACAGGCTGTACATACCTACTTTTAATTTATCACTTACAGCAGGGGTGACCAACAAGTCGATCGCGATTGACCGGTCGATTGCGAAGCCAATTTTGGTCGATCACTCGCGATGTGTTGACTTAATGTGCACTTGTAACCGAACGTAACGCGCGCAAACGCAACAGTATGCATGCAGTTATGACTCGACTCATAGAAAGACAGCCATTTAGCTTGAATATTTTGTACTGTCATACGGTAGCTTCTTTTCTTTAGTATTAACAATATTATTATTATTAATCAATATTATTTATCCACGGTGACAACGTTGAGTTTCAATTTTTCTTCTGTTTAAAATGTAAGTACCTTTCCTTTATGTTTTAAATTAAATTCTGGCTTTTCTTACCTATCTATTTACTTGATAAGTGAGGGTTCTCTGTAACAGACCTCTAAACTGCGGTCATTAACGGAGTTAATTACTGCAGTTTGAGTTTTTTAATTTTCTAGCAAAATATTTAATTCAATATTTATTCTCTAAATTGTATTTCTTTTGCATTTTAGTATACCCATGAACATCAGTAGTAAACCAAAAAAATCGAAAATCTATTTTAATGAAGAATGGGAACTCGATTACTTTTTTACAATGGTGAATGATAAATGTTGTTGCTTAATAAGCCTTACCTCGATAGCCAGTGCTAAAAAAGGTAATCTGGAGAGACATTTTTTGGCTTTACATAACAAGTATCAAACAGATTATCCACTAAATTCCGAATTGAGAAAATGTAAAGTTAGGGAGGGATCTTAAAACTCAATTAACAAGTCATTCGAAGTAAGCTATCTCTTAGCAAAAAAATGCAAACCATTTTCCGACAATGAATTTGGACATTTTTTTGGAAATGTCAGATTCACTTTTAACGGTTTTAAGAACAAGAGTGAAATTATTGCTGCAATTCAAGATCTACAATTGTCTCGAAACACTGTGATGCAACAAATTGAGTGGAAATCTAAAAGAACAATTATATAACGATATTAATAGATGGTCTTGTTTTTTCCTTCAATGTGATGAATCGACAGATATAAGTGATACTTGTTTTCATTCATATGGTTTTTAAGGATTTTACATCTAAAGAAGAATTGTTGGGTATGATTTCTTTGAAAGAAAGGACTAGAGGTGTAGATATATTCAAAGCCTTTAAAAACTTGCTCAACGATTTGAAAGTACCACTTTTTAAATTAATTTCAATAACAACGGATGGCGCAGATGCAATGATACGAGGGCGTATTGATAACTAATGCCCCCATGGCCATAACTTTTATAATGATGGGCCAGACAGTATCAAAAATGGTTTGCCATTTACCTTAACACTTGGTACATAAGTCTGCCTGGTGAAGATTCTCAACAACATTGCGTTTGCGCACGACAGTTCTCAAAATGGCGACCGGCATAAACGTGCGGTTAAAGCAACGAGGTGATGTTTTTTTCCACAGAATTGTGACCGGCGGCTAGTCGTGGGCACATCATTACGACCCTGAAATGAAATGTCAGTCCATGGAGTGCAGACATAAGGGTTTGCCACAACCGAAAAAATTCAAAGCAGTTCCATCTGCCGGGAAAGTCATGATTAACGTTTTCTAGGATTGCGATGACATCGTTCATATAGAATTTTTGGAACGTGGCTATACTGTCAACTCCGAAAGATATGTTAACACCCTAACAAATCTGAAGCGACGACTGCGCAGGGTTCGTCCAGACAAAGTGCCAATTCTGCATCATGACAACGCTCGGCCTCATAGAGAACGCGTATAGCACTGGAGAAGCTTGGGTTTCATGACGTTTTAGCTCATCCACTTTATAGCCCAGATCTTGCGTCTTGTGACTTTTCCCTCTTTCCGAAGCTTAAGGAACATCTCAAGGGCAAGCGTTTCTCTTCGGATGCAGATGTGATAACGGAGGTGCGGAAATGGTGCCGTGCGAAGACTTTTTCCGTGACGGATTTGCGCAACTCGTAGTACGTTGGCGTAAATGTATTGCCGTCAATAGCGATTATGTGGAAAAGTGATTATATCAGTGGGTAGAGGACAGTTTATACTATCATTTCACACATATATGTAAACAATATATCGATTACTAATAAAGTTATAGCCATGGAGGCATTAGTTTTCAATACGCTCTCGTAGGTCGCATAAATGGATTTATAGCCCTCAGTCAAAATGAAGATGAATTCCCAGCCTTTTCGAGCTACCACTGCGAAATTCACCAGCAAGAGACTAAACACGAAAGAGGTAATGGACATAACGTTTAAAATTGTTAATTCAATTTGATTTCCCTCTTCCAACTGCAGCTCGATGGTAGAGGTAAACTTCTGCAACGATTCCGTGATTTATTGACTGTAATAATAGATTTTCTTCACGAGCATGATGGAAAATGTGAAAATTTAAATGATGAAACTTGGCTAAGTGATTTATTATTTCTTACCGATTTTACTTCAATATTAAGTCATTTAAATTTAGAATTACAAGGTAAAAATAAAACAGTAATTGATATGATCAGCTGCATAGATGCATATAAAACAAAAATTATTTTGCTAATAGAAGATCTGCAACAAAACAATCTAAATCATTTTCCAAATATGGCGAATGACCTACAAAAATATTAATTATAAGACCGACAAATATGTCGCGGAAATCCTAAAGTAATTGAAGATTTTGAGGTACGATTCCAAGATTTTGAGAAAATTAAAGAAATTGTTGAATTTATATCTTTTCCTTTTAAAAAAGATTTAAGTCTAAAACACATTGGCCAAAAAATTATAATTTTACAAACTGATTTAATCTTACGAGCTAGAAAATTTGAAGAGCATTTTTGGAAATACGTCAACCGAGAAAAATATCCCAGTATCACCAAATATAAGGAATATATTTATTCTTGTTTCGGATCTACGTACCTGCGTGAATCGGCATTTTCATACTTAAAATTAACGAAGACTAAACAACGTTCTGTCCTGACTGATTCCCATACTGAAGACTCATTATTAGTCTGGACAAACAGCGGTAACAGTCAGTGTAGTAGATGTGGTGCGGAGTCGGCGATTATTTATTTCACGCGTTCACAGCGTCAGTACCAAATCGATGCTGTATGCGAGTAGTTGTCGTAACTTATTTCGTAATTGTACGCTTATGTTTGCTTTAAAAATGTCGCAGTTGGGTACGTCGCGAAAACGACCAATGGCAGACACAGTTAAAAACTTTATAGTGGACATGCCAGACTTCATTTTTGATGGCGCTAAAATTCAATGTCTAGTTTGTAAAATCTCTTTAATGTGTTGGTCCAGAAGCCATTGTCAACGTCACATCGAAAGCAAACAGCATTCTTCTGCAAAAGGTGGCATACGAGACCAACAAAAATTTGCATTTGATTTATGTGTTACTCTTATTTTATGTAATCTATCGTTTCGTTTACTAGACAAAGAAGCATTTGTTTCATTCTGGAATAAATATGCGGACTGTAAATTACCTAGTCGGACATCGATACGAAATGTAGTGGTCATTTGCTCGTGAACATATAGAAAAAAGATTGAAAACGGAATTGAAAGATAAAAAACTGTGGTTGTGTGTGGACGAAACAACAGATCGTCAAAAACATTCTGTGGTTAATGTAATGGTACGTACAATGGAACCACATCGACCGTCATCCTCCTTCTTACTTGCTTCCAAAAGAGTTATAAGTTGTACTGCCGATGAGATTTTAAAGGTGGTGTTGAACTCATTGAACAAATTTGAAGTTTCAACTAAGCAACTTTTAATGTTTATGAGTGATGGTGCCGCAAACATGCGTTCTTTGGGCCGATTTCTTAAAGAACACAGTGGTAACTTCTTTCATGTAACGTGTAAAATCCTTACTCTAAATCTTACGGCACAAACGATTCCTACATATTTTCCACTAGTAAATGCATTGATTACAAAGGCAGTGTTTCTAAAGTCCCCGAAACGTATCCGACTATTTCACAAACTGATTTACCTGAACCACCACAGCTGATTGTTACACGTTGGGGAACATGGTTGCAGGCTGCGTTTTACTACAACAAGTATTTTGATCAAGTAAAGAAGGCAGTTTTAAAATTCAATCCGACAGAAGCTGCAGCAATCAAGAAAAGCCAGGAAATATTTCAAGATAGTCAGGTTAAAAGAGATTTACAAACTATTCACAACAATAACTTCGGACTAGCGCAGGGAATAGAAAAATTACAAAATGTTTCGATGTCGCTAGTGGATTCTGTTCAAATTGTGAATGATGAACAGTTATGCGCTGTAGAAGGCGAAACAAATTGGTGTGTAATACGAAAATTTGAAAGTGTTTTAGAGAAAGACTCAGATTTTCTTATATTAAGACAAATTTGTGAAGGTGCGTGTGAAGATGCATTAAGTTGTGTCAAAGATTATTTTAAATATGCAAATATAACATCGCTAGATGTCGAACGGTCGTTTTCGGCATTAAAACATTTATTCCGCACGTCGTACTCACTTGACTGAAACAGCTGTGGAAACGTATCTAATGATTCAATATTTAACAGATGTTACCCAGTTTGTGATTTCACGGAAGACTTTTAAAACGGTAAGTGTTTCAGCACGTTTTATAATTTATTTCTTACCTTCTATTTTATGTGTAAACTTTTATGCGCTCGCCACGCCTCTGGCTGTTACCGCATATTTGCCCAGGTTTATTATTATTTTTGTTAGAATGTACACCTAATTATGATTCCTTGGTTAGAGACATGCAAACTCAGTCTTCCCATTAATGTTAAGGCAATAAAATAAATTCTAAATCTGTCCTTATCTGTAGCTAATTTGAATTAATAAATATTGTTAATAATTACTCATGTTGTTTTAATTCCCCTGGATGTGAGTTCTTTGCCCCGTTAAATAATTATGTCGTTTTTTACGTAGATAGATATAGAGAGTGTTTCAGTACGAGATGCAGTCCCGCGAGCTATTGATAGATTAGAAAAAAAAATAAGTCTAAAAACCTTATATCATTCTTCCATAAATTTTTCTGGCCCAAAACAAATCGCGAAAGTGAAATCTTAAAATCAAATTACCAGCCATACTGTGCATTTTTATAACAACTTTACGAACAAATAGTACCACAACTTATACATTGCAATTGATAAAAAGATTAAATTATATTTTAAGTTACTAAAAATCTATCTTGAAAAAGCGTCGAAAAATCGAATTTTTAGGTACCGCCTGTATGGAATGAACTTGTAGCTGCAAATATCAAAAGCTGGGTCTGGAAATTTATTTTCTTTATGAGCCTACATCTCGAAAACTTAATAAATGATTTAAGAAATAAAAAATAGTTTTAGACATATATTTTGCTTATTTGTCCATAGCTCACGGGAGTGCACCTCGTACTGAAACACAGTGTATAAACATAGTATGCATTTTACACATCCCCCTCCTTACTTAGACTACGCCTATGACAAGTCGATCGCGACACATTTTTAAGATAAAAAGTAGATCTTACATACACAAAAGTTGGCCACCCCTGACTTACAGGATGCATCTAGGAAGCTAGCTACCAATATAAAAATCATAGCTTTGGGCAGAGATTAGTTTTGATTACAGAATTCATAGAAACAGAAAGATTCATTTTTGACGGACTAATCAAAACGTTAACAGAATATCTTAAACAAATGACATGGTCTGGAAAGGTTGCACTGATACATACATATTTAATGAAATATTTAGGTACATGTATATATTAATATGCAAACTTTTTGAGAAATAATTAGTTCTTTCAAATATGGAACATACTAAACCTTATTAAAAAGCTTTAAAATACTTACCATGTGACATGAAAGTAATTTCTACACATTCCAGCATCACAACCAATACATACACCAGTTCTTGCAAACCTTTCATCCTGACATAAACCGCAATTCTTCGCACCCCATTTATTATAGGGCATTTCAAACAATGTTACATTTGACAGTTTATCTACCTCTCCAAATGCAACACCGGGAACATACAGTGCACACACTAAATGCACCCATTTCCCCACATCTGTTTCTTTAAATATACCGCCCGAATTTGGACATAGTTCACATACTGGATTCATTACGCCAGCTTTGCAGGATTCGCAGAACCATGGTGCTGTTGGTGATAGTGAATCTGTACTGGAAAGACTTGCGTTATCTGTTATTCCATAACATGCTTCGTGTACAGTTACTCCACAGCTGTCGCATTCTACTATCTCATTTACACCATCGCTTTGATCACCGAGGCAACCACAGCAAATAAGAACTTGAGCATCACTCTCACTGAGCTAGAAATAAAGTATAGGAATTTGAGAAATACACTTTTCAGAAGAACTTTAAAATATACTTCTAGATTCTTATTTGATTGCTGTTTTGCTTTTTCTATTACGTCGGCTACAGATAAACCATTGGAGGGAAAATTCAAATTTTTTAATTCATCCAAATCGGAACTCTCAGATTCTCCAGCATCTTCTTCACTGCTATCTGTTTCTGTAAATATAGCTTTTATCATAGATTGTTTAATTTTATAGTAGTGTACGCACCTCCACCTTCCCCAGTACTGTCGAAAGAATCATCATCACTGACTTCTGGATGATCTTCAATACGAAAATCAGAATCGTCTGAACTTTCTCCTAAATCGAAATCGAGAATAGATGATTGTGTTTCTACCGGCTTCACTCTCCTTTTCTTGGGATCCCTTTCAACTGGTTGCAAATGAAAAATATGTATTAGTACAATGTTAGGTTATTGGTTGAAACTCTTTTAGCTTTATCAATGTATGTTTAGAATTAACGCAGTCCTTACTTACCTGAACTCATGTCTAATTCGAATTGATGCAGATAAAAATCATTTTCTTCACATAACCTGTACACGCAACAAACATCAACAATGGCGGTATGTACAGTTATGCGTAAAACGTCTATATCTACATACACTTATTGATTTGAAAAGTTCAAAAATTAGCGATAAAATCTAAGCAATATAAAAATATGTCGTTCCGAAAGTTTAACTTACTTGCCGTTTTCAATATAAAATCAACGTCTTCTGCGTTTTCGAGATGAGTTGACATTACTAAAGATTGTTTCTTCTTATTTGCACACCTGAGAAAAAACCGCCGGCTTGATGTGACAATTATATTTTGAATTTGCACTCAAGTGATTTTAGCATCCTAGCGAAAAGATCCTATGAGACCTTATGAGGAAAAATCAAAAGCCTTATACTATTATGTTTTTAAACAAGCAGCTAAACCCTTGCACTCCTCCATATGCCCTTATGTGTATTCTAGTTTTCTGCTTGATAATATCTTTCTTTGACGTGTTGTCTTTTATGACATTTTTTTATCATGATCGTTTTTAAAGTAGCTTTCTTATTGGCATTCCCCATAGTTCGCACCGAAACCCAGAAAATGAAAAAAAAACCCTCAAAAAGTAAAGTAAATGCCGAATCGGACATCAAAAAGGTAAAATTGTCAAAACCGAAGAAAAATTTGAAAATTTCCGATAATAAGGATAAAAAAGAAACACTTGCTTCACCAGCACATGTGCTGGATGTGGGCAATCCTATTGGATATGCACACATTGAGTATCGATTGATGGCAAATGCAACTGGATATCTACAAGTAGATGTTGTATGTTGGAAAGGTGTAGTCAAAGTAAGTATTATTCAATTTTAATATACAATCACAACCGTATCATACATACATATATACGTTATATGTATCGCAAAAGTTCGCAAGTGTATATTGATTCCAATGCAGCCTCCACATGTAGGTATGCCCACAATCACTGATGTTTCTTCTTTCATAGATACACACTCACAGACAAAAATATTGCATATTTTATTTTCGGCCTTTGTTTTTCTCTTTAAAACTTTTGTGATTTTTGTTGCTAAATCTTGTACACTGGAGTGTTTTACGTTATTGATAATGAAATAAATTACATATGGAGGAGTTGTAGCAAATTCGTGGAGGAATTATTAACACAATTTGTTTTTGGCCAAAAACATTTAATTGGAAAAAGCAACACTAATTATCCATAAACATAATAACAACGCAACACAATAACACTTTAATACTTAGTACTTCCTCCTCTTGCTCTAACGATATCCTGCATCCTCCTAATCATGCTGCGCAAAAGATCTTTGATGATTTCCTGAGGAATTCGATTCCATTTTTGCAGTGCAGCAATTCTTAATTCTGCAATTGAATTAGGAGCTGGATTTCGTGCTCGTATATTTCTTTTTAGAATGTCCCATATATGTTTTATAGGATTTGCGTCAGGACTATTTGCTGGCCACTCAAGCGCCGCAACCCCGACATCCTCAAGGTACTGGATCACTATCCTTGCGGCATGGGCTCGGGCATTATCATGCATTAGCATAAAATTATCATAGCCAATAAAGCCCGCATAAGGTAAAAATATTCTTCAAGGATGTTGTGTATGTACCAGTCAGCATTCATTCTTAAATTTACATCAATGAGTTCCGTGCGATTCTCCCAACTAATGCCGCTCCATAACATAATGGAACCGCCACCAAAGCTAACATTTTGTGCAAGATTACATTCTGCGAAGCGTTATCCTGACTTTCTGTTTACACGACTACGTCCATCGGGCTTCCATAATCGTATTCTTGTTTCGTCTGTAAAAAGAATGTTTCCCCATTGATGTTTATTCCAGTTAGCATGAGATCTTGCAAATTCTAGAAGTCGAATTTTGTGACGCGGGAGAAGCCAAGGAACTCTGGCAGGACGTTTTGGATTTAAGCCGACCTCCTTAAATCTTCTCATTACTGTTTTGACAGATATATTGACTTGTCTCGTATTAAATAATTCATTTCTAAGATGCGGTGCTGTAACTACGCGATTTCGTAAAGATTGAAGTCTCAAATATTGGTCATCTCTTGGCGTTGTACATCTTTTACGTCCTTGATCATGACCCCTTTTGTATTCTCCAGTCTCATTGCGTCGTCTTACTATACGAGAGACAGTCGATTGATGGATATTTAATCTCCGTGCAATATCTTCTTGTCTGTACCCTTCATTGCTGGCTTAGCTAAACAAACAATTTATAACACTTCAATGAGGCATCTCGTTAACCGAAACTACACACTTGTACATTAAAGCTCTGGAAATGTCATTCTGACAACATGAACTGGAGATCAAATCAGTGTTTTGGTCTCCAAGGCACATTACGCTAATTTATAACGTTTTATCGTTATCTCTTATTCACTCAAAAAAAGTCTATATTAAAATATTCTCTTTTTTTGTAACAAATTGCAAAATACGTAGAACACTCCAGTGTAAAAGATTTAGCAATAGAAATCACAAAAGTTTTAAAGAAAAAAATAATAAAGACCTAAAATAACATGCAATATTTTTGTCTGTGAGTGTATTATAATATTTGTAAGTTCTTAGATACCTGTACATATTAATGTACCTATACATATGCGATTTTGGATTCTGTATCTTTTGGTGCGTTTATTTTAAAAGCGCCACCGGTGTGTTGCAAACAGTTTGCGCACATTTGCAGCAATTTCTAATTTGTGCTTCTGTTCAAGCCTTTACAAAAACTAATAAATGCGAATTTCTATGCAAGTACTTTCTGCAGAATAACTACTGACATCATTGGCTGTTAAGTACTTACATGTTAATGATCAAGAGCAAATTAATAAAATTTATTATTTGCGAGAATGTCATTTATCCGAAAGATGTTTGCATGAAAAACGATCTCCACAATTGTTACAACTATGATTTAATTTTAAAATGAAACAGTAAATTATTATTTAATTGGGCAATTTTTATTGATTTATAAAGTAGACATGTTGAGATTAATTATGAAGTATGATGCCGGGCTGTGCTGGCATACCCTGACCCTTTTGATCAAATTTTCGAAGACTTTTTCCAAGTCAGTTGGCTTAATTTCAGCAATAACGTGTTGGATTTCTGTTTTCAGTTCAGGAATTGTTTGTGGTTTCTTAGCATAGACTTTGGACTTTACAAAACCCCAGAGGAAAAAATCGCATGGCGTCAAGTCGCAAGATCTGGGCGGCGAATTAACGTCAGCATTTCTCGAAATCACACGACCAGGAAAACGTAATCTCAACAAATCGATGGTTTCTCTTGCTGTATGGTATGTGGCACTATCCTGTTGAAACCACATTCCTTCGAGGTCCGTATCGTCCAATTGATCCCACAAAAAGTTCGATATCATGTCACGATATCGTACTCCATTTACAGTTGAAGCTTGGCCAAACTCATTCTCAAAAAAGACCGGTTCAATTACACCTCCAGCCCACAATCCGCACCAAACAGTGGCTGTTTGTGGGTGCATCGGTTTTTCAAGTATAGTACGAGGATTTTCGTTGCCCCAAATCCTACAATTCTGCTTATTAACAAAACCATCCAAACGGAAATGAGCTTCATCGCTAAAGGTGATGTTTTTAAAAAAATTGTCATTCACAGTTTGGTTTTCCATCACCCAATTAGCGAATTGTCTTTGTTGCAAATGGTCTCGTGGTTTGCGCTCCTGAGTTAATTGAACGTTGTAAGGGTGGGGATGAAGGTCTTTAGTGAGAATTCGTTGCAGACTGGTTCTGCTAATGTTCAATTTTTGAGAACGATGACGTGTTGATGTTCGTGGATTCTCATCGATACTTTCATTGACGACCGCGATGCTTTCGGCCGACTGCACAGGACGAGGACGGGGTAGAGTTTGCTTGTCCATAACCAAACCAGTTTCCTCAAATGTTTTAATTAATCTTCGAACAGTGGACTCATTAAGTGAAATATGGATACCAACAATTCCACAAACTTTTCGAACAGTCTCCGCAAAACTTTCGCCAAACTTGTAATGTGTTTTAATAATAACAACTTCGCCAATCTACTAATTAAGAAGGTAATTTCACGGAATTTCTTGTTGTGGCGTCGCATTTTTAGTTGGAATTTACGGTTAATCCGTAAAATCTATGAGACCAATAATTTCAAGTATAAACTTACTTACGTATAATCTGTCCAAATGGCTAGTAAATGAATGCAAAAATTTACCCATCAAAGGAAGTAGTCTAGAAGTAGAAAACTCCTTAGATTTTGTAAATAAAGTAAATAATATTGGATTAGAAGATGGGGAAATCATTTGATGTTTGTTCACTCTTCCCTATCGTGTCGATTTCAGAAACTAGAGAATATTTAGTTGAGTTCTTAAAACTTAATAAAATTGATGATGTCAGAATTGCGGAGTACAAAAGACTAACTTTGCTTTGCAATATACAGCTCTGAAATATATTGAACGCTTCAAATCCAGTCAAGTCCATACCTATTTGAGACAAATTAGTGTTTACACGAGGAAATGTACAGATTTCTTTTCTATAAAATATTTTTTTTTTTTTTCCGGACATTTTTAGGGTTCCCCTCGTACAACTTAAGTCGTTACATCACTACTTTCAACTGTCATTAAATTTTATTAAAGTTTAGCTTGTTCTTCTCTAAATTGCAGGTATTTACCGGAGAGGATGTACTAACTTACCGAGTTAGAGTTATAGAGGATACGGTTTGGGTACCTGTATGTACGCATGTTACAAGAGATCCAATGACCATAGATGAATTAGAAGAATTCCACGATTGCGAAATTTATTTTAATATATACACGAACAAGATGAAGTTTGGATCTCAGTAAATCATATATGCACGATTTTTAATTTCAACGTATTAGTAATATACAGCGTGTCCACTTAGTGCGCGAGCGGAAGATAATTTCTTCAATGACCAATTTAGAGAAAAAGTGTTAAAATAAAAAATGTTCGGAGACAAATGCTGCACAACATAAAATTGTGTTCAAGTATACAGGGTTTTCAATTTCCGCTGCGCACGATATAAGTTAGGTTTTTTAAATGGAACACCTGTATATTATTACGATTTTAGGTACCCCTCTTTAATTCATGGCAACATTCATCAATATTCCCTATACCTATCTATCTTAGTTTTTGAGATAATTGACATAATTTCAGATTTTTGCATAATCTCGCTGTTTCTTTAACGGCCGATATCTTCAACACCTTACAGGCCAGGGTAGTGGTTCAAATTTTATTCGATTGAGTATTTTTTGGAGTTTTTGGCAAGAAGATCGAAGATTTTTTTTATCAACCAGATTCTACAAGATCTCCATCGATATCGTTGCCAAATTTGATTAATGTTGTTTTAATTTTTTTTAATGGAACATTTTGTATATTTTTACAAAATGTAATAGAGAAGCTCGTCTAGAATCTTTTTTGTAAGCATTTCCTTCTAAAAAGGCGTCCTTCTTTAGTAAATTAAATATGAAGCTGTACGGATAAGCTTTTCTTTTAAAAGCGTATGGTGCTGTGACGAAATACTATAAACTTTGGTTTGCTGAAGAAATTTATCAAAGCAATTGTGTAAACGTTATGGTACAATTTTATCATTTTATCATCAACTCTAAGTAACCATCATTTTCCTATATACATTGTCTACTTAGAAGTTAACCAGCATGTATAAATAATACAGAGCCAAAATAAGTAGACAAATGTTAATTAGAGTTCAATATGAAAGGAATAGATTTACTTAGCACCGGACACTAAGTTGTTTTAGCAGTAAAAAGATAAGAACATACTGAAAATTGTTCAAAAAATGTCGTTATTTTAGCTAAATAGAAATATTTAGGAAAAACGGTGAATTTATTAAGGCACTGCATAACATGGACATTACATAAAATACTACTCCCGAGATGTTAATAAATGTTCAATAAAATACAAGGAATCATATTACAGTTTGTATGAAGCAAAATGGTGTTCATTGTTTGCATAGATTAAATTTTACATAATAAACTTTTAGGGGCGTATAGGGAAATGTTTACAAAAGAAATTCTATTACAGTTTTTCTATCAGATCGCGGAAAAATATACAGGATGTACCATTAAAAACGTGAAATTGCATGAATCTCGTAGACTCTAGTTGATATAAAATATTTTTAGATACCTATATTGCCTAAAACTCCACGAAATATTCAATCGAATACAATTTGAATCACCACCACCGTGTAGGGCGTTTAAGATACAGCGGCATTTCGCAAAAATCTCAAAGCATGTCAATTACCTCAAAAACTAAGATAGATAGCTATAGGGAATATTGATAAAAGTTGATATAAATTGAAGAAAGGCTCCTAAAATCGTAATAATATACAGGACGTTCCATTTAAAAAGAACAAACTTGTAGCGCGCGCAGCGGAAATTGAACAGCATGTATTCTAGGATATAATTTTATGTTGTGCGTCATTTGTCTTCGAATATTTTTATTTTGAAACCTTTTCCCCAAATAATTGCTCAGGAAAGGAATTATCATCCGTCCACACGCTAGGTGGACACGTTGTGTACGCACGGTCCTGCCGTGGCTTTAAAAAATATTAGGCGAATTACGTGAATGCCGCCCTACCCCATTAATAATACAAAAGAAATAGTAATAAATAATACAAAAGAAATAGTAATAAATAATACAAAAGAAATAGTAATAAATAATACAAAAGAAATAGTAATGACTATAATAGTAATGATACATATATTCAAATTTTTGGGATATCAATAACAGCTAGATAGATACGAAAAGTCATATATTACATATTAGGTGATAAAATATATATCGGAAGTATATTTGAAAAACAACTAATTACTTTGCGCCAAAGGTGCAATAAAAGCACAATAAAAGAAAATAGAACGAAGTGTAGATATAAAAAATGAAACTAATATTACTAATTCAACTCTTCGCGTCTTGTGTTTTGCGAATTCATCGATAATATAATTGTAATCTACGGTGTCCGCAATGTCAGCTTCCATTGAAAGAATTGCTAAATTTGAAAGTTTTTCGTTATACAGCGTTATCCTCAAATATGTTTTAACTAATTTCCGCTTCGGAAAACTTCTTTCAGCACGGTCACAGGTCCAGTTAACAAAACTCTTAAAGCGATCATTGTGTTTAAGTAAGTATATGTAAACTTGTTGTTTGTAAATAGTTCAATAATTTTTATTAGTCATTCTTCTCTCTGACGTTCTAGCTAAATCTTTTAATTCGTCTTTAAATTCTGTACCATTAATATCACGATTTTCATTATCTTGCAACTGTTGCAACTATTTGTTAGGTAAACATAAAAAATATTGCAAAAAAATTGGAAATTGGTGTTTCTGTAGTTAATCAAATCGTTCATGTATTAAATCTAATATCACTTCGACCAAAAAATTGAAAACGTTGATTTCAAATTTCTTTTCTTCGTTACAGAGAACTTATCTAGGTGTCCATATATAAATTAACGTTTCTTACGGCGTGGACAAATGGATTCAACTGATTGGAATTGTGGTTCGATCTCCAACTCTTCTGCCAACTCCTTTGCAGTTACCTTCATTTGTTCGTACCCTATTTTGTACATACATACTCTAGAATATTAGCGCATTCTATGAGATCAACTTTCTGTGATTGCATCAGTAAAGGGACTTTATTAATTTGGAAAAGGATATCATACCATAAGATAATGTTGTAAATAAATTTCTAATTTTTAATTTGTTCTGGTGATCCTACTGCTTTGTTCTTGGTATCAGCATCTCGGTTGGTATCTTTCGCTATTATAAATAGTGTATCGTAAACTGCGTGTGGTATTTTTAAGGTTTCAAAATAATTGTCAAGGAATCCCCTTTTAATTCAGCAATTAAAACAGTCCATTTTTTTGGGGAGCCGGAAGAAAATACATGTAGTTTTTCAACTATTGAAAATATAATTTCCCTAGTGCAAGCGGTAGCGCCATTTACGGCTAAACACAAAGAGTGGCAGGCACATGTTAGAAAGAAGGCTCTAGGATTCAATAACGATATTCTATTTTGTACACCTTCTTGGGCGCGCCCAGAAATTTTCTACTATATGCTATGCATGATACTGTAACTATTTACTATATGTACTACGTATACTACATGTGTATTTATTTATTTTTATTAATATTGCAAATACATGAATATAAAAGTTTTTTTTACAAATAAACATTAACTCTGTATAAACAGGTTTACTAAATATAAAAAGTATACATTAACGAAAATGATTATATATTTATATTGATTTTTTTCTTTTTTTTCGTTAATTCATCCAAAATTTCACTAACATCTAATTCAATTTCGCGATGTTTAATAAAGCTAAATCACTCAGTCTGTTTTCACCCATTGTAGACCTTAAATAAGTCTTAAGACAACGGAGTGTAGAAAATGACCTCTCATTGACACACGTTGAAATTGGTAAAGTTGCAAATATTTTTAGAAAGTGATAAATATTTGGATATATATCTTTATTGCATTCCTGCAATAATTCAATCACATTATTATATTTGTTCCTTTCTGTCTCCTGGTTAAGTTTGGCCTTCCACAATTGAATTTCAGATATCAAAATTGAGTTATTGCATTCTAGTTCATAAAATTGCTATAAAATGCTATAAAATTCTCATGCAAACTTTCAGAATTACTTGAAAATGTCTGCGGAAATAATGCTTAAAAACCGGAATAAATATTGTTATTCTACAATAGTCCTCTAAAGACTCTGCTGAAGTATTAGATTTATGTACTTGAATTTTTGTGGTTCTCCGTTTGTTAAAATTGATATTAAAATCAGCAGCTTTCTGGATAACAGTTTTCAATACATTTTTGAAATATGATTGTAAATCGTGTCTTATTATTTCTAATTCTTTTATTACTTGATCGACAAAATCGACGAAAAGATCTCTTTTGGAGAATTTTGCACAATGGAAGGGTGTACGTGTAAAATTTTATCTAAAACGTATAGAGAAATAATAAAAGTAGGCTGTGTAAGTGAATTCAGGAGTATTTGAGCATTTGCAGACGTTTCTCTTTCATCCCAATCGCTAATTTCTTCCAAGCTGTAATATACGGGATCAAACATTTCCTAACATTTTTCCAATTCGAACAACCAATTTTACTCCAGAATCTTTTCAAAACAGAAAGGTAAAAATGGAAAAGTGCATTTTTCTTAAAAGAATAAATTAGCCGAGGCCTTTAAACTGTTTTTTCATTGCTTAAAATTATGGTAACTATAATGGAAATTGGAAAAATTACGAATTGACGGGTCTCTAGGAAAATTATGATTCTTAGTTTGTTAAGATTTTTTTTCAACTAGAATTTAACATACAGGCTGTCCAGTTTCCATTAGACACGATGTAAGTTTGTTTTTTTATGCGGAATGCTCTGTATATTATTGCAGTTTCAATTTTAGATGCCTCTTTTCAAATCATGCCTTCTTTCTTCAACATTCGCTATACCTATCTAGTTTTTGAAATAATTGAGAAACGCGGTTGTTTCACATGCTAAAGGGGTGAGATATGGCATTAATATAGGGAAGTCAGAAAACACGAGCAAGCTAAATAGATACGTATTACTGACTAACCATTTAGTCATTAGACTTCTACAGAATACTTACTTTAAAATTTAGATTTCTTGTATCATAATAATTCATTATCTGAAATATTTTTAGAGCAAGATTGGAAAAGTCAACCCAATTCTTCCTAAGAGAGGAGGACATCTCCTTAGAGGAGCTTGTGGTACCTGTCTACGATGAGGACCCAAACTTAAATGCGGAAAGTTATAATAACCCTAGTGTAGGTTATGATGAGACTACGATAATGGAATGCATTCTTTCTCCTCCCCAGCCCATTGACTGGAATGTCAAGTTAAAAATGCCTGGTAAATAAAAAATTTCAATTACATAGATCAAGTTCAAATCACAATTTTTTTTAGATTTGGTTCAAAGCGCCAAAATGAAGAATATAATCGATAGAGTTTTACGAAACGAAAAAATATTTTGCAAAGAGTATATACCAGACGCGGCTTCCCTAATAAATAAGGAAAAACGGGAGAATAACATTTCTAAAGTTAGTAACCAGAGCTTACGTGGAAGTAAAATAGGTCAAAAAACTAGTGCTCAATTAAAAGCAGCAGGAGCTTTACAAATAAGGGTACCTGGCGAAGTTCTCTTTACAGATCCCTCAATTAGCGTTTTTGACTGTAAAAATACAAACGCAACAATTTCGAATGCCTTTCTTTTGTTGGGAGTCGAAAGTCTAATGACCACGAGACAAAGGAACTGGATGAACCCGATGGTAGTGAAAATTAAAAAGCTCAGCAACTTAGATTCTGAGCTGTTAAACCGGAAAAAGTAGGTTACGAAAAATTTGACATATCATCCCTAATTTTTTGTTAATTACGTATTTCAGTTTCAAATCAGTGTTCGTTCGATATTCTATTCCAGGAATAGCAGAAGTAAAAACTTTAGAACAGGAAATTACAGAAACTATTCGATTTGATGAATCTCATGCATATTTTACACATAATGTACCCAAATTGACGATAACAGAATTTATACAAAGTAACAGGCTTTTCCTGGAGGTAGTATTTTATTGCAACACTATTGGAAGATGCAAAAATAGATAATTTTACTTTATTCTAGGTATGTGGAGTTCATGGCGTAGAAACAGTAACAAAAAGACAACCCTGCATATTTGGAACCAAATCTAAGGATAAACATCTGGCAAAGAAAATGACAGCAGTCGAATACGTTTTAAGTTTACAGAATAGCATGCAAGACGAGTATGAGCCCATTGAGGTGCTAGCTGTGGTCGCATACGATTTATCTTCCCTTCTCATACCGGTTTGGGGTTATACTTGCAAAGAAAGCTGTCATTGTGCGAATAATTTACTTTATCAGAATAGGACACCACCACAAATGGATTTAGATTCAATTACCACAAATAGTATTAACCTAAAGAAAGACATATACAAAAAAAAACCAAATGCTTTAACCGAATTATCGTTGCTCGAAAAAGGAACATCTTTGCAAGTGGAAGTATATTTTATGGCACCTGTCACAGAATTAAGTAACGCCATATATTTTCGACATAATTGCTATACGCGATTGTTGCTGATTATCTACTCTGCCAGTGTTGCTACGTTTCTGTTGAGTGAGGTTTTGCAATATAATCAATGTAATTTTACCAACGAAGTCATTATTCCTGATCTCAATCAATTGGATAACGATTATGTTAGTTTCATTGATGATGGGGAAGAGTACCTATCTGGTTTTGTTATCGACGATGGTGGAACATTTGTTTTTTTTTTGGAAGGTATTTACCAACACAAGCTTGTCTGGCTTTGGAAAAAGTATCGTAAATACCCTCCCGAGGAAATGACAATTTACTTTAATTCGGATTTTGTATATGAGGAGCGATTATACAAGGCGTTTTTGGCTATCCGTGGCTTATGTGTTATAACGTTACAAAAGCCCTTAAGGGATATTTTAGCTCAAAATGCGTTTTATGTTGAAGGAAATGTACCTACACCCGCTTGGCAGGTAATGGTTATCAAAAAAGTATATTTCGTCATTTATCTTTGTAATAATGTCAAAACATTTTAGGCTGCTAAGAAATTGGATATACTATTTAGAGCCACAACGCTAAAAGATATATTCCAGTATAATTTGCTTCCAACACCCGATGAATTACTTAGTTTGAGTATGGAATGGGGTGTACCAATAAAATGGAAAGATAATAATCTAAGTGTTCAAGTTTCGAGATCTTCCAAATCTTCGAAGCAAGAATGAATGCCAATACGTTTTGCATAACTGTTACTATTTGTAAATAAATTGATGTGCTTTGTTATTATAGTTTGTGATTTTAGTTTAACGCATACTTACAAGGGAACGTCGGAAGTATATTACATAATTTCAAGGATTATGCAAATTATTTTCGGAAAAAATAGAGTAAAACCCTCAATACTTTTTTTACTTTTTCAAAAAGATGTGTTTTTTAAATTTTAGTTCATTCGCTATTCGAGATGTATAATGATAATGAATCTTTTAAAGCAGGAAATTGAATTGTAAAGAAAATCAGATCAGATGGCAAGTGTGATACATTTTTAAAATAACTGTTCCTGCAGAATTCAAAAATAGGGAAATATATACAACCGACATAGCAAAAACAAGAATAAAGTGTGCAAATGAAATTAAAAGTCGATTCGCCTAAGGGTTTTCCCAGAATATGTTTAGCTTAGAAAATAATAAATACATTCCATACCTTAGGAACGCCATGTTGTTTTTTCTCAAGGTTCTTCATAGTAAAGAAAAGTAATAAAACTCATATTGAGAGCACTGAATGTTTTATTAAGATAAAGATAAATTATTTGATATATACAGCCGTGAATATAAACGAAATACAGTACATAACAGAATGAAGTATTGAAAGAAGAGAAAAATATTTATTTGTCCTTATACGTAGTTACTCTACAATATCGATCTTACACATAATAATTATTATATAATACACAATAGAAATCGGTTGTTTAACGAACTGATATGAAAATATACACAAAGCATGTCCGAAAAAATAGAAAAAAGTCACTTACAGATATACAATACAATTCTTCATTTTTTTCTCTTTTAGACTCACATGGCAGTGCATTTCTTTTACACACATTCAATATTAATTACACTAAAATTATCGACTATGAGAGTAGCTCAGCTTTATGGAACTCTGCCATGTAAAGATTAAAGTAATAGTACAAGTAGCCAGAATTAAAGAAATAAGGCAGAAAAGAAGAGGTACTCATGTATATGATCAATTTCCATACCGCTGAGCATTTACCTATTTAATAGTTTAAGCCCTATTAAAACATTTAGACGGTCATTTTCATACACTTATATAGATTTTATAGATTCTTTTATTATTTAGAGACATTTACTTTATATTAAGCTGGTATAGACGATGACAACTTTCTTTTACTTATTTTTTTGTTTCTTATTCATCTACTTACCTTAAAATCTTTCAGATAAATTATTTATAAATACTCACGTATATTATATATATATATATATATATATATTTTAATTAATTATATATTTAATAGTATCATATATAGAACAACAGTGCAAAATTATTTTCACCTTAAACGTACATAGTTAAATTTATATACATTTGACTATGTTTATGTATATAATAGGTCTTTGGTATAAATAATTTTCTATTCATTTTTGTTATTGTGTCCATTTCTCGCAAGCATTTTTTTAAAGAAATAGAGAATCATTTCATAGAAATCATTGTTATCTCAAAAAAGTCGAAAAACAAGAAGTTTTGGCCTTCAAAAAATTTATCACCACGTCATTGCACATGTATGCCATTCTTTTTAATGTAGAGACCAATCACCATACATAAATTGTTTTTAAACAAATGATTCCTAAGAATTTATTTGCTACTCTCTTTACATACGTAAAATATACTGTTTATTTTAATGCATAGCACCAAATATTGAATGTCTCGCGCTTTGTTTAATGCATCTTTTACAAGAAAGCCGCCAAAATTAATTTAGTCAAAGCTTTTTTGTCTTTCCTGAATGCAAGCAGTGAAATACATTGAAATATACAGTAACATGTATGTTATGTGAAACGCGTGAAGCATTCCAGTAGGTAAATACATATACATAATTGTAAATCTTCTCAATAGATAAATGATTTTTTCTTAGATCAGCAAAGATTAATATTTCATTTTCATATAGATATATTTGTTTAATAAATCTCTAATAAATAATATCTTAATAAATATTTATTCTTTTATCGTTTCAAAAATATGTTTAAATACGCCATTTGTACATGTACAGATCAAATAGTTAGATACATATATTTGGAAACACAGCACAATTTGGAGAAAGAGATAATTATTGATTTTGTGCTATAAAGGCAAATATGTTTGTACACCGCACTTTTCAGGAAGCTTCAGTAATCCATGAACGTTATCTGCTATAGCAATCTTTTATGTGTATTAGAATTTCAGTTGTTTTTTACATTTCTACCAATCCTCATGAAAAGTTCAGTAGCACGTTGGGTAACATAATTTTCATTTATGTATTTGTAAATATATAACACTTTAAGAGCACTAGAAAATATATTTTTTATGAAATAAATTTTAAGTGCAACAACAATTATTTAAGATAGAGATAATATAGTTTTAAACATATTTTACTCGATTTCGTTAAAATTCTTTTGTCTTTATAGAATCTAAATTTGAAATAATCTTCTCTCTGTTGTTTCGATCACACCTGTAGATAGGGAATATCACTTTCAAAATATTTGCAATTCAAGTATTTATGTTACTACGTCACGCAACAGCTCTAAAATTACTTTAATCATTACTTCCGTTTAATTTCTCAATTTCCATTTGCTTTTGAAGTGAACGGTTAATAAGTAGAAACAGGACGTTTCAAAAGTCATGCAGACTGAAATGCTTCAACATTTCTTTGTTTTTCATATTAGTGATGGCTCTTGCCTTTTGATTACATAGAACATATCGCTATATACATTATAAGATGAAGGGAATGGTAGAGTATAATAAAATTCAGAGAATAAAAATAATAGAAGTTGGAAAAGTGACGAAAACGAAGTCCTCATAATATGAGGCATCTCTTCTTTTACTTTTGATTTTTGATACTATATAAAGAGCCGTCAGAGTTGAGGTCTCAATAATTATAAAGATAGATATTATAGATTGAAGTGATAGTAAGTATGTTTAGTAAAATGATGATAACTAAAAGAATATTTAAATTACTACATTTATTAAACTTAAAGTAATATCATTTTTATCACACCCAAATGTGCATAACACAACCTCCTTTTGTATCAAATAGTAATGGTGCAAAATTAATTAAATTAATAATGAGAGATTTATAGTTTCGTTAGATTTATTGCTCATTTCTGATGTTTACTTTTCCTTTGTATTGATTCGACCGGTATGTGGATATTGCGGATGACGTTCTATTGTTTTCAATTAGGATTCAGAAATTTCAACCCTGACCACCAAAAATTCGTATTTTATTGTTAAATTATTACCGATCTTATCGTTATTTTTATTAATTACATTCTAGAAAATGGAGAGATGGTATTAAAGTAGAAGCCATTTGGCCAGCGTAAGCATTAATAAGTGAGGTGTCAGCGATAATGGACTGGATGCGGATATACGTATGTCACCCTCTTCCAAGAACGGATAATTGATGACGTGAATGACACCGTTGGTACATTCCACGTTGGGCCTGAAGACGTGGATCTTCTTACCTTTCCAGTGTATTATGAAAGCTGCAAAATAAGATGTTCAGATTATATGTTTTCTAGAAGCGTACTGTTGTAGAACAAAACAAGTTTTCTTTTGGGAAACTTGTTAAACAAGCGAAATATATTTAATGGAGAACATACATAGTATTTAATTGTAACACATTCTATTGCAAATGAGAAATGAGCGGTTTTACAATCCATAATTTAAGTTTGGATTGTGCAACATGTCTGAGCAATTTAAAGAAAAAATATCCAAATAAAATTTATTTAGAGACAATTTTAGCATAACTAGAAATTCTATTCAAGTGTACAGAGTGTTTAGTTTTTTCTGCGCATAATACAAGTTTGGTTTTTAAATATAATTTGTACCACTTAAAGTCTACAAGATGGCCATTGAAATCGTTGCTAAGTTTATTCATGTTATTTCAAATGTTCTTTAATAGAATACTTTGCTATTATTGCTAGTATTTTTCCATAATCTGATAAAGAAGCTCTTCTGGGTTTTTCTTCTAAACATTTCCCTCTACCTAAGCTGTGTAATTTTCTAGTAAATTAAATATGTAGTTAAGCATAGAGTGCTGCGACGAAATATTATAAATTTTTCTTTTATTAAAAATGTACATTAGAAACAATCTGTAAAATTTCGTAAAGTAAGTTCCGTTTCCGCCTAGTGAGCAGAGGAGTGGGGATATTGGCGCGATCGTAGCGCTGCGGTGTAGTCTGGTTCAATACGAGTGGGGTAGTGCTAGTGAGAGAACCATTCAGACATTCTTTCTTGCTATTTTGGTCGTTTAAAATGGCTGCTGAAATTGAAAATCCCGCCGACTGTGAACTGCGTGCTGTTATTCGATTCCTGTGTGCAAAGAACATGAAGGCCGCTGAGATTCATCATGAACTTTGTTCCGTTTATGGTGAAAATCTCATGAGTGACAGTGTGGTTAGAAGATGGTGCCGTATGTTTCGAGAAGAACGAGCTAATGTCCATGATGAAGAATGGAGTGGAAGGCCAACTCTTAAGACGGACCCTTTGGGTAATGCCGAAGAGAAAATTCGTGAAAATCGGCGATTCACAATCACAGAACAGAGTGCTTTTTTTCCTCAAATATCACGTACAGTTTTGGACGAGGTTGTTACTGAACATTTAGGTTACCACAAATTTTGTGCACGGTGGGTGCCAAAACTTCTTATCGAATACCATAAAACAAAGAGAATGGGACCGGCACTAATTTTTCTGACACGCTACGATGTTAAAAGTGGAGATTTCCTCAGGCATATCGTAATAGGTGATGAGACTTGGGTTGCCTATGTCAACGTTGAGACGAAAAGACAGTCAATGCAGTGGGGTCGCTCTAACTCGCCTACGAGGAAACCTTTAAAGTGCCGTCAAACATTTTCTGCGAGAAAAGTCATGGTCACTGTCTTTTGGGACAACAAAGGCGTCCTTCTTGTAGACTTTATGGAACGAGGGACCACAATAAACGCTGAAGTCTGCAGTGAAACTTTGAAGAAGGCCAGAAGAGCTATTCAGAACAATGAATCACTTATTTTGAAATTACGCCGTCAGCTATGTATAGGAAGAAAAATAATTATGTTTCCAACGCAAATGTGGAATCAGCGGGACGCTGGCTACTGAAGGGATTGTCAGAATCACAAATTTCGTTGAAAGATGGCATAACGGCTCGCAGTCACATTTTCAATTTACACATCCTACAATGTGGATTTACTACAGAGTCCTGGTGAATGAAACCGAATTAGCACACGCAACATATGTATATCTGCGGGCAACACATTCCGATGAAGAGTAGATATAAATATTTAAAACTTAGATTGACAATTGATTGAACCACAAACTTGACTCACCTTTTTAGAACTCTATCATGTTTATTGTAATTTGTTTAATGTATTACGAGCCCTGTCCAGCTTCAGTTGGTCCACACACAGAATTTGTAGTGTTGTTGGCATTTATCGCTCAAGGAGCAAAACCAGCCGCTACAATGTAATATCTAAGACAAAATATGCTATGTAGAGGACTTTAGGAGAGATCTGGGTTCAATGGAGCGTGTCGTCTCATAAAAAATCGAAAATACTAAAAAAGTTTTCTTGCATTCGATTACCCAAGTACTGCTAATGATGAGTATTAAGGTGGCTATGGAAACAACACTTTTTTTGACGGAAATGACGTTGACAGATAGAACAGATAATAGATAGTGCAATTAATGGGCAGGGGAAAGGCAATTGATGAAAAAATTCGATCAATTATCATTAATTTACACAAATCCGGAAAATCAAACGGCGAAATCGGAATATTGCTCAGCATATACAGATACAGTGTTCGAAATATTGTAAAATTGTACAAATCAAACGGTTCAGCTGCTCAAAAACTCCGATACGTGAAAAAGTCCAAATTAACAGACCCTGATAGACGAGCTTTGGCCAGAATTATCAAGTCTAATAGGCGTGCTAACTACGGAGTGTTGAGTGTACTCTGGAGTGAGGCTGTTGGAAGACGTGTTTGCAGGTCTACATGTCATTCAGAAGCAAGAAAACTTAGTTTTGGTACTTACAAGGTAATGAGTGAGTTTAATCCTAAGATAATTCGTTTTTTCCTTCGCGAAGGCAAAAGAAAAACCGTTATTGACCCTAAAGCAGAAGCGAAGTAGGCTAAAATGGGCTAGAGACCATCGAAATTGGGATATGGAGAGGTGGAATAGTATACATTGGAGTGACGAGTCGCGATTTCAAGTTTGTGTTGGTGATAACCGGAATAGAGTTATTCGTCAGAACATGAAACTTATCGAACTTATCCTGACTGTCTTAAGCGCAAACTTAAATTTCCATCTTCGGTAATGGTCTGGGGTTCAATGTCGGCTAAAGGAGTTGGAAAATTACACTTTATCAAGGGCATTGTTAACGCAGACAAATATTTAGACATCCTAGAGGAGTCTTTGTTGCCTACTCTGGAAGAGAGCAGGATTTCTGGAAATGACTTCATTTTTCAGCAAGACGATGTTGCATGTCATACTTGCAACAGACCCATGAGATGGCTTTCAGACCATGAAACACCGTTTCTAAAATGGGTTTCTAGTAGTCCGGACCTTCGCCCATAGAGACGTTGTGGCATATCATGAAAAGGAGGTTGCGAGCCAATTCTGCCAGGACTGTGTAAGAATTCAAGCAAAGGCACCAGAACATTTGGGATAATTTCACTGCAGAGGAGTGTCAGGATCTAGTAAACAGTTTGCCGAGAAGAATGGAAGCAGTTTTCGGTGCTAATCAGTTCCAATTGTTGTAATCAGTTTCGTTATTTTTGTGCAATATACTTTCAAACTGTTATTTGCAAAATAAAAATTGAGAATTATACCTCTATTAGTGATATGATCTTCAATACATGCTAATAACTGAAATTTTATCGGGTGGGCCAACTGAAGTTGGATGGGGCTCATATATTTTATATATTTTACATAATCAATATGTTTTGTAAATGTTTTACAAACAATAAAACCCTATTAAACAATCTTATTAATTCGTCATATCATGTGAGATGATATGTAGTGTGATGAGATGTCGTGGATTCTACTTGTTCATGTGATAATTTTAAGCATTCGTTTGAGAATTTTTATCGGGCTTTTGCTAATCAGTAGATCGGATGAATTTGGTTGTTATTCTATTCTTAGAAAAAGGAGAAGGTATCTGAACATAACCACTAAGTACATTTTCAATGGCTAGTAACAGACTTCACTTATTTTTTTTTGCGAAAAGTGGGAAGTTAAAATGTTGACGATGAGGTTTCAATTAAAAAACATTGAATATAAAAATGCAAAAAAATATAGAAAAACATCCTAAAGAAAACAAAGTCGATGTTTTTCGCAACATATTGAACATTCTTTTATTTTGAATTGTATATCAATTCAGTTTTACTGCTGATGATGATAGCTTGACTATCGAAACGTGCGTCCAGTACGAGTTAAGTATTGTGGTAAGGGTTTTAGAGAACTGTTTCATTTTTGTATTTTGTTATACACGGTATTATTTTACTTATTTCAAACTTATTTAGTTTATTATTGTGTATCTATATGGTTTTGGTATCAAATTTACTTGTAATAGATTGCTAACTGAACTGCACAATATAATTGACAATATTCCTCTAAAGGTCGTATTTTACATTTTGTTAAATTAATTTGATATTAACAGTTACGTATAGTTATTGCCAAGACTGTCGATATCTTCACAAATTTATAGCGTCGTATTAAAACTCTTTTTAAAGCCGACATAGCATAACGATAATATAAAAGCTTATCTAAATATGCGTCTTTTACAACAAAGCTCTATCTTATCTGAAAAAGTCACATTTGTATATAGAAGGTGTTACCACCAATTCTGCAATAACTAAGGTTAGATAACTTTGATAAAAAATGTCCATTTCACTAATCGTACGTGTTAGAAGAATGGTCTAAAATAAACTACTGCAGCTAAGTGTTGTCCGTAAAAGTACAATCGATTTTCTGGAGCGTATCTCTTCTCGTAGAGTTAACTTAAATTTACTATCGAATTTTCTTTTGCTTTTTCCTTAATTAACTAGCGTTGCAAGTAAGCATTTATGCTAGGTATTTAAAACATGGAGAACGTATGAACATTTGTCAACGTCATACGAGATTTTCTTCGCTACTATTAAAAGCTGCGAGGAACTGTAAAAGCCAAAAAGGTGGTAAAACAAATTGTCTGCATTAAGATAGTGTTTCAAAAAAGAGATACAAGTTGCCAATTGTACCGTTTTTACTATGGCAAGCGAAATAATAAATGTAGTGTACTTAGAGTGAATTTGTTACGTTGTGAAGTGAAAAAGTGGAAGTACTTAATGTGATAACTACGGAATAAAAGACAAAGGATGTTTACTGTACAGCTTAAAGTGTAATTATTCGAAATAATGTAGTACTAGTGTGCTCTAATTACTTACCCATTAACGAGCTATGGGAAAAACTGAGTATATTTTTCGAGATTTTATATATAAGCGATGTGTGTTTGATATTTTTGAAATTAGATCAAAAAGTACTGATTAACTTGGCAATTTGGAAGCAGATATTGTTAGCCTGTTAAGTTTATAATACTTTTTCTTAACAACATTTTTCTATCACTTTATTGTTGTCATTAGCGCACTAGTGTTTTGTGGGATAGGTTGTGTATTATTATTTTCATTGTTGCTTACGTATACATAAATAACAGTACTTCTCAGTACTACGGGGATACAAAAATGGTATTTTCCGTGAAGCAGGATACTAGTATAGTTATCGCGTACCTTCACAGTGGTATTCAAAATGAAATGGGTTCTTGGATATACTCAAACAAGTTTTGCTACGAAGAATATACCACCATTTATCTAAACAGTGGTGAGGGAGAAATACAAAGCAACTCTAATACAAATCTAATTCTATCATGCTTGTTTATCCCTACTCTCGGGAAAAGGTATATACGTTGCGACACTGAACGGCTGCACATACGGGCTTTTAATTGCAACGGTGGAATACTATGTACGTATGTGCATCGTGGCGATTGTGACTCAGCGCCTGCATCCCCCTACTACGGTTACACTCGTCTCACCCAGCAGCGTATGCCTTCAGTGCGTTAACAGAGGCAGTAGGCATAATTTCGTTGAGACAGAGAACGATTACGGAACTTACGTATTATGCATTCGCAAATTATGTTGAAAATGAGTTCTCATATTTATGTTGTTGCTGCTAGGAGGCGTATACGAAACCAAGAAGTAATTTTAAATAACAAATGAAAAGTATTCTGATGAAATAAAAGAAAAGAAAAATAAATACTCTAGATAACTAGGTACAAAATAAATAAAAATTCTAAACCGCTCTACGACAACGTTACTAGCTGTATCTCCTCTCGCATCCGCCCTGGCTCTGTCGAACGAACTCGTGCTGGCGAATATAATCGATATATGCGTTGTTGTCGAACTGTGTTGTTTTCTTCATGTTGTATGTACAGTCAATCTGTGTCGCAATGTGTATACCGATTAGGAAAATGCGAAATTAGCCATATCGCTACCCCCTCGTCGCTCTCAAGCGGATGAGTTAGCGGGCAATAGATGGCTCAAGGTTACCGATGTCGTTAGTTACGAGGTAGACTGCATGATGTCCGGATGATCTTAGTAAGAATTTCTGGAGTATTTATTTTTCTTTTCTTTCATTTCATCAGAATCTGTTTTTATTTTCGTCTTTAGAATTCCTTATTAATTTCGTCTAAACTTCGTAGCAACAATAAAATAAATATGCGAAACTGTCATTTCCAGGTGATCTTGACTTCAAATTATTACGTACGCTTCTCGCACAGCAGGTCTACATCCTAACATTGTTCCAAGTGGATTAGCACGCCCTGCATCGAATTGCTGGGATATCACACAGCCCCCTCCATGCTCTCTCGCATGTACGGCGAGAGAGCGAAGAGGGGATACCCATATAGCAAATTTCTCAGTTTCCCAATCTGTATATACTTACAAGCACCTGCTATTTTGCCATTTAACACTAAACACATGCGAAGTATATACGGAACGAAGAAAGTCTGACTCCATGTCCGTTCCACCCTCATAAAATAGAGCAAGACACCGATACGTTCCCTCTCGTTAAATGTGTTTTTCTTCCGTCTATACATTTTTAATTCTACACCATGCATGAGTCTTTTGTCAATGTGGCACGTTATTTGAAACATATATGGTCGTTTTACCCTACTAAATAAAAAAGGCAGGAGTAATAAAGAGGTGGGAGGTCTCTGTTCAGCAGGTTCCGTTCCTTTTTTATATAGATAGTTACGTTCTTAATCAATTTCAGGTTCTCTAATTTAATATTATGCCAGACCTCGTTTATGTGTTGTGCTGCACTTGACGCTTCTGTTTTGCCGTACCTGTAGCACCTGATGTGTTCATTGAATCTAGTATCTATCGCTCGTTTTTACATGAAATTTTATAAATTCCCGACCTTTCTCTCATGTTCGGTTTATCTTTCTTCTATCATACGTTCTATCATACGTTCATATCTTGTCATTTAAAAACTTTACTAATACCTTTCGATATTCTGTGGAAGTGAAGTTTTTTAAATTAATTACGTTGGAAATTCCAAGAAAAATTATCAAATTTCATAATTCTCCGACGGAAGCCAAATATATTAATCATTGTAAGCTAATTAGGAAAGATTTTAGTATATTTATACAATCGCACTCCACACGTCAAAAAGTCACGTATCGCCACTGATTTTGAACAAATTTTGTGAGAAAGGCTGCTTAAATTTGTTAATTCAATCATATGTGCTTGTTACATAGACTGCATTTTATCTATTCATATTTTTAAAATATTATTTTACTATAATAAATAACAGTTTCTGTTTCATTTCATTACTAAAATACAGTTGGTAGTGCTTTTGCTACATATATTTCAATCAGTGTACCCAATAAATGAAGCAACTTAATTTCCCATTACATAAATATGCCATTAAAAAAAACAAAATAGTTGTGAACCTTCAATGTCAATTTTTCAGGTGTACCAACACAATCAGTACCTTTTGATCACTCTGTATTTATGCAGTAGCGGTGGGTGATGTCGTAAACGGGAGGGTGCGCTCAGCGATTCTATTCCCTCGTGTATTTTCCTTGCATATCGTGTACATTGCACTGTGCAACGGAAATACACGAGGAAATCGAATTGTTGTCTGCGCCCTCCCGTTTATTTTATCACTAGAGACGGGATTTTAGGCAAAATGCCTCTTTGTTTAGATTCAAGGCAAATTAAAAATAATACAAAATCTATATGTTTCTCGACAAATCAAAGCGATCTAGCTATGTTTTATTTTGCCTAGTTGCCTATTTGGACTTTTAACAGCCTAAATCGTGGTTTTTCGCCTATTTTGTCCTAAAATCATATTTATTTGGTCTAAACGTTTTTTCTTTTTTTAATTTTAAATAAATATGGTTTTTACACAGCTGCATCTTTCTTAAATGTAAATTTTAGTTTTACAGCTAAAATGCTATAAACTAATACAACGATGGGTTTTCCCGTCTACTGTGTGAGGGGCAAAGTTTGGATTTGCCTGCCGTAAAATTTATATTACTACCCTATTGAAGACATATCCTCAATTATCGGCTTATCGCTCTCGGGTTCATTTACCTGCACCCACGTTTTTATTTTACGGGAATCCCTATCGGCTTGTTTACGCCCTGTAATTTAAACTATATATGCAAATTTCTTCTCCCTGTTAACGTGATTAATGAATACACGATGCCCATTCATAGTTTATACAATGGACATCTTGATATTGCAGTTTAGATTTTATATTTATTCTCTTAATGTTTCTCTGGAGCGTATATGTGTGTGTTCCTATAGCGAGGTGGACTATTGACGAATCAGTATATAGTGAAAGACGTACTTTGAATTTTCATTTATATCGTAGCTTGCAACGAATATTTTTCGGTAGTTTTCTGTCGGTTTGTGCTTGTTTATCTACTTAGTGTATTGTGTATTTCCATCTACAACAATGCCAAAATCCAAGGAATTACATAGCGATAAAGTTAAAAAATGGCTGAAGGCAATTGGAGGCACTACTGTCTTTCAGCTGAATCCAAGTAACAGTGAAGAGTTGTTTTGTAAAGCGTGCGGAAAAATGGTAAAGGACGTTTTTGTTTTTCTTTCCTAACTTGCTTCAAAAATATTATTGTAGTTAACTTGCAAAAAGAAAAATCATTTAGAGCAACATGCTACTGCTCCTGGACATCAGGCAAATCTTAGGAAACCGTTGAGGAACCAAATGTTAATAGACACCAAAAATTCAAGAGAAATCGACGTTTTTATGTCTGCAAATATTCCTCTGGACAGATTAAACTATTCAAAACTGCGAAATTTTCTCACTAAATACTGCAACAAGAATGTGGCAAGCGTGAAAACCTTAAGAACAACATATGTAACAAAATGTTACAATGAGGTAATTAATATAATAAATAATAATTTAAAAATGTATTTTCATACTTGAGTGTCATTAAGATTTTGTTTACACCTATAATATTTTTATTAATTTTTTAAGACTATTAATACTATTAATATTATTCGCGAAGAAGTTGGTAACAACGATATTTGGATATCTATAGATGAGACGACTGACTCTAAAGGTCGTATAATGGCAAATATGATTGTGGGTAAGCTTTGTTCTGAAACACCAGGAAAACCGTATTTACTGGCTACAAAGCAACTTGAAAGAACAAATTGCAATACAATGGTAAGATTCGTGAACCAAGCTTCAGGTAAGATATATTATGCAAAAAACTTACTTTAATAATATTGTAAATTTAATGCTAGATATTTAAGTTAAAGGCAACTCTCGTATTTTAGGTATTTTGTGGCCAACAGATGGAATTAAGTACGAAAAAGTCAAGCTTTTAGTCACGGATGGTGCTTCTTATATGCTCAAATGTGGTACAAATTTGAAGATTTTTTATAAAAATCTTAATCATTTAACATGTTTTGCACATGGACTCAATTTGGTGTGTGAATGTCTAAGAAATCAATATGCTAATGTTAATGGTTTAATTTCAAATACCAAGAGAGTCTTCTTAAAAGCTCCACTGCGTGTGGCAGTGTATAAAGAAAATCTGCCAGATCTCCCTTTGCCTCCCGAACCTGTCTTAACACGTTGGGGAACTTGGTTAGAGGCGGTAGTTTTTTATGCTAATAATTTCGAAGCAATAAAATCAGTAAGTACTTTTTTAGCAAAATTTTTAAATAAGATTGTTTTTATTTAACGCTTTATTTTTTAGGTTGTAATATCGTTTGACAAAGATTCAGCTAACTGTATTGAGCAAGCGCAAGAATACTTTTCCAATCAAAATGTCAAAAACGATCTTTTATACAGCAAGTCGCATTATAAATTTCTCATTGATAAAATCAAAAGATTAGAAACATTCGGCCTTCCTCTTACAGATTCTGCTGCAGTAATTAATAATGCCGAAGCAGCTCTCAAGAATGTCCCAGGAAAAGTTGGCAAAATAATTTTGTCAAAGTTTAACCAAGTGATTTCGAAAAATCCAGGTTTCAAAACGGTTAAAGAGTTTGCTGAGCTGCTCAGTGGCGAAGCAGTTGAAGCTACCGCTCATACCACAGCTGACTGGTCCATATTTAAGTTTTGTCCTACAACCTCGTGTGACGTAGAACGTTCATTTTCTTCGTACAAACTGCTGTTTTCTGACCGAAGAACAAATTTTACTAACGACAACTTGGAAAAATATCTTATGTGCTACGAAAACGCGAAATTCGAGGACATGTTACACAGCGATTAATTAATTAATTTATTATTTTAAACCAAATGAATCTACATATTTTAGTTATTAGTTAAAATTTGTATGTTTTATTTCTTTTTATGGCTGAAATGTACCTAAAATTACATTAAATATCGTCTTCTTATTCATGTTTTTTTAAAATAAAATGATTTTTGTGTTTACCGTTTTTTTTAAGTATTTGCCTAACATGCCTAAATCACAGTTTTTCGCCCTAAATACATAGTTTTTAAGGCCTAAAAAAGGGCCTTTTTAGCTGTTTTTTACGTCCTAAAATCCTGTCTCTAATTATCACTCACCGTTACTGCATTTATCACCTGTTTATATAAAAAAAACTTATGTAGCGCTTTTTATACCAACACTTATAGATGATATTGCTTTTAGCGATAACGCCAGTACTGTTTTTACAATTCGGGTTAGGGTACCGGAAAACTAACGACTCCTTTGAGAGAACCGTCTAGGATCGCCCGAACTCTTTTCTTACTTTAAATGAAAATTCGATAGCATCGTCAGAAACTTGTAAGTTTCCTGATAACCTTTGAGAGCTTTGGATGAAAGTAGTTTTTTTGTTTGCTGGTAACGCTCATCTAAAATGCGATAGGTTTTTACATATATTCCGCAATCAAGTAAAGAACTTTTACAGTCGAAAATATTCGTTTATATTTTAAGAGATGGTATACGGTGTAAATGTGAATAGTAGAAAAGTGTAGTGGTCTCCTAAAACGTTTGTAGTATGATGCTTATCTCCAAATAGTGTTCATTTGTTATTGTTACCATATTTCTTCTTACCTGATATGGAATTTTTATCGGCTGCAGAGATAAAATATTAGATAAATATTTTTTATTGCGTTTAGTGCATTATATTCCTAACTTAAGCATGCAAATAAGGTAACATCTGTACTTACAGCTATTAACCCTTTCCTCGACCGCTATCTTCAAGTTGTCACGTACGGTTTCCAGTTCAACTTCCTTCTTATTGGTGTAGATTTCTTTTCCATAGCTAATTGTTGTATCGTTGGCCATAGCTTTTATTTTCTCCATGGTAAGTGGCACGTCTCCAACTATCAAATGTCTTTCTAAAACCTGAACGGCCTGCAAAAGAAATACGTGTTTGATGTGTAGATATGTGCAAAACTTTGTTTTAATACTGACTGATAGTTATTATTCTGTGCTTTTGATAGATGATGTTGTTTGAAATAGTTTGAATTGGATGAGACGGTTATACATATGTACGTATTCATAAATTCAAAAATTCTGTTGAAAACTGTTATGTGGTATGGAATGTTACAACATGAATCAATTCTTCACTTTCAGAATATTAAGCAAGATATCGTTTAATTTACATGTTTGTTTGTCTACATGTACTTTACTCGTTTGCCATATACACTACTTATGTATTTATTCAGTATTTAGACTGTGTTTATTTATACAACGTTCTGACGATGTTTGATATATTTAAATTACATATGACAGTGGTACCTCGGTTTATGACAGTATCTTGTTACGGAATTTTCGGTTACGAAAGAAAACTTCAATTAATTTTTGTTTCCGAAACCGAAAGGTGCTCCCGGATACGAAACACGGGTTACGTCATATACAGATTCCGCAGAATTTCCGCGCGACTCGTGTACATACTGGAAAGAGAAAGTTATATATATAATGCGATTGTTTGCGTGATTAGCATCCCACTATTCCACCGACTTGAATTCATAGTTAATATTATTCTTCGGAAATCCTTAAGTTTGTGTAAAATCTTTTTCAAAGAACAAAGCCGAAAGTTCTACAGTTACTATCAAATAATTCTTGTTTGTCGCATTGCTAAATATTGTAATATAAATGGAAAAATCTATAAATCAACTTCACCCCTCCTTCCCATCCTACTTGCTGTGATCCATACATCAAAAAGAGTCCTTATTAAAGGTACTGTATGTAAATGAAGTTATTTATATTTAATTCCAATCATATAAGTTATTGTCTTCTCTATGTAATATTATATTCTATACATCATATTAAACTGTATTTAAAATAACCAAAAATCAATGCTAATATAGCTCATGGTATTGGTGGAATTTTTCCCGGCAAAAAACAAAGCGAGGAAAGGCCGGGAATGCCGGGAAAAGCCGGAAATGATTCCACCAATACCATGAGCTATATTAGCATTAATTTTTGGTTATTGTTACTAGGTAGTCTTTTCATGTGTATTTTTAATACATCATGGTAGGCCTGAGGAATCGTTTAAAGGTGTAAACATGCGGCGCTTAGGTGCCATACCATCTTGCGTTAAGCAGCCCAGGAGCTGCTCGATAGGTGGTGGGAGTCTGCATCCCGAGTGGTTGTCGCTATTCTCTGGACGTCATGACTATGTTTCTCGACGCTAGGTGACGTGGGGAGATATATCTTGGTGCTGTTTATGAAGAATAACGATATAAACTCGGGAGGTGAAAAACAATAGCGAGGAAAGGACACGTACCGAACCGCGCCGATGACGCCGGGTAGGCAGAAACATGACTTTGTTGTTTTTTGCAGGGAATGATTCCACCAATACCACGAGCTATATTAGCATTAATTTTTGGTTATTGTTACTAGGCAATCTTTTCATGTGTATTTGTATTTAAAATGCATAAAACGAATTTTTGATTTTTTTTTGGCAATGGGAACGAACTATTTCTATTTTTCTTGATCCTTATAAGAAAAATTGATTCCAGTTACGAAATTTTCGAGTACGAAATATTTTTTGGAACAAATTAATTCCATAAACTGAGGTACCACTGGATTAAATAAATATGTAACTAATTGTATCAATTTTACTTGAATATCCTCATGAATGTGAAGTTTGCCAAATTGTAACAGCTAATAAAGTATGTTGTTGAATATCTACTCATTATATTTTAGCTTTATTGTATTGTAAACATCCCAAATGTAATACTTGTGTTTAAAAATATATGTTTGCGTTTTACTACTAACTGATATAACTGACTACTGGTAGCTTTCAGTAAACTAAAGACCACCATTCTGGATTCTCTGTCATAGGCGTGTACGAGCGAGAGGTACCAGACATTGCCGTCGCCTCCCGCGCAGTAAGTATCTAGTATACGGGCAACTGTTGTGTGAAGTTGTTTATTGACTTATTTATGAGTAAGCATACTGTGTAAGTCGTTTACTATATTATATCTAGGTTTTCCTAAATTCTATTATAATTTTTATAAATTACAAGCATTTTTATTTAAGTAAAGCAATCGAAGATTTATTGACCACAATTTACGGCGTCGCCACAATTTTAAAAATAACGATAATATTGATAATTTACACATTAAACATTCAAGAAATAAAAACATAAGGGACTCGGTGCAGGTACATACATACAGCTGTTATAGACGATGCCAGGGAACTCTGTTCACATCATATTTGATATTTTTTTAATACTATTTAAAAATAAAGTCAAGTATGTATGTATTTTCTACCGTTTTCCTTTTACACTTCCAAACTACGTGCCGATTACCCTACATTAACTTAAAAAGAAAAGTTCCTCTTAGTAATATCTCCTAGTTTTAGACGCACACAAACCGCACAATTATCACACATTCAACTGTACTTACGAAATAGCAGAAGTCGAGCATGAATAGCTTCTTAATGGCAGAAGGCATGGTCATCCTAGCTTGTTGCCAAGCTCTATCTCGTGGAACGAAGAAGGTGTATCTTCTAGTCGTGTCGTTAAACTGACGGTTAAAGCCGCAATTTTGGCCCAAATGGTAAGTATCACTGCAAATTTGTTTAATATTTAGAGGAAGCAATAAACAAAATAAAAATATTTAGGTTGTTTTAAAGAATTTTTGTAAAAATAACGTTTACTTTTACAGTTATTGTTTGTATGCAACTTTGAGTATAATAAACACAAATTTTTTTGAAATGTATGAGATGTTTGCATTAACCTAAATCACATTTCTCACAAAACTTTTGTTGAAAAATGTCCTTGTTATGCTGCAATGGATTTTATTATTCGAAGAAAATTTGGAAATTTGGGGTTTGCTATTTTCAATTTATCAGCTTTATAGAGTCACAATGACATACGAAGGGGTTCCCATAAACACACGTAAAGGCAAGAAAAAACGTTTTTATAATATTACTCAAACTATTGTCCTTGTCAATAAAAGCACTACCAATCGCTTTTTTACTTCTGGAAATACTTTTCGAATTGCTTGAAAGGAACGTTTGCTAAGAGCTTTAGCAACATTTTTTGCCTTTTTAAATGGAACAAGAAGGTTTTGCTTTGTGCTTTCTTCTTTGATATATAAAATCAAGGTTCCTTGTATGTAAATTCTCTTATAAAGTTTATATCGGCTAGACATTTAATTGGTTTCAAACAATTGAAGAGCTCTCTTCCAAAACTGAACTAAGGGCCATAAAAAATGCGATAGTGATGGTTTCCAATGACCCTATACTGTTGCTAACACGTCCGATTTATATTCACTGAAAACTCATTTAAGTCCTTCATAAAACCTCTACCAATTTCGCCATTTTTTCCAGAGCCTATCTAAGTCCGCCCAAGTGTTTAAAACAACACTTGACTAGGTCTCCATGCTAAAACATACGGTAACTGCACTTGCACATGCGCAATAAGTGGTCAGCTGATTAAGGAAAATAACCTTAATTTTTTCGTTATATTTTACGAAATGTGATGTCTTTTTATAGCGAAGATGTGTCTGTCGCAAAAAGGCAAAAAAGCTAAAAGTAATAAATTACTCTGGAAAAAAACTTTAAAATCTAAAGTTGTAAATAGTGCTCGTGGTAAAATTCCTAAACCGAGCTGTAAACATGATAACAAAATGTGTCGTGCAAAAACGCTATCTAAAAGAGATACTGAAGGTAAGTTTTACCTATATGTATCAAATTTTTCAATAATATTTTTGTACTACAGCAGCGTAACGTGATCTACGGTATCAAAATCACAAGAAAGATCTGAATAAATAACATTAATCTGTCCTCCATCATTTAGTTTCTCACACCGTACCTAAGATAGCGTTACAAGATTTGTAAGTATCGATCTCTTACGCATGAAACCGTATTGTTCCGTAGACAAGAATGGTTTGATACCAACGTATATCCAATTACTTATTAAAGCCTCAAAGACTTTTGCAAAATTGGGATCGTTATAGGTCTATAGTTTCCTGCATCGGCAACATCTTCCTTTTTATGAACCGGACAGATTCTAGCAGTCTTCCAGATGTCAGGGAAAACATAGGTTCAAAGCGACAAATTAAATATTATACCTAATGGTTCAGCAAAGATGAGGGCACAGTCGCGAGCCAAAAAACTAGGAATATTATCACGCCCAGAGGTGAATGAGTTGTTTAGTTTCTTTAATTGTCTCCAAACATCATCACTCCTAAATCTAGGTGCACTCAATAACGGTAAATTGCTATGTATATCTGGAATAACGTACCCGGCTTCTTTTGGAAGAAAAACACAGGAAAAAACGGAAGCAAAGGCATTAACCATATCCTGAGGATTGTCATACTGCATGTTGTTGTAATAAATTTTTCCGAGTATTCTGGATGTATTACGTTTAGACCTTACGAAATTCCTGGATGATTTCGAATCATTTACTAAAGTATGCTATGTCATTTCAATGTAGTTTTGGAATGCCTGCGAAATTCAAGTATTCGTTAATTCGATCCATAAATCCATTTGAGCTTTGAGTTTCAATAGCTTTTTTATCGATGAGGTGAATTAGGGTGAAAAACGCTGCTTAAAGACTTGAGATGTGCACGGAACGCAATAATCCATAATGGAGTAGATCTTATCGCAGAATATGTTGCCAGCGATGTTCACATGAGGAATGGTATATAGTCTATGAAGCTCAGAAGCCTTTCACCGTGTAAATGGTGTTGTATAGCTGTTACTATCGTCCCCTATCCACAAAGGGTAAAATGCAGTTGATAACCCAACATGCGAATATTGACTCGGGATTGTACCGGACCCACAAGAAAAATCCGCCACGCGATTCTGGTAGGACTCAAACGCTCAGCGCCTAACTCTGGCACAGTCAGGCAAGGGCCCTCTCTCCACTGGGATGCTGAGCCGTTGTATATTATTTATATATTTATATTTATATCTACAACCCTTTAGATTGACGGATAGCATTACTTCTATTCTACCTCTTTCTTTTTATTTCGCTTAATTATCACTAGAGTTTGTCAAAAAGGTGGAACCGGATGGCAGTAGCGCAGGGGTAGCGGCGTGGATAGGGGTCATTTTCAACTCGTAGTCGATCTCGACAGTACCGCGAGAGAGTTCAAAGCGACAGTAAGTTGCACGCCGCACGCCAGATAAGTACGCGGAGATGGGACGCCCAAAGTGTGTAACGTTAACTTCGAATGTGAATAAATATCTCAGGCATTTCCCTGGATTAGAACATAGAAGTCCGCATATTTATTGCACAATATGCAATAGCGGATTGCTAAGTTGCTATAGGTTTGAATGTAGAAAACATTGTAAAAGTAAGCGTCATGTATTGAATTTAAGAAACAGTATTCCATACTGGAAATTTTTGTATGATTTTATTTTTATGTTAAGTGTGTGCAACATCCCACAACATCTAGTATCTAATGAACACTTTCGTCCTTTTTTGGGCTAAGTACGTTCCCTCATGGAAGCTGCCATCATTCATGCAATTACGATACAATTTGCCACATGTGCAAGGTACAGTAAAGGAATGTATAAAAGGCGAGTTCAGAAATAAGAAAATCTGACTATGTGTGGATGAAACAACTGATGCTCAGAAACACAGCGTTATTCATGATGTAGCGCGTCCTTTAAAATGTGATGGTCGATCAGCTTCATTGTTGTTATCCAGTAAAAGGATTTAGAAAACTAATGCAGAAACCGTTGTCAAGATAATAAAAGATTCGTTGAGAGAATTTTGTATCACAGGAACCCAAGTCACAATGTTCGTTACTGACGGAGCCGCAACAACGCTGAGAGTTGGTAGGATGTTGAAAATATGTTTTCTGGCTCTTCTTCACATAACATGCCTCACACGCATGTCACCTCGTAGCAGAAACCATTCGAAAGAAGTATCCGATGGTGGATAAGTTAATAGCATCTACCAAAAAAGTGTTCATCAAATCTCCCAAACACATCCGTGTATTAAAACAATTGTGTCCGAAATTACCACCACCACCTCAGCCTGTAATAATGCGATGGGGAACATGGCTTCAGGCAGTATCTTACTATCAGAAATATTTTTCACAAGTGAAAAATGTCATCTTGAACCTTGATTCAAGTGATTCTGCGGCAGTTCGAGATAGTCAGCAACTTTTTTCCATTTCGGACGTTCAACAACAAATAGATGACATTTCTATGAACTATTCTGAAATTGCACAAGCTATTGAGCAATTAGAAAACAGTCACTTATCTGCACGAGACGCATTAAATTGCATAGACAATTTACAAGCCGCTGTAGAAAACTTGACGAACACTATAGGAGTCGATGTTCAAAAATTTGGTGCAATTTTAACGAAAAATCCCGATTTACAAAAGGTTCGGTCTATAACTGAAAATCAAGAGTACCCAGATGAGGAAAAGGAATATCTGATATTTCCAAATCTTACTTACAGTGGATGTCGATCGATCATTTTCGAAGTACACGACAACGTATTCACAACACCGTCGACGGCTGAATGAATCGACAATGGAAGCGTTGCTGATGTTGCAATTCTACGCAGCTTACCAGGGCGGTTGCCAATTGGCACAGTGGACATCAAGACGACAGGAAAAGATAACAATATTATTTTTCACTAATATTGTATATTACGTACCTACTTTTATGCGGTGCGCCACTGCCGGTACCACCTTTTTAAGAAACTCTAATTATCATCTACAGTTGACATTGCGGTTATTTATTGATCAACACTTCTAACATAAACTTATATGTAAGTTACATGTTATTTACATGCCTATAATTAGCAAATTTATTATTGCAGTATGACTCCGAATAAAGTGAAATAAAGAAAGGATTATACTCTTTTTGATCCTTGGTTGTCACGCCTCTTATTTCTTACACAAGTTTCTAACGGCTGTCATGTTCTTCCGTGCAAGAACAAGAAAGATGGAATATGAAGTAGGGCAATCATCCTGTTGCTGCGTGCTAGGATGTTGTGGAGGTGTAAAAACCAACTATTACTAGATAGAGAGCATCACAAGGCACAAAAATCTATTCAGACATCTTCAATGGTTTAAGAAGGTTTTTGCGAATTATATCGCGAATTTTGGGATCTTAATCGTTTCTAGTTGCAGAAAGTCGGTCAGCCTTTGATTGGTTTTTCTCCTACTTTGAAACGCGCGACACCTTCATCGACTTTACTTAGAGCTTTTTCTTTAAAAGCTATTTGAAGCATAACAAGAGTTTCAGAAGTTGTTTCCTTTAAGTCGAACCAGAAAACGCATTTAACAGGCGCCGAGAAAAAAAAAGGAACGCTACAAGAACAGTACAAAGTGCCTGCTGCTCCTTGATAGATTGCTAAAGGGTATTGTAAGCTTGCTACGCATAATGCCAAAATTAACAAATACGTATAGATTGCGGATTGCGTTAGGTATATTACAGTTATTTTTGGGTATTCTCTTTCTTAGATAAAAGAAGATATAATAGCCCTAAGTATAAATAATTTGTATATAGAATTAGTTTTCATGCCACACTTACTTTAACATTGGATCAGTACGTAGCTTATCAAGGACCGTAGTGTATGGGACGCCAAGGACCCTATCGATAATGTGGATAATTCCATTTTTCGCTGCGATATCCGGTTGGATGACGGTTGCGTTGACACCACCTCCCTCTACGCTCAGCGTTCTATTGTTACCATACTCGGCGACGTTGAAGTACAGATTCTTCTTTTTGTTGAGCGTTGGCGCCTGATAAACCTATACATAGAATTCGTTCTCTAGCTAACTACGCATGGGCTAACATACACTAAAAGCTGATCTGTGAAAGCACTATCAATCGGTAAAAAATAAAACTCTCAACTCAGGGAAATAATCGTAACGTTAAGAAGCTTAAAACGTTTCCTTTTAAGACAGCTCCCGAAAATAAGTGATACAAGGCATTCGTATAAACACAGAAGAGAGCAGCTCATTTGTTTCGTAAAATGAGATGACGTTGGTGTATAGTAAGTAGTCTGTTGTTGATATCCTTTTCGTTTTCAACTTGGCTATATCTTCATGCAGCGAATTAGAGTGTCAGGAAAATTGCTTTCTTTTGTTACGTGCAAGTGACTGAAAATTATCTGTAGGAGACGAGATTTTCTACTCTTTGTTAATCAAAATGTTTGGACTTTAGAGAATTTCGTTAACATTTTAATTACAATTTACGTCGTTCATATACATATATAATTTAATTAATGGAAAGCATTAGAATAAGAAAAGTTTGTATTTAATCAATAAATTTTATATGACATTTAGCTCGTCCGTTTGTTAAAATAATATATACTAAAATCGACTAGTTATTTATCTAGATAGCGGCAGTTCCATATTTTGCTACTGCATTTTCTGAATTCAAAGTGCAATGCCGTAAATTCCGTAAAACAAATAACAATGCAGTCGCAGTAAACTTCAGCTGAAAGCAGGCAGTGGTAATATCAGGACGTTATTGCTCGAATGGGCGTGGAAATTTAAACCATGGAAGTATACGTTGATCACATATACAAATTAACATCAAACCAAATTGCATTGGATAAGTCTTTATTAGAAAATCTGGAAACAGTATACAGTATCACATTCGCAGTTGTATTTCGGATTAAATCTACGAATAGTGAATGCATCTTTTCTGGAAAAGTGAATACTTCTTGTTATATTTGAAAAATTTTAATGAATATATTTTCGTATTGATATGGAACAATAATTTGTTGCAATTCATCAAAATAAAATTTGGCTAAGGTTCTTCGTATAGTATTCGAAAAGTAGCATCATTTCGACTTTTCCATTTTCAAATATCCTATGTATTACCGATCAAATAATTCGTCAGATTTGGGTTTATTTAGTTTTGGAATGAACACAAGTATTTTTTAAAAATACACAAATACAAGATTTTCTCATTTGGTAGATTTTATGTTGGTCACTATGTATTGCCTGGTCACTATGTACTGCAGGTCACTATGTACAGGGTGGCGGAGACCAAATGACCACATTTGAAAAAGGCGTGGTTTGCGGTCGGTAGGTGGGGGAAGATCGTTCAAGGTCTCATTCTGTAGCCTTCGTTGAGAAGTTTAGTTGCCATGACCCGTTGGAGTGCTCAATATCTTTCGTTCGCCGTAGGGGCGTTCTTTCGTAATAATGAGTGTTTTGCGGCCACGTGGCGCGCCTTCCGAACACATTTTAACCTCGCTCCGCGTGCAACCCCCCCGAACAACCGTTCGATTTCTAAGTGGGTTGAACATTTCCGTCAACAAGGTAATATTGCCCCAAAGACCCCCTCTACACGTGTTCCAACTGTGGCGACACCCGAGAATGTGGATCGTGTCCGAGTCTCCGTTGAGAGAAGCCCACGACGTTCAACGAGAAAACGCGCCCTAGCACTTGGAATTTCGCGTCGGAGCCTTCAAACCATTTTAGAAAAACATTTAAAATTCCATTCCTACAAGATAATGGTCGTCCAGAGGCTCCTTCCAACTGACAACGTTCAACGTGTGCAATTCTGTGAGCGCATGTTGGATATTCTTCAGGACGAATTTGCATTGATCGTCACCTCGGACGAAGCACATTTTCATTTGGATGGTTACGTAAATAAACAAAATTGCCGATATTGGGCAACTGGCAACCCAAGAGAATTGCACCCGCAGCCTCTTCACAGCGAAAAATTTACAGTGTGGTGTACTTTGTCGAAAGTAGGGATAATCGGACCTTATTTTTTGGAAAATGAAAGAGGGCAGGCGGTGACAGTGAATTCAGAGCGATACGTCGCTACGTTTCGTGAATTTTTTATTCCCTACTTGGAGGAAAATGAATAGGACATTCACAACATCTGGTTTCGAGAGGACGGAGCCACTACTCATACCGTGAGAGTTTCAGTGGATCTCCTCCGTGAAACATTTCTGGGACATCTGATTTCCAGAAATAGTGACGTTCCACCTCGCTCGCCCGACCTCACCCCCTGCAATTTCTTCTTATGGGGGCACCTGAAGTCAAAAGTGTACGTTGATAAACCACGCACTATTCCACATTTAAAAGACGCCATACGACGTGAAATCGCAGCAATATCGGTTGAACTGTTGAAGGATGTGATGAGGAACTTTAAAGATCGTCTGCGATTTTGTCACCGAGGAAGGACGGCATTTATCGGACATTTTTTTTCATAATTAATTTTTCTTGTGCATTACAATAAAACTTCCGTTCATTAGCTACAAGCTGTGATTTTTTTCACCTCGATAACTCGAAAATTAAAGGTCATTCGTTTGGTCTCCGCCATCCTGTACTACAGGTTTTCAGTTTAATCTTTGGATATTATTAGAATTTAATAAAAGAAATGATCTTGTTAATTAGAAGAAAATCATTGACACTATTTGGCTTAATTCTTGCTTACAGTTGGAGCAAAAGTTGAAAAGTTAGAAATTAGGTAGAAAATCCTTATCTGAGAATTAAAATAATTATTGGTAACACAAACTTTTTTCTTGCAGATAGCTGCAAAAGGAAACATTTTCGTAAAGTTCTCGTCAATTTAAATACCTCCAGATGTTATTGAATCGATTTTTATAACAAATGAAAGCAATTTAAAATGCTGTTTGTGTGTATTGAGCTGTTTGAAATAAATATATAACATCCATGGCACTAATACACAAAGTCAGCTTACGTATAATGTTAAACCCAAGGACTGGGGCGATGGCATGCAACATGTATAAACTATTTCCTAAAGTAAACATAACGATGTCGACATTACTTGTTTAACGTTGTTTTCTCTTATTTTGTCCATGTAAAGCTTGTCCTCGACGACTAGATGCATGTTCAGCAGGTCTCGGAACTTCGACTTGTCCCTGAGCAAATTTTTCAAATTGCCATCGTCCCACGCGGCGTTCCTAGGGGCGAAGAGAGTCACTGAATGGGCTCTTTGTATTGTTTGCATGAATTCGTTGCCGACATCGCCCGAATCCACAATCTCCTGATAGAAGCGGCTCAAAGGGCCGTCCTCTTTCTCCTGTAATGTCGTTGCATTCACGTCATCAAACGAAATTTGCCTACATTATTCAAACTCGCTCGTTCTCGTTTTCCCTTTACTGCGGCGAGAAACGAGGACGAGGCGGATTCGAATAGACATATAACATGCCAATTTCGGTATTAGTCAAGCGGTAAAGAAGGAATAAGTAAAACGGTTAGGGTTCAGACGCTAATCATCAATAAAATATGGCAATCATAAATAAGCAAGCGTTTCGGCTTTATTTTGAGATATCCATCTGTAGGAAAATTCAAAAGATTCACTAATATATTTGAAGAAAGAATTACAGCTGCTAAACTAACAGATTAAATTATCTTCTATTACAAATACCAATGGAAAAAGTATTGTTTTACAAACACCAGAATTGTTATTCATAAATAGTTAACGAGATGTCTCATAGAATTTTAATTTTGTTGACAATATTAGAATTACTTTTAATAAAACCAATCATGTAAATCGTATACTAAAGGATTGACCTAGGATATTAAAAACTGCTCGTAATTCGGTTACAACTTCATATTATTATAGTCAATGTTATTTGGCGTGTATGAACTAGAGCTGCTAGTTGTGAACGTGAACACGAACTACACGTGTACACGTATGTACGAATTTTTTATACTCACGTGTTTATGTACGGATGACGAATTGTACGGGTACAGGCATGACACGGGTTTTGAGACAGCCTAAGTAAGTCGAATTTTCGAATAATACACGTACATACATTGCGCACCTTAGATATGCATGCAGTTCGCATACGTGCCGTTCAGAAGAGGTTTGGACTAGTTCGTGTATACGTATTACACGTATTCACGCACATTAACAAGCTCTCTTCCCCTCATCATTCGCGCTAGGCGTACTGATTAAGTGGGGCTGAACATATTTGCTTACTGTGCACTAATCGGTCCGTTTCGATGATTTGTACGTCTGACATACAGTGCATTTCAGATAACACTAGCCATAGGTATTTACATAGTATAACCATTATGTGATGTTAATGGTTTTCCTACGGGGAGTGTTTGTTTTATTCTTCGTCCACACGTAGTTGGAACGATTTTCATGAAGTTTTGGGATAATTTATGCCTTGGAACAAAAGAGTAAAGTCGAAATTAAAGAAAAAAGTAGCAGCTTTAGCCGCAATTTTAGGAATTTTTATCAGAGATAATGAGACACAATTTTACAACTGGAAATCTCAGCCTGTGTTGTATCAATTAAAGCTATAGCTAGTGCTATTCAAGCAATTCACTACAAGCAAAAAAATATACACTTTTAACACATAAAGAACACAAATAACTATGAACAAAATTTTATGAAAAATTAATTACCTACCTAAACTAGAGCAACAAGAAATACACCCTTAGTACAAAAAAGTAACAAACAATGAATTATGAAGAAAATTGTATCATTAAGTAAGTTAACTAAGCAAGTATTCAAACGCAGTTAAACAGTGTCCTAATCTTTCTTAAAAGTGACGTTTTTCATTCTGAAGATTTCTTGCTGTTATTTCTCCAAATGCTTCCACTATTCTCTGCCTTAATTCGTTGATGTTAGAGGGTTTATGTCGAATATTTTCAAATACGTTCGTTGCAATGTAACCCCAAACAAAAAAGTCTAACGACTTTAAATTAGGGCTTCTTGCTGGCCATTTCAGCGGCCCATGACGACCTATTCATCCATCTGGAAATTCATTATTCAAAAATTCTGTAATTTCCCAGGTGCTATGTGGTGGTGTTCTATCGTGCTGATCCTCCCGTTTACAGGAATATTGCCAATAGCTGGAAGAGTTATGTCTCTCAGCAGTTCCAAATACTTTTGAGCATTCAGCGAACCGTCGACAAAAAACGGACCATGAATCTAGAATGCTGGCCCACCCGTTGACTTTCTGAGGAGTTTGAGTGTGGGTTTCTAGAGAAAAATATGGGTTTTCTCGTTTTTTTTTTCTTTATTTTCAACATATTTTTTTTTTTGTTCCAGGGCATAAAATGTCTCAAAACCTCATAAAAATCGTTCCAACTAGGTATGAATAAAAAATAAACAACGTAAATACCTATGGCCAGTGTTATCTGAAATGCACTGTATATATTACTCATGTTGTGGAGTGGTGCTAGTCGTACTATGTATGTCTTCTAATAAGTGCAACATGATCAAGAAAATCGATAAGGCGAATAATACATATGTACATGTACAGTTGGCATATATAAAAGAATAGGTTTTCATTAAAAAATCTATGACTATACGGATGACCATGTATAAGATGTTTTTAGCCAGAAAAGGTGGTAATAAAAAATTAAAGTTGATCTGTTCGAACAATTTTCCCTATATCTTGAATTTTTATGAAGTTTATTTTAACCTTTACGTATGGTCACTGTATAACCGCGGAGTAGCTTGTACATTATAACTACAAGCATAGGATAATTCAGATAAATCTTATTTATAAGATACGGTACAGCGTAATGTAGTACACCCATTTATTGTCCTCGTTTTGATCAAGTGCAAACCGACAATATACAAAAATATGCAAATATTTTCGTTTATTATTACATTCGCTTAGTGTTACACTGAGAGAAATCCTTAATTATAGCAAATATTGACACTGCGCAGTAGCATCGATTATGTAGTAAGAGTAAATACATTTTGTACTTTAGATAACACATTTTCCATATACTGCGAAGGTAGGTAGACAAGTTTCCGGAATCGCTGCTAGGGGGTTCTTTTTTTCTAAATATTTTTATTGTAATTTATTGCAACTCTTTCGTATCAATTGACTGTAAATGTCAAATCGATCTATCAAAGTCTGGTTTTGGCAAGCATTGAAGTCAAGTACCTTTTTGTGTTTTCAATTATGGATAGAAACGAAGTTTGAGCGCTCATCAAATTTTTCTTTTTGGAAGGGAAAACCGCAACGGAAATCATGCCGTTCTTGGAAATTCATCACCATCATTTTCCACCGTAAGTTTTTGGGTTTCGGAATACAAGCGTGGCTGCACCCATACAAGTGATGAACCACGTTTAGGACGTCCGAAAACGGCTACCACGCCAGAAATTGTGGATAAAATCCATGATATGGTTTCTGCAGATCGCCGAGTAAAAGTGCGTGAAATTGAGGAAGCTGTGGGCATCTCTTATGAACGAGTAGTTCATATTTTACATCATGAATTGGGTTTAAAAAAGCTTTCTGCAAGATGGGTGCCACATTTGCTCAATTTGGAGCAAAAACGCATTCGAACTCGAATCTCAGCCGATTGTTTGAAAGTGTTTACGAGGAATCATCACTACACACCAGAAACAAAAATGCAATCAAAGCAGTGAATTGAAGGCGGTGAATCGGTTCCGAAAAGGGCAAACACCATTCACTCGGCTGGAAAGGTGGTGGCATTGGTTTTCTGGGACGCAAAAGGAATTTTGCTAATTGATTATCTTGAGAAAGGAAAAACTCTTACTGACCAATATCACACAACACTTTTGTATAAACTGAAAGCAGCAATTCAAGAAAAACGCCCGGGAATGATCAGGAAGAAAGTGTTGTTTCACCATGACAATGCGCCCGCTGATTCAAGTGCAATCGCTCAGCGAAAATTTACAGAATTGAAGTTCGAAATCCTTCCGCATCCGCCGTATTCGCCTGATTTGGCTCCGTCGGACTTTCACCTGTTCCCGAAACCCAAAACATTTCTGGGCGGAAAGAGATTTTGGTCGAATGAAGAACTGATAGAGGCTGTAAACGATTATTTTCGGAACCTCGAAGAAAGTCACTTCCGCGAGGGAATCGAGAAGCTAGAGAACCGTTAGACCAGGTGTGAAAAGTGAAAATGTGTATATAGTGGAACACTTGAAATGAAAACAATTATATTTTGGTAAGTATTTATCTGTACATGCATAGTAAATAAATGTTGACAACCAAATCTGATTTAAAAGTTATCGTCATTTTGTGGAGGTTGTATTTATTTTCCTATCTTAAAATAAACAATAGGGAATTAGGAAGTTTGTAAGCAAATCATCAGTTATCCGCACAAACGTTATTGTCATCAAATAATTAAAGACACACCCACATATCGCGTTGAAAAGTACTGATGTAGAAGCGCTTTTCCCATACATACAGATTGGGAAAATGAGAAACTAGCTATATCGGTATCCCCTCCTCGCTCTCTCGCCGTACTTGCGAGAGAGCGTGGAGGGGACTGAGTGATATCCCAGCAATTCGATGCGGGAGATGCTAGTCCACTTGGAACAATGTTGGGATGTAGACCTACTGTGCGAAAAGCGCACGTAATAATTTGAAGTCAAGGTCGCCTAGAAATGAGAGTTTCGCATATTTATTTTGTTGTTGCTACGAAGTTTAGACGAAATTAATAAGAAATTCTAAAGACGAAAATAAAAACAGATTCTGATGAAAGAAAAGAAAAATAAATACTCTAGAAGTTCTTACTAAGATCGTCCGTACATAAGGCAGTCTACCTCGTAACTAACGACATCGGTAACCTTGAGTCATCTATTGCCCCCTCGAGAACGAGGAGGGGGTAGCGATATCGTTAATTTCGCATTTTCCTAATCGGTATAACGAATAACGTTGCCGTTTGTGTTAGGCACGCGTCCCCAATCAGCTTACTCACTTATAAATTACGTTCAGTTGACTATTGTAAGTACTCAACATCAGTGCAGATTTTAGGAAATACGTGATACATTTTACTTGATAATTTTCATCTCATTGATGATAGTTATGATGATTACTATTTTCAAATAAATGCTTACAAGTAGTACTGTCATATATGAAGCAAAGAAATCGTTGTCAATTTAAGAGGGAAAAATTAGGAATTCCAAAATTGATTAGAACCTCTCATTATAAAATAACTAGACTACATTTCTTGATTTCCAAGAATACAGTATATTAAATGTTCAAACAATGGTAAGTGCATAAGAAATTTTTATAAGTAAATTTTATTCCCAAACAAAAACATGTTTTCTAAATCTAATTAATGAAATGTTATTTACTTTACTTTAACTAAACTTATTATTATAATAAATGCGCAAATAAGTAATCGTTGCAGTACTGCCACTAACATAGTACCTTTTATCGACATTAAAATTATTTTATCTCTTAGTCTCTGAACCTTATTATAACAGTTGAATACAGCAATACCTTAGTTTACGATAGTGTTTTTTTAGAATTTTTGGGTTACGAAAGAAAATTTGGATGAATTTTTGGGTTACGAAAGAAAATTTGGGTGAATTTTTGTTTCCAAAACCGAGAGGTGCTCCCGGATACGAAACGTGAGTTACAACTTTTACGGATTCGGTAGAATTTTCGCGCGACTCGTGTACATGCTAGAAAGAGATAGTATATACAAAGTAATGCAATCGTTTGTGTGGTTAGCTTCCTGTTATTCCACCGCGTCGCATCTGCCTTGAATTCATAGTTGATATTATTTTTACTTTATTGGAAAATCCTTTTATCTCTTAAAATCCATTTCAAAGAACAAAGTCGATGGTTTTACAATTGCTATCAAACAATCCCTTATTTCTCGCTTCGCTAATATTGTAATATAAATGAAAAAGCCACCTCGTACTGAGTGTTTTCTATTGACGAACGGAATGAGTCCTTATTAAAATGCAAGTGAAGTTATTTCTTTTTAACTACAATTATATAAGTTTTTATTAATTTCTCTATGTAACGTTATTTATTATTATTATTGTATTTAAAATGCATAAAATTAATTTTTGATTATTTTTTGGTTATGGAAACGGATTATTTCTACTTCCTTTATTTCCAGTTACGAAATGTTTTTTGGTACGAATTAATTCCGTAAACCGCACATCCAACAAAATTCTGAAGTAATCTAATACTGAATTTGTCTTGTTTATATCGGATTATCTCAAAATAAAGCCCGTGTTGCTTATTAATCCCTTACCAATATTTTTCGTTTGTGAAAACATTTATAAAATACTCTACATGAATTTAAATTATATCACAGTAAGATTACTAATGACTACATATGGATTTTGATGATCTTTGAATTTTTACGAATATTTCCTTTGGAGTCCTAATCCCACTATTCTAACTCAATTCAATAGAAATCTATTAACACACGTCTGTTTAGGTACCTACGTATTTGAATTCAATCTAATTTAACGGTTTCCTTTTGCATAGGGGAGGTAAAGCCTCGGAGTTCTTCAGAAGTTTCAGGTTCCACTTCCAGCTAAAGTTATTTCATTATGATTCCGCTATAGACTGGAAACAAATTTAGCAGTAGCAACTATGCCTTTGTCTAAAATCGTTTAGCTTTTCGGAATAATAAATGCTAACCTTGAAAGTCTGTAGAGACTTTTTGCATGATAACCTTAAAGATATTTTTGGCAAAAATAAACTTTTCATGAAACAGAGGAGAAAACTAAGAACTTGTTACATAAAATATGAACTCGTACCTACTGTTTACCGAACAACATTTCTTACTTATTTATTTTTCGGGAAAGTTCTCAATTCAACTGAGACTTCCAAAAGCGGATATACACTTCAAGAGGTGATAAATGATGATAAACATCAATGCAGTGACGAGAAAAAATACATTGTGAAACAATGAAGGAGCTTTCTGACGGAAGAATCGTAGCGCAAAAGATAGAGAGGAAGGAGATGGAATTTCATCAACCGGCGCCGGCACAGAGAAAATGTTCAAGTTGTTGGACCGGCGGCGGTAATGGCGGTGCTACGAAACTGATTGGATATACGCGTCATTATATTCTTCGTACTTTCAGAGAGTGTTGACATTTCTGGCAAGGAGACGTGATGTATGTTCTGCATTATTACAGTAAGCGCTGCTTCTATTTAATTTTTCGCGGAAAGGAATGGGTCAAAGAATAACTTCATGATGAGTATAAATATTGCAGCACCAAGCTCGTTGTAAATTCCGTTTGTATCTCAAAAGATTTTTTACCCTCATATGTAGTCATTAATAAGTAAGACTGAATGAATTAAAATAATTGCAATCAGAGACTAAAGCTTTAGGGATGAGTGTGATTTGTGTATATGTGTGTATACACAGCGATTTTTTATCTTAAGACATATTAGCCCTGTATTTTCAATCATATCCTTATAGGTCTTCACTTTAATTTTTAGAGAAATTTTTGGATTAAACATCACTAAATTAGTTAATGACTGTAAAATGGGAGTAGCTTGTTCATTAACCTTTACGTGTAACATAAGTACTCTTCACCTTTTGAGAGTAATTAAGCATGTTTCAGTGTGCAGAGTGCTCAAAGTTTTCTGTCTCATGCGGCGATGTGAAGTTTTTCTTTTGGATTGATATGGTAGAAACAAAAAAGACAATAGAATGACGATTTTCGAAATATGTATCTACAAAAATAATATTTTACGTGAAACAGTCTGTATGTATTATATTGAAAGAAAACTAAATTACGAACAAAATCTTCTAATCACATTGCAAATCTAATATTAAAAGAATAAACGTAGAGAAGGCATTTATATTATAGGATACAAGTTGAAATTAAGTGAAGAAAACGAGAAACTAATAGTTAGCAGATATTTTAAAACATTGCTTTCTTCTTCTATACATACAATACTTTGCATAACATGGGCAACTATATTGGGAATACTTCTAAATGTTATTGTTACTACTACTACTACGTACTACTATTATTATTGTTATTACTATAAAACGGCCGATCCTCGAGCAGCAATTTACTGTTTATAAATAATTGTAAAATGCAACGTTTCGGCAGGAACCATGGCCATTCTCAAGCCAAAAGAATTAAAGAAACATTACTAGCTAACTATTAAAATGGATAAAAATTGATAATATCTACTGAAATGTTCTTATGTCAGGGAAATTGTTCAAAAATTGTAATTAAATTATTAAATGAACGGTGGGATTCGGGAGTATTCGGGAATTTTGATATCAAATAAATGGAAATTAACGAATGTAAAAATTGAAAAATGTAAACTAACTTTGATTCTACGAAGATATCATATAAACTCATGACATTCACAGGAAATCTGTCTGTTCTAACCTTCAACCTCTTACTCTACACTTTAAACTGGGAGCGCAGCCAAAGTACTACTCTTTTATTTTAATCGCGATGGCGATTGTTTCTCTCCACAGCAAATTTTGATGATATCTAGCTAAACGTAATCTTGTGATTAATTTCGATGAGTAAAGTTATTTTTAGACTTAGCATGAGAGAATGAATGTAGTGAGTAGCGTCGCTACATTCATTGCAGCGACTCAAACTAGACAACTCTATGCTAGCAAACCATCACAACACACCTTAACGAAACACGAAATAATGTTAGAAATACCTTTGAATTCACCCTGTTCTTTGTTTTAGGAGAATTTTATATTAATTTTGAGGATTTACGAAATGAGGAGAATAAAAAGAAGAGTAGTTTCGTCTTTGATCTACCAAGATCGTCGTTATCTGGACTTATATAAGTTATTTGGTACCCACACTTCAAGACCAGTCGGCCTGGGGGAAATTGTGGCTTTCGAAAAATATCTTTTATCCGCCAGAGGGAATTTCATATCTATCGGGGTGGCTATACTAAATACCCTATTCGTTTTACAGTGACAGCTGATATTTCCGACGCAAATATTCAACATAACACTACTTAGTACATATGTAGTTTAAAGAACAATGTCTGAATGAAAATATCTTTCCAAGAGAAAGTGGTTAATTACACTCCATAGGGCATTTAATTCCAATTTAAGTTTAAATACATTTACCGAGTACAGCGAAATACATTTTGTACATTATAGCTAATAAAAAACGGGAATTAGTGGCACTCCAAATTAATGATGCGAAAAAAGACACTTATCTCGTTGTTTAAAAAAGAGTTTATTTCTTAATTAAAATGCTTGGAGGCAAGTTTACTGTATAGTAATTACAAATAGACTGAATAACAATTCAAATAAAGTGCAGTTTACAGTAACAAACATTCCAAGGTCTCGGTACATTGATATGATGAATGATGATTCCGCAAAGATAACTTCGCTTCATGTTACACTCCTTAGGTGTTTTGAGTTGTTATCAAGGATTATTGAAAGTTATGTGAAAAATTCACGTATTTTACGTGCATTTTGTTCATCTGCTCGGTGAATTAGGACAGGAATGGAAACTATTCTAGAAATTACATTTTAAAATATGTAATATTTCAAATTATAACTTTTTTGTGTTAAAGATATCAGTTATTTGATGGTATTCAAAGTTATAAAGAAATAAGTGGTAATTTTTTGTGGAGAAATGGTTTATTTTTCAACATTGACAAGAAAAAATAAACAAAACATAACAATATTGAACTGTAATTCAGAAATACATTGAATAACGTTACTTTGAAATGTCACTTATTTTAAAGTGTAATTTCTAGAACAGTTTTCATTTATGTCCTAATTCACCGAGTAGATGAACAAAATGCACTAAAAATACATGAATTTTTCACGTAACTTTCAATAATTCTTGATAACACCCAAGGAGTGACAATAATTCTCGTTTTTAATTAGTTATATCAAGTACGAATACTTTAAGCAGATGTTGTGTGAAGTGCAATAAAGGATGATCCAGAAAAAAATGCAACTTTTTTATTTTTGAGATAGGAGGCGGTGATTTCACATTTGAGTACAACTGTCAATTCTAAACAACTTTTCTTAATAATATTTTTCTCTATTTTGAAAAATAAGGGTACTTTACTCTTGAGCCTTTTTCAATTTTAAATGCCCACCCTGTATACGGTAGAAGATAAACTGCGATTACTGGGTGTCAAGTTGTTGTAAAAGGTGCTTAAACTTTCTGAATTATTATAATTTTATAAAAGTCCGTAACAAAAAAAATCTCATATGGTGCGCACTTTTTGACACACTCTGTAGATTGTTACTTTACTTTGAATTATTTCATGAAACGTGTAACCACAACTTAGTAAGCCACTCTTTGTCAGGATGAGCAAACGTGTTCCAACGCAGGGAATTTCCAAGAGATAAATGGCTCCTAAATAAGGGTCTTTTGCTCTTCTATACCCCTTTATATCCTTCTAATTTTTTAATTATGCTCTATCTCGAAAAAATAAAACAAATACGTGTTATTTTATTGAAAATTAACCATTAATTAAATCAGCGCAACCTATACTAACATGTTTTCGAGTTAACGTGTTGCAAATTTTATGAAATTCGACTTACTGGTGTTTTAGATTAAAATGAAGAAAATAGGAGGGTATGCGTTCAACAATTCTACTTTGAATTGGTACACCCTAATGTCCACCTAGTATGTAGATGGAAGACAACTTCTTCTTTGAGTAATTTAGGAAAAAACTTTCCGAACAAAATATGATCGGAGATAAATCTGGCATAACAGAAAACTACATTCATGTATACTTACTTTTTTGGATGACTGACATAATTTGGGATTTTTGCGAAATGTCGCTGTTTTTTTAGCGGTCGATACCTTAAACGCCTTATACGTTAGGCCGATGTCTCAAATTTTATTCAATTAGGTATTTCTTGGAGTTTACGGCAATACATAGAATTTTTTTTATATCACCCAACAAGATGGCCATCGGAATTGTTGCCATGTTTGACTCACGCATTTTCATTTCCGATTTAGCAATTTCTGCCAGACTTTGCCCCCTTTCAAGTTTGTTTATAATCTAATTTTATGCTGGAGTGACAGCGTTGTATGCTTTCGCTTTGCCATGACCGAATTAAAGTATATATACTACACTCGAAACTCGATACTGCAGTTAATGTTAATTGTACGAAAAAACATAGCAAACCTTATATTTATATTTTCGAGAAGTCTAAATTTTTCTAGTATATACATTTTCCTAGAAAATAAGTGGTCGTTTCATAGAACAACCAAAAAAGAAACTTCAGTGATTTTTAAGGACATATCTCTGTAAAATCGAGTCCATAAAAGCGATAATTCACGACATCAAAACAACTAATTTACAATAAAGAGCGGGATGTTTGTTTATTGGCCATACGCATGCATCCTACATTTGTTTATATTATGGGATGACGCATGCATTCGCTTTATTTCCGAGAAAATAATTTAAATAATTTATTTTTATTATTACTGTTATGTAAATTATGGAAATTTTGGTCATATTAATGAAACAATTTTGTTTGAAGCTTGTTCAGATTATTCAATGTTCGGATTGTCGCATGTTCGGATGATAAAGGTTACACTGTAAGTATTTTTCTTTACTTAATCTTATTAATATCCTTGACTTTTCTTATTTCCTACGCTCGTAGCTTGTTTCAATCTGCGCCCTATTTTGTAAGTGCTTTCTGTATGTCAATTTTTAATATAAGATTATAGGATGTTAAGAAGTTTTTGTTCAAAATTGAATTTTCTTTCCAAATGATGTAATTAACAATAGTAGACATACAATTTTGGATAAATTGTACAAATTCCTAAATTATACGATTATTTTACGTAGTTATTGCAGTTATGTTTAATGTATCATTTGATTATTTAAATTTTGGCTTCGATAAGGAGCATTTGGAGATGTCTTAATATACTGTACAACTAAAGTGAAAGATACATATTTACAAAGCAGTGCATACGAAGTGCTTTGGAGATGTAAAACGAGTAAAATATAAGAATGTAAAATGGTTTATCGCGTTGAATCATGGAAATTTTTTCCTTCATGTAACAAACTTTGCATCGGTCTCTGATTACATTTCCAAATATTTAAATCGTATGTTGTAACAACACATATAAGCTAACTTTCGTTCTTGTTAAAGAAAAACGTATTTTGTAAAGAATGCAACAAACCTTAAGTGTACTTGACGCATTATCCACGTGTCAACTGGGAAACTTAACTGTTAGGTAATTCATGCAGAGGCATGCTCTTTTTCGAAAGTAATAGCGAGCAATAGTACATAGTACTAAAATATAGTCTTTTATAGTTTTGTGTTTGTAGTGTTTCTTGCTCATATACCGCAAACACACATGCAAAGTTTGTGAAAGAGGCGTATGTATATGGTGTTATAAGTTATAGTTTGAACTTGAGGGAACAGAATAGTACCGGGGTGTGTATTCATTGTGTGGTGGTGTGAGCATCACTTGCTTTGTATTTGTTACATTATAGGAATTTGGAATAACATAATGCTGTTTCGTGTAATTATAAGAAGGTTAGACGTAGAATGCTAGGCAAACGTATGTAATGTTGTTGTACTTATAATGAATTGTTGTAGCTGTGGTTGTGGTTCTTTTACCTTGAACTGCAGTGCGTTCCGCAAAAATTCCGGCGGAGGGAAAGAAAATGTATTAATAATGCTCGGTTGTAAAGTGCTGTACTTACATAATCATCTTTACCGTTTATTACAATTCTCCGTTTGAGACGATATACAGAATGAGAACAGAAATGGTCATTAAAGCAATTTAAAGACGTATGACTTTGGTGAGAAAATGGTATATTCAATATTTACATTACTATTAAATTACAAAGTTTTAATATGTCATGTAGATTTTGATGCGTAATGAAACTATACCTTCAAAGGCTAGATAAGGAAGGGACTGGTTTTAGGATCTTAGCATATTTTGAGACAAATTGGTGCATTATCTCTTTAAATCCTAGTAAATATTTTACTGCTAGTAGTAAGAAAACAAAAAAAACATTTGATCTAAGAGATCTGGAAAAATTATTCAAAATGCTATCCTAAATCATAATTATATTGCATGAAAACGTGGAATGGCTTAAGTAGCGTTCACATAGGGCATCGCGGGGGTAAGGTAGGAATTAAGAATATTTGCACAATGCAATTAAATACGACCGTTCACATAGCGGTGTAAGGCAAAATTAATAATTGGTGTACGGCCAAACTATGCACACGTTAAATTATCGTACTACCACGGCGTTGTATTAATGCAACCGACCAATCACAGTGAAGGTCGCGGTTCCTGTCAACTTGTATGCATACTTGTGCATACTTTTGAGGTTATGTTATGACAAAACAACACATAGATACAGGCGGATTCTGAAACTAGAATGGTCACAGAAGCTCATCAAGAAGATTTAAAAATATTTGATGTCATTACATATATTTATGTAACAATAATGCGGCTACAAGTGACATGGGATTGTAAATCAGCAAAACCTGAGGCTCAAATTCACTTAGGAAATATAAGCTCAAAATAGCTCTCAAAGCTGAAGATTCAGAAGACCCCAACAAGTGTTTCTGATGATTTAAACATTTCATTCAACTATGTGACATAGTTATCCCCTGAATTAGTGAATTAGCATTGATTGTAAAGTTTCACACAGAACATAAAGATGCAAAATTAGGTATTTGCTTTAAATCTGTATTTCTAGGGACCAAAGATATATGAATACGTAAGCAAAGTACTCCATTTACCAAGTATGAGGACATTAAGGCGAATGATTGTTTCAGATGGCGTAGACAACTTCAAATATTCATCTATAGGAAGAGGAATGTATATTGTGTATAGTTGAAGTGAGGTTAATTTGTTTTGCATCAGTACAGATGGAATCGTAGTGTTTCATAAAATAGAAGTATACGATATTAACCTTAGAAATTTACTGTGGTGCTTTTCGTAAAAGCATCCATATAAATTGGAAACAACCTGAATGGGATATGTTTTCAAAACATAACGCTTGCTCTGGAAAAAGATTTAGACGGACAACACAATTAATGCCTTGTATAGTATTAATCAAAATACAATGGCATGTGTGAGAACTAAAGATGGACAGTCAGAAAGATTTAAGACAAACAAAGGTGTAAGACAGGGAGATACATTATCAGCTATGCTTTTTAATCTGGTTCCAGAACATATTGTTAGAAAAACAGAATGTAATGGAATGATTATAACGAAAGAAGCACAAATTATTGGATACGCAGATTATGTCGTGATAATATCTAGATCGAGAAAAAGATTGAGTGAGATATTGAATATACTGTATAGGAAAGCAGGGTATTATGGCCTGGAAGTGAACGAGAAAAAAACAAAATATATGAGATGTGGACGTGAAGCGGATATAAGACAGCAATAATTAAAAATAGGAAGTTATACTTTCGAGGAAGTAGAGAAATTCAAATATCTCGGAGTGACCATAACAAGCACAAATGATAGAAGAGAAGAAATAAGAGAAAAATACAAGCTGGGTACAAGGCATTTTATAGCAACAAAAATCTGCTGAAGAACAAACATATCAGTAATCGCTCTAAAATTAAAATATATAAGACGCTAATACGACCTACAGCAACGTATGCAGCAGAAGTGATGTGCATGTCAAGCAAAGAAGAAGAACAACTGCGGATTTTCGAACGAAGAATAATCAGAACCAAAGTGGGACCAAAGAAGATAAAAGATGGAGAATACAGAATCAGAATGAACTATGAAATATTACAGGACCTGGAGGGAGAAGACATTGTGAGATATATTAAATCTCAACGTATTAGGTGGTTTGGCCATATCATGAGAAGTGAAGTCAATGAAATCACTAAGAAGATTACGAAATGGAACCCAACCACCGGAAGACGTAAAGGAAGACCAAAGGGAAGATGGATAGACGAGATGAAACACGACATTAATTTGATGGAAATACGAAATTAGAATCAGAGTGTGAAGGAGAAGGAAGAATGGCGAGAGATAGTGAAGCTAGCTAGGACACACAATAAGTTATAGGACCGCAAAGCGAGGAATACCACAGGGGACTAATCTACCCCAAAATTCGGATTAGAAACGCTTCAACAAGAAGCGGCAATACTCCTACAGGAATGGAAAGCCACATATATATATAGTATTAATCTATACGTTAGAGCTTTGACTTTCTAATTCACCATATATTTGTTAAAATTCTTTATACGATATATCAATTAAAATTTATTAAGAGAGTGTTAACATTCCAAAAGAAAAGGATAAGAAGACTGCTCCTTCAAGACATTTGTAATTCTTGATTTGTTTCAGAAATATAGTTTGTGGAATTTTCTTTTTTTTCCAAACAAGTGCAATACATATTTGGTTATCTGATATAAAATAATTTCAAGCATATTCGTACATGATAACAGCCTTAGTATGTAGGTTGTATTATGCATTTTACTAAGAAACTATCAAAGTATACGGAGATGTAAGGTTAGGAATTACATTTATAAGAAACGTTATAGGGGTGAGTCTATAGAAACATTTGCTCACGATATCATTTAAGAAAGAATAAAATGCTATAATTCTTTGATATCTCCTTGATTTGACTTTTTAATTACGTACATAGTGTTATTCTTTTTTGATAAACATTAGTCGTTTCTATTGTAACTTCCATTTATTCTTGTACGATGAATAAAATAAAATTTAAATAAACTGTACTGCATTTATTTCATTTCTATTCCTTTCTATGATAATTTTCTATAAAACAAAAATCATATTTAAAATGCTTTCTTTATATCGTTAATTTTCTTTGATTTTTTTGTTATGCATTCGTCCATTACTTGAAGATTCATAAGCAGCTGTAACCACACATACAGATTCATAATTTGCATCACATACAGCAAAATTCTAAGTTTTCTTATAATTGTAATATAAAGAGCTAGAATTGTTAGGTTGTTTTATATGAATGTGCATGCCTTTTATTGGACCTATACAATTAGAACTGCCTCTTTTTGGTAAGTAGTAGACAGGCTATAGTACAGTCCACAGCGCTTTAAATGTTTTTCGAAATATTTGACAGACCTTTGATATGCTTCTACTATTTTCAATAAATTTGCATTCCTGCATATAAGAAAAAGGAATCGGAATCGTGATTTAAGATTTCCCGAATCAAATTTAAATAGTCCACTTATTTCTTTTGTGTTGGTGAGACGTACCCGGCCAACCTGCTCTCTTTTTACATTTGTTTTTAAATTTGTTCATCATGGTTATTGTAGAAACGATTAATATAACAGTATATAAAGTTTCTGTGTCATTCCATCCATTACAAAAGACATCATTAATGGATAAATTAAGGTTATGATACGACAAACTAAACCGCAATGTCAGTTGTTATTATCCCCCGAAATTATTTTGAGAATTACCGCAGAATATTAGAAATAATTTCCTGCTAATCTTAACGACAATTTCACGCTACCCTATGTGAACGCACCTTTAGTTTATTTTGATTACAATTTAGGAGAGCTGACCTATAAACCATTGTCAAATAAAGCGAATTGTAATTGAGAAGAAAAACGACAAAAGAAGATGATCAAATATGTTAAAAATGAAATAGTAAAAATTACTGGATAAGTATTAAATAGCTAGAACTATAGAGCCGAGAGATGTGTAACAGATTTGATGGAAGAAAGTCTTTCTAACAACAAACTGTTAGCTGACAAATATTTTCGAATTGATTAATCTGAGGGGCGGCATGCCATACGATTTTGCATTTTTGTTCTCATTTTGCTATAATTTGCTATAAGATGAACTAGATTGGAAAATATACATATATACATATACATGGCCACCTTCCCTTTGCCAATCTTTTTACAATTATACACACTCAGCGCTAGTAAGAAATTAAGAAAACATTAACTCACTTCCAGAAATTGTTTAACGGAATGATCGACGATCATAAGTGGCTTATGAATAAGATGAATTACGCCATTTTTAACTGGAATGTTAGCTTCTTTGATGGCGGCCATTACGACTCCTTTGGTAATGTTTCCTTCACTTACCATGGTGTGGCTCTTGATGTAAACTGTTGGACAATGTCATGGATAGATGTTAGGAATCATATAATAATTAGATTGCACTTACTGGTTTTTGATTTGCTTTCCGTATCTTGAGAAAACGTGATAAAGACTCGGATGTTATCACTTTCGGCTAGTGTTTCGAACATGTTGTCTTTCTGTGTTGGTTCTGTAAAGAGGACTTTTCTCGGGATTACATGACCGTCAATAACTTTACCATCGACAGATTCCGGTTTCGAATCCTGGAAAATATTCTTTTCTTATTTCGCATGCTTTAGCAGAAGAATACGTTACTAACCTTGAATCCATCATCGATTGGAATAAAGAATGTGTGCCCTCCTTCGTTCCTGAAGATATCTGCTTTGTTGGTTTGATTTATTCTCTGTCGGAAAGTCCTACAGAAGCATACAAAATGAAAAAATAAGGATGTAAGATTTTCCCCAGCGAAATAATTCTTAGCATTTTGAGTTTGGTCTGGCGTTCCTTTTTCCTAAGAAAATACCCGTGAAATCGAAATCAATGTCTACGTACATCTCTATTACGTCGAACATAACTTAAAAAAGTCCCCGAGACTTCAGCCACCGACTTACCTTATGCGATAAGTCTTGAAGTTGAACGACTCGAATTTCGCGATAAAATCCCACGCGTTCGGATTGAATAGACGATCCGCGGATGATTTTGGGGAGCAGACTGGTACGAGAACCTCGTCGATTTTGTGTAGAACCTGGAAAGGAAAGAAAACTGATTAGGCGGCGCAAATTCTACTACTCTACACTTTGAGAGTGTATTAAGGTACAGCGAAAACACCTTAGAAGTTGTCGAGCTGGAAAAAGTCACAGAAAGTTTTCATCGCAAGGGTATACGTACGTGGTCTTATAGGGAGTTACAGCAAATTCACAAGCTCAAATAGACCCAGGTATTATTGTAATGTTAGAATGTGTTTAACATTTATGCTCGATTAAATAAAGCGTTAATATTTAGCTCAATATTATTTTTATTACGCCCTCTACATTTATTGTTAATAATGATTAGTTATACGGAATACTCTTTGGCAATACTACAATAGCTCCCAAGTTTTTCTACTTACAGAAAGAGTTTAATAAAGAAAACACCGAATTTATGTTGCATGGAAAAAATGCAGTAGTTTTCTGTTATTGAATCTCCATGCGCACAATTCAAAGTTACTTACTTAGGTGTTCAATAAATCTGGTGATTATTGTAGCTATATTGTTTGATATTTACTCGACCTATTTGATATTTACTAAGAAACTTTACCCTACTTACTGTTTGCTTGAAAAAGTTATCGGAGAACGGGGCTGGATCCATGTTATTGGATAATGGAATCGGATCCAAGGCTTTGGATAAAGAATCCGAATTCGAGATTTCAGGAGGAGATTTTGGAAGCTCCTAAGATGGACGTAAAATCCTTAAGTTCACAAGTTTGGTCTATCTACTTGTACTCATTTATGATGCTGATGAAGATTTGGTCGTCATCCGAACAGTTTTAACCACGTGATAATAATAGCAATATCCGAGTATCCGAATGGCAAATTATCCGGATCCGGAACACAGCTTTACCGTCTATATATTCTGTGGAATGCTTAAAGATAGCACCGTGAGCCATTTAATTTGAGACTCGATGTCTTTAGTTAATCGTTCTTCAACATTGATTACAGCAGCAAAAGAATTAAATAGGAAAGCAGCTTTATTCTGTGGGCCAAGATTCTAGAGGAAAAAAATGTTTTTTTTTTGAGCAAACTTGATTATAAAATGAATTTGAAAACATAGTCATCAAGCAAGTGTTATTTTGTAGGGATTTTAACGTAAGCATAATGTTTAAGGAATAGTATTCTCCCGATAGAGAAATTCAGCTCAGAGGTAACAATGAATTGGTCACGGACACTTTTTGTGTTATTTCGACAAGCAGGTACGAATGGACACTACTACTGTATTTCGAGGGTACGTTATTGCCTGCATTATACGAATGCGTCTGCCTGGGTATTTCCGCAATAACCGGATACTTTCGAAAACTTACCAAAATATGAGGAGATCGTGTTTGCCTATTGCGAGAGCAACATCGACGTGTTTGTTACCTTAAGTAAATGATAAGTATATTAATTTCAACATTGTAGTTATTCTTTTCTCACTACATATCCTGACATAACTCCTACAATTTGATATATTTTTTCAAAAAAGAATCGTTTTCGGGAGATACAGCTGTCTCACATTAACACGGTGACCGCTGTAAGAATCAATTACTATTCACACTACAACATTTTCGTGTGCTGCTTGTGTGGTATAAACTTTCTTTCAGAGTGCATAGGTCACCCGTGATTCATATCTAAATGAAATGCTTACGAGCAAGGAAAATGTTGGACTTGGTAAACAGGTTTATATAGTTAGCGCCCTAGAATTTTAACTACACGTATAACTGTCTTAAAGTGGACAAGAAATCATAAAGTGATTATTTTATAGCAGCGTTAGTAAGCTGCAAAACGGGGATCACAACATTGTTTAACATTACGGTGGTCAACGTATTAAATGGTGTCCCCGTAGACGTCATTATTCATTTTCCTGCGGTACGAGGGCTAAACTGATATTGAGAATAGGAAAAAAAACGGTTAGTATATTTTATATTAAATATATTCAAAGTAATTCCCTTCGGCAATAATGCATTTGACAATACTCGCCTTCCACTTCTTAAAATCGTCTCACTCAATCTTCTTTTGGAATACTTGCAAAATATTAATGAATGACCGTATAAATTTCTTCCTCAAATGAAAATGTTGTACCTCGCAAATACTTGTTAAGTCCATGAAACAGCCGGAAGCCACATATTCCAAAATCAGGTGAGTAAAGTGGGCGTTTTGTTACTTTTATATTTTTTTCAGCCAAATATTGGATCGTGAGAGCTGCGGTATGGGGCGATGCGCTATCGTGATGCAACATAATACCCTTCCCAGGAACTTTACTGAACAGTTCAGGGAAACATTTTTGCTTTTTGTTAATCAAGCTTAGAAGGTGTTTAGGACAACTCTCTAGTTGCCCTAAACAACAGCGTATGTTTTGTCTTTCATTGCATACTTGATTTTTCTATTCTCAATAATATTGGCTTGGCCCTTGTATACAGAGTAAACTAAAATTCCCAAAAGCCCAATCGAAAAACATTGAAGATAAATAACAAACCATTTCTCTTTACTATTTTTAGATGGATCAATAAAAGCGATACTTTAGGAAGTTAGCCCCATTGTGTTCGGCAATTCTCTTAAGTTTCACCTGACTCTCATAAAACTTGACCTATAATAGGCAATTATGCCATTTTCTACGTTTCCTCGGGATCTTCTAAAGGTATCAAAACTTTCAAGACGAATTTTCTCATCGTTAATTGTATTAGAGATGTTGTCTAACTTTCGTAACCGTAAGTACGTTAGAGAAAATCATTTAATGGAAGATCCTGGCAAAAGTTCTGCTTCTCTGTCATCCAGCTTTTAGTAAGAATAATTTTCTGATATAACGTTCTGTTATTTTGTTGTGAGGTAAAGTCCATTGCGTATTTTAATATGTAAATACTTAAAAAAGTTTGATTACAATATAACGTTAGGGTTAAAGTTTAATTAATTGCGAAAAATATTTTTTACAAAAGATTACGAAGTATTTCAGATCAAAGTAAAATTTTTCTAAAATTCAAATCATTGACAGGATAGCTAATTTCGGTAAAATAGCGTTCGCGTTACATTGAGAAGGTTCTCCGTTATAAAAGATGCAGGATACTTGAGATAATTTTTTAAAATTCAATTTACTCGTAGGAAACTTCATTTCAGTAAAATAGCGTACATGAGAAGGTTTGTTTAAAGACACACATTTGTAGGTGACTATGCACTGTCGGCGTCAATGCTTTGCGTCAATTTTATTTCTCTTTTGTGATGTCTAAATTGCGATACGCAATTATTTCCTGGGCTCGGGGAGCTGTGTAGGTAGACTCTTTGTTTATCAAAAAAAAATTGTTAAATGCATGATTGGAGCACCGTCCATAGCCTCATGCCGTCCTACATTTGAACAGTTAAAGATCATGCCCCTGTGGTCGCTGTATCGGTTCGAGGTCCTATTTTATAAGTACAACGAGGATCAATTTACAAGAAACAAAGACGTCTATAATAATATGACAGTACGGTCGTATAATTTAAATAGCATACCTTTTAGGCTTCGCATTTTATGAAAAATGCATATCTTGTATTTTTTGCATATATGCCTACCCCTCTGCGAATTGCAGCGGAATATTGTTCGGTACCTTTGCAATTAAAGTTTTGAAATTTTAAAATGCATTCGAGTAAATCTTAATCTTTATTAGAAATTCAACATTTTTACGAACGGCATTTACGTTGTATGACTGCTTGGAGTTGTATATATAGAGGGATGAATTTCGATTATGCATCATTCCTTTTTCGTGAGTCATTCAAGCAACATTGTTAAAACCAAATTTTGAAGAAGCGAAGCTTCTTGAGTCGGGCAGTTGCTAAAAATATAATAAAAAAAAATTACCAAAGTGGAAGAGTGGATCAAACCTTATCCCGAAATTATTATGGATGGAGAGAAAGTGTTTTGCTGTACATGCAGCAAAACAGTAAGTCTTTTTTTTTAAGTTGCTATATTTACTAGGAGAGGTGTTTCTTATTCGGTGATTCGTATGCGCAATTGCCGAATTTGTACTCTATCATGTGCTTTGAGGTTATTGCCGTTGATTTAAAAATGCAAGGTTATAATTTTACATCCAACTCCCCTTCATCCCAGATTTTTTCCGAAAGAAAATTTCTCATAGAGCAACATGTAAAAACACCGACTCACATACGAAAACGCGCTCAAAATCTAAAAGGAGTTCACGTATATGGACAGTGCACCATTTTGGAATGTGCGACGGACAACTCATATGCAGATCGTTGTAACAAATGTAACTACGATCAGTTAATAATTCTATATTCTATGGTCCTTGTAAAGTTTTTCCCTCAAAATGTTGTATTACAGCTACTTGCAATTCACTATCGTCCTTAAAACGATTCCTTTTTGGATAGAGGATCATAATGCACAATCATTGTCTTATCTCCTGTGACAATGGATTCCAAAATCAGTTTCGGGTCGTCTCCGTACGTGTTTAAAAACGAACGCGCACATTCGACCTGACGTTCACTCGGAGAGCAGAAAGAAGATGCGGTACACATATTGTACTAATCTTATTAATACCCAAATGGTGACAGAGAATTCGGCGAATATTTGTTCCAGAAATGTTAGACATCAGTGCTAATTCCTTCACTTACAAACGGCAATCTGCTAATACCATTTCTTCAATAATTGAAACGCTTTGAGGTGTCAAGTGGCGTTCATCATCTTCAAGGGCTTCTTGCCTCAAACGGAAACATTTTGCCCACTTTTTTACAATGGAATATGAAGGGGATAAATCAGCATAGACGCCGTCTAAACGTTGCTTAATGTGATTAGGCGCATGTCCTTCTTTTGTTAAAAGTTTAACGACCGTGCAGTACTCAATTTTCGTTACCTGAGACATTTTCATGCACTAATCACGTTGTCTGGCTGGCTACAAAAAACTACTACTCTTCGGGCTGTAATATATATTCTGTAGGCCTCGCACATGTGCAACTATGGCGCAACGGAGTTTGAACACGCTTAAACCTATATAAGCCTGTCAGGCCGAGAATTTATGGCGCCTACCTCGTAAGTTGGATAACAACTCCTGGAAAACGTTTTTGTAGATTTTCTGCAAATGCACATTTTGACGTTTACAACGTTGTTTCGGCATAGCACTCAATAATTATCACCCGTCGTTGGTATTCAGTTACAACGGATACATAATAGAATACAAAATTTGATACGGTACATCGTACATCGTTCATCTGACTTTCGACAGGGTAAGGTTGACGGCAGGTCTTTTAATTTTGATGTTCCTTCGGGCAAACCGTGTACACCTTTTGTAATCTCGTTACTCATGGTAAGATGTTCATTATTCGAGGTCGACGGGGTATGGCACTTTGATGTATTCAAATTACCTGCAGCCATAAATTCTATGTAATAACACCCGCAAACATGCAAGTTCGGTCGATAACTTGGCACTAGACATGTTCCCTAATTATAAACTGAAACTAGCGAAAACGGTAATAATTTGAAATACATGTATTAAATGCATCAATAAATTTAATATAGGTTGTAAATATATATTGAGGATTTCATAAAAGAGTATATGCTGTCAAATCTGGAATTAAAAGTATCTAAATCATCTTTTATAACTTCTAATCCTGTATTACTTAAACTACCTATAAGCATTTAGTACACATTTCTCCTTGGTGGTGACAACAGATGGTATTTCAATATAGTGACATCTTAATGTATCCCGGCGCCCCTTCATACTAACTTTTGGACGATAGAAGCTAGCGTTTTTAGAAAAAATAGGTCGCTTTCTATTTTTTGTAAACTATCTTTTGGTGTTATCGGTATTTAATTCATTTCCGATGTCCCCAAACGGGGCGTCAGCTTTCTCAATAGCAAAAATATTTATTTATTTATTTTAATCACTTCTAAAATACTTCTGGCTTTGTAGTTGACTTTTTTATTGAGAATTAAGGTATTATCAAAATTAAAGATGTGGCCTGTGTTTGTTACATGTTTCTCTAAGGCTTATTTTTAAATTTATGCTTACATTACAATTGTTGCATGGGATTTTATACATAACATGGGTTTGTTTAACATTAGTAGTGCTTTCTTTTGAAGCTAATGATGAGTTATAAAATATGTGCAGTCTTGTTTTTATTATTTTCTCAACTAAATCTGAATGGTAATTGTTTTTTCTTTTAAGAAGAATTTTAATTTTTGTGAGAACATTTTGTCTAAATTATGGATTAGTTAATCGGGTACTCTAAATCAGTGGCACTGGAACACTGAAACAGTTCACTAAAACCCTTAACACAATACTAAGTATTGTGGTAAGGGTTTTAGTGAACTGTTTCTATGGATTAATTGTTATGGATTGCTAATTAAGACTGCTATAACATTCCTTTTATAAGGAAAAGATTGAGCAGAATGAAAATTAAGGTAACGGATAGGAAAAGCGGGTTTGTAATATAATTTTGTTAATATTTTGTTTTGTATACATGTCAATGTTAGATCTAAAAGGTTTATATTGTCACAGACGAATTGCGATGCGAAAGCCCTTGCTTCGCTAATTTAACCCATTTGAGACCATTGTACTCATTTGAGTACATCACATTGAATGGATACAGGTGTCATCTAGTGGTAAGATATTTGAATAAATTGCACTAGACATCATTGTTACAGTTTTCTGTTTGAGGTTATAACTACTAAAACTGAACTTGAGCGCCATATTCCTTACACACGTGGTTTGTTTTATAAAGTGCTGTGCTGTTTCGCAGGTTTCAAGAGGTAAGTGCTAATTTTTGTAAATAATTCTTTTGTGTTATAACGCAGGTACATATCTAAATTTGGAATGCTTTACTACATATGTCGAAATAATACTAAATAGTCAAGGTGTTGATATGTACTGCTTTTTCTTGTATATAGCAATAAAAAGAGACCTGTACTTGTTTGAGTACACCGGGCAGTTATGTTGTATAAATCTCAGAATATTTTGACTAACTATTTTATGTTCTAAATGACTTTGCAGTAACTATTCCTATTCCTTATTTGTAGCTATTCTAAAAATGGAAGCGGAATATTTTGAAATTAAATCAAGTTCGTTTTACGGCAAGCGGTACCATTCTCTAGCAGCTGCTTCTGACGCTATCGAAAATGCAAAATACGAGGGATCTAATGTTGATATCGTAATAATTCCCTCTGACCCTGCTTATCAAACAGACGAAGAGGAATATGATGAGGATGATTTGATGTCCAGTGAGCTCCCTGGTGACGTACCAGGTGAGATTGAATTAGAAATTGAAAGCTCTGACTGGGAAGAAGAAAATACCATTTCCTTGTCACACCTCAAACATGCTCAAGCTTCTAAAAAGCAAAACAAATTTCAATCCTGTTTGTACTGGGGACGCTATTACCATGAACGTAGATCCCTTTACGACTGGAAGTGCTTTTCGTTTAGAAACAGTACGCAACGAATTGCTCAGACTAAATGCTGTCCAAATTTGTGAAAAACTTCTTGATGATACGATTGTACAACATATTGTCACTAAAAACCAATATCTACGCCAACGCCCAAAACAATCACCAATTTTATGTTACGAACGATGAGATAAAGATATTTATTGGATGTCTCCTATTTAGTGGATATCATCGACTACCATGTGAACGGCTTTATTGGAGCATGGATGAAGATGTAGGGATACCATTATTTGCCAATAGCATGAGCCGAAACCGATTTTTGGAAATAAAGAAATATATACATTTAGCTGACAACTCCACAATTGACAGAAAAGATAAAATGTATAAAGTTCGACCGTTTATAAATTTGCTAAACAGTAAGTTTCAGCAATGGGATATTTTTCACGAAGACTTGTCGATTGATGAAGCCATGGTCAAATATTTTGGCCATCATTCAGCGAAACGATTTATCAGAGGCAAAGCGGTGCGATTCGGCTATAAAGATTGCGGTTACTGCTATGAATTTGACACTTATTGTGGTGCAAAATCGTGTACTGTAGAGAAAGATGTGAATAACAAAACTCTTCCCCTTGGTTCACGTGTGGTACTGGAATTTATAGATATTATTGAAAATCCTATAGATCATAGAGTTTTTGTTTGATAACTACTTTACAAGTCACGAAGTTTTGGATACTCGTAGGAAGAAAGGAATACGGGCAATTGGAACTATTCGTGATAACCGCACTAAAAAATGTCCTCTTGAACCTATCAATACCACCAAAAAAAGGGATCTCGGTTATTTTGATTATTGTTACGACCAGGACAATTCCCTACTTTTTGTTAGATGGAACGACAACAGTGCTGTAACAATGGCAACTAGTTATGACTCCATTAGCACAATTCAAACGTTGGTTCAGAAAAAATCAAGAAAATGTGTACCACAACTTCAACTTTTCAAAATCTACAATTCTTCAATGGGAGGAGTAGATCTTCTCGATTAATCAGTAAATAATTATAGATTATTCATGGTAAAGAAGGTGGTGGGTTTTATTCACACACATGATAAATGTCGAAACCGTCAATGCCTGGAAACTGCATCCAATAAACAATGAAGGAAGTGAGAAAATGGATCTATTATTATTTCAAAGAAACGTGGTTCGACACTACCTTAGGTCCTTCAACAAAGCTACTCAAAGAAGACCACGGTCAAGTCGACCATCTGGAACAGAATCCGAAGGTCTGCTTGCTCATCCAGGAGGTCATTATCCAAAAAAGATTGGAAAACAACTACGATGTCGGCAATGTCACATGCGCAACAGATGGCAGTGTGAAAAATGTAGTGTTACACTTTGTACTAAACGTAACTGTTTCAAAATTTTTCACTTGGATTAATATTTTGTGCATGTAATTTAGAATAAATTTGTGTTTTAATTATATCTTGTTTCTTTTCACTTTGGATATGCAATAATCCCATTGTACTCATTTGAACACACCCCCTTTTTTAAAAAATTCAAAAATTTTCTAGGATTTTTAAATTTCTAGCTTATTTTTAATGTATTTCGAAAGTAACTTCAATAAGTAAATTAACGTACAGCTACTAAGTTACTGGTGGGTTCTAATAGGTTAATAAGAAAAAGAGGTTACAATAGGCACGTGAGCATCGAAATTGGACGGTAGAAGATTGGAGCAAGGTACTGTGGACCGACGAATCCAAATTCGAGATTTTCCGTTCGCGAAGACGAGTGTTTGTAAGAAGATCTTTGGGTGCACTAGAGCAATGCACGGTCTCTACCGTCAAACACGGCGGTGGTTCGGTAATGATTTGGGGTTGCTTTGCCGGTACATCCGCAGGTGACCTCGTAAAAATTCAAGGCATAAAGAAAAGAGCAATACAAACGCATTTTAGAGGAAAATGCAATACCCTCTCGTGTAAGAATTTTGAGTCAGAATTTTGTAATCCAACAAGACAATGATCCAAAATGCACTTCAAAATTATGCAAGCAATATTTAGAACCGTTTGGAAGAGGAAGGGATACTAACAATCATCAAATGGCTACCCCAAAGCCCGGACTTAAATCCCATCATCGAGTTATTATGGGAAGAACTCGATTGGGAAGTAAGAAAAACTGCTCCAACTTCAGCAGATGTCACGTGGAACAAACTACAGGCACCATGGGCTCGAATAACTCTGGAAACATTGTTAAATTAATTGCAAAAGTGCCCCGAAACAATCATTAAAAGTAAAGGAGGTCACATAGACGAGTCTAAAATTTTGGTCAAATAATTAATTGTAATTGTTAAAGTTGTATATTTGTGTATACTTAAATATAAAATACATACATATTTTAATATTTCAATTTAAGTATTTAATGATTTACCCTGAAATTTGAGGTATCCAAATATTTATGAGCGGTAGTGTATATACCAGTGAAAATACCGTTATTACGTATTATACTTGGTTTATCATAATCCTTAAAAAAATGTATTCATGATTATAATAGTAAAACTGTTGCTGCAGAAATGATTTTGGTTTACGAACCTACAAGTAAATAAATCTCGGAGGCGGGCGGTAAAATAGCTTCAATTAAATATTGCAGGCATTACTATCTCTAAACGATATTCCTGCGTTATTACGCTTTACACAAAATTACCTGGTACTACCAAATTGATAAAATCACAAACTATATAGGACTTTTTATTGCAATAATCCGGCCTAAGCGCTTTGTTTTTCTCATGTAGATGCTAATGAATATGAATTTTAGTGGAAAAACCTATGACAAAACGAGTAATTTGAAGTGAGTGGAACTATTTCCTTAACAATCGCCGATAATTTTAGTGACGTACCTGATCTTCGGTGTGTGCTGCGTTTTTGGACTTGAAGTTGGATTGATTTAAAAGAATTCTTGCGTTATTGATGTAGTGGTCGTCATGGTATGGGCCTCGTCGGTGTGTGATCCATAGCGGTGGGTTGCCATCTAATTCAGAAGTTACGTAGCTGTAGGTTGAACCCAACTGGTTGACGGTTTTCGCTAAGTTTACTGCAAATAAATAAAAGAATTGTGTTATTGAAGATTGAACAAGAGTAAAAGAAAATCAGCTGATTATCTGATTGTTTTTTCTTGATAAGAAACTTTTAGGTAAATATTGTTCAGTTTTTTCTCTTCATTTTGGTGTTGCACAGAGATTTTTTGTTTGTACATTTGCACTTTCTATTAGCGCAAAGCTAGGCACCTAAGCAAAGATAAATAAAGTAAGTTATACCCCGAGTTACTTTTTTTCGTTTTAATGGGTACTAATTGTGGCTAAAGCTTTTAGGAGACCATTTTATGAAACGTTGGTGCTAGGTGAGTTGTCAATTAAAAAGAAAACAGGCAAAATAAACACGGCTTGCAAAAGCGAGGAAAAGGCAATTACACCGACGACAACCACAGGTCGGAGAAATAATTAGGGCACCGATGTTCGCCAGTTGCTTCTACATCGCAGATGGTTTTTTTATTTTTGCTTTAGTTTTGGTCCAATTATCGCGGTCTAACGAAACGTGCACTGATTGGAGTGTCCGTAATTATGTATGGGTCAAATATTCGAAAAGCAAGCGAAACACAAATTTACTGTATTGATTGGGTTTCCGCTCTTTCCGTTATAGAAGTAATTTCGGAATTGATATCAAGCGAGGCGTAATTTCATTTGATTAAAAGGAACGAAAAGCTTGAGATTGAATAAAAATGGGTATTATTTTTAATGGGGCTTGACAAAGGATTGTACAAAGAAACGTTTCCGTTGCGATTGGCAATTATTCTGCATAAAAGTGCGTCTTCATAGTATTTTGATGATTTTTAAATTCCTAATTTTGTGTATGTACTGATATACAATATGCTGTTATTACGAAATATTACAAAAAGAAGTTTCATTTGCAATACTTACAAATGATTTCATTAATATAAAAAATATATAAATATGCCCTAGTGAAAGTTATTTGCAGCATAAACACGTATAGTCCGTTTCATTTTATTTTAATTTGACTAATGGGCAGGTAAATACGTTTATGTAAACCTCTCAATTAGGAGTGTGATAAGCTCAAGGAGATTTAATTGCTCCGGGCAGTACTTGCACAGGGGCGTATTCGTGCACTTTCAAATTTCTAAATATAATGACTATATATATATATAGGTATATATGTATGTATATACTGTTATATAAAGTAGGCCAATAAACCGCATTAATAATAATAATTACTAGCAGATACAACACCGTAAAAGGATTTCAAACATATCAAATAGCCATAATTTTGTAGTGGTTCTGGTATACACTAGAGTTTGTTGGTTTTCAAAAATCGGTTTTTTGATGAAATTATAAAATTCGAAAACTGGTTTTTAAATTTTGGTAACCGACTTGATACTAGAACTACACAGGGAAACATTTGGGACAGCAACCCTTGTATTTTCAAAATAAGAACAATTTATACTAAGAATTACAACACGTTTATTTAATTTAACGAAATATGTAGTTGCCTTAACAGAAATTATAGTTGGATTTAAAATAAAGTGTTGTTGTTACATATTTTACAGTAAAATATTATTTTAAAAATACAAAGGTTGTTGTCCCAACATTTTTCTCTGTGTAACATTTAAAAAAATAATGAATTATTTAGTTAAAATTGTTAATATGTTGATTTGAAATAGAATCAAGGCTAACCTGGTTGTAGTAAAATTAGTTCTCTTAATTCTAACATATAAACATATAACATATAAATCCCAGAAATGCATGTCTATTATGCTATTCTTTGTAAGAGCCCATATTTCCACTGCCAACCGTTCTGGAAGTAATTAATGATTATTTTCAAAATTATTTCATTCAATAATCTTAAAGTTAATAGTTGCACAATATTTACTAAAAGTAGCAACAATAATTCAAAGTATATTTTAGAAAAGATCAGTGTGGAGCTTGACGCACCTTCTAGGTAATTTATAAAATGTTTTAGCGATACGTTGAATTGAATTGTGATAATGATTATTTGTTATAGTAGGTACATCAATAGAAATCCAAACTAGTATACAGAAAATATTCCTTCGAATCTATTCTCGTATTTCCCTTTCCTTCGAAAACAGCCTGCATATGTAATATTGTTATTATATATTATTCTTTTTGTTCGTATAAACCCTAATTTGAAGAAATTTGAGATTTCACATAAGGAATTATATGAAAGGAGAGAAGTTATGAATTACTCACACAGAGTCACATTGGACCGTTTGAAAGGAGAGATTCAACTGACAAATAACAACGAAACTTTTCGAGTACCAACCGAAATTGTGTTTGTATACATTTAAAGGAAGGTTGGGTCTGCAATGGTTTGATGAAACTACAATGTATCGATATTGATGAGCCAAAAGCGAGACTAAATCTATTAGCGAGTCTTGTAAATATAATGAAATTTGATGGTAAACAAGTGCCGTTGGAGGGAAGGAAGAATTGATTATTGGGAAAAGTCTGCTTGGTAGCCTTAGTACAGAGCTGGAAAAAACAAAGCGAACACCTAAGTGAGAGAAGCGATACTCACACGCACCCCGCACTAGCCGAATATTCCCGAGGCCCGAGCCCTGTTGGAAGACGCTCCTTACTTTAATTGCACGCACATTGCATGCATCAGTACAGTTATCTTTTACATACATGTCTGTCCAGATACGAACGGGATATTGCCTTTGTGAATGGCAACAGAGCAGCGGTACGCACGCTTGTCCGCTCAATCACGTAATATTATAATTCAACGCCTTCCGACAAAATGTACTAATATAGAATTACTGTGTAACTTTTCTGTATTCTCAGATTATGTTAGAAATTACAGTTTCTTATGTTCATTTTGTTGCTGCTATACAATGTAGGAGAACGAATAAGTAATTCTAAGTAGGAAAATAAACAACGATTCTTATAAAATTAAACTAAAGAAACATAAATTCGATAATTATGCAAAATAAATTGAAATTATAACAATGTTACTTTATTAAGGGGAAAAATCTCCTGGCAATATTGAACTTTGTAACTTTTGTATTTGTTGCGTTTCAAAATTTACAGTACTTCTACTAATACCGATTTCGTCTGAAACTTGCCGGCTAAATCAAGGTTCGCCCATTTCAACTAACGAACAAACCCTCACTTCTCTCTCCTCCCGCTTGGGATGCACTAGAGGGATTTGAGGCTGTCGTCTATTTATTGGCATTTACGGTAATTCGCAAAATACCATTTAATGATCTGTACCATCTCTGCGGTTGTATAAAACTAACATAATGTATTCAAAATCCACGATCTCTTGTTAGAACTTTACGAGCGCACAGAAAGACAAAGAGTGCGTCAGATAGGCTACAGCAGTTGCGCGCGGTGAGCCTGGCCGGTGGGGATAAATGCCAGTATGCCAGATCGTGCTACGTACAATATCTCTCGCATCCTGGTGAAATGTGGACCAACGTGTATATGCGAACGAAGGCATTTAATTTAAGGAAGAGTTTTAGCTCCATTTTAATCACTGTTGGCTAGACGGTCGTATTTACCTTGAAATAAATTTACCCGAAATCAGATATCCGTGTAAGCGTTTGACTGTGGTCGAAAATTTGCAATATTTATTGCGGCATAGTCGCAATTAATATTGTTACGGAAACGTTATAAAAAAAGGAATATTAGCTATTACTTTAACTTTTCGCATTCCTTGAGCAATTTAGAGAAAAACGTTTCAAATAAAAAGTATTCGAAAACATGATCTGCACAATATAAAATTGTGATCAAGTATATAGGGTGTCAAATTTCCGCTACAACCATATAAGTCTTAAATGGAATTTCCTATATATTATTACGTTTTTGGATGTCTCTCTTCAATTTATGTAACGTTTCTTCAACACTCCCTATGCCCATCTACCTTACTTTTTGAAACATTAATTGTGTTAAATTCAAGTCTTTAACAAACGCCGCGGTTCCTTTAGGGCCTTTAGGGCTAGGGCGGTGATTCAATTTTTATTTTATCGAATATTCCTCGGAGTTTTCGGCAATATGTCGAAGAATTAATGATATCAATAAGATTTTCCAAGATGGTCATCGATATCATCAAGCTGAATGAATGCATGTTGTTTTTTTCAATGGAAAATCCGGTATATTTCTTCAGAATCTAATAGAGGAAGGTTTTGAGGTTTTCTACAAACATTTTCCTATGCCTCAAATGAGTGTTTCTCTAGTAAATGATATATGAGGCTATGCAGATTAGTTTTTATAAATTTGCGTTTCGCTAAAGATATTCGGTAAAATAAATGTGTAAACGTTATGTTTTTTGGTACAATTGCAGCATTAACTTGCATTAACCATCATCCTCATCCATGCATTGATTGGCAATTTAACGAGCATAGCAACAATTAATAGCGAAAGTAACCAGACAACTGTTGATTAAAGTTTACCAATAAAGCAAACAGATTTATTTAAAGCCTGATACAAGTTGTTTCAGTAGTAAAAGTTATAAGAATATGCTGAATATTTTTAAAAAAATTACATAATTTAAATAAATAGAAATGTTTTCCAATCATCCAAACATTGTTTATGAGATTTACGTTTGTGCACATTCAACATAGCATAATACTATCAATCTGTTGGAAGTTCGACATTTGCCACCAATAGCGAAGTACAAATATCAGTAGAAATTTCCAAAATTTCAATATCACTTGTACTCGATGCATTACATTTGAACGGGATTACGTTTTCGATTTAGAAAACATTTTTTTATGTTTTACGTGCACATACGTACCTTTTTTTTTACAGAATTTCGCAAATCAACAGGGGAAATGCAAAACCGAAGTAAATTACGCGACTGATGTTTTGCAGCTTAACAAAACATCCAGACAAGCTATTGTTGTGTTTCAATTTGAAAATGCGGATGGGTTATGTCGCGAAAACTAAGGTTGAGGTTGCGTATTGTGCTCCAGCTCGCTAAAAATAGAGAAGTTTAGGGGCGCCGGCATTGGCGCGTGAGGAAAATGTACATAGTTCCTTCCATTGTTACTCGATCCTCACGAAATCCGTTCAACTCTCAGGAGTCATTAAAATGTAACACATTCGTGAGCAGTATTATTGGCAAATATTAAATATTAACGGAGAGCTTATGGGAAATTTTTGAAGGAACTTTACTGACTCTTTTTAGCCATTTTATTTATAATGATAAATATTTGATAATTGTTCGAATAAATATAGCGAATATTAATAGATTGCAATGTTATAAATGTTTCAAAATTGCAAGAAGCAAAATACACAAACAAAAATATTAATAAACCTATTCTCAGAAATCATTCAGTACACAGCTATATTTGATTAAACAGTAGCAATTTTGCAAATTAATAACTCAAAAAATTAAGTAATCGAATATTGTTTGCGAATTTTACAATACTCTATAACCAGAAATGGTGACTGCATTTTAAGTCGTTTACAAGCTCAAGGCTTTTAACCGCCTTAAAGAAAGGGCAATTTTGAGGTTATTCGTGGCTAACATGTTTTCTACCAAAAAGTGCTACAGACGTTTTATTGATATTTATATGTAGATTATGCCGGTTAGAAAAGTTCACTAATCGGTCAAAAACGATCAGTAACAGATGACAGATTAGTTCACTTAAATGAAAAATATTTTTGAGTATCATCTACTTAAAGACATGTATGCCTTCTTAAAGAGGAAAGGTCCCAGAGTTGAATCCTGGGGAACGCCACTTTTTACCAAATATAAATTTAAATCCGTGATGGACCATATAGAATGCACGAGAGAAATCAAGACATATAAGTTCCCCGGAATCAGTGGTTCTAAGAACACCGTCTGCAACTGCTGAGAGAACGAAGGCGCAGCTGTGGCCTGACCTGGACCGTTACCTCCGAAACTAGAAGGCCTGAACGCTCTTTGATGACGTCACGTTCGATAGGCGATGTATCGCCAAGCACGATATTAGCCTAAGTGGTAAAGGAATCGTTTTTTTTTTGCAGGTCTTGAAGGGCTTCCGATTTAAAGAGGATGCCAGTCGTCAACTGAGCCCATCTTCGTATCCCATTCGATTTTATTTTGGAAAAACGAAGTTCCAAAGCAAAAACCAAACACGTAACCGAGCACCATTTTCGTGAAAGATGTATTTGTGGTTGATATTTAATCGACTAATTATTATTAATTGTAATTGTACATGTATTTGGACGAAACTAAGGTTGAAATGATACAGTAATTGCAATTTTATTTGAAATTTTGTTCAATTTCACGAGAAAATTTACAGACATGCTATATAACCAGGGTCTTTAATTTCCTATTATGTGGTGTTTTACCTAATCTATCATTACTTTTCCCACAATAATTTTAAGTAAGGTGTTTGTAGAACAAGTTCTTATAATTGCTGCAATACGTTCACTGCTGTGAATATGACATTTACATATATTAGTATCCGGCTGTGTTCGGTGATATAATTTAAAATATATTGTATTAAAACAGATCGTTTATTATACACATTTAAAAACATCTTTTCGTGTTCAAAACTAATTTTGTTAAATGTAACGTAAGAATATAAAACTATTTAAACAATAAAATCTTCACGTTTTTTGTCAAATACAAGGGACAGTTAGGGAATTGAGTTGAAATAGCATCTTCTTTAAGCCTAGGATTTTTTAAACTTACAGTTATAGTTTCACCGGTCTTTGAGTCTGTAGCTGTTGAAAAATAAATAATATCTTCTTTTACAAAGTGTAACTCACAAATAAAATATACAAAACAGCCGACGGCACAGTTTTTAGGTTATCCCGTTTTTATCGTTTCAGAAAAGGTTTTATTGCTTATACAACACTAGAAAAACATTACGGGTATCACCAACAAAGTAAATATCACTACATAGTATTTTTTTTAAATAAAGCCAATGTAATATGGATAAACCAATTCAAAACGCAAGAAGCGATCTAAACGTGTGAATGTCCAATCTAAATATGGTTGATTGATGATCTACTGCAAAATACGTCACAGCCTGCTGACGTCAAACCGCTTAGGCCTTGTCATATATCAGAGGTGACGCCTGGACCGATATTCATGGGTAATGTAAATACTAATTTGTTTTTCTAGCAATTTTGCGATATCGTACACAGAATACAGTTCAGTAGCATGTCCTCCAATACTTCGTGACTATTTGGAAAAGGTATAATACGGGCCTTTTTCCAGGCCAGAGGCGAAGAATGAAACTATTTTAAGTACATTGATTGAAATATGACTCAAGAACGGTAAGATAGGAGAGCAACACAGTTTAATCGAATCGATACTATTTCTGTCACAGCTGATAAATTGAGAAGAAATGTTACAGATGGAAAATGCATGAAAGGGTGAGATAACCTATTTTAGAGAAACGAAGGAAGTTAACTTTTTGATCACTTAAAAAAGTGCCTAGCCATTTAATGTAAAACATGAATTTTTTTAATTGCGTTAGATAAAAAATTACGATATAAAGCAAGAAGAAACGAAAAACGAAAAATATTTTGATCAAACGCAAATTAATGTTACTTTTCATAATGAAAATTATTTTCAGACGGATGTTTACACGTGGCCATAGTACTTAAAGCGACAGGCTGGTAACCGGAACAGCATCAGCGCCAGCGTTTACAGCACTTCATTTCTAACACCTAACTAGGTTTTCATGCAAATGCAGAAACGGTTCCGAAAATTGAATTATGCGTCCTTAAATCTTTCAGCAAAAAAGTGTTCGGGAAGTTCTCGTCGCGTATAAATTACGAAGTTGATGTAAATTTCCGGTAGACGCGAAAATGCGTTTCATTCCATCACATGCGTCAAAAAAAAAGAAAAGATTTTTTCATGTTAAATGGATAATTTCTCATAAGAATTATACCTCGTATTTATAAAAACCAAAATGACACAACCAATAATTTAAGAAATACATATGTATCTATCTTTCAACAAAAATATGTTATAAGGATTTAACACAATATTACGCGCATCTCATTAGCAATTCAGAATCATATAAGTGTGTGTGAATTAGGTTCTTTTATACCTAATTTAAGTACCAAAATGTATCTGTCTAATGCGCAGTTCCGGGGAAATATTTCTGACTCTTTCAAAAAGAAACCCTAATAACATGAAGCCCTTAGTTTTAGGATATTGGTACCGTATCACATTTTGAGGGGGATTCCAAAAATGCAATAATATAGTAGCATGCATGTTCACTTATCAGATATCCTGTAGATTTCAATCAGACCCAATAACAAGAAAAAACCGTTTTGAAAAATCTCCAAAGGCACAATCTTCCGCGCCCTCGGAGATGACTCACCCTGTATACAACGATATTACAGTCAGTATTCCAAAATTCCGAAATATTTACTGCCATAAACGAAGATACCTAAATGAAACGTATTATTTATAATAATTTAATATACGAAATATTGTAGAAATACCTTTGAATTTACCCTGTTATTTGTTGTAGGAGAATTTTACATTCATTTTGAAGATTTACGAAATGAGGAGAATGAAAAGAAGAGTAGTTTCGTTTTCTATCCACCAAGATCGTTGTTATCTGGACTTATAAATGTTACGGTTTCCCCACCCCAAGGCCAGTTGGCCTGGGGGGCAATTGTGGTTTCTGAAAAATAGCTTTTGTGCGCCAGAGGGAATTTCATATATATCGGGTGGCTATACTGAATACCCTATAAGTTTTAGAGTTACAGCTGGGCTTTCCGATGTAAATATTTAACATAACAGTAGTTATGCTACTTCAAATCGGATGAAAACATTATTCCCAGTTTTAATTAACGATGTGTGTTCGATTACCATATTTCCAATCCGAAGAGTAACAGTAAAACAGAGAGAGAGTTTTTCATCTAAAATTCATCTATAGCTATTGAGTCTTTCAAAGTGTATGCATTCAATTTTGATCCGATTGAAAGGGCTTTAATTCTTTAATTCGTGACTGGATTGGAATGTATGTTTCAATGTGAATGGTGGATGTACAATTTTGAAAATTTCGAAATTTTATTGATAAATAATTTTTTACAATTTCCCTAATGAATTTTGGTAAAAAGAGAAAAGTGTGTGTGTACTAGATTGGTTGTTGGGAAGATTTTGTTAATTCGAAATAGTTCATTGGCACACAAAAACAGCCACCGTTTATATATTTTATGTGTTGTCATATTAGGCATTACGCCTTTATAATTATTTCTAGTGTTTTAAATATGTATACAGCGTTAATTACAACCTCGTATGGAGTTTTTCATACTTTCATGAGAGGGCTTGCTCACCGACATTATTGCCAATACGTAGAAGAAATAAAGATCATCTGTTCTGACATCGCATGATATATGTACAAGTTCATACTAAAAAAGAATGAATAATAAGACACGGTGAATGCTCAACAAGGAAATGTACTACTCATTTCCAACTATCGAATTATATTTTCTAATGAGGTTGATATCCCATCCAAGGTCGCTAAATTTGCCCCTATGCCTAAACTTATCCCTACTAAAGACATCATTACTGATATAGAGTTCGCCCTTGACGGTCTTCCATTTGGTTCGAAAAACCCAAAATTTTCACACGTACCAAACCTCCGAAACCAATCCTTCCTAAACCAAAAATCTAGGTTCAAGAAATCTGAAATCCTCCCCTAAAATTGCTGCACTAAGGGAAACGCTACAGTGATCCTGGATAGGCGGCTCCTATCAACTCCTTAAACGTGATTTTACTTCCTGAATAGAGTGTCCCATCATCAATTCCATTATCATCTATCCCCACCGACACCCAGAAGTCATCTCTCTTGTTATACGGCCACTCTAAAATTCACAAACCGTAATATCCCCTTACGTTCTTGTCAGTACTATTACTGGTCTTAGTATAAACTATCCAAGTACCTTTCTAATCTTCTAAAACTTTACGCTGGAAACAACCAACCTTCTATCCAAAATTCCCAACATTTTGCCAAACGACTGAAAGAGTTGACGATAGATCCTGGTGATTTACTAGTTGGCTTTCATGTCGAATCCTTCTTCACCGAAGTTCCTATACTGGATACAGTAACCATTATTAAAGAGTTCCTTATCTCCAGTAATCAATGGTGATGTGGCTGGTTTTGAAGCATTTCTTTCCTTTACCTCTCTTAAATTTCATGGCAAATGCTACGAGCAAGTCTCAAGTGCAACTATGAGATCTCCTCTGTCCCTTGTCGTCGTTAACATCTCTATGGGAGCGTTCGAACAATAAACCCTATTATCTTACAACCGAAGCGTTGGTAAAGGGATGTTGACAATTTGTCCTTTGTCATCTGGTCTCATGGACGAGACTCCTTAAACAATTTCCTATAATTTCTGAATTTCCAACACGATTCTATACGTTTCACTATGGAGATCGAACCGGATAGTTCCCTTCCTTTCTAAAGACCGCAATCATCTGGAATCTCCAGGTGTCTAAAAGATTGCACGTTCGTGTGGTGGTATGTACATTGGGGAGACAAATCGATCCGTCAGTACTCGTGCTACTGAGCACGCGGTTACTACGTGTAGCCGGGTGCGTGCTGGCTGAGCATAGATTGGAAACTGGCTACCAAATCTAATCTAACTCTGCCCACATTTTGTCTCGCAATCTTTACTATTATAGTAGAAAAATCTACGGATCTACAGAGAGTTTCAAACACCCAAACAATTTAAATCGCGAAGATGGCTACCCGTACACCATACATGGAAATCTCAGCTAGATAAACGTAAACGCAAACGCCACGCTTCACTGATCTGTGACATTCACATGTCATCGATCCAAAACGAGTCCTATACATATAAACCCTTTCGGAATGAATAATCGCCGGTTAGTCTGTAGTAGCAGCAGCAGAAATATCAGTAGCATCAACAAAATCCTGAAGGTGTCCCATAGGAGTGTGGACGAAACGTCGGTAGAAGAAACTACAACGACGCGGTTCATCTTTCAATGATATTCAAGAATATCGTTGAGTTTATTCTTTTATTTTATAATGGTTAATTGCAACTAATCGAATTGAATTTATAAAATGGCTGCGTCGTACATAAACAAATTAGAGTACAATCAATGTAGGTACTCCAAGTCATAATAACACGAATGCAATCATTCGAGATTCGCTATTTCGAGCATTTTATGCGATATCTGGCACGGTATTGCATTTCAGTGTTATTGAATTATTGTAAAATTGTTCTTTACCACAGTGTTTTTGCATATTAATTTCGGCAGATAAACCCAGCACGCCATATGATATAGTTTTATTTAAATTGACAAACGTGCTTTCCATTTCATGGAGTTAATTTTAGCAACAAGCTCTCTAATTTTTAATGTACGTATGTGGTATTAATTGAATTGCAGAATAGTACTGTTCAGATCATTAAAGTAAATAAAATACGGTCAATATTCATATGGAGATATAAAGAGAATTGGTGAAGCAGCGCCTATTTATTTTGAAAATATATGTAAAAATGTTTTCGTAAATATTGATTAATTAGTGGGAGTAGAATTATTGAAAAAACGGAAAAACATATTGCTAAAATTGGAGAGTCTAAAATGGTATGAATATAATATTAATTATGAGTTGAAACAGTACTAGACCATATATGTGCGTATTTGTTTTGTCATACAAAAACGTCGTCGTGCATACAAATGTAAAAGTAAACAATTTTTTTGCGCAGTAACAGTTAATGAAATCAAATTAAAAATTTGTTTTCCAGCATATTGGGAGGTAAAAAAATGTAAAAGTAAGGATATATATATAAAATTTAAGGTGTATGATAGGCGAAACAAATATTTGATTTCAGAGGCAGCAAAACATAATTTTTATTAACGCTTGCACTGAACGCTATATTTGATTAAAATGCACTGAAAAAAGATTTGGATTTATTGGATTTGGACTAAAATTAAGTTTTCAAATTATTACAACTCTCAGGGACTTCAAATTATTGCAATGGGACAATAAAGATTCCCAACTCAGTTAGGAGAACGGCTGACTGATATCGAGAACTTGATAAGCGAGATTTACCTTAGATCCCCAATATGGGATCGAAAAGACCACAATCAAAAAGAGTCCAATAATAAAATTTTGAAAACTGTCAAAGTGACGCGCTTGTCGAAGCTTCGTAAACGCCATGAGCTCTAGTTTTAATGGGTATCGAGAACTTGATAAGCGAAATTTACTTAAGACCCCCAACATGAGATCAAAAAGACCAAAAAATCAAAAAAGATCCCAATAAAAATAGAAGTACTTGTAATAAAGACAATGCCTAAGAAACTAAACGAAGTATTGGATCAAGTAGTTTCCATGGTCGGGTGCAAGCTCTATTTCGTTTAATTTCTTTTCAATAACGGACTTGCTTTTACGATCTATGTCCTTTTCTTCCTTGATTTTAAAGCTTTTTTAAAGCTTATGTCGTATTGTAAGTGTTCCGGCACATGGCACAATTGACACATTTTCAATAATATAACGCTATAATTTAGCAATTTATAATTAATTAGCTCTATTCCGTTTATTCAGTTTCTTTCAGGCTCCACCCTCAAATAGATGTACATTTTATATAACTTTAAATTAGGGGCTTCTTATTGTAAAAAATTATCGAGTGCATAAAAAAGCATATAATCAAAATATGACAAAAGCATGCAGTGTAGATACATATGGAGTATTTAGTTTAAAGAAACAGTTTCCCATTTAATTTCTTAAAACTTAATCCTCCTAGAAAAATTATAAATACGCAAGTAAATTCTGTGCGACCCAGAGTATTTTTGAAAATAGGGCAGACACGCTGTAGGTACGTATGTGGTTCATAGCCAGTATATTCCAGCTAGAGATTCCTACATATTTGTTTTGGTTTCCGAGAAAAGAAGATTGAAAAGCAACTTACTCATGTGGTAAAGCACCAAATTGTCGTTGTCGATTGGTTTCTGATTTTTCTGAAAGGCTTCGTTAGTCGGCGCGAAGATGGTCACTTGCTTCTTGTAGAGGGAGAAATTCGCAATTTCGTTCCGTTCGAGCATCGAGTAGAACTGAAAGAAAAGAGATAAATGTAATTAAGGGAACAAAGAAAGAACGAAACCAATTTTTATATAATACGACGTTATTTCGAATGAATGTTTGTCACGCGGACACGGGTGTAGTAATTGAGAGCAGTAACATTTATCAATCAAATAAAAAAAAAACTGGATAAATCATATTCAATTTAGTATTTATTTATGTCGCTTTTGAGCATTGTGTAATGCTCTACATTCATAGCTTTTATGGAAAGAAAAGAATATTCAACGTCATCTATCTGTGAATTCTTTTATAATAAGAAAATAACAAAAAATGCAACTAGAATAAATTAGGTGCCCCTTTAGCCTTAACTTCTATATAGATATATTTCATATGTTGTTAACCCCCATCAATTTCCTGATGCTGTAAACGAGGATTGTTCGGAAACTACATGTCCTAATACAGAGATGGCGCGAATTCGGAGGAATTTTCATCACCATTCTGTAGAATCATCTTTTAATAGATTAAATGTGACAGCACATAGCGATCTGTCAACTAGTATGTTTTTGACAGTACGCCAAAGTGAACGCCTCGTGTGATTTTGTAAACAATGGAAAAAACTGAGTTGAGAGCAGTGATAAAGTACTTTCATTTGAAAGGCTTAACACCAACCGAAATTAAAGCAGAGCATTCAACACTATTGGAATCCGCTCCTTCGTTTTCGTTGGTTAAAAACTGAGTTGCCGAATTCAAGTGTGGTCGTACGAGCACAAATGATGAACCCCGTAGTGGACGTCCTAAAATTACAACTGCTTCGGATATGATTGAAAAAGTCCACCATCAAAGGATAGTATTGGAGGACCGTCGAGTAAAAGTGCGCGAGATAGCAGACATAGTGGGTATCTCAAATGACAGTGTGCACAGAATATTAATTGAAGAATTGGTAATGACAAAAAATACTCGGCGCGTTGGGTGCCGCGGTTGTTTACACCGGAGCAAAAACCGAATCGTTTGAGTGTTTCTCGTGACCGTTTGACACGTTTTCGCCACAATCCGAAGGATCTTTACGCCGTTTCATAACCGTCGGTGAAACCTGGGTCCACCATTATAGTCCTGAAGAATAGTCCAAACAATGGACACACAAAGGTTCTCCGCCACCAAAGAAGGGAAAAACGGTTTTGTCAGCAGGAAATTTTATGGCAACTGTTTTTGGGATTCTCATGGAATTATCTTGGTTGATTACTTAGAAAAAGGGAAAACAATAAATTGCGAGTATTATGCCACTCTGTTGCAACAACTTAGCTACAAAATCAAAGAGAAACGGCCTCATTTGGTAAAGAAGAAAGTACTTTTTTATCAGGATATTGCACCTGCCCATAAGTTTGCGATTGCGATGGCCAAAATTCATGAATTGGGATTTGAATTAGTGCCCTATTCGGCCTATTCCCCAGATTTGGCTCTTAGCGATTATCATCTGTTCCCAAACGTGAAAAAATGGCTCGGCGGTAAGAGATTTTCGTCTAATTCCGAGGTAATCGCTGCTGTAAATTGATATTTCGAGGACTTGGATTCATCGACCTACAAGGAAGGTATTGCTAATTTGGAATATTGTTGGAATAGGTGTGTTGAGCGAGCAGGAGACTATATTGAAAAATAAAATTTTTGTCGAAAAAAAATTGCGTTTTCTTTGTTAGGCTACGTAGTTTCCGAACGATCCTCGTATAACAGACAGCAGTTTCTTTTATAGGTCCGGCATCTGTCTTTGCCAATTCAAATTATGAAGTATTGTTAGGCCTAAGAAGTTGTGTTTTGCTTCCATCTGGTGGTGGGTAGAAAGCAATAATTGCTTCTTCTTATTTATGTTTGTGAATTATTTCTTCGTTCCAAGTGCTTAGCACTCAGTTTACGTCCTTTATGCAAATTAACATATTGTGTTCTGCTTACTTTTCGATGTATCGGACTGCAGACAAACCAATTCAAGATTTTTTTTGTTTTAATAAATGTTTAAAGAATAAGAAAAACCACTATGCTTTTTTTATTCATAGAAAGGAAGAGAACACTGGGAATATGACAAGTTGCATTAACTGTAGTTATATATAGCGGGCAGGTACTCAATTATTCCTTTTTAAAAGGTATTGCCACACCGTATTACCTTCTTTTGACTCACATTACACTTTCAAATTGCGTAATATTCATTTTCTTAGCTAGAGTACTCGGGATCTTTGAATTTCTTAATTTTCGTGAGAACGCATTCTCTATGCAAAAGAGCAAATTAACCTCAACGGACAGACCGGCTGGCTTTGCGAAATAGCGCCGCTAGCTCGCGAAAGGAGAAGTTCTAATGTAGAATCAGAATAAATTCGCGAAACGTGACTGCAATGCCTTTTGAAGTGCGATTCACCTCACTTTATAAGCGGTTTTCAATGTTTTAAACCCCTTCGGTATGTACACTATCATTCGTTTGCTACCCGAAACGGTCTTCATGAATGTTAACAGATCTTAAGGGGTAAGTTTTTCGACTGGAACGAGAAACGGCATGCTAACTCGTAACGGATCGACTCGAATTCCACCATTAAATATGCAATAAATTGCGAAAATAGTTCCGTGTCGAAATGCATGTTGCTTCCTTGTTAGATGCATTTTGCATGGAATGAAATTTTTATAGCTTTCAGGAAGTTTTCATTGGGGTGAAAATCTTAGCATCAGGTGGAAGAATGTGATTGAGATTTTGTTGGGTTTCTTGGGTTGTTTCTATTCTAGATGTGTGCGTTTCTAGGATTTTTGGATTTTAGACATGAGTTCATTAAACTTTGTGTGTGAATTTTTTGGGTGTTTGTCGTATTTAGTAAAGATTTGGATGTGTGAACTAAGCCTTGAGGAATTCACAAATCTCAATTGGTAAGAACAGAAAATTCGCGTGAGTGAAAAGTTCATGAGACGTCAAGAAACATTTTAATAAAATGCTATATTCAGTAAATGTGTACAAGCTATTTTGTGTAAACATCCAAGGTTATCTTCTTCCAAATAACTTAAAAATAGAGTTTAGCAGTTGTGAATACATACAGCTAAGTAAAAAGTTCGTTATTTTCAGTAAAGATTTGATTCCTGTTGTGATCCATCGAACTTAGGGGCATGAGTCGCGTTGTTCCATAATAAATGATAGTAAAACAAAAAGAAATTGAAGAGCAATTTTTATCGAAATGCCATAAGAAGAAGAATAGCGTAAACTTCATCTCGATGAACGCAGTGGCGTCTTCTTTTTATAATTTTCCTAATATCTTGAAAATGTATTCTTAAATGCAATTAAAAGACTTCACGGTGTCAATGTGTGGCAGTTTGGTCGGAAAAGAATAGAAGACGACAGGACTATAACAATCGTCCACACGGTAATTAGCAATTTGTAAATAATTTGTAAATAACTGCTTCAATATTAACTTCTATCTTACCTCAAATAATATAATTCATAAAACAATTTCAAAAGATCTTTTGTTAAAACATGAAAGCGAGTATTTTAATTTGTTGCCAAAGCTGTAATTAAAGGAATTAATTAATTTCCATCATTCGTAGTGCTTACCGTAGTTATAAAAATGTTTTTCTTGTAATAAAATGTATCAGACCTATAAAATCAAAACTCGACTTTTGATTATATTTGCGATTTAGTTTAGTTTACAAGTAGTGTTCGGCATCACCGTAGCCGTGAGCCCTAGCGACTCATTGTATTCACTGTTAACGTTCGCTTGCAGAGACGCACTTAGGTTTGACGGATCGACAGTGGAAATTGCTGCAAAATTTAAATATATAAATGCTTGTCAATTTAAAGCACAATATTATTGACATTGAAGTCGAAAACCTTAGAAGACTTTCTGGTGTAAAGGGGGTCATTTTTGAGATTAGTACATCCTTAAATATAGAAAAGTTTTCCTCAACGTCTCGATTGAGGCATAAGTAAAGGTAAAGGGTAAGTAAAGAAATAAATTGATACAGTTTGAATCGTCATTTAAATCTGAAATTTCATTTCTACGTACTTTTGTAATATATTCAAGATAAATTTCTATTAAACATTGCGGACATTTTGCTTCAACCGATCTCCAATTGTACTTATATTTTATTTTTGAACAACGCACATTACAATATATTTGCAGTTCGTTTATAATATAGAGGTACTCTGTATTAACAGTAATTAAATGTTCTATCGTTCTTTCTTTTTCGCCAACAGGCGCCCCATAATCAAATCTTGTATGCATATGTATATACAAATGAAATAATAAATAAATATTTAACAACTGTTAAAGGCTCCAGAAAAGTTATGAAAAGAAAAATCTAGGGTGAATGTTAACAAGTTACAACTGCTATTATTCCTATTCTAATTCATCTTAAAAATTGCGTCATCCCTCTATCACTCTGCCGAACACTGGCCTTAATGAAAGTATACTAGAAAATTGGATGAAGATATTCATTTCTTTCTGTCATTGATAGACTCATAGAAAATTGTAGACATAAATCATCATTAATTCCATAGGCCGATAAAGTTCAAACCTTGATAACTCCATTTCAACCTATCAGAAATTACAAATTACTTCACGCTCATTTATAGTCAAAAGTGGAGACAGTCAAGAACTTATTTTCTTCTCGCCTTTATTATGAGTAACTCACGCAGAGTCACTATGGATTATTTAAATTTTCAATCAACTAAAATTTTATTTTTTCATATTACAGCCTTTAATATGCTATGCGAGTTCGCGATTTAATGTTCAAGGGTTTTGATATTTATATTTTAGTGTCGACAACTGTAAAATATGCACGGTTACTACCGGACTTGATACCGAGTGTTATTTAATTTGTGAAGCTATTGCAAAGACAAAAAAAGAATTTATTTTCTACCTATTTGTAGGAATAAATTACATTAAAGATGAACTTAAAGGACGTGAAGAAAATAGAGCGAAAATGAGTTATTTAGCCGTTCCGCCGGAATTATCGTTAGCTAGAGATAGAGCGGAGCCTCTTGGCTATACAAGCCGCTGAAAGATTGAAAATGGATCAGAAACAGGATTGCTGTGACGCAGGTTCTCGGATCGCACTTGGATGAATGTCATTCCACATGGCGCTGATGACATTGACCTCCGACGTTGTATTTTTAGTACTATAGAGTATATTGTTAGATTATAGTTGAACGTTATTGCTACTTATTAATTTCGATAAACTTTTAGTAACCATTTGCCTTTTTAGTACATCTGATTCCGGAATAGTTTTGTCCGAAAGCCAATAAAATCAGTTGCTTATTTCGAAGTTCCGCTAAATATGAGATACTACTTTTTAAATTCCGCTAAATCCACTTTCAGCTATCAAAAAACGATCATCCCAAAATAAAACTTACTATTTATATAAATATTTCTGTTCGCTCATAGCAGCTACGAGTAATGGAATATGCATAAAATTCTTTAAAAACAGTTGGGAAGAAGTGTTTCACCGCTTCTTTTTAATATACCACCATGAAGATATCGCAATCTGATTTTATACGCCGTATGTTTACTATTATTTTGTCTTTATGTTACCTTATTTATTTTTATGCAGCTATTAGGATTATTTTCGTGTTTAAACCAAGCATACCATCTCCATTCAATTTATTACAAATCAATAACCATGTGGAAGGTATGATGGACCAGAAATTTTGCCTTAAAATCCAATCGTCAACCGGAAATGAAGTAATAATATTGGACGCAACAACGGCAGATGAAATGGCTATACCTAAACACCGTGCCTTATCAATGTGGGTAGTTTACGGAGAAGTATCGTAAGTTTAATGGCATTATAGAATGGCCGAGCTTAATATCGTTCTGTTCCGGAGATCATGAAACGTTGAACAACATTACCATTTGATACCGTTAGAACATACTTAAATGCGCAATAAGAAAGTTCGGAGTAAGCTGATTCTATCTTAGAAAAATAAATTTACAGCCATTTCATTTGTATAATGGAAACAAGAATGTGTTGAGACATACAAATTAATTCTGACTGATTAAAGAATGAAACATTCTGTAAAATTAACAAAAATAATAATGTCATTTCCAATTGCATGTGTCAGCATTCATAAAAACGAAGTTACAATTTTGGAAAACTTCTTAGAACAAAGTTTTCTAACTTTTACGTATATTTTCTACTACAATAAATATTCACAGTGGTTCAGTTTGTTCATGTATTGTCTTTTGTTGGGTCGCTTTTTTGGTTATATTTGGAGTTTTTTGGAAGAACTACTCAAAAAAATGAGTCTAATTAGTCTCACTAAGCAAATACAGATAGATACGAGCCCAAAAAACGCTTTTTGCTTTTATATATTGCGAAAAACTAATAAAAACAAATGTTCACTGTTAGAAACCTTTTGTTTTACAAAGTATTCTCGGTAATAGTCGACATATTTTTGCATACCCTGGAACCAATTTTCATAGTATTTTTTCCGGCGTCGAGAATCGTTGTCCACGCAGTTTGTCTTTCATGTGTGGGAATAAAAAGCCATCGTTAGGGGCCAAATTATGACTGTACGGCGGATGACCCATTGGTTCGACGTTTTGTGTGCTCAAAAAGTCCGTTGTTTGAGGCGATGTTGTGGCACCTCGCATTGCCATGGTGGAGAATGGTCCGACGTCGAGCGTTTGCTTTTCGTATTTCCTCGAAGATTTCTGGCAAACATGGTTGTGTACCATTCGGAATTGGCGGTTTTACGATTCTCTAAAACTACAACTGCGAAATGTCCAGCTTTTTCAAAAAAGCAGGCGGCGATTTGTTTCGAATTTCGAGCCCAAACAACGTTGATTGGCTTTGGATCATTTTGGAAGACCCATACAATTGACTGCTGTTTATTTTCGGGCTCACACGAATATATTCAAAATTCGTCACATGTGGCAATGTTTGTTTGCGGTTTTTGAAGCACCCGCAATGGTATTTCTTTAACATTTCTTTCCACCAATCGACACGAGCCTTTTGTTGAACGATCGTTAACTTATGTTATCCAACGCGCACACAGCTTTTTCACGGTTAAATGTTTATCCAATATTGAATGTATGCTAGTCATACTAATGCGTAAGGATACCTGAATTTTACGATAAGTCACATGACGATCTTGCTGTATCAGTTCGCGCACGGCATCCATGTTTGCATGGCATCGCAACCGATTTCGGACGACCTCCTTTAAATTCATTCGTCAGTGAACTACGACCGCAATTAAATTCATTGAACCAACGAGATACAGTAGTTCTATGTGGGGCTTCACCAAGGGTCGAAGTAAGTTGATCGGCGCACTGTTGTTTAGATAATCCACGTCTAAAACCGTAAAAAGCCATCGCACGGAAATATTCACGAGTTATTTCCGTCGTATGGCCGAAAGGAAATTTTAAATCGATGAAAACAAGATAAATAGCGTCCGCAGGACGAAAGGTTCTGAGGACGTATGCCGTCAAAACTGTCAAACTGTATGATGTAAATGTCAGGTCGCATCTAGCAATTCGCAATAGATAAAAGGCAGCTCTTAGGCGTCCTCCTTTTACCCTATTAACTAAATATTTATTGATTCAAAATCACCATATAATCACTTTGACGCTGATATCGTTCCATTTACAAATATGGACGCAATTGCTAAGATACTGAACAAGTTCAGATCGTAATAATTTATTTTGTTGGCTGGCTCACTTCAATATCAGTTGAGCTGGTTCACATTCTAATCGTTTGCAAATCATTTTAGTTTATAACCACTTAGTTATTTTGTAAAAGGAGGGCGCCTCCTGTAACACTAAACACATCCTGTTTAAATTAATTCAAGGGCGACGTTGATTGCTTCTCCTGGAAAGGGTCTAAAAGTTTTTCAATTAACACGGCATAGTATGTCTCAGTTTTTTTTAACTGTTTCATGTTTTAGTTCTTTATAAGTTATGTGCAAGTATATTTCCAAACAATATCAAGTTGCGAGGTAAGGAATAAAGATAACACTAAAGGTATTTTAACCTTTTAGGTCTAATTTTGGTTAGATATGACGAAAATATCGATTCCACTCTAGCTTACTTGCACATTATTATCTAAAATAAATGATCAGCCTCCGTAAAAAGAAGTGATGGTCGATTAACCTGCATATAGCCTAAAATGTCCTATTGTTTGAGCCATGGTGGTTTAATTCACTACCAGCTCATTGAAAATGCAATCGCGTTTCATTCACCAAATTAATTTAATTATCTAATTGTAGCACAAGAACGTTTTGCATTGCAAACTAATTACATTTAATGACTAATAGATAAGATGTAGGCATATACCATTGAATACTGCTCCAAACGTTTCTGAAAACTAATTATGAACCGATTAAGGTTAAATTACACTTCCAAATCTGAAATGTCAATAGAATTTAATCCTGAATTTATCAGTATATTTCCGGTCCAAAAGAATTTTCCTTCGATTTGTAGGGCGTTTCTTAAGTAAACGTATCTGTATTAACAAAAACTTTTAAATCGTTGCGTTGTAATGATAAAGGATCATATATAAGCTGGGCACAATTGGTCTTCACAACAGAATCGTAACAGTTGCGTGGGCCGCGGATTATAGTGTATGTGTGACTCACAGCCGACAGAAGTGATATTTTGAAATCAATACCCGAGTGTAAAAAATAAAAGCTCACGCAATAAAAATGTTTGGTAAATAAAGCGAATATATGCACACGTTGAAGTGTTTTTATTGTCATTATTAGTCTTTTTTGCTTGAAAACTGCATATTTTTATTTTTTTGTATATGTAATGTAATAACTAGAGTAACCTAAACTTGCGGACTCGCATAGGCGTCGGTATTACGGGTTAATATAAGAATACGAAAAATTCATAAATAAACTAAACCGGTAGAGAAGCAAGCATGTAGTGTCGACCTTGAATATAAATCATGTTAAACCGCGCTGAGAGAGATTTCGTTTTAGCACCGGTTGAGCTGTTGCAGAGATTAGTCGAACGGTCAAGGTTATGTACTTACGTGTCGCTTTTGAAAATATAGCTGTGTGTTTTTTGTGTGTTGTAGTATTATACCAAGTACATAATTAGTGTATCGTTTCATATAGAACTAATATTTACATACCTAAGAAAACAATGCCTCGTAATAGATTTGCTACTAATGTACATAAGTATGTGTCACTTTTTCCCCATTTAAAATATGACGGTAGTGCAGTTTTTTGCTTAATATGCAATGTTCGTTTGGCTGCATTGGACAGAACTGATTGCCAGAAGCATGTCAATGGTATTAAGCATATGAGAAATGCAAGAACTGAAATACCTTATACACTATTCCTCATACATTTATTAATTATGTTTACCTCTTGTAATCTTCCGTTGTCGTTGGTCAGAAAAGCAGCTTTTAAAACGTTTTGGCTACAATACGTTCCAAAGTACCCATTACCCTCACAAACACAATTACAGAATCATTTGCCGCGAATGAAAGAGATGCTAGAAAATGTGTGTAAACGTGATTTGTGTTCCAAAAAAATATGGATTACCGTGGATGAGACGACCGATATAAAGAAAAACAGTATTCTGAATGTAATAGCTCGCGTTTTATCTAGCGAGAACACAGCATCTCGATATTTGTTAGCTTGCAAACGTGTTCAACAATGTACCGCGGAAAATATTCAAAAAGTGATAATGAACGCTTTGAAAAAATTTAAAATTGCCCAAGATCAAGTTGTGATGATTGTGACAGATAGTGCAGCAACGATGTTAAGTGTTGGGCGATCCTTAAAACATATATTTCCTAACTTAATACATATAACCTGCGTGATGCATGCTTTGCATTTAGTTGGTGAAGTTGTTCGACAACATTACGGAAACGTTGATCGGATGATTGGAAGTACTAAAGCAGTGTTTCGTAAATCTCCTAAACGTTTAAAAGAATTTCGTAAATTTTGTCCACGTATTCCAGAACCTCCTGAACCAATTTTAACGCGATGAGGCACTTGGCTAACAGCAGCTTCTAACTATTTGATCCATTTTCAATAAATTCAATCAGTTATAATGCGATTTAATCGGAATGAATCCAAAGCAATTAGGGAAAGTCAAAGAGAATTTCAAATTCCTCAACTTTTAGAAGATTTAACAACACTATATACCAATTATACAGTATTACTAGATGCCATCAGAAAACTACAATGTACTGAATTGTCATTGCAGGAATCATTAGACATAGTGGAGAGTGTAAAAATAAATTACACACATTAAATGATACGTCAGGATTATGCGCTAGTCAAAAGTTGGCAGATGATTTAAGGAAAAATCTCGATTTTAATACTTTAGAGGCCGTTTATAATAAGTGTAAGAATAGTGAACTTTTAAGTGATTTTGAAAAACAGTTTCTACATGCAAATGTAACTTCCTTAGATGTGGAGAGATCGTTTTCTATGTATAAGAATATTTTTTCTTGTCGACGCACAAGGTTTAAAGAAGTAACTGTGGAAACATATGCAATGATGCAAGTTTACAGTAGTTCACATCCTGATGCTTCTAATTTGTTGAATAATTAGCAAGTAAGTTTATTTATGAATTTTTCGTATTCTTATATTAACCCGTAATACCGACGCCTATGCGAGTCCGCAAGTTTTGGTTACTCTAGTAATAACCGTAAAAAGTAAACAAAGCAGTTTCTTCAAAAATCTGTTGTACTTAATACCGTAACAATAAATAATAATATAATGAATAAACGTAATTTCTTAACAGTGTTGATAGGATTGTTAAAAAATTTGCACGATCAGGTATGTTTCCACATTTGTCTCGGCGAAGGTTGTTCGTTGTGATGAAAATATGTTCTTATATTTCGAGAAGGACCGTTCAACATCTACGGAAATAACACAGGCATAATTAAAATAATCCTTAGAGTTAGTTAATGCATCTGCACCACCACACATTTGTTTTAATTTCGTATAATCGGAAAACACTGTCGAACTTTGCTATAACGCGACCATTTTTAGCGTCGTTTGTACCGTGTCGCAATGTATTAACTTCGTTCGCGATTTTCACTGATTCTACTAACGACAACCCAGTATTTTGTAATTTTTCTATTGCGTTTAGTAATCGTTTATAATTGTTGCTAATAATTTTTAAATCTGTTTCGCCAGAAGTATCTAGAAATCCTTTCTGGCTTTCCTTAATAGCTGTTACCTCATCAGAGTCGAATTGTAAAATCACAGATTTTACTTCTTGGAAATGTTCAAAATAATAAAAAGCCGCTTGCAACCATGTTCCTCAACGCGCAAGAATCGGCTGTGGTGGTTCGCGAATACCAGAACAAAGCCTGTGAAATGCTCGAATCCGTTTGGGAAATTTGAGAAACACCTTTTTTGTATTTGCTTCATTCTCGAATAGTTTGTGCTACAAGATGTACAGCGTGAACTTTATACGTAATATAAACGGCCTAAACTTCACGTTGTCGCTGCTCCATCGCTCATAAACATCAACACTTGACTAGTTGCCACTTGAAATTGTTGTAACGTATCGAGCACTACGTTCGTAATTGCTTCATTAGTACACTTTTTTAATCTTTTGTTAGCTAATAAGATTGCAAATTTCGGTTTAGCAGGATCTGATACTTGTACTATAATAGTCAAAATAGATTTTTTTTACAATCTGTCGTCTCATCAAGACATAGCCATCTGTTCTTCTTTTAATTCTGCTTTGATCCTATTTTCGATACCTTTACGTATACTCGGTAGCTCTTTCCGTAACGCTGTCCGCGATGGTAAGTTCCGTTCGGGATTGTATACACGCCAAAACTGTCGAAACGGTTCTTTATCGTGTAAGCGAAGTGGTAGACCACAAACAATAAACATCAAAAGTAAATCCAACTTAAATTGGGTTTGAGGTGGCACGCCATTTTTCTCATTTTTATGCTGTACACTATTTATATGTCTTTTACAGTCGTCTTTGTTCCAGCACATTAAAGATATTTTGCAAACTTTACACAATACTTTAGTTCTATTATAGTTCAAATCAGGAAATTCACTGACAAATAAAGTGAGTTTAACAGCCAACGGTGGTTTATTCTTCTTGCGTACGTTAGATATACTTACATACGTATATTTATTTCTACAATTACGAAATTACGACTAACGCTACGAAGGGTTGGTGAGAAACTGTTGCAATAAATCAACAATTTCATTCGCTAGCCCGTGCCAATTCATCTGCAGACGTATGTCGTGTCGTGGGCGCGGCAACCTCACTTCTAAGCAGGCGCGAAGCTCTCTGGCCGGCCTAATCATATATTTCTTTTTGGAAAAATTCAAAATTTTTATAAATAAGTTATTTTTTTTTTAATAAATGAAATAACTTTTTACTTGCTTTTTTATTTTAATAGCAGGAAGTATACACGAAATGCACTAATTTTAATTAAAAATACGAATAAATTCGCATTACACTTTTTTTACTTTCTGTTTTTTTACAAATAGAAACACAAACTGACGTATTATGACGGTCCGTCAGCATCATAATCATTTATCAAAGACCGTTGCTAGATTAGTGACTCTCGTTGAAGAGGCTCATTCCCAAGAGAGGTTGTTACAAGATTTAATGTGTCAAAGTGTTGTGAGCAGAGCATGGACTAGGTACCAGGGCACCTTAGATTATTGTAGAAGGCCTAAACAAGGCAGAAAAATGAAAACAACCCCCATAGAAAATCGTTCTATACGCTTAAGCCATTAATGGCCAAGCACAAAAATATTAGAAGAAGTGTAATATTTGATATATTTCAAATAAATAAAATAGTTCCAACTTGATGAAAAACAATGTTTCGAAAACGATATTTTGGGATAATGTATTAACAAAATATTACGTATGGATATAGCTACGTAATAGTGATATTTTTTTTGAGAAATACTCTCTATTCTTTTTTGTGATACTTTCTCGTGTTCTAATGAACAATTTGGTGGACAATTTCCTATTATCGCTGAAGAACCATTTTTCTTAAAAAAATGTAGTTAGAGAAAAAGTTATCAAAAAATAGCCTGTGTTGCGATGAATTTGGAACTGCAGCCAATAAATCTCACTATTCAACTGTTGTGGCTACAGGATATTGAGGTTTATGTACTTCAGTAGATACTCCTTCGTAAGGCAGAAATTGGTAGAGATAAGAAAAGACACCAAATTTTAAATCCAAACTGCACAGGTTTTCCTTAGATGAACGTTTTAGTTGAATGCCTATCAGAATATAATGGTCGTATTTAGCGGGCACGACCGTTGTGGGACAGTTGAGTCAATATCTGAATCCGCTGTCAATATCTGCTTATTGATAGACAAATTATAGGAAAGTGTACCAAATTGTAAATATCTTCGACTAACAGGGAACCAAATGTTTTGTTTCATTTTTGGCTTTTCCTTTTCTGGTTGTACTTGATTGAAGTACATCTTCAATAGATGACTTTCCACTATCAAATTTCTTGTGCGAGTGTATTTCAAGTGTTTCAGCAACATCTACCATATTTGGTTACTCCATAAGGAGAGCATCATTTACATCGTCTTCGTCTGCTGGCGGAGGAACAACCACCATTTCATAAATTTATACAAAAACGTATTTTTTTGAAAGCAGAGGTAACAAACGAACTAAATAATTACATACTCATACATCTATCATTCTGAAAAAGCGTCTCAAATAGCAATACATTTTTAAATTTTCACTACAAATACGGTAAACAATCATGTACTTTGTTATATATAAATATATATTATAAAACGGCAACAATGAAACAAATTTCTAGTGTCTCTCGATATTTAATCACTAATACAACTAAAATACTTCACGGAATCGCTTAGCAAAGAAGAATAAAAAAAATTGTGTGGTAATAGTTTTACTTTATAGATTATGCCAAAGTATCGAAAACGAAACATTAAGTTTGCCGGGTTGCAACTGTCATCGCTAGCGATGAAAGTTACATCTCTGTAGCCAAAACAACAGTTCATTGGATAATAAAGATGTTTTGTATAGGGTAATTGTGTAGGAGACATTTTGTAATATTCCGTGTAAATTTTATAAAGCGATGTGCGCTGAAGTGAAATTATCAAGATGTAAACAATAGTTGTAAACACGTTTGATTATAAAACAGCATTTTGTATATCCCGACGTTTAATCCAATTTGTCCAAAGTAAATATGATTTGAAATCAGTAATATATGACATATAAGGGTGCAAAAAAAAATACTTTAATGTTTCGTTTATAATACTTTGGTCATTAATGGGTTAAATGCTAAAAGGAAAAGGTTTTGCACTGCAAGGGAATTAAACCAAGACCTTCAGCTGGTAACGTCATCAGCGCGGATACGATAAGAATATATAGACTTGCCACGAGTCCCACATTGACCGCAGTTCACAAAACAATTAGACTCGAATTTGCTTGACAACATTTAAATACGGGTACCAGGAATGGAGACATGTGTTATTCACTAATGATTCAAACTTTTGCCTCTTCACCAGTGATCGACGGGAAACATGTATCGACATGTAAGTTTGGCCGAACGTACGAATCTTGTAGCAGTAAACCGTGGCTTTATAACTGCACTAAGGTATAGAAATGAGATTGTCATCTTTATTGTGGAACCTTTTGCAGCTTTTCATGGACCAGAGTTCGTTTAGATGATAACCAGGAATGCAATTTCTATCCACGTAATATGAAAATTTACTGCTGCTAGTGTGCGCATGAGTAGGTGGGAAATACGGATGGGGCCGTGGTAGGTATTGCGGTCTGCTGTGTTTAGTATAATATACCGTGCTGCTCAAGTCGCTACGTAAATATATGAAGCGGGGAATACGGTGGGAGAATGAGTGACGCACACCGCGCTTATATTTTGATACATTAATTTAATTTATTCGTAGGCATAAGTGTTTTCTCAGGGGCAAGCATTATGTTTGTAATATGCTCAATGCTATATGATGTTTACACAAATATTTATATGTGTGGAGCTATACTATTAAGATATTGCAATCATTGTTTTTAACAGTTTTTACTCGTCAAGATACTATTAAAACAAATAAATATTAAAGTAATGTATGACTTTCGGTAACCAACAAGTGCCTTTTATATTTTCAACAATAAATCGTCTCCGATTGTCTCGCAACAAAGTTTTATATCGAAAAGCCTTCTGTCCACGTCGCAAGAAACTACCACTGATATAAGAAAGTTTCTTATATCATCTTCGTTATAGTTTAAATTGTGAACAAGAACATTATCCCCATTTTGGTGAAAGCAGATATTATTATCAATTTACCTAAATCAGGATTTTTGTTTAGCCTGGTTTTTATTGAAATAGTTAAAATTTTTAGTTAATTAAACGTAGTATGTCATTTACAAATAATTGTTAGTGTAGGTATTGCCGCAGTGCATTATTATTCAGCCAATTCCAAGTGCTAAATGCTACGCTAGTAGGTGGCCTGAAATCGCATCCCTGGTGATAACGTTCGTTTGTACATAGCGAATATCGTAAGACACGAGTTTATCGTTGGGATTATTAACGTTTTAAGTTGGCCAGCTCCGAATCTAAATCATATTGAGCATTTATGTGATATGTGTAGGAAACCTCAAGCACATGTGAATTCTTCAAGGATACTAGCAGAGCTCTCTGAGCGACTACAAGAAATATGGCACCAAAATCAAGAGGAATATTCTATGTTAACGTTTAAATTATTAAAATAGTTTTCGGATTATTATTAATAAAAATTAAAAACATCGTTACCTATGTATAAATATTGAATGATGCAATTAAAAGTTTATGCAGCACGGTTATCGCACTGGCCGGTCAGCGGTGACAGCTGCTGTTGATTTTATCGATTGTATGTACAGGTACATTGACGAGGGACATACGGTGGCGGCTGTCTTCTTATAACTAGGGCGTTTGACTGTGTTGACGCAAATTTTGTTTTAAAAAAGCTTTGTGCTTTGGGTATATGCGGAAATACTTTGAACTGGATGGAGACTTATCGGCGAGATAGATCCTCATGGTGTCGACTGCGGCTTGCCAACAAGGCTCTGTGCTGGGGCCTTTTATTTTCACAACTTTTATAGATAGCTCACCTAACCATCTTTCGGGCTGCGTTACGTTGTATGCAGATGATGCAGTGGTTGTTCTCAGAGCAGAGAATGAAAAGGAATTACAAGTTTTATCATATGTTTGTGACAATCTCTTGATTTTACACACTTGATTTTTACATTTACATAAATTATATACATTGTATGTATTATTATTATATTGATGTATCCCATGTCGTTTATGATTGACGGAAAAAATATGTTGGTAGATATTTCTTCTATAATCTCCCATATGAAATAAAAACCCGAGTATCATTTTACTCAACTTAGGAGTTACTTAATTATAGCTCTTATACTATTTATTATATTTTGCGCAATTGCTTATTTATGTACGTGTTTCTTGTCTTTATACATTTTATTTGATTTATGTGTTAGTATGTTTTTATAATATACCGATCAGGAAAATGCGAAATTAGCCATATCGCTATCCTCTCCTCGCTCTCAAGCGGGCAATAGATGGCTCAAGGTTACCGATGTGGTTAGTTACGAGGTAGATTGCCTTATGTGCGGACGATCTTAGTAAGAATTTCTGGAGTATTTATTTTTCTTTTCCTTCATTTCATCAGAATCTGTGTTTATTTTCGTCTTTAGAATTTCTTATTAATTTCGTCTAAACTTCGTAGCAACAACAAAATAAATATGCGAAACTCTCATTTCCAGGCGACCTTGACTTCAAATTATTCTAGCTTTTCGTGTAGAGGTCTACATCCCAACATTGTTCCAAATGGATTAGCACGTCCCGCATCGAATTGGTGGGATATCACACAGTCCCCTCCACGCTCTCTCGCATGTACGGTGAGGGAGCGAGGAGGGGATACCGAGATAGCTAATTTCCCATTTTCCCAATCTGTATATACATTATGCTGTGTTGACGTATCCAATACCGTGTATGATCAGCTGGAATAAATACATTATTATTTTAGGGCGAAGTATATTAAATATTGAAATGGGATTTAATTCTATCCTATTTTTTTAATTTCAATTATATTTATGGATCTACTACCCGACATATATAGATGGAATTACTCATGTGGTTACGAAACACACGTAAATTGCAAATGGACTTGCTCCAATGGTTGTACGGATGAACATACGTTTGTCCGACCAGGTTCTGTAATGCTGAAACTGCTATTTGGCAGCAGGTGGAAAGTTCGTATCTGTGTCTGACACAAATTGGCGTCATTCATTTGCAGTGTTTCGCATTATCACTATACAATTAACATATAACTGTAGTAATATGCTATGATAGCGCTGAGGAACAAAAGCTTTAAAAGTGAAATTATTGAATTTGGTAAAATAATGATTAGCGCATATTATTCTCTATAAATGTAGAACGCAAATTCTTTATACGTACATTAAATTGGCATTCAATATAAAAGAGTAGTAATAAATAAATAATAAGCTGTGCAAAACTAAAGCACAACAGAAGTGTGTCTGTTAACGAAAAAAGAATTTGAAGACAAGATTGTATTTTTAAAATTTTAGCAATGGGTAGTTTCCCTAAATTCCTCATCTGCTGTTAATTTTAAGTTGTATGAATTTTAGTATTCTTCTACTCAGAATTGATCGCTTTGTAACATTCTATTCAACGAAATAGTATGTTCCGTTTGAAAAAATACCATTTCATCTTCACGTAACCTTGACGCGTGTAATATTAATTGTCCCTTCGTATGATGCAACTTTTCTATGAAACTTTTTTCTTACAGTGCAATTAAAGATATTTACATGTGTCAAGATACATCGACCATACGGCACATACGTCACTACACTTTATTTTAAAATATAAATTGTCTGTCTCTTAGAATAAACTCATGATAGTTAGCGAACTTAAAGCAGCGTGAACGCATGTGATGACAAATGAGCAATTTCATTAGGTTATTAAAATTTAACAACTGAAAATAGTGAAGCAAAACGTTAAGTCAATGAATATAAAATAAAGACCTCAGTACTAAATTTCGAACTAATAACATCCCTGCTAAGAGACACATAGAGTACATACCCATAGAGTGGAAAAATGGAGTCATAATAAAGCTCCCAAAAAAGGGGATATACAAATATGTGAGAACTGGAGGGGAATAACTCTACTTTGTACTGTAAATAAGATTCTAGTAAATATCATACATGAAAGAATTAACAAAGTAATAGACAAAAAACTCAGGAAAGAACAAGCAGGATTTAAAAAGGGGAAAATTTTGTATTGGGCCAAATTTCAAAAGCACGATTTCTCGAAAAAACAAAAAAAGAACCCCACTAGTATGATTTCAAGATTTTGCTAAGGGTTTTTTATAGCATAAAATAAAGCCTTTTTTGGAGATTTTGAAATACAGTAGAGTTCCGCAAAAATATCTAGATATTAAAAAATGTTTTAAATCAAACGTGTCAAGTTTGATAAAAGGATGCCTGCAAAAAAGAAATTTAAAATGGGCAGGGAACGAAGCAGGGCTGCATTGTCCCCACTGCTTTTCAATATGCAATTACATATTAGACAGAACAATTGCTGCTACCCTCACAGAAAAAGTGGAGCATTCCGAGTTGCTCACTTCTGTAGAGGTCGATATATCTATTAATTTCGACAATTTCGGTGATTAGTACAGTTGCTCACTAGCGCCAAGAGGCAGCGGCGGAGGTTCGATACAACCCTCAGTATAACTGCGAGTGTCAACCAGATCTGTTGTGTATACATGTACGCTGCCGTAAATACTATTTCGTAGTTCTACGTTTGTTTTAAAAATGTTGCCTACGTCGCGAAAACGACTAATGTTGGACAAAGTTATAGAATTTATAGCAGAAATGCCTGACCTAAATTATGATGGCGTTAAAATTCAATGTGTAGTTTGTAATATCCCTTTAATGCGTTGGTCCAAAAGGGATTGTCTACGTCACGTAAATAGTAAACAGCATTTCTCAAAAAAAAATTGCACACGACACTATGACAAATTTAAATTTAATTTATGTGTTATCTTTATTGCATGTAATCTACCGTTTAATTTACTAGACAAGGAAGCATATGTCTTCTTTTGAATAAATATTCGGACTGCAAATTACTAAATCGGGCATCGTTACAAACAATTGTGCCATCTGCTCGTGAACATGTTGAAAAAAGAATTAAATCGGAGTTGAAAGATAAAAAACTGGTTATGTGTGGACGAAACAACAGACCGTAAAAAACATTCTGTGGTTAATGTAATGGTACGTACAATGGAACCACATCAATCGCCACCATCAATTCTATTAGCTTCCAGACGAGTACAACAATGTACTGTCGAAGTAATTTCAAAGTTAATGTTAAATACATTGGAAAAGTTTGAACTTTCAACAAACCAACTGTTGATGTTTATGAGTGATGGTGCCGCAAACATGCTTTCTGTAGGCCGGTCTCTTAGAAAACATTGTGCTAACTTGTTACATATTACGTGTAAAATTTATGCTTTCAGTCTTGTGGCAGATAGTATTAGAAAATGTTATCTTGAGGTATACGCTTTAATAGCGCATACAAAAGCAGTGTTTGTCAAATCCCCAAAACGTATTCGCAAATTTCACAGACTGTGCCCCCGTATGCCTGAGACACCAGACCCTGTTCTTACACAATTCAGTTTTACTGCTGATGATGATAGCTTGGCTATCGAAACTTGCGTCCAGTACGAGTTAAGTATTGTGGCTTTAGTGAACTGTTTCACTATGCTTAGACGTTGGGGAACATAGCGACAGCCCGCGTTTTATTATCATAAATATTTTGAGAATATTAAGAACGTGGTTTTGCAATTTGATCCAAAGGAAGCTGCGGCTATCAAGGAAAGCCAGTCGAAGTTTCAAGATAGTCAGATTAAAACGGATTTAAAAATTATTCAGAACAATTACTTCGGACTAGTGGAGGCAATAGAAAAATTACAAAATCCTTCGGTGTCGTTAGTGGAATCTCTGCAAATAGTGCAACATGTTCACGCACAGCTATGCGCGGTAGAAGACGCAAAAAATGTTCTAGAAAGGTTTGAAAGTGTTTTAGAGAAAGATTTTGATTTTGGCACATTAAGACAAATTTGTGAAGGTGCGTCAACAGAACCGTTAAGATTATTTTAATTACGCAAATATAACGTCACTAGATGTAGAACGTTCGTTTTCTGCATATAAACAAACTTTTTCCTCACGCCGCACTCGGTTTGCCGAAACAACTGTGGAAACATATCTAATGTTGCAGATATCTAACATCAACATTATTCACTTTGTGATTTCACGGAAGACTTTTAAGACGGTAACTGTTTGAGCACGTATTATATTTTATTTCTGTCCATTTATTTTGCGTAAACTTTTATGGGCCCGCCACTGGCTGTTGGCGCAAATTAAGCAACAAACAAACATAAATAAATGAAGTTTTATTGAAAACATATACAGAGCGGACCTAAACTTTTGAATGACAGAAGCTACCATTTTTAGAAAAAATAGGTCGATTTCTGTTTTATGTGAACTTACTTTTGCCGTTATCGACAGTTCAATTGTATTTCCGGTGTCACTGGAAGTGACGTCAACTCCCTTATTTTAAATAGAACACCCTGCATACTTTACAATTAGGTACTTGATGTTTATCTTACGCGGTCCATGCGGAAGCCATTGCAAAATGAACAACATAAAACACTGAAACTTAACCACATTGCATATCAAAAACTAACAAACTTAAGCATACCTACCACAATTAATTAATTACAATAAAGTTCGAGAAACAACAATTAACGAAACAAGTTAAAATGATATAAAATAATAACGAGCACAAAGAACAAAAGTATGACAAATGCACGTTATAATAACAATAAATAACAAAAATAATTTACGCTTTTAGAACTGAGAATTGATAGTTTGGCAATTGTTATAATTACTTTGCTTAGCAACGAGCTCTTTAGATCTGTCTGGCATCATAAGAAACAATTTGGCGCTCTTTCCTAGCCAACTTTGCGTCACAACAAAAACGGGTTACCAAAACCTTTATTGCTACATATTGTCATATTTTTTAAGTTAAAGTATAACATATGTTATATCGTTGGATTCGTCTTTCGATTGCCTTTCCAGAAACGTAAAAATATAGAGGCTATTCTATGACACCGGAAATACAATTGAACTGCCGATAACTGAAAAAGTTAGTTCACAAAAAATAGAAATCCATCTATTTTTTCTAAAAACGCTAGTTTCTGTTATTCAAAAGTTAGCATGGGAGGGAGGGGGGGGGGGCATTTTAGGTCCGCATTTTATATAAAGCATATCAACTAGACAAAAAATGATGCTGTTATTCTGAGTAAATAACAAATCTAAGTAAATAACTATGTTCCAAAGAAATTAAGTAACTAGTCTAACCAAATAACTATTCCGTACAGACTTGTTGTTTATTATTACGTATTTTTTGAAAATACGAGCGCAAAAAGCATAGTTTATCAAGACTAGGATACCCTAATTGTGATCTAATCTTGCTACAAACTAAGTTAGCTGCTGAAAACGCTCTTTCCGATTCCGCACTTGTTGGCCGACAGGTTAGTAAAAAATCATACATTATATTTCCCTCTTATATTTTGCTCTTCAAAATAATTTATTTCTTTTTCAACTACTGGTATTAAATTTTTATTTTTACCTTGCATTAGAGTCGGTACTTGACAAGATATCTCGGTTTTTCCCTTTATTAAGAGCTGCAGTTTATCTTTCATAGATAGCGTAGCTGATGTTGAAGGAACTGACTCAACTGACTTTAAACATCCAAAGTTTTCGGAATCAGAATCATTAGTTTCTGATAATTCAGTGTCCATTATCACACTCAATTTCTTCTAAATTATTTTTTCTATAAAACACTTCGGTTACCGCTAATTGTATACCCTGTGCGAGACACAACTGATGGTTTGTACCGATCAGTTTTCCTACTTTCTTCATTATTGATCCTCCATTTGTAGTAATTCATACTATATTTTTGAAAGAAATATCAAACTCCTGTAATTTATTTTTAATGAGAGTTAAACATTTATCGACGGGAATAGATCCATGAATACGACATAATCCAAGGTTAAAAAAAAATCACATGTATGAACATTAATGTTCGTGTATCGACGGTTCTTAACAGATGTCCACTCATCTAACGTTAAACTAAATGCTTTGAGTTTATGTTGTGATATTTCGTTGACTACTTGTTTCTTAAATGTATCTACATATTCAAAGACTATTTTTTTAATTGTATTCGAAGATGTTGGAATATTTGTATACCCATTTGCGATTAACAGCATCCGCCAATCTTGTGATGTACAAAATTTAGTAAATGGAATTCTGTCTTGTGCCATCATTCATGCTAGTACGGCAAGGAAAGATTTATCAGTTGTTTTCTTGAAATATGAAATAATTTTTGACTGGGAATCCTCGCCAATTTTGAAATTAATATTTTCATTCGGAGTGATACTATCATTAGTTTTTTCTTTTTCTCTTTTCAATAAATTAATGTTGTGCTGACTTCTGAGATGGCTGTGTAAACTGCTGGTACTTCCACCAGATGCTTTAATTTTCTTTAAACACCGTTTACATACAGCCACATCTTTTACTTGTGTACGGTTAAAATAGTACCACGGTGAAATTTTATCCATAATTACGAACAAGAGATAATTTAAATGACAATATAATTTTATTAGGTCCTACACTTCTTTTAGTTTTCTTGAATTTACATATTTTAATTAAAAAACCCGTACAGCGTGAATAATACTTGCATTATGTAATCAATTATTCCAATAAATTTACTATTACAATCGGTTATAGTCTTTTATTATTATAGCAATATGTATGTTATATGTAATTATTCTTACAAATACTTCTTATCTTCGGTTTTTTTCTATAACCACTCGCACTGTTCGCTGCACCCACTAGAATAAATTCAGAGCTAAGAAGGAGAGCGGCGTGCCCCTTTCAGTATAGATACTGAACACATCTAAACCTGTTCACTGCACGTTACAACACGTTGTAAGCGGTATGTGGCTACAAAAGCAATACTTCAAGTGCGGTTTTTAAAGAGCGCCAAAAATTGTAAAAGACATAAACTAATGTGTAAAATAAAATATTTTCGTTTAAGTAATGTAAGGTTTTAAAAACCTAAAAAATAATTATTTCTATACTTATTCTGTTTGTATGTATATGTATTTAATATTCTTCTCAATTACCGGTAAAAAATCGCAAAATATCGGTAAAAATTTTGAAAGAATTTTCGCAATTTATTGCAATCGATATGTGTTTTAAGCAAATCAATTTACATGCAAGCAGGCTATTAAAATTTCCATAACACACTATTAGCTAGCGCTTAGTACTAAAAGTGTAAGCGGAACTTGCTAGGATTTTATTCAATAAAGTAAATTAATTAAGTGCATTAAGGTATGCAAATGGTTTTCTCAAACTTTGCGGAACATCCATGTTTAGATTAGAATAACACTTTCGAGGTGGAATGTATAAACATTTGCTTAGCGAAGATCTCTTTTCTTTAGCATTATCATCTTTAATATAAACAGTAAGCGCGTATCAGCGTATTATGTAAACAGTAACTATGCAAAATTTCCTGTAGCACTGCTGAAAATGTAGTTCTAGAATAGTTGAAGGTAATTGGCCATCCGCTAGGCAGTTGGAAGCAGCTGCTCGAGTGCGGTGCGTTTGCTTAAGAAAGAATTCTCGCTAAAGTAGTTCTTCCGGCGCCCACAGTGTGGGTCCGTGGCATTGCACTTTACGCTTGCTCGTTGAGATGTGACCTCTTGGACCCTTAATCACCTCTGCTGGATCATTTCATGATTGACATTAGCGTTTTTTCTTCTTTTGTTTCGGTATAGGGCGTCTATGCGTTTGACCTCACGCAATTTTAAATAAACAGTTGTATTTAATTAAGGGTATTCTAGAGAGTTACGTAGCAGCACGAGTGTTATAAATTGTCGGTAATCATATCATAAGTAAAGTCGTATAGCGATGTTGTATGCATATGCATACAGCTAAGTATTTGGTTTTGACTTAATAAATGAAGTAATACCAAATAAAGCATCAAATAAATTTAAATAACGCCTAGTTTTTTAAATTGTTATTGCTCGTAAAGCAATTATTTTGATAGGCATTAGTTAGTTTCATTGCTGTGCTTTTTAATAAACTTTTATGGTTTAGCTATATTTTTTTTTGGTTTTTGAAAGTAATTGTTAGAGAATCGTTAGTAGAACATTACAATTATTTAACTAACGATTGGAGAAAAGGTAGTACTGAGCAATCGATTGGTAATTGTTGTGGGGCATTTTTTATTCTGAAGAAATGTGTATCCTTACATTCAAACAAATAAATAATACTAGCTATGAGAAATATAAGACTTTTTAATATAATTTCTTATAGCTTTCAATATCTATGGACAGTCAGATTTTTCAAACAGTTTATGTCACAAATGTTATTCATTTATGAATATATTTTCAATTGTAGATGTTACTTTGTATTTTTTAGAAGGTTCAAACCAACTCGAAAGTTTGTCTTTTTTTTAAGAGATTGTATATACCAACCGTTTTTCCAATATTGCCTTTAGTGCAAGACATAAATGCTTGATTGGTGATTTCGTGGCAGTTGCACTAATATCCTAAAACCATAGATACAAATTTTTCTGTGCACCAATATATTGAAATGTTTTATCTAAAATCTAGAACGCTTGGTACTTACTGACTGAGTAAAGTACCTTAAGTTGGTAAACGTAGATTTTTCATTTCAAATATCTTTGCGAAGTTATTTGGCAGCGATATCAGGCGATAGTTGACAATATCTTCAGGCGACTCAGTTTTAAATATTGGACATACCTTTGAAATTCTCCACACAGCAGAAAAGGCGGCGCTTATGAGTGCCAAATTAAAGACAATTGCCGATGGGTTCGCAAGAACAGCTCCACAATCCTTGACCAAGCAACTCGGTATTTCATCTCGACCCGAGGTCATTTTGTTTTTTAATTTTCTGAAGGAACCTTCAACCTCTGTTTCACTTACAAAATACAACATCTGACAAGTTTCATCCGTGACATACTCTGCTGAAATAGCTTGTAAAACCAAGGTTACTGTTGTTCCAATTCATTAGCCCAGAAATACGAGTACGGCCGTTATCACCGAGAGGACAAGGCCTTAGCGCTCCTCGATGACGTCACGCTCGATAGGTGATCTATCGTCATGCATAATATTAGCCTAAGCGGTAAAGGAATCGTTTTTTTTTTGCATTTTTATATTAAGTTTTGAAGGGTTTCCAGTTTAAAGAGGATGCCAGTCATCAATTGAGCCCTTCTTCGCATCCCATTCGATTTTATTTTGGAAAAACAAAATTTTCAAAGCAAAAATTAAACACGTAATCAGGCACCGTTTTCGTGAAAGATGTATTTGTGGTTAATGTTTAATTATTATTATTTGTAATTGTACATGTATTTGGACGAAGCTAAGGTTGAAATGATACAGTGGACATGCTATTTAACCAGGGACTTTAATTTCCTATTATGTGGTGTTTTACCTAATCTGTCATTATTTTTCTCACAATAATTTTTAAGTAGGGTATTTGTAGAACAAGTTATTATAATTGTTGCAATACGTTCGCTACTGTGAATATGACATTTACATATGTCAGTATCCAAATGGCTATGTTCGGTGATATAATTTAAAATACATTGTATTACAACAGAATGCTTATTATGCATATTTAAATATCTCTTCGTGTTCGAAAATAATTTTATTAAATATAATGTAAGAATATAAAACTATTTGAACAATAAAATCTTCACGTTTTTTTGTCAAATACAACGGATAGTTAAGGAATTGAGTTGGAATAACATCATTTTCGAGCCTAGGATTTTCTAAACTTACAGTTATAGTTTCGACAGTCCTAGAATCTGTAGCTGTTGAAAAATAAATAATATCTTCTTAAAGTGTAACTCAGAAACCCTAGTATACATTGTTGAAGTAAAATTCTCCCTATGCAGTGCACAGACCCATTTTTTACATATCGGAGGATCAGAGGGAAAATCGAATGTGTGAACTTTCGGTCCATTCTTATAATTACCGCGGCAGGTATACAGCATTGTTATAAACACGTAATACACAAAACACCTTTAGACAGCCGACGACACAGAACACTTGTAGAGAACACTTGCAAATAAAACAGCCGACGCCACAGTACACAGTCATGCTTTTACGTTACAGAAAAGGTTTTATCGCTTATACAACACTAGAAAAACATTACAGGTATCACCAACAAAGTACAGAAATATCACTACACAGTATTTTTTTAAATAAAACCAATATAATTCGGATAAACCAGTTCAAAACGCAAGAAACGAATCTACAAATATGGCTGATCGACTCCTTACTGCAAAATACGTCACAGGTATGGTAGTAACGGTACGGCTCCGTTTATCTCGAACAAAACTTTTGAGGATTATTGACAATAGATGCTTCAATTTTATTGACATAAGATTTGTATGCAGCTTGAGTCTGTTTTTTACTAAAGGAGTATTTTTAACTTTTTTTAAGAACTTGTGTTGGTGTTTTTTTGTAATCCTGAAAGTAATGTGCTTTTAGTTTAAGACTGTTAACTATGTCTTTATTAAACCACGGAGGGTTGCTAGTACTTTTATTTTTTGTAGTGGTACAAGATCAAATAAGGGCTAGAATTTACTACAGAGGTGTTCGCAAATTATACTTACATCATTGATTTGCTTTGAGAGTGACCAGTCGACTTGCAAAAGAGCATTGCACAAACTAATAAAGCCAGCCTTTTTAAAATTATATATTCTCGCTAGTGGATCTGATGCAAATAATTTACGAATAAATTGCTCAAATTAATCTAAAAAGTATTGTTCAGTAGATATCTTGGGCGGTATATAGGCAACGTATGAGTATACAGTGAAAGAGTTATTAAATGCCTATTGTACCAATAGGAACACATTCATTTAGTATTTTTATGCTGAAAGGTATGTTGACGGTGCACTAAATTTCCATCATAGCAACCTACAATACACTTATAAGTAAGATGATTTGTTGTTGATTTGAAGGAAGTCACATAAAGCCAGTAAGAGATGCAATTTAACACTTGAAATGAATTCGGCAAGTGATTTTGGGAAAATAAGAAAAGAAAATTAATAAAACTTTCTCAACAAAAATAAGGTTATGTCAAGAGAAGTTACGGTAATTAAAATAACAACCTACTAAACGATATATGTACACAGGCATACCAGGCGAAGAGAAGAATCTTAGAGGATGGGTTAAGAGAAAAACTGGAAGAGAAAGCGAAAATATAGAATCGAACAATATATCAAGAATGACTGAAAACTAGCCTATGATGATTGCTACAAAATAAAAACACAAGATTAGAGCGAAAGAATTGGCAAACAAGTTAAAAGCTATTAGTCCATCCTTGGGCTATAGGTTGGGCATAGTACTTGAACATAACGGAAATGCTGATAAATAAAGAGTTGACACATTGGAAGAAGCCGGAAGAGCAGACAATATCTTCTAAAAATACATTATTGGGGCAAAACTGCCAAGAAAGATAAAGACACAAGTATATAAGAAAGTAGTGATTTTGGGGTGTATATATAGCGTGTCCACCTAACGTGCAGGTGGAAGATAATTCCATCCCTGAGCAATTTAGAGAAAAAAACCAAAAATTATTCGGAGTTAACAGGTAGTTTTTGCAAGTTCACGTTAAATGTTAAACGCTAAGCCTGTCTTCAGAGCGCATGAGCAGCAACTTTACGTACCTTAAATTTTAACGGCCGTTCGCTAACTCGGCCACAATAGTATAATGCTGTAGCGATTCTTCGTATTCTGTTGAATATTTACCAACAAATTTGGAGTAATATTTTGCATAGTGTTCAAATTACGGGTTGCATTAAGAAATCCATCCAGAAAGTTTTTTCATAATCATTTCTGTTTAGCTAAATTGCATAATTTTCTAAATAACTTAGTAAGTTATTTTTTTTACTGCTGAAAAAACTTAGTGTGTGGCACTTGAAATAGACCTACTATAGTCTATTTTTTAACTAGATAGGCCACCTAAGAAACCCGTTTCACACTTGCAAATAGTAACTTTTTGTGGCGCGAATTTTAAAAATGCGAATGACGTCACTGATCTATTTTAATTATACAAGAAAGGTAGTTCTGTATCTTGATTTAATTATGTAGGTATAATTAGTAAATGTTGCAAATTATAGATATATGTTATTAGTGTATCTTTCCAAGTTAAGCAAGCAACAATTGCATATTAAGAAAAGTAGTGCAAAACAATATAAACACAGAAGGAATGAATTTCAAAATAATCGAAAAATTAAAACATCTTTATTTAATATGATAATGAAGCTTCGCTTAAACTGTCCGAGTTCCTATCGCCATTTGGCCCAGTTGAAATTATGAGTTCCTCCATAACATCATCAATCAGACCGTCCAACGCCCACATCTTTTCTTCTTCTTTAAATACATGCTCAACACGTTTCTTCCAATTGCTGTTTGTTACGTTTTTAATAGCATCTAACAACAATTGTTTTACTTCCGCCATTTTAAATGTCGTATTTTTTGCAGCAACTTCATTCTTTATTTAAGCCCAGATCAGCTCTATTGGGTTAAGTTCGCAATGATATGGAGTCAGTCTTAAAACCATTTTTTTGGCAGCTGATGCCATTTCATCGACAACATATTTTTTATGGGCTTGTTTATTCATTCTGACTAAATGCAATAATTCGCACCGCACCATGTCTTCCGAAAGCTCAATATTCTTCAATCGTAGCCAATCTTGTATAACAGCTTTCCTCGCTGTAGTGGTTGGTACATATTCTAATTGTCGCGAGTGGTAACTAGCATTACCCATGACAATCACTGCATTGTTGGGCAATTGTTGTAACATTTTGGCAAACCACTCTTCAAAAACATTACTGTTCATTTCTTCATGTTAATCGGAGGTTTTCTTCCATTCAAGCACTAACAATTCGTCAGGAACAAATCCATCTTCCGATCCAATATGGAGAATTATTAAACGGCGTCCTTTTCCACCAAGATGTTTCAAACCGGATGAAACCCCTTCGATAAATGCCTGCCTGTGACTTGTGATGCTTGTATCAACCTAGACCTTTCCTCTTGCATGATCTTGGCTCAGCCATGTTTCATCTAAATAATATACTGTTTTTCCTTCTGAGCAATATAATCTAATAGTCTATAAACTATATAGATATGTTCGCCTCCATCGAACAATCTCCTCTTTTCAATAAGCTCTTTCTAAAACCATACAATATATATTTATAACGTTATTCAAACATATATAAAAGTCACCTAAAGTTAATATTTAAAAAAAATTATACAAAGATGAACCACTCATTCTTGGAATGTCATCGCGATCGCCACGGCAGGTTTGAACATGTCTGTGCTTGTAGATGCTTCTCCCACCTTGAGCTCGATGAGCACGACTGTACGTTGCTCAGTCTCGCTCTAGCAATCGTCCGTTCAAGTCAAGTGTTCAGATCGAGCAACGAGTTAACCTCAAGTTTTTTGTGAAACTTGGAAAAACTGCTATAGAAGCTCATGCCATATTAAACGAAGTGTACGGAAGTGAGTGTTTATCGTGCATACAGGTTTTTGAGTGGTGTAAGAGGTTTAAGGAGGGACGTGCAATGACCGAAGACAATCCGCGGCCTGGACGACCCTCAACATCAAAAACGGATGACAACATTCAGAAAATTGGTAAATTGATCCGCGAAAATCGTCGTTTGAGTGTCCGAGCTCTTGCTGAAATCTCAGGAATCAACAAAGAAACTGTCCGTCAGATTTTGCAAGAATCATTCAACATGCAGAACATTTGCGCAGAAATGGTGCCAAAACTTCTCACTCCAGAGCAAAAGGAATCGAGAATGAACATTTGTGCTGACCTTTTAAACAACATTGATGATGAACCGTGGTTTTTTACTTACGATCCTGAAACAAAGCGCCAATCGATGCATTGGAAGAGCCCAAGCTCACCACGGCAAGAAAAGCGAAAATGAGCAAGCCCATTCCGTCTTGTCTGTGAAGGCGTTCTTTGCGAAATCCGGTATCACCGCGTTGGACCACCCACCGTACTCGCCCGACCTGGCCCCTTGTGACTTTTTCTATTTCCTAAGGTAAAATCGAAGCTTACGGGGACAAGATTTGACAGTGTGGAAGCGGTTCTCAACAAGCTGACAGAAACGGACTTCCAGCACTGCTTGCGACAGTGGAAAATCCATATGGAGCGTTGTAGGGATCGACAAGGAGAGTACATTGAAGGGGATAAACTTTGCAATGTAATTGGTGATCAATAAAATGTTTTGTAGCACCAGTTCGGTTATTTAATTGCTACACCTCGTATGTTGTAGTTCAATATCTAACAGTAAAGCAGACTTTTAGATTACATTCGTAAGATGAATTCAAACGCTTCGGAGGATATATGGGGTGCCGAATCTTCGTTTCATCTATCATCTATAAATGTTTATTACGGTTTCCAGCATCAGTTAACTACATTGGGAATTTATAAAAATTAAATGTGCATATTTGGCTTTATATGATTATATTAACAAAACCACTTTCTCGTATATATAACCTATTCAAAACACGTTTCTGCTTGGGCAACGTGCTATTCTTTGTTATATTGTAAGTGTATTTGCTAGTATAGTAACTTCTATCCTGATCTTCGGGTTTAACGACTTTTGATCTCAGCGTTAGCATGACAATAATCACTTCAAGGATAAGAATATCTGGATTATTTCCAGATCTTTTGGTTAACGGCGTTACAATATCATATATTTGTTGGAACTGTGTGAATATCTACTCCTGTTTAGCGAATAGAATGCCCCAAAAATAAAATTTCAGAGTAAAAACATCAAGAAATGTATAGTGTCTATTGTATATCAGTAGCAGTAACATAAATTTCTGTTCTTCATCTGTGCACGTGAAAAGAACAACAAATACCTGCAGTACCTCTCACTTCTACAGAGTTACTTCTTGAGAGTATATTTCAGCTCGTGTTCGTTCTAATTACATTTTACATTGTAAAGACAAACAATGTTTCCTATTCCAAGGTTTTATTTTCCGAAATTGAATTAATTTGTCAAACGGAATAAATTGCATCCGACACGGAGTTAATTACTTCCCTTAAGAAGTTAGTCTCTGTAACAAATTTAAACCTTTTCTCTAGAATATTCTTCCCAGCGGAAAGAAGGAATATTCGCTCTTAAGGAGCAGGGTTGCCACCTTCTCCTCGCTAATTAGTTGCAAATATTTCTTTGTAAACTAGAGTAACTGGACAGTTCAATATTAAGACATTCAGTGGGAGTTGAAATGAAGCAATTGATATAAAGTCAGTGGCGGCTGGTGGTGCCGTGAATGGGAAGTCAATAACAACGCTTCGATATTCTCGTGCATTTCCGTCATATACATGACAACGGAAATACGCGAGGAAATAGAAGCGTTGTAATGCAGCTCCGCAGCCACAGTACACCAGCTGCCATTCTATAAAGTCATTCACGGTAATTTACGAATCGATATGAGCTAAATAATCTGTTCCCTTTTAAGTGTTGTATTTGCCACCCAGCGATGCAGGCCAGACTACTTAATCGATATTTTCTTGTTATAGGCAAATCGACGCGCTAGAGGTTAAGCAATTTATTCATACCACTACTTCGTTTTAAAATATAAAGTTGCAGTTGGTTCACGGATCGCTGCAACGATGTCATTACGTATTTACGAAAACGCCTACTTTTGGTGCTTTTAGTAGAAAGGAACTAACAGTGATATAGAGGCAATGTCGGAGATGTAAAGACGTGACTTAATTATGTCGTGTAAAATATTTACTTTGATGGTGTTACGCTACCGTTTAAACCTTAACAGGAATAAATTGCGGGCGTTAAGAATCTCAACTTGTTTACGTGTCACTGAAAAGCATTTTCTTATAAATTAGTATGCAAAAAGGGAATTTATATGTCATTTTGTGCGTAACGTTTAAGAAAGTTGTATACGTGTATGTTGGGAACATATTCTGAAATTGGATTCTCTCAAAATATACACAGCGTCATAAATGGTGTATCTTACTGAAAATGTTACTATGAAATTTGTTGTGTTGTTTGTTGTTGGGCAGAACGTAGGGTTACGGAATACACCAACTAGGGAAGCGTTTTAATTTCCGCTAGGGATTTTTAAAGTATTAAACATTGCATTGATATGGGGCCTATGGTTTTACTTCCTTATCCTAGAAGAAGGTATACTCCGACTCTTATCCGTAATTAAAAACCAAACGTCTTGGCCAGGATTTGAACCCATGTCGCTCACTGTGAAAGTAATGTTCCTCCGCGGTTTTGTATAACATAAGATCACCTAATTTACAATAGTCATCAAACTTGGGACAACAAATCTTTAGTAAAGTTATTATGTAGAACGTCAGTAAGTTTATAGTATATTTGAAGTCATTGAGTCGCGTCACTACATTCATTTCATTATGCTACTTTAATAAATAGGTTCACGCATAAAAATTCATTGTCAATTTGTGTTTGGAAAGGAATTATCAACATTTGCTGTGGATAAAACAATCGACATCGTGATTAAAATAAAGGAGAAGAGGAAGACCAATTGATTTTCTCACTTTGAGTCCAATTTTTATCGAGGTAACTCGTATGTTGGCTGTGCTCCCAGTTTAAAGTGTTAATATTTCGAATTCAAGATAGGAGTAAAGGCTGGTAGTTAAGAACAGGTTTTACAGTTTTCCTGTAAACTTAGAGTTTGTATTGACATCGTCATAAAATTCAGGTAAGTTCTCATTTTTTAGTTTTAAATTTCGTTAGAATCTCAGTAATTGTAAATTTATTGAAATTACCGAAAAAGTGTTTTAGAACACTTCTCAACACTCAGTTCATATAATGAATCGATTAATTTTCGAAAATTTAATTTTTTTAACAATTTATCACTTTTAAAGCATTTCAATATATTGTTGTGATATTCGTTTACCTTGTTGAAAGTGTGTTAGAAATTACAGTTTGAATTATTTTAGTTCAGCATTTAAACGAGGCGAAGCAGTGTTGTTGCCCTTTTCCCTCGAAATTTCCCTACATTGTTTTATCTTTGTCTTACACATTAGGACTTGTGATATTTTCGTTTAAGAAAAAAAGAAGAGTTCAGTGAACTACGTACTCAGTAATACACTAAATTTACTAATTAAAATTCGAATTATATATTTTTTTAAACATAATTATTTCGTTTACTTGTTCTTTCAACCGTTATAATTATAAGAAAACTGGATAATTTGCGGTAGTTTAATGCAGAATGTTTTAATTATTCAAATAATTGTTATATCAGCATCTCAATAAGTACCATACATACACTTAAAAAGTATGCAAGTTTATTGTAGCAAACGTTACAAATTTTGCGCTACTCTTGTTTCCTACAATATTGTTTCACTAACTGCTACAAATTATCCACGTCACGGATCCTATAACTATTTGTAGTAGCATTTGTTACAATTGTAGAAGTTATTCTAACATTTTTTGTATACGAGGTGCATTCAAGTTATAACACCTCCGATTTTTTTTCTCACTAATTAATTGCACGAAAACTATGAAACTTGTGTCACTTCTCGACGTAATCTCTCTGTAGTCGTATACATTTTTCACAAGGTCGACGCTGTGATTCCATGGCCGCTGCGAACGCTTCTTTAGGAGTCTGTTTTGATCACTGGAAAATGGCTGATGCAATAGCGGCACGGCTGGTGAATCTGCGGCCACGGAGAGTGTCTTTCATCGTTGGAAATCACTTCAAAGTTGTTTGCGCGAAGAAATTGTTGCGGCACGTTCGCCCGATGCGCTGGTGCGTTGTCTTGGTGAAAGAGCACACGTGCTGCCTTTTCCGGCCGTTTTTCACGCAGTGCAGGAAGGAGCTTCTTCTTCAAAACATCTTCGTAGGATGCACCGGTCACCGTACTGCCCTTTAGAACGTAATGAGTAAGGATTACGTCATCACTGTCCCAGAACATAGCAACATCATTTTTTCAACACAGGCGCATAGCCGAAATTTTTTTGGTTTCGGTGAATCTGTGCGCTTCCATTGAGCAGACTGGCGTTTCGTTTCAGGATTGAAAAACAGCATCCATGTCTCATCCATTGTCACAATCGATGAAAAGAAAGTCCCATTCATGCTGTCCACACGCGTCAACATTACCTGGCAACATGCCACGCGCGCACCCTTGTGGTCGTCTGTCAGAATTCGAGGCACCCATCTGGAGGACACTTCGCATTTTCAGGTCGTCATGCAGGATTGTGTGCGCAGATCCCACGGAAATGCCAACTTTGGAGGCGATTTGTTTCACACTCATTCTCCACTTGCTCGATCATGTCGTCAGACCGGCTTGTGCGTGGCCGAGATTGTCTTGGTTGTTGTCACACGACGTTCTGCCTTCTTTGAACTGTCGCACCCACGAACGCACGTTGGACACATCCATGACACCATCACCACATGTCACACTCAACAGGCGATGAATTTCTATCGGTGTCACACCATGCAAATGGAGAAAACGAATGATTACACGCTGATCTTGTAATGAAAACGTCGCCATTTGAAGTATCAAAAACAGTTCACACTCTCGCCGCTGCCGCTAAAGGTTCTGTGTATTGTACAGTACTGCCATCTCCGTCACGCATTGACAAAGAGTGCCTGCTTATTTTAAAACAAACCGCATGTTTCTATCTGTTTGCAGTTCTGAGAAAACGAAAAAAGGAAAAAATCAAGGAAAGAAAACGCACTTGAAATTTTAAACAAACTCGCATTAATTGGAACCAAAATTAGGAGTGGTGCAGTTTATTAAATTACATCATTACCTTGGACTCTTGTTTTGGTTTAAATATTGAAATATTTCTTTTATAATTTGAAGCAACAAAAGTTGTAGAGCAATGATAATTGAAAGAAATACTTGATGATATTATTTAAAATAACTGTTGCAAGCTATAGTTTTTTTTTGCAACTGGTAGAGCTCGGCTCTGTTACAAAATCCGTGTCCATGGCCATGATGATACACTTACATTGCGTCACTGGCAATAACTAACTATTTAACAAAAAGTAAAAATCCTTCTATGTATACATGTACAATATATTCTTTCTTTTTTTTGGTTGAAGGAATTTACATTGCCAGTTTTACTTATTTCTCTTGCCTATGTTCTTTACTAGAAATAATTTTAGATTCAGATGTTATCAGTGGGTTACTAATAGAATTAGCTCTTTCCGTTCTATAGCTATACAAGGATTTATTAATTTATTCATTAAAATTATACATTTACATTTCAAATAAGCTTTATAATACCGATCTTCAACCAACTCCATTAGCTTTTAAATAATTATTTCTGGATTTTTCTGTAACCGGAATTCAAGTGAAAGAGGAAAGCGATAGCAATCTATCAATCTATGTAACCCCAAAACTTTCTTAACTAATCTACAATTAAACCCACTTTACGTCCAATTTATATTTTATCGTAGACATAACAGCTTTATAGGAACTATGTAACACCCGTGTGCTTTATTACGCATCCGTATATTCGAAATTTATATCTCTTCGAAGCTGAACCGATCGCGGAATAAATCGAACGGGTAGTAAAATTAATAAATCAAGGGAGCTGCCACCCCATCAACGAATACTATGACGTATTTTAACTTGAAGCCTTCATTTCCCTTCGTTATCTCAGTTTCCTTTATTAGAAATAATGTTCGGTGGGAAATTTTGGCAATATCTGAGGCTTGCGGGGAAAGTGAGGGTCTGCGATTGTTATAGCCGCTCACAGGTTTTCGATATTAATGAAACAATGGCTTGACTTTGATGTATGTTTATCGTGATGGTGGGTGAATTAGGACGTACATATTTTTGGGTTGTCCTCTATTGTTTGTTCTCTTTAAAATGTTATTTTGAAACAGAATTTAAAAAACGAAAAATGCTAAAATAAATAACATACATTATTGTACTACTAAAAAAGAATAGAAAAATTGCAATAAAGTATAGTTTGGACACTATTGTTTCTTATTAAATTCTGCATGGACAGCTGGCTTAAAAAATCGGTTTAATTTGAGTAATGGCAATTTATTCCATATTCCATGAAAATTCGTATGGAGCGTTGTAGGAATCGGCAAGGAGAGTACATTGAAGGGGATAAACTTTGTAATGTAATTGGTGATCAATAAAATGTTTTGTAGTACCAGTCCGGTTATTTAATTGCCACACCTCGTACAGTAAAATATTGAAAGATTAGCATTACTTAGGTTTTTGGTGGAAAATGTGGGATTGTGCAGTGATAGTAAATCTACAAAGGCATTCCTATTCCAAAGGCAATAATACTTCACGTTTCAACTGAGTTTTCAGTCACTTCTAAAAGATAGGTTTGGAAAATTTTTAAACGGCGTCTTAGACATATATGTATACGTAAACAGGGAAGTTTCGTTTTATAAAAACGTTTTATTGAAATAAATAAAATCCCCCGGTGTTCCTATAATTTAGGTAATGCTAAAATTTAATAAAATAATATACCTTCTCCATCTCTAAACTTGATTTGGTAATTTGTAGTAAAAGCAGGAGCACCTTCAGTTTTTGTGCACCCACCGCATTAGTTCCAGTTGCAAATCCAACTTAAGCAGCAGTAAATTAAGGTGCATGACAAAAACTTTCACGAGCAAGATAATTTAGACATTCGTCTTAACTATATACAAATAAACCGCTACGCTAAAATTGCAGTAAATATCCAACATCTAGAGCGAATTAATTAAACTTCTCGAGATATATTTAGTTCGCGCAAAAGTATATTTCGGTTTTCCCTACTCGGGTTGATGGATACTATTCATTAAAATCTAGCTGACAGAAAAGCTTTAACCGTTGCGAATAAGTTTCATAGAAATTTTTCGAGTTCAGGCGTAACTTTAGATTTCAATATTTAATTAAGTTTTTATGATATACAGCATTACCTTTTCCCTTATTAGACATTTAATTTTAAATGACGATCTAGCTAGATCTAAGTTCTATTATTTCAGGAAATCAGAATTGACATTTTATTATTTAGTTTATAATTAAACAAGCGAAAACAGAAATATTGGAATAAAAGTAATAATAACTGGACGGAGAGATACTTCTTTAGAGGTCAATTACACTTCTAAAGTAATTGCATTTATTCTGAGAAATAGCTTCAGTTAAGCCTTGCAATAACATCTGCTGCCTATCTGTAATAAAACTGTAATAGTTGAATATTAAATTAAAATAACCTTTCCAATCTAGAAATTGGAATTATGTTATATGCACCGGATTCATGATGAAAGGAATAAATTCAATCAAACTGTAGCAACTTTTAGTGAGTAGAAATACTCTGACCTGTCAATTTATAATTTTAGCTTGTCATTGGTTGACCTACGCTACATGTTATTTCCGATTTGAGGGGAAATGAAATAAGTCTATTATTTTAAGTGGAACACCTATATATTTCTACGGATTTGGATAGGAGATTAAATAAGTAGTAAGTTCTCTACTTTATCAGTACCTACAATTTCGCCTATTGACGAAACCATGAAGGGAAAAAGTCGCCTCGTCAGAAAAAAAACGACATGTGCAATAAAATTTGCATTGTTGTCTTATATTTTAACTATTTCCTCGCAGAATTGGATTCTTCGGTTCAAGTCGCCTTCTGACAACACTTGCACCAGAGATGTTTTGTAAGGGTGGTACCTTGCTACTCAAAACGTATTTGAAACAGTTCTTAATACAACACCTCTGACATTTGTCCCAGAGTGACGTGAGGATTGTCTTCAACTGTTAAGGGGATGTTTAATGCAATCTTAAGGTACCTTGGATGGTCGGTCTTTAGGTAGATCCCTAACGTGACCAAATGCTCTGAATTTGCTTTCAATCTTACAGTAGATTGGTTAATTGGGGGAGTGCATAATATTGATCTCCGAAGTCAATCGTCATAAGAACCTCGGTTCTTTCTTTTTCAGTTAAAAGTATTTTGAATTTAGTTAAATGTGCAGACTAATTAATAAACACTTGTAAAAACGTAAAAGAGTTCTGACATATGGTTACGACATTTTTTTAAATTGTTGCGGTTATTTGCCGCTTTCAAGTTATTGTTTGTGTTTCTTTAATTTTTGCAATATCTCATAAATAGAGTAACCAAAACTTGCGGACTCGCATAGGCGTCGGTATTACGGGTTAATATAGGAATACGAAAAATTCATAAATAAACTTACTTGCTAATTATTCAACAAATTAGAGGCATCAGGATCTGAACTACTGTAAACATGCATCATTGCATATGTTTCCACAGTTACTACTTTAAACCTTGTGCGTCGACAAGAAAAAATATTCTTATACACAGAAAACGATCTCTCCACATCTAAGGAAGTTACATTTGCATGTAGAAACTGTTTTTTAAAATCACTTAAAAGTTCACTATTCACTTATTATAAACGGCCTCTAAAGTATTAAAATCGGGATTTTTCCTTAAAACATCTGCCAACTTTTGACTAGCGCATAATCCTGGCGTATATTTTTTACACTCTCCACTATGTCGAATAATTCCTGCAATGACAATTCAGTACATTGTAGTTTTCTGATGGCATCTAGTAATACTGTATAATTGGTACATATTGTTGTTAAATCTTCTAAAAGTTGAGGAATTTGAAATTCTCTTTGACTTTCTCTAATTGCTTTGGATTCATTCCGATTAAATCGCATTATAACTGATTGAATTTGTTGAAAATGGATCAAATAGTAAGAAGCTGCTGTTAGCCAAGTACCCCATCGCGTTAAAATTGGTTCAGGAGTCTGGAATACCTGGAACAAAATTTACGAAATTCTTTTAAACGTTTAGGAGATTTACGAAACACTGCTTTAGTACTTCCAATCATCCGATCAATGTTTCCGTAATGTTGTCGAACATCTTCACCAACTAAATGCAAAGCATGCAGCACGCAGGTTATATGTATTAAGTTAGGAAATACATGTTTTAAGGATCGCCCAACACTTAACATCGTTGCTGCACTATCTGTCACAATCATCACAACTTGATCTTGGGCAATTTTAAATTTTTTCAAAGCGTTTATTATCACTTTTTGAATATTTTCCGCGGTACATTGTTGAACACGTTTGCAAGCTAACAAATATCGCGATGCTGTGTTCTCGCTAAATAAAACGCGAGCTATTACATTCACAATACTGTTTTTCTTTATATCGGTCGTCTCATCCACGGTAATCCATATTTTTTTGGAACACAAATCACGTTTACACACATTTTCTAGCATCTCTTTCATTCGCGGCAAATGATTCTGTAATTGTGTTTGTGAGGGTAATGGGTACTTTGGAACGTATTGTAGCCAAAACGTTTTAAAAGCTGCTTTTCTCACCAACGACAACGGAAGATTACAACAGGTAAACATAATTAATAAATGTATGAGGAATAATGTATAAGGTATTTCAGTTTTTGCATTTCTCATATGCTTAATACCATTGACATGCCTCTGGCAATCAGTTCTGTCCAATGCAGCCAAACTAACATTGCATATTAAGCAAAAAACTGCACTACCGTCATATTTTAAATGGAAAAAGTGACACATACTTATGTACATTAGTGTCAAATCTATTACGAGGCATTGTTTTCTTAGGTATGTAAATATTAGTTCTATATGAAACGATACACTAATTATGTACTTGGTATAATACTACAACACACAAAAAACACCAGCTATATTTTCAAAAACGACACGTAAGTACATAACCTTGACCGTTCGACTAATCTCTGCAACAGCTCAACCGGTACTAAAACGAAATCTCTCTCAGCGCGGTTTAACATGATTTATATTCAAGGTCGACACTACATGCCTGCTTCTCTACAGGTTTAGTTTATTTATGAATTTTTCGTATTCTTATATTAACCCGTAATACCGACGCCTATGCGAGTCCGCAAGTTTAGGTTACTCTACTCATAAATAAACTATTTACAATAAACCGGTGTATGGTAGGTTTACTGGAACGCTTATTTAATCGTCTATCTAAATCTGTAAAGATATACAGAATGTTGTATTTTAAATAACAAAGTTAGTATTTTAAATACCTAGGTAAGTCACATTAAATTGCGGTATAAGTAAAAAGAGACACAAATTAAAAATCTAAATCGACATGTTCGAGCATTTTTGTCAAAAAAAGATTATTAGAATTTCATCGAGTTTATTCCTTCCATCGTGAACGCAATATGAATTACCCGATAGCTAGTAGGACTTACCGGCTTTAGAGCTGAATGTGCTTTTAAATAACAGAAATCACTCCGCAACTGTTTTAAAAATTATCGGGGAAACGGAAAGAGTTCGACAAACATTTGCTCGATGGACAAAAGTCCTCATTTGCATTCAAGACTTCGAGCATTCACTTAACCAAATATATACTTTTTGTGAGTTCTTTGGTTTGGATAGGGTATTCCGACAAAAATTTACATATTTTTTTTTGTGAAAATGTTCACGTTTCAACCAGCTTTTGTTCCGCTTCTTTTGTTTTATATTTGGTGCGCATTGTTTGTCTTTCTCTGTTTCTCAAATATCTATAGTATTTTAGCAATATATTGAGATGTTACAAAAAAATATGGATCTGAGAAAATTATAACCTTTTCAATTTTTAGGTATTTACTTCCAGATTTACTTGCAGTTGTTAATCCCCCTCGTGTATGAAATCCTCAATCATGTCTTCTTACGTCGTCTTTGAATGTTTAACGTCCCTTTCGATCTCTTTTAGAGTGGCTCCATGTCCTGTTCGATCCTTTGGATGCGCTTTGGTTCGATTTTATGTTTTCTTTATTAACAATTGGTTTTTTAATTGTTTGAATGTTATTTTATAATTTATACACTTCTAATACATGCTTAAAATAATTTTTCAATTCTTTTTTTTCAAAAACTTGCCTTCTATCAAAATACTACTTGAGTCTATTTGTTATCCGTTTCCACAGGGATAGCAATCCAAGAGCATAAATATTTATATGGTTGGCCTTTAGATGATCGTATGTTGTTACAAACGACATGAATTTTGATGACTAGATTCCACTGTAGATAATGAGTTGACAAAAATTGTTATTATGTGATTATTTCCCGTAAGTTGATTTCACTGAGCTCTTCCTTTTTAATAATAATGAATTGCTGTAATTCATCAAAATCCCAGAATTCAGCTAATACAATGTTATTCAAATTTTATAAATATAATGCTGAAATTAAACATAAATTGAAAATTTAAATTATTATTGCTTAGGATACATATAAAATTAGAATACTTGTCCATGATGACTGCCAAGTCACTAGAATATGTGTTGCGCAAGAAAAAAGTACATTTGCACAAGGAGTTGCACTTAAATGAATCTTCTTCGTTCTATAACTGAAACAATGCTTGCCTAAAAATATAATTCGTCTTTATTACACACTCGCTTACACGATGTCCTAAATTTGGTTCCACAATTAGCAATTAATAAAAACCAAATGTCAGAAATAACATGGTAATTTAATATTTCAAACTTCAAAAATTTAATTGAACAATATTCAATGGAATAGGGATGTAGTTCACTAGTCGCGCATATACTAGGGTAAGTAAGGATTCATTTATAGGCGCTGGTCCCATACATATAGCGAACAATGTTGTCGCTTGTGCTTGCTCTCTTCACTCCTCTGTCCCTAGACAATCCTCCACAGTCGCAAGTCAGTCGTCTAGCGTACATGCTCGAGGCATCTGCTCGACAAAGATTTATGGAAACACGTAATACATCTTATTTGATTTTTATCCTATTGATAGACTTTAATCGTTAATTATTTCCAAATAGATACTTAAATGTAATATTGTCGTATATGAAACAAAGAAAAAAAATTGTTCGAAAACCTTAATACAGTTAGAGAGGATACTAATTGGCCTGTAGTTGTAGATATTACCGGTCACCTATTTTGAATACGGGCGTGATTCTGCTAATTTTCCAAGAAACCTAGGTAAAGCATCATCTCCATGAACCATTGTTGCTTTAAATTTTTTTAATGCACTAAGAACTTCGTTAGGAGTAAAGTATCCGATGTTAAAGGAACTGCAATTAAAGTTTGAATCAAGTTGGCTAGGATCAATAGGTACGTTACGAGTGAATACTTTGGAAAACACGTCTGCAAATGCTTTAACAATATCAGTAGGTTTATCAAGGATTAAGTTGTCAACGAGCAGGCTCCCAGGAATTCTGGAGGTGGTTCGCTTAGAGTTTAAGAACTTCCAAGATAATTTCGAATCACAGGCTATATTCTTTTCAATACTTTTATGATACTCTCTGTAAGCTGCATTAATTTGCGTCTGAATTAGGGATCGTAACCGTGAAAACTCGCTACGATGAGTTGAAGACTTTGTTGTTTTCCACCTCTTGTAATAAAAATGTTTCAATTTTATGTTTTTCTTAATGTCGGAATTGAACCATGGAGGGTAGATACGCCGGGGACTTCTGTACATTAGTATGAAAAGATCTATAGTACTAAATAGTTGATTGTGAAACGCAGAAACAGCATCATCCACATTAGAAAAAGCGTTCAGAAAGGACCAGTCCACATGTAAGATACTGTCGTACAGTGACATAAAGTCCGCTCTTGCAAAATTATATTTGGAGTTTTTATTAGACGAGAAGTTATTTCCTGACTTAGAGTTAGTAATATCTAAGGCTGCAATTAGAGCAGGGTGAAACACATTCTCATATACAAGTGGAACAATATCATGGCTAATAGTAGTAGAACATGTAAGATTACAAGAAACTAAATCTAAAGTTCTATCATTACAGTTTAAAACCTTATTGTGCTGTTTTAGAGCTAACGTTGAAGTTAGTAAGAACAAGGGGTTTGCATTACAAGAATTAAAATTTGCACAATTAAAGTCACCGAATACCAACAATTGCTTATGAAGGAGCTTCAAACTTAACGCATCAAAAAAATATTCCATATTCATCACATGTAACATATGGAGGTACATAAATATTAACAACAAAAACATTCATTGCGCCAATGCAACATGAAATATGGCTATCAAAAAAAGGCAACCCAAATTTTCTTTAATAATTTATCAATGAAAAAAGAACATGCAACAACCAACCCAGTAACGTACATATTCCTTCTCCAAACATCAATCAGAATGGATTCTCGCAATTAGTATAACCATCAATATATAACTGGATGGTAATGGATCGGGCCAGTGCAAGAAATAACGTTGGATTCATAGCAGTTCGAGATGCCCCAAAGGAATTTCCGATCTCTCTTCGGAGATAAAAACATTCTACTTATTCGTTTTCTCTTGGAGCAATTCCGAACGTCACTTCTCTCGCAAATTGACCCTTTGATAATTCATCATGTCCGCAAAAAAAGGTCAAACAATTGAGATGTAATTACTTCGTTCAGTGGTGTAATTCTCTTCGTTTCGTTCTCTTTGCTCTCCTTCCTTATCGTCCGAGCGCGATCTGTAGTTTTCTTCCCGACCGTCCCACGGGAGATCACCGTCGAAACTGACCATTATCTTCTCTGATAAAACGCCACCGAGGCAACGATTGCATATTTCAGTGCATGATGATTATCTCGTTCTCTTTCCTTTCTTTGCCTCTCTGTGTACGTGGGGTTGAATATATGTAGGCTGTCTATGTTTGCTGTTGCTGCGAGATTAGTTTCGTTGCAATTTTTGTGATGTCGGGTCATATCTGTCGGTTCGCCGAAATGTGATAGTCTTCTGCGAAGGGTTTCTTCCATTAACTAGCAATTTATGTATGTACGTTGAATGATGTTATGAGTTGAGAAGTCGAAGAAATTGCAGGATATGAAAACTTTTAACTTGAGCAAGATTAATGCCATACATAGGTTGTGTATGTATGGGATTTAGTAGTTTTAGATATTCATCTGGCATGAAAGGCTAGAAGGATCAACACTACATACCTTTCTATTCATAGTAATTTTTCTTATAAATTCTTGATACACTTTTCAACATGCTTAGAATGATTTTCGATCCAGGTTTAGTCGTCTATAACTGCTTCCATTGCCGATATTGTTGCAGCAACCTTCTTAGGTCAAGCAATTGTATTAATTTTATTAGATTTCCTAGTGTTTCCGACTAAATTAACCACATTCTTTTATTCTGTGTTTTTATTCTATGTTTTATAAACTGTAAGTTATCTAGAATATAATTAATTTGATTATAATGATTATAATGTTTTTTTTTCGTAGAAGGTGTACTAGATTTGAGCATTATAGCAAATATTTATTGCAATTTTTTTCTTTTCCGAGTTAACAATTACATTGCTATGTATTTTTCATTTAATAAGTTATATATTATGATTGGAATTAATTCGTGGTGCAAGTTTTTATGTTGTAAAGCTATTGTGTAGGCAAATCTTCGCATTTACCCAGATTTTGTATATGCATCGCGAGAGACAAGAATTGTAAATGAAGTAAAACAAGGCCTGCATCTCTCTAGGTTCGGCCCTTAATAATCATTAGAGTAACCTAAACCTGCGGACTCGCATAGGCGTCGGTATTACGGGTTAATATAAGAATACGAAAAATTCATAAATAAACTAAACCGCTAGAGAAGCAGGCATGTAGTGTCGACCTTGAATATAAATCATGTTAAACCGTGCTGAGAGAGATTTCGTTTTAGTACCGGCTGAGCTGTTGCAGAGATTAGTCGAACGGTCAAGATTATGTACTTACGTGTCGCTTTTGAAAATATAGCTGGTGTTTTTTGTGTGTTGTAGTATTATACCAAGTACATAATCAGTGTATCGTTTCATATAGAACTAATATTTACATACCTAAGAAAACAATGCCTCGTAATAGATTTGCTACTAATGTACATAAGTATGTGTCATTTTTCCCCATTTAAAATATGACGGTAGTGCAGTTTTTTGCTTTATATGCAATGTTCGTTTGGCTGCATTGGACAGAACTGATTGCCAGAGGCATGTCAATGGTATTAAGCATATGAGAAATGCAAGAATTGAAATACCTTATACACTATTCCTCATACATTTATTAATTATGTTTACCTCTTGTAATCTTCCGTTGTCGTTGGTGAGAAAAGCAGCTTTTAAAACGTTTCGGCGACAATACGTTCCAAAGTACCCATTACCCTCACAAGCACAATTACAGAATCATTTGCCGCGAATGAAAGAGATGCTAGAAAATGTGTGTAAACGTGATTTGTGTTCCAAAAAAATATGGATTACCGTGGATGAGACGACCGATATAAAGAAAAACAGTATTGTGAATGTAACAGCTCGCGTTTTATCTAGCGAGGACACAGCATCTCGATATTTGTTAGCTTGCAAACGTGTTCAACAATGTACCGCGGAAAATATTCAAAAAGTGATAATGAACGCTTTGAAAAAATGTAAAATTGCCCAAGATCAAGTTGTGATGATTGTGACAGATAGTGCAGCAACGATGTTAAGTGTTGGGCGATCCTCCTGCTTTGCATTTAGTTGGTGAAGTTGTTCGACAATATTACGGAAACGTTGATCGGATGATTGGAAGTACTAAAGCAGTGTTTCGTAAATCTCCTAAAAGTTTAAAAGAATTTCGTAAATTTTGTCCAGGTATTCCAGAACCTCCTGAACCAATTTTATCGCGATGGGGTACTTGGCTAACAGCAGCTTCTAACTATTTGATCCATTTTCAACAAATTCAATCAGTTATAATGCGATTTAATCGGAATGAATCCAAAGCAATTAGAGAAAGTCAAAGAGAATTTCAAATTTCTCAACTTTTAGAAGATTTAACAACAATATGTACCAATTATACAGTATTACTAGATGCCATCAGAAAACTATAATGTACTGAATTGTCATTGCAGGAATCATTAGACATAGTGGAGAGTGTAAAAAATAAATTACACACATTAAATGATACGCCAGGATTATGCGCTAGTCAAAAGTTGGCAGATGTTTTAAGGAAAAATCCCGATTTTAATACTTTAGAGGCCGTTTATAATAAGTGTAAGAATAGTGAACTTTTAAGTGATTTTGAAAAACAGTTTCTACATGCAAATGTAACTTCCTTAGATGTGGAGAGACCGTTTTCTATGTATAAGAATATTTTCTCTTGTCGACGCACAAGGTTTAATGAAGTAACTGTGGAAACATATGCAATGATGCAAGTTTACAGTAGTTCACATTCTGATGCCTCTAATTTGTTGAATAATTAGCAAGTAAGTTTATTTATGAATTTTTCGTATTCTTATATTAACCCGTAATACCGACGCCTATGCGAGTCCGCAAGTTTTGGTTACTCTAATAATCATAGTTGCCGTAATAAACAGGTACACTAATATTAAAAGTATTACACAACAATTTATGTTTTTATTTCGTGATACACACGTGTACAGCAAATACAGACCACTACATACAAGCAACAACCATTTCACCAAGCCATTGTAATTGTAAATACAAGCAGGAAACTGCAAGTATTGTTCTACACTACTAACCACTCGAATATTGTTTTTTAGCCAACAACTGTACATATATGTATGTACATATTAGCGATATTATATAGCGATATAGTGCATACCCAGTGTCTGTCACAAATTGACGTCTACGTTAATTATAAATTTTCTTCTCTAGTGCACTAATTAAACTTTGCAATTAATGAGAGTATTCGTATTGTGCAAGTTTACTTAATTGTTATACTGCAACAGTGAAATTGGGAGCTCCCCAATCCATATTTGCAACTTCATGAAAATAAATATTTCTATTAGGTATATTGAATTGTGTAAACTCTAATATTTTGGACCGAAGTCATTCCAAATTTTTTGTGTTTTACTTCGTTGAGGCCACAGACTCTGCGATATTGTCATTAAAAGATTTTGTTCATTGCATTAAGTCTTGTTCATGTTTTAGGATTAGTTTCGCTTACAGTTTTACTGGGTTTATTTATTAGATCGTGAGAAGGAGAGTTGATACTACCGTTCAATTTCTCATACTAAAAGATACCTGATTATGAACGATCTGCCTATTGAGGAAGTGTTTATGTGGTTATGTTCATTATTGTTGTGAACAGTTGCAAGTTTGCGAGGCGGAACAGTGTTGGTGATCCTTCTCTGAAATTTCCCTAGCTTATTGAGGAAAGTCTAGTCAACAACAAATATTATATTAAAAACACATTAAAACAGCGCGTAGAAACAATAACCAAAATAATGCTAATGTAGCTCATGGTATTGATGAAATCACTCACGACAAAAGCAATATAAGGAGAGAACGCATTAGTCAAGAGATGTGTTTCTGTCTACCCTGTGTCACCAGCATTGCTCCGATTGTTTCTCTACCTCACATCACTATTTGCTTCTTTGTTTATATGACTACCCTTCGAAACAACAAGCAATATATTTTCAAGCACGTAGTTTAGAAAGCAGCGACAAAAATCATTAATAGATGCAAAACCAACTCTCGAGCAGTTCTTGGACTGCTGGAGATGACGTAGCGCACGAGCGCTCTGGTATATGCGGATACTAGAGCGCTCATGCACTACACCATCTCGAAACTAACAGTCCAAGAAATTATACTGTGTTCTAAAGTATTTAGTGTTTGTGTATATATTTCTACTCACATGCATTACCTGAAATTCTAAATAAAAAAGAAAATCATAGCAACTTGAACGTGTTTCAAAAGTGACTTGTGTCCTGGTGTTTAAAGTTCGTGCACCTTTCGGAGTACGAGCTATGAACATTATGGTAGTTATCCTATTTAGTTGAAAAATTGACATTTGATTTAAGTAAAAGTAAGCGCAATACGAGAAATGGGCATTTTTGATTTAAAGAAAATCAAAATTTATTAATATGTCTCAACAATCGAAAATTTCACTCGAATAGGCATTTATTCGTACAATTCTACAAAATCGATTGGTTTAGATCTAAAAAATTTGGGAAATTATAAACCACGAAGAATGTTTAGGAAAATACATCAATTTGGCGTAGATTTTGCAGCATCGTCAGAGCGGGAGTTCAGAATGGATTTCCTTCGACATATTTCCTTTGAAAAGGCTACTGTGAGTAGATGTTATCGATTTTAGCCAATTGTTTAAAGATTTGAAAATCATTTTTTTAATAGATACAACATTTATGCTATCGGTAGGCGATTGTTGAAAATTCAAATTTCTTATTTGTTATTTTATATTTATTATTACAATAAATAATATTTTTTTTTCCTTTGGCTGTAGTTTTATTAGTGAGGTTCTTTAAGATACCACTGATTTAGTTTTCTATTTCGTTTTCCCTGAAAAAGTTTTTTAAGAGTTTCATTATTTCATTACAGTATATTGAAATGGTAGATTGAGTCTTTGAATTTCTATCAGGAAAATCGAAATACAAAACTAAATAAGGGGAATTTCACAAAATTTGCAAATAGTATAACTATTCAAACCAAAAGAAACGCATCAAAGAATAAATGTCAGAAACAATAAATGTGACGAGAGAAAACACTAGCTAACGAAGACGTTTCTGCCTACTGGGCGTCATCAGCGTCTCTCTACCTAACACCGCTGCCAGGTATGTCTTGACGCCACCTAGTGCCGAGAGATGCACGCCTACTGTATAGAAAGCAGCTTCAAGAGGTGGACACTGTTACCAAAACCAATTTTCGAGCAGTTCTTGGACTGCTTAACATGAGATGGCGTGCGTATGAGTGCTTGGATACCTGTACATGTACATGATTCCCACGCGTTTACCATGATGTATTAAAAACAATGAAAAATAAATGCCTAGAAACAATAACCAAAAATAGTGCTAATATAGTTCCTCATAGAAGTGCCTGGCCTTTGTCGCTGCTTTCCAGAGTGTAGGCATGTATCTCATGGCATTAAATTGCGCCGAGAGTTTACTTTTAATTCCGAGTTCAATATAATGAATGTACGAGCTGCATTCAAGATATAACACCTCCGATTTTTTTTCTCACTAACTAATCACACGAAAACTATGAAACTTGCATGACTTCTCGACGTAATCTCCCTGTAGCCGCACACATTTTTCACAACGTCGACGCCATTCCATTGCCGCTGCGAATGCTTCTTTGGGAGTCTGTTTTGACCACTGGAAAATCGCTGATGCAATAGTGGCACGGCTGGTGAATGTGCGGCCACGGAGGGTGTGTTTCATAGTTGGAAACAGCCAAAAGTCGCTAGGACCCAGGTCAGGTGAGTAGGGAGCATTAGAAATCACTTCGTCTGTCAGCATTCGTGGCATCCACCTGGAGGATACTTTTCGCATTTTCAGGTCGTCATGCAGGATTGTGTGCGCAGATCCCATAGAAATGCCAACTTTGGAGGCGATCTGTTCCACACTCATTCGGGGATCCCCCAAAACAACTTTCTCCACTCGCTCGATCATGTCGTCAGATCGACTTGTGCGAGGCCGATATTGTCTTGGTTTGTTATCACATGACGTTCTGCCTTCTTTGAGCTGTCGCACCCACGAACGCACGTGAGACACATCCCTGACACCATCACCACATGTCTCACTCAACTGGCGATAAATTTCTATCGGTGTCATACCACGCAAATGGAGAAAACGAATGATTACACGCTGATTTTGTAATGAAAACGTCGCCATTTGAAGTATCAATAACAGTTCTCACTTTCGCCGCTACCGCTAAAGGTTTTGTGTGTACAGTGTACAGTACTGCCATCTCTGTCACGCATTGACAAAGAGTGCCCGCTTATTTTAAAATAAACCGCATGTTTCTATCTGTTTCCAGTTCTGAGAAAAAAAATGGGAGGTGTTATAACTTGAATGCACCACGAAAGTAGAAATAATTGCGCAATCACTGAATGCACATAATAGTTTTAAATAGTAAGCAATATAATTACGTTAGACGATAGTAAAATCACGGTGTATTCGAGAATTGTTGTTTAGTGGTTCTGTCCAATAAAAGTATTATTATAATAATGCGTAAGAGATATATAAACAAACCAGTCGAATTTAGTAGGAAGAGCAAGCAACACTGCTTCAACTCGCAAAGTTGCAACTGTATGCAAAAAAAACGTAAACATTAGTAAATTTGAATTACTAAACACTTTCACATAAAGTAAGCGTGCATATAAAAATTATCACAACATATTTTTAGATATAAATTTAGCTATTGCAGCATTTTCTTGCATTTGAGGGAATAACTAGCCAAGAAAATGAAATAATCCTTTATAAAGAGGAAGCAAAACTACTTTTGCCATCTTTGATACTTCTTCCCATATCCTTTTTGCTTTCTTTAAGTCCTGTGGATTGATGTTCCTTTGAGGAATCATGGGTTCTTATCCGTTTCATTGTTCCATGAATCACTATTTCTATGAAACAATTGTTTTGGCTCAGTTTTTGTAAAGTATGATTTATCTATTCTCACTTTCGCCACGAGTATTAATCTAATAGTTCTTCTTTTTTTATGTATAGCACTATATTTGATTACAAATTTTCAGCATTCCCTGCTTTCAACAATTATACAAACGAGGAAATACCAACGAATTTGAATTGTATTTTGAAAAAACTCGCCAAAATAGTACTTACAATCTTTTTCATTGATACTAATGCGCAGAATAGTACTTAGTAGATATGTATGCACTTCGAAACTTAAATTCTGTCTGGAGAGCATATTACGTAGAACAATTTGAAACTTTGGAACGAATACATAATTCTCTAGCAACTTAGTAACAAGTAAATTTCTAGAAGTATCCTTACAGGTTTTAATTTAATAGGATGTAACAGAGCGCGACCAATTACAATGTTCCGCAAAAATTACCGAAATAATGCTTCATTAAAAACAAGGATCGATAGGTGCTAACTTATTCGCGAAACGTTGAAAAGCCAGGAAGAAGTGAAGGCGTCTATGCGTTTAACAATGTAATGCGAACCGCGATTGTATGGCAGCTTATGCAAATTATTCGCCAACTTTAAGCAATTGACACTTTCCTTATCTCGCGGAGAATTTAATTAAGTCGTATCTATTAATAACATAATCCGGTGTCTGCTTGGAGTGTCTGTATGTGTAAGTGCGCCGTTAAACTGAAGTCATCGCGAATAAGGACGACTTTGAAAATATTTCCGCCTATATTAGCGGGAAAGAACATTCTATGCGTCACGTTGTGCGTATTAATTTAACAAACGAGGCTTGTCGAAATTAATTTACGCCAAAGTTCCTCAGGCATGTCTTCCTATTTGACGAAGAGAATAGGGTGTGTACTACAGCGGGCGATAAAGAAGGGGAGCTTCGTATTCAAGAGTTCTGCGAATGATAAAGGATAGCCAACTGTCAAGAAAGGACCTCAATAAATCATCCTAGTAATAAAAAAAAAACAGCATTATACTAAAAAATAAATGACAGATAAGCAAATATATCAAGATAAAGAAAGTATAAGAATCTTGCTGGGTGTACTAACTTTTCCCTCTTCCAAAGCGTAAAAAATATGGAGGTGGAAGTAGCTAATATTTTTAATCTAAAGGCTTAGATATTCTTTACACTATTCTTGAAGACGGTAAACAGCTTCCGCATGTGCGATCTACTTTGAGGTAGCGATTGTCTAGAGATCTTTTAAGATGAAAGTAAAAACAATTAATTTTATTTATAAAATAATAAAATCAATCAAAAATTCAAATTCTTAAAATAAAACTAATGAAATGAAATCTTATTCGCGGTATGTCTACGTGCAAGAAAAAAAATATTGACAAAAAATAAACAAACGGACTCTAGCCGTTAGAGGTATAGACAGATAAACCTACCACGGACAGCTCTAGCCGTCAGTGTTACGGGTTATGGCGTTACCCCCGATATATAATAAGGCCTAAGTGCTCTGATGTCAGCAGGCTGTGACGTATATTGTGTGAACGGTCAGCCATAAACGCGTTTACACATTCAGACCGTCTCTGCGTTTTGAATAGGGTTATCCAAATTATATTGGTTTTATTTAAAAAAATACTGTGTAGTGATATTTCCGTACTTTGTTGGTGATACCTGTAATGTCTTTCTAGTGTTGTAAACCTTTTATTATTATTATTATTATTAGTATTATTATTATTATTATTATTATTATTATTATTATTATTGGCCTCGACTGGAAATCATTAGCCACATACATAATTTCCTAGCCATCCGAACGGACACCAGGATAAACAGGACACACACTTCGCACCTGGGGCCGATCAGGTGACTAACATGTCAAACACAAAGACAGGTAGACCACGGAAAAAGGGAAAACCCACACAGGAGAGACACAAAGGATCAATCTCTAAAACGTAATATTGGTGTCGAGCATATATTTATAAATTCTATAATATACATCGATAATGAAACCTTTTCTGAAACGATAAAAACGGGGTAACCTAACCTAACTTGGTGTCGGCTGTTTTGTATGTTTTATTTGTAAGTTACACTTTGTAAAAGAAGATATTATTTATTTCTGAACAGCTACAGATTCAAGGACCGGTGAAACTATAACTGTAAGTTTAAAAAATCCTAGGCTTAAAAAAGATGCTATTCCAACACAATTCCCTAACATTTGACAAAGAACGTGAAGATGTTATTGTTCAAACAGTTTTATATTCTTATTATATTTAACAAAAATATTTTTGAACACGAAGAAATGTCTTTAAATGTGTCTCATAAACGTTCTGTTTTAATACAATATATTTTAAATTATATCCCCGAACAGCCATTTGGATACTGATATATGTAAATGTCATATTGACAGCAGTGAACGTATTATAATAACGTGTTCTACAAATACCCTCCTTAAAAATTATTGCGGGAAAAGTAATGATAGATTTCGAATAAAATTGTAATTACTGTATCATTTCAACTTTACTTTCGTCTAAATATATGTACAATTACATGTAATTAGTCGATTAAATCTCATATAAACCACAACTCGGTTACGTGTTTGGTTTTTGCTTTGAGACCTCGTTTTTCCAAAATAAAATCGAATGGAGTGCGAAGAAAGGCTCAGTTGATGATTGGCATCCTCTTTAGCCCGGAAGCCCTTTAAAACATAAAAAAGAAATGGGATTCCTTTACCGCTTAGGCTAATATCGTGCATGGCGATACATCACCTACACAGCGTGACGTCATCGAAGAGCGCTGAGGCCATGTTATATCGACGGTAACGGTTATGGACGGATTTCACCCTGGACAGCTCGTGCTGTCAGCGATGTAAGACTCGGAAAAGACCAGCAGAGAACTCCTGCAGAATTGGGTTCTGCATGGCTTTATTTACTTAAAATTCGGCTACTGAGGTATCGTTTCTTGTACATGACGTATGGAAGGAAAAACAATTTGAAAATATAAAGCGTTACATATACAGTGGTATCAAAAAGTAAGTGACCAAAATAAAAGTTAGGAAATATTAAAAAATATATTTTACGAATTAATACATGTCCCTTTTTTAGCTTAAAAGTCCTTAAATTCGTGGAGACTGGTTCGTTACACTAGGATACTCTGAATAACTAAAATTAAATTTTGACCCATTAGGAATTATATATAGTCATAGAAATAAACAGACAATTTAATTCCCAATATACACGAATAGTGTCATTGTGAAAATCGTTAATATCGAAAATAATCGATAATAGTGTTCTCTGTTTTGCTTAAGATGCAGCAGGTTTATATATTGATAATTCTGCAATGGGCTCAACTACAACGTATTAATAAAACGACATAATAAATACAAAAACGTTTTGATTGATATTCCTTAGGAAGTTTGCAATGCAAAAGAGCAGTAAAGGAAGGTCGGGCACGGGTTTCCACGGTGCATAAAGGTCTCTTCTATTTTTTAATGAATTTGCCGTTATCTTATTAGGTAATACCTGAAATAAATTTGCAACGTTGCTTAAAGCCGCCGTTCGTAACACAGAACAAGAAAAGAATCGAAACTACAAACATGGAGCTACTGTTTATAGCGGATTAATAAACAAACGTTTGTATACTTCCTTGTTTGCATGCAGGTAGTGGAATCAATTTCCACCTTTGAAGTTCTTATTGGAGATGTTATGTATTCATACTAGATTGCTAGTAGATTTCTGAATAAATTTGGGCTAAAGTAGAAAGCTTCCTTCACAAACTTATGAACAGATAAATATACATCCTCAACTAGCGAAAAATGTAGAACTCGAGATCATATTATTTGCCTTTATTGCCTTAGAAACTTTATAAATCAAAACCGCGGGAGGTTGGATGTAGTGCAGCGTGCGATTTCATGATAAGTACGCTGGGGCGGAAAATGAAGTTGATTTTATTTCCTCGTTACATTTCTGCAACAGAAGAAGTTTTTGATTTAAGCTTTCCATTTAGCAAATATAAAACAAATAAAAAATATTAACATATATTGCTTAACAGGTTCATTGTGGTCCACTACTTATGTGTATTGAATTAAAATTAAAGTTGAAACGCAAATATATATACTTAATACATAGAACGCAAAGAAAATTGCGTACTTGAACATTGTGGCGCTGGGACACTGAAACACTTCACTAAAATCCTTGCCGCAACACTTCACTAACACTGGACGTACGTTTCGATAGCTAAGGTATCATCTTCAGCAGTAAAACTAGTTTTAGTGAAATGTATTCAGTAAAGCAAATTGGCTTAAAGAAAAAAGTGTTGAAAAATAAATGTAAAATTTTAAAAATAATAAACGGCTCCGCATCCCAGTGGTAAGAGGTGCTGCTCCTGACTGTGGCAGAGTTAGGCGCTGTGCGTTCGAACCATATCAGGCTAGGGGGCAGATTTCTGTGATGGATTTGGTTCAATTCCGAGTCGCATGTTGCGGAATAGTTGGCGGCGCTTTATCCTTTACGAGGAGTGTGTGATAGTAAGAAAGCCATGGTACACTTTACAACTTTACATTTGCAACTTAAAAGACTTCGGAGAAATACGAAGTCTTGGAAAGTACCTATAATTGAATAATTAAATTTCGACTTTATGTTGCTGTTCTGACAATGTGTTTAGTTTATCATCCGACAATATTCAGCTCCTGTTTGATTATTTTCAAAGTTTTCACCTTTCGAAGCAGGAAAAGGAAAAAGAAAGGACCGTGTTCCATAATTCTTTTGATTGAAACCATTTCTCGTATATTTGCAAGGATCTTTTCTGCAATGGCGTTTAACTGTTAACGTTTTATACTCCCGTGACCTGTCTCTTCCAAAAGCTGCACATGAGTGGACCATCAGACCTTCTTTAACTCCTCCCTGACAAAGTAAATTGGCAAAAAGACTGTCAAAAGCACAACGCAAGGAGAAGTCAAGTTTAAGTATCCATCATTTTTGGAATGCTATAGGTGAAGTTGGATCTTATTAAGAAGCTGCAAAACATTGGACGATATGTACATCTGTCTCAGTTATCTCAAGGTTAGGCTTATAATTTTTATGTGACGTTCAGAGATATTTTTGCTTTCTGTATATTCCTGTACCCGCACATATTACTCATGTTTATGCATTATTCGTTCTTATTTGTATGTACTTAAAAAAATCCGTTATTACTATAAGATGAAAGGAATATAGGTGTGCAAAGCTTCTCGTATATACATATATATAGATCCTAATCTATGTAGAATTTGAAAAGAGCATGTAACTTAAATTAAAACAATCTAATTATAAGGCATAAATAAATTCTATATAAGGAAACAGTCTCGCTATGTAGCTAACTTTTAGACACTTGTTTCTCGGAAGAATAACGTTTTTATGTCGAAGTATAGTTGAAAATGGGGCGTATATTCGCGTCATAATTCATTACGCTTTTGTTTTCCTACTGATTTTTTTCTGAACCCGAGAGGACGAAACGGACAAATTAAAAATGTTTGCGAAAAAGTTCCGTCGTGTGGCTAAAAAGAAAACTTCTTCAAACTTGTTGAATATTTATGAACGAGTGACGACGGCGCGTTATGTCCCCAGCGTCTGTCAGCCTACATTTATTTACTTTTCTCCTACTGTACGAAATTAAATCATCAAATCTTAGACGCCGCCATGAAGGAACAAAAATATATCCTTCCCTTTCTCGAAAGCTTAATTAATTTCGCCAATTTAATATTCTCCGGGCGACGAGGCAAAAGCGAAAAAGATAGACACGAATGGAGATAAACCCAATCCCCTATGCGCCCTCTTTTTTTACTTGCATCCTCGTTAGGGTCCCCAGAAGTACTTCAAAAAATTTTTAACCCGCAGTAAATATTTGTGGCCCACTTCTTCGTAATGTATGCTAAAATATGTTTGTTAGGAGAGCGGCAATTAATTTTCTTTTCTTTTTTAATAAAGAATGCATTTTCCATTTGGCGTTTTACATTCTCCAATATTCAGCTGCTTAATTAACTTTTTATAGACGAAAAATTTTAATCACAATTCTAATTTCCGCGAACAACGAGAGAAGAACTGCCGGAACTCTCTTCCAGGTGAATCCAGATCCCTATTAATTGAAGAAGATTGAGGTAAAATTCAATTAAGTAACTTTCATCCCGGTTTCCTAAATAAGTGGCGATCAGCAACATAAAAACCTCGCAAAAGTTTGTTTCGTCTATTGTTATCTTTTTCATGCACTCAAACTTCCTATCCCTTTTTAACTAATTTAATAACACTTTTTCATAAGAATATTGCAGTTTCTGTAAATATACACTGCTTATTACTAAAATACCATCACCTCTCAAAACTGAACATATTTCAATAACACGTAGGTATTTTTTTACTTTGACGAAAATAAAGTATTTACACTAACAGAAAAAAAATTGTTTTTTTTTTCATGACACATTCTTGTATCACTGACTTGGGATAAACTCATGTCATATCATTGCTTGTCAAACATTATCATTATCAAAAGAATCTGCTGCATCATTATTTCCATGACCTCTAGAATCACTAGCCATATCGCCGCTCGAACATATTTCGGTTAATATTAGAGCTATGCTTTTTGAAAGTTTTGTAGGTCTGGCTGGCCCGACCCGATACACTATTAGCCCAGTCCGGCTCGTTTCGTCACGATTGTTAGCTCGGCTCGGCCCGGCCCGTCATGTTTGTCAACAAGGCCCGCCCGTCGGCCCGTTAGCTTGGCTGGTCTGTTCGGCACGACAATCCTGTTTTGTTCCACAAGTACTCTATTATCTATTAAAAGCTTAATACAAATTTTAATAACTATTTACTTATTTAATTCGAACAAGTAACATGGGTATAAAAAAAATCACGAAATTATCGATGACAAATTTATTATGCTTCTCAAAGCAGTGTTTTTACTACAACTTTTGAAAACAGCAATATCATTCCGTGAACTTGGAACTGATACGATCATCTTCTGTAGCAACTAATACTAGCACACACACGCAGAGAAGCGTTTACTTGTATCAAAGCTGTCCGCCTTAGTTCAAACAATTACTGTTTCAATTATCGGCAATACAATAACTGTTTTAAATGAAAAGACATATTTTCTTAGCGTTTCTTTCTCCGTTTAAGAGAAGTATATACTTGTAATAAAATAATTGTATTTCTTTGTTTAAGACATTTATTAACTTGATTCAAGAAAATCTTGCAGAAGGCGATTCTCAGTATAAGTAAATGGCCATTATAACGCAAAACAATATTTTCTTAATGGTAGTAAATAGTTTTCTTAATTCCAGAAAGCGTTTAGGTATTGTTTATAAAACAATAGTTTCATTAATCGGGTACTCTAAATCTGTGGCACTGGAACACTGTGTGAACTGTTTCAATAGTTTCATTTTCTTAAAACAAAGCATCTTTTACTTAGAATCCTTGAAATGCATATTATTTATATACACATTATTAATTGCGCTTGCCTTTGTAATACTCCGTCTTTGCTCCGGCGTCGAAATGTAATAATTTCGTTATTCCTAGACGCAAAATTACAAAGCGACTGTCTTTACACACTTACCAAGCTATATAAGATGGACTCTGTTCACTAGTGACATCTCTGGATGATATACGGAAGATTATCGTATAGAGAATATATGACGGTTTTACTTTTAGACAATCATTTTAATCAATTTGATGCTATCGAGTGATTCAGACGGGAATAAAATATATAACATTAGCTTCTCTTATTCTAAACACTAAGATCTCATACTTAGTGGACAGGGACTATATTATCAACTTCATAATACAGTTTGATTTTCCGTTGCTGGGATGTCGTTAGTTGTCACGGGATTTTCAGCTGTCATATATCAGATTTATAACATGTATCTTAAGTGGCTTAATTCTTATTTGTTTTTTTAAATAAAACTGCGGTTTTTAGTGATTAAGAAAAGTTAAGTGAACATCGGAATAATTGACACAGCGTGCGTTAACAATCTTAACCATAGGGGTAGCGTGAAAAGTGCCAACGGGTTCAATTAATGATGAAAAGATGTAAGTAGATTGATAACACTTTATTTATATATAACCTCATGAAATAAAATAAAATTCCCTAGCAAATTAAAATCAAATATATATAGAAATATATACAGATCGAGTAAAATAAATGCTCTATTTTCTCAGTTACGAGTTGGGTCATATTTTAATCGGGTCATTAAATTTTATGCCGTGGCAAGACACTTGTGAAATATCTTCGGTAACGTACTTTGAATGTATCGGTCGTCGAGGTTTCGTAGTAGATAGCTCGAGCCATGCTACTACGAAATGTCAACGTGTATAATATCGGCGGAACAGATTTTGAATAATTTCAGTCAAAATTCGACAATAGACAGCTCAAGCCACACATGATATTACGACATGACATCATGATATTACGACGTTGCTTTTGTCTAAACTTTATCAAACGCAGCCAGCGGCCGCCGAGAGATGAAGTCTGGGCAGTAGGAGCTCTCGCAGAGCAAGTCCAGCAGAGAGGTTCCTTCGCAGCGTGAGCCAGCAGAAAGACAAATGTACGCGGATTCGGACGCCTCTTATAGCGAAATTTACTTATTTTTATCTATCTACGTAATGGGACCTTGCATGCAAGCGGCGTGCGCTCATCACAGAGCTCGTAACTATCGTGCTTATGCAATATGTACATCATAAATGACCACATTCATAGAATACGCTGGAGTACAACATAAATGGTTCTAAAATTTGAAACAAGAATAAAAAGAAATGTGAATTTACGATTTACAACAAAGGTTTAAAGACTAAATGAGACAAGTAAAAATTTCTAATAATAATTTTCTTCGTTCTTTCCAAAATTAGTCTTTAAATTTGGCGAAACGTGATGGTTCGTCACACCTTCTTTAAAACAGTACGACATATCCCTACATAATGCAGTAAATTATTCACATTGTTTGTGATACTAAAAAGGTTAAAGTAGAGGTTATTTACAGAATAATGTTCAAATAAAAGTGAACTTAATGTAGAAGTACACATGAAAAAAGTTCCTAGAAACAATAGCCAAGATAATGCTAATAAATAGCTCCTGATATTGATGGAATCATTACCGGCAAAAATAATATGAGAAGAGAAAAGCATTAAAGCTTTTTGTTCCTGGCCATATTGCTCTTACATCTTTCAGTTTACGCCACTAATCTTCAAAAACAGCAACTGAAATATTTACTGGCGCCACCTAGTGCTAGTAGTTATAGTGATGCCGTCCTAGATAGTAGCGACGGAACTGGAATACAGATATCATACTTACCCATACAATGATATAACCTTTAACGTTTCATAAACATTTTCAAAAGATATGGGTTAATGTAGTATTTTTTTCTTTTTATTACTATTTACCACGTGTACTAATTTAACTATAGTTTTTCTAAATATATAATAAATATATAATAATAAAAGAAGGGATAAGTAAACTTTAATATTAACTCATTAATTATTAAACTATATAAAAGTAATCCCTATTTAATTACATTATTAAAGAAATAACTTAATTATACTGAAATCTATAAACAAAAAACATTAATTAGCTCATTCACTTGCTCCTTTACTTTAATTTTAATTATGAACTTTTTTTTTCCATTATTGTAATTTTTCTTTTATTGGATATTCTTTTAACTGGTTTGGTGTGTTTTTTGAACACGAAATTGGCTGCTTAATTTCTCAGTAGAACCTTGTGAGATCTGGATCATTTTTTCATTTCTACTTATATTTTCTTGAGTAGAGACTGATTTTTGCAAGAAACCATTTCTCTGCGTGCATGTTGACTTAATAATAGACGATAATTAGACAGAGAGAATGGTAAATGCCTTAAATGTGAAATATTTGAGTTACATCTTCTTATTTTTTATATTTTTCGGTATCAAATTATGAATGTACTTACACATTATTAAATTTCAAATTATGTAAATACTAAGGTATTTATATTTACTACGTCTTCTTGAAACATAGGTTTAGGAAGAATAAGTTTGAATTTCAAAAATGAATGTTCAAAATGAGAATGGCCTTGACGGGCCGCCTATCCCATTTCAAAAAAGTCCGGCCCGGCCCGCACCTGAATATTCCAGTCCGACCCGGCCCGGTTCACTCGCACCCCTAGTAAACATGGGTTAAAGAATCAAAAATGTACGGTACCCTCCACAGACGCTATTTACCCTACAACATGAGATCCAAGCCGCTTGGTATGTAATACCAGTAAATACAGGAGAAAATTGATAATTTTTACGAGAGATGTGCTTAGATGTATCTAGGAATGTATTCATCGGCATGGTAGTCCTAAACATTGTTAATTATAATCGATAAAATAAACAATGTTTCTACTAAATTTGAATCATTAATTACCTCACATATGATAGGAGCGTGCTTTTTTAACGTTGTACAAAGTTCAAATGAAATATCACTTGTATCTCGTCTAGTTTGAACTTTCTTAATTTTTTGCTTAGGTAAACCAAGCTTTTATCTTGAATAAATTGCTATCTTGAGAACAATTTAATTACAACCCTAAACATTCCAAATTTACAACAGCTGCATTCTATAAGCGATTAAATTACGTTTATTGGTTACCCAAGATGCTGTAACTTGCACACTAGATGTTTTAAAATTAATTCGCGAGTGGTCGTGCAATGGGCAATTTGCATATATTGGAATATAATGCCTCAGGAGACTTGCGTAAATAAAGCTGCATAACTGCACATTCTTCTAGAGTGTAGGCTTTTTCATAACTAGACTCAAAACTGAATAGAGGAAGCATATCAGGTAATTTACCATTTTGTGCCTTGACTTAAAGTAATGTTAAGACTTCTTAACATTTTAGTTTATGTTTTTATGCTAACAAATTCTTTACTGTACTTATTGTGTTTTGTAAACTTATAATTCTATTGGTTTATTTTGTAAATTTAATATTTCATTCGTTTTAATTGTAAATTCATATTTATATTTGTTTTAACTAGTTCCCGTAAACTCATATACATTGTATTTATATTCATTTAGTGTTCGTATTTATCTCAAAAACATATTTAAATTCGTTTAATATATATAAATGTAACCGGACAATTCGCAAATAAATTAAAAATCGACATAAAATGCTATCAAATCAAGTAATCGTAACTTCGGCAAGCTACTACATTGCAAACCTCGAGATAAGACGCTCGGTAGAAAGAGAACCACTGTAGTCGAGCATTAAAAAGACAATCACCGATGAGAGAGCAAGCATAACGCATATACACATGTTTTTATCGGAGTACTAGGACTTCGTCGGAGAACGAGCGTCATGAAATATCATGATTGCCATCCGTCGCTTCTTCGCCTATACACAATGGAACGTTCGGGCCCGCACGATGTTTGGTCTTCAAATTTTCCGCTTCTATAGGAGGCAGTAGCGAGGGGAGCAATGCATACTAGAGGTGACACTAAATAACGAGAACGTGTGGGTAGTTGTCTTCGGCTATATTCTCTTACTGTTTTCGTGACCAGACGTTCAGGCTTCTATAGGGTTTGGTGGTGACTCTGGTAGTGCATAATGCGTACAATAAACGATGCGAATTTAATATACATATAAGCGTTGCGATACTGAAGACACATTAAGGTAGCAAAATGCCTCACACTCGTATTAAGTTCGTTTACAGTTACACATACAAATATACGTTGCGAATTTAAGAAACACATACAAACGTTGCAGTTTAATTTATACTGAAGATACTTTTATACAAATGTATATAAAAATATGCCCACAAAATATGTAGATAAACAAGTAATGAAATAGCATTACAAAATATATACATTACTAAGGTACATGCGTATTTTTATATATGTATACAGGAGGAAAACCTCACATTTTTTGAATATTTTTGTTTTGTTGTTATAAGGGAACTGTTTTAATACACTTGTTTCTATACATACGTACTGTGTTTCATTTCGAGAGGTATTGAGCTGTCGAGCAAATAAGCAAGTATTTTATACATGAAAGCAAAAGCAGTTGGCCCTCCCTCTGTGTAAGAAAAGTACGCCGAAACGATACTGTTCTTTAAACTAGGAGAACGTCACAATAACAAAACTAAGAAAATTTATAACAAATTTCACATGTGTGGCAGAAAAATGCGTATTATTTCCATATTTAACGTAAGTAATAGTATGCTAGTACGTATGTTACAATACGTAAAACCAATAATTTTATTTACTCCATACAGTGAGCTGGAAATGCATTAAGCGAAATGCTTGAACGGTTATGTATATGTACTGAAATGTTTTATCTCGGTGATTTTGTTAAAAAAAAATTGGAATTTTGTTATTTAGTTAGATTGTAGGATTCGGAAGTATTCTTTGATACCCTTTCGGCAATTTCTAATGAATTTTGAGATCAATAAATGGTAATTAACGAATGTTAACATTGAAAATGCAAACAAACCTTGGTTTTTTCGAAGATGTCATCTAAACTCTATGTTCCTTATGACATTCACAGGAAATCTGCCTGTTCTAACCTATAACCTTTTCTTCTACGTTGAATTTATTCTCTAATTTCTATATCGGACATTTTAAATTGGGACTGCAGCCAAAATACTAGTTAACTCGAAGAAAGCTCGAAGAAACCAGGATTGATGAATTTATTTGCGTCCCTGCAAATTTTTATATTGACTCAAATATAATCTAACGAGGAATTTCTGATATATAAAGTTATTTTTAGAGCTAGCATGAGAGAATGAATGTAGTGACGCTATTAGATTACTCAAACTAGACGAATCTATGTTCTAAAATCACCGCAACAACCCTTAAATACGAAATTTTATTGCCAAAAACGAGGATACCTTAACGAAACATGTTTAATATACGAAATAATGTTAGAAATGCCTTTGAATTTACCATGTTGTTTGTTTTAGGAGAATTTTATATTAATTTTGGAGATTTACGGAATGAGGAGAACGAGAGGAAGAGTAGTTTCGTCTTCGATCCACCAAGATCGTCGTTATCTGGACTTATATAAGTTATTTAGTACCCACACTCCAAGACTAGTCGGCCTGGGGTGAAATGGTGGCTTTCGAAAAATAGCTTTTATCTGCCAGAAGGAATTTCATATCTATCGGGTGGCTATACTGAATACCCTATACGTTTTAGATTGACAGCTGATATTTTCGATGTTGATATCTAACATAACGGTACATACGACGGTAGTTTCAAAAGTTTTAAGCCACAACATGAATATGGCGTTACTCGCCAAAAATATTGTGGTAAAATAATTGCGCATAAATACTTTAGAAAATTTCAGCCATGTTGGACGCTCAGTTGTGATGCGGGAAGGCGATGCGACCGTTTTTTGGCATAATCATGGAGTTGTGTTAATCGACTATCTTGAAAAAGGAAAAACAAGAACGGGGACATACTACGCATCATTACTTGACAAGCTGAGGGCAGAAATTGCGGAAAAAACGACCGTATTTGAAAGGAAAGGTAAGTTTTGTTCAGCTCACACTGCAGTGGTCGCTGTGGCAAAGTTCACGAATTGTGGTTCGAATTGATAGGCTACCCGCCCTATTCACCAGATCTGTCCCCAGCAACGCTCGGAGGAAGCCATGCAATGCCTACTGTGCAAAACAAGGAGGCCATGTTGAGAAGTAAATCTAAATTTGACAACAAAATACTTGTTTCTGTGTTACGCTGGAAACTTTTCAGACTACCCTGCTACTTTCACGGTAAAAATTTTATTTCAATACTTATTTGACCGTTGAAGGTAACTACTTATTATTTATTGATGGTGTAGATGAATATAAATTCACAACGGCATTGAATTATGAACAGTTGGAAATTACTTACTAGATACTGTACTAATGAATAATTAAGATTTTAATCTGGCTTGTACGCCTTCAGATTATATTTAAATTCATTTGAAATCTTTTGAAATTACTCTATTTCATTGAAGACTATCAGTAAATCAACGCCATTTTAGTTACATTCTTTGTTTATACTTTTATAATGTATGTATGTATATCGGACTATTACGAAAGTCTAGCCTCCTTTGATATATAAGGTGGACTTATTGGTATGTAGTGCATATCTTCGTTGATTTCGCTTATCTGATTAAACAAGGTTTATGTATGAAACCAAAACTCTATATTTTAATGTGTACGACTTTTGTTGAATCTTTGTGCTCGCAGTAGAATTAATTCTTGCCTCTTTGTATGCTAAAAAGTAACGCAACCACTTCATTTCGTGAGATTAATAATCAGTTTGTCGTAATCAAATGTTTTAAAAGTGGCAAATCAAAAAAATTAAATTTTCGAAAATTAATTAAATAATTATGCCAACTGAGGGCTTGGAAGAGTTGCAAAACACTTTTTCGGCAATTTAGATGAACTTTAGGAACAACAAATGAGATTTTAACGAAATTTAAAACTAAACATTGAAACTAACCTGAATTTTACGATGATATATGATTTATATAACATTTAATTCTAGGATCTTCTTCCTTCAGTTCAGTGGGTGTGAGAAGTGGTCTACTGAAGTGTTGATGTGGTGCATGACTCGCGGCAACACATTTACACAGAATGTTCTACCGTCTCCAGATCTTTTTGACATAGACGACATATTTGATCTTCAGCTCCTTCTAGTTTATGCAAATTTTATTTTAGGGCATTATGACTAGAGCGGGCCAAGAGCGCCACGCGCCAGGTTCGCAATCAGGCTGCCGGGCGCATATATGTATGTAAACATAGGTAATTTAAATATGTAATACAGTTTGGGTGTTCGTTGATAAATAGGGCGTTGTTCACAGTGGGCCACTACAAAAAAAAAGTTCATTCATCGACGGCTACGAACTAACAGCGCGCTTATTCATTTACGGATGACGCGCTCTATTCATCAACAAATGATGAGTCTGCAGATGTTACGTTTGCACCACTTCGTGGCATACTAGAAACAAGCGTCGGTGTGCTCGCTTTAGTGATTATGTCTAACGTAACTATTAAAAATAAACGGCCATTACCTACGAAAGTTAATAAATTTCTTAGTGAATTTGTGGATTTACACTACAATGGGAGTACAATTGTCTGTAAAGTTTGTAAAAGAAACTACTGTGCTGGAGCAAACGTGATTGTGAAAGACATATAAATAGCGCACACCACAGAAATAAAAGAAATGGTGTGTCACAACAACGTCAATTTCAATTAGAATTGCTTTTAACGTTTATGGTATGTGGTCTACCACTTCGTATACTTGATAAAAAAGCATTTCGAAAATTCTGGGGTACATACAATACCGAGTGGATACTACCATCTCGGACAGCGTTACGGAGAGATATTCCACGAATACGTGAGGACATTGAAAATCGAATTAAAGCCGAATTAAAAGATAAACAGCTGTGGCTATGTCTTGATGAGACGACAGATTGCAAAAAAAATTCTATTTTGAATATAATAGTGCGCGTATTAGATCCTATTAAACCAAATTTTGCAATTCTATTAGCCAGCAGAAGATTAAAACAGTGTACTAGTAAAGCAATTACGGCCGTAGTTCTCCGAAACGTTACAAAAATTTCAAGTGTCAACCAGTCAACTGTTGTTGTTCATGAGCGATGGTGCAGCAACAATGTGTAGTGTAGGCCGTTCCCTTAAAGAAAAGTGTGAAGGACTTTTACATGTTACGTGTAAAGTCCATGCTTTACATCTTGTGGCACAAACTATTCGAGAGTGTTACCCGGAGGTGGATGCATTAATAGCAAACACAAAAAAAGTGTTTCTCAAAAGTCCTAAGAGGACTAGGGCATTCCACAGGTTATGCCCTGGTATTCGAGAACCACCACAGCCCATTCTTACGCGTTGGGGCACGTGGTTAAAAGCCGCTTTTTATTATAATGAACATTTTCAAGAAGTCAAATCCGTTATTTTGCAATTCGTCCCTGCCGAAGCTAGAGCTATTAGGATGAGCCAGAAGGGATTTCTCGATATTTCTGTTGAAACACATCTAAAGAATATTAGCAACAATTACAAAGGGTTAGTAGACGCGATAGAAAATTTGCAAAATTGTGGATTGTCGTTGGTAGAATCAGTGCAAGTCGTGGACGAAGTTTAGTACATTGTTACACAGTATAAACGATGCAACAAGTGGACGAGTTTTTAGCTAAGTTCGATAGTGTTTTAAAAAAGAATCCGGACTACACGAGATTAAGACAAATGTGCGATGGGGCATCTGCAGATTCCTTGACTAAGTCTAAAGATTATTTTAATTACGCCTGTCTTACTTCGGTAGACGTGGAACGGTCGTTTTCGAAATATAAGAACATTTTTTCGTCTCGGCGAACATCCTTCACCGAGGCAAATGTGGAAACTTATCTGATGGTGCAACTTTTTAAACAAGCCTATCCGCATTATTAAGAAGGATAGAATTTATTTATTATATCTTTATTTACAGTTACATTATTAAGTACAACAGAATAAAAAAAGCGTTCAGTTTCTCAGTTATTTCCTTATTACATCCCATTTACAACGCATACCGTTTTCAATCAAATAAAAAATCATAATGAAAATAAAAACACCTCAGCATATATATATATATATATATATATATATATATCCGCTCTAATTACTAAACATTATTATTGCGTCAGCTTTTATTTTTTTACTCTTGTGTATTAATTTCGAAATATCACATATCTGCTGTGACTCACATATACGCTATTTACAATAAGCGGCCGTTGCGCCTGATTCCGATTCTGTTGGATGGCGCAATTTGGCCCGCTCTAATTATGACCTGTCAGAAGCCCTGCCAGTAATCTAAGATCACCTTTGCTGAACGATAGCATAATCCTTGCTGTCTTTGGCGAGCCTGATATGGGCGCCAGTTTTCGTAATTTAATTTTCTATGTTTGTATGTCAATTTTCTAATGTTTACGTTATTTACAATGTTAGTGGCATTTCCTGGACATTTTTCTAGATTAATAGGGTACTCTTTTCCAACACATTATCGTGGTATATTTCAGAAATCAATCCTTTCGATAGAGTAAGTCGAGGAAATCGAAATCATGTTCTGACTGTATAAACATTTTTTGTCTAAGCTTAGTAATTAAGTATTTAAAACTATTCAGATGTAATATTTTGACTCGAAAATTATAGGATAAACATCGATCCTCGAATATCAAAACCGACCATTGTCACTATAGATATGCACTGGAGTATATTTCTCTTACAATAGTTCCCCTATTACAATTTAAAGTATACGTTGAGTATGAAATAAGCAAGATTATTATTGCATCTTTTGATATTTCAAAATATAGAAAAGAAGTAGAATGGTATTACAAATCAACATTTTTATTTACTACGAAGATATAAATTGGAATGTATAACTTTTGGAGCAACGTCATACAGGATTCTTGAGATAACAACACAAGGACGATTTTGAGGAAAAAGATATGAGATTGTTTTGGTCACGCATTGGAATTTGGAAGTTGTGAAAATTTAAGTATAAAAAAATAAATAAGAATGTGGAGCAAATAAAACTAGAAGAAGTTAACGAGCTTATGGAACCATAAAGTAAAATAAGAAATAAAGAGGAAAACATTACTATGGAAGAAATATTTGAGAAGCAACAAAAACCCATACTATTACAAGCGACACAAAGACTAAGGGGAAAAGGTGAAAATTAAATTAAAAGAGGCAAAGGCAAAGTTGTGGGAAGAATTTGGAGAAAAGATGGAAAAAAATTCTTCCGGCAATGCCAAACTGCAGGAAAAATCTTCTAAAAATGCGAAAGGCAAATACGGGGAGGTTATTACAGAGGGAGATATTAAAAACAAGAAGAGTAGATAAAAGCTCATTCACAATATCAAAGACATATATATAGAAAAATATAGTGCGGGTAGAAATGAAAACATCAGAAAATTTTACAACAACCAGGGTAGTTAGGCGGGGTACTTAGCATATACAATTACAAATACACGACAAGGCAACAAAAGATGTTGACAATATGAAATATCTAGGAGTAGTTACCAAAATAGATGGAAGAATTGAAGAAGAAATAACCAATAGAATAAGTAAAGCGATAGCAACATACAAAGCTTTGTACCGACCATTTTTGAACAAAAAGGCAATAGCGAAGAAAACAAAAACAAGAATATACGAATCAGTGCCCATGTTCATATATGGAAGCGAGTCTTGGGTCCTTGCGAACAGAATAAAACAAAAAATAGCAGCGTGCGAAATGAAAATAGTGACTAAAACTGCGGGAGTAACTAAACTGGGCAAAATAAAGGGTGAAGCTATAAGAAGTGAATTACAAGTAATAAGTGTGGTGTAAAAAATAAAACAATAAACAGTAAGATGTTGTTGGAGTGAAGGAAGATAGGACAGTGAAAGTAATTTGGGAAACCAGGAGAAAGAGGAGGAGAGGAGGACCAAAGAGAACGTGGAACGAAGAAGTTACAGAAATACTAAAAAAGAGAGGATTAAGCTGATCTCAAGCGAGAAATGAGACTAGAGACAGAAAGAAATCGAAAAGGCTCATCACTTCTACGCCTACGGTGGAAGAGGTTACGCATAAGTAAGTATAAAAACACATTTTTTCTATACTTCAGGTATCGGAATTATTTTACGTAAATGTTAAAAATTATAAGGGCAGTATAATGTTTAATATTTTTTTCCCTCCTTAGTCCTATTAGTACTTAATCTTTCGATTTTCCCTTCTAAAGGTAGTTATTTTCATTACTCATCTATTAGAATATATTTGCACGAGGTTGACGTAATGGAACTCTCGGTATTTATTCTCTACGACTTGAGTAATTCCACAAAATTTTCATTTACATTAAATTGTTTCCGATGCATACAACTACTATTTGTAACTTTTATTACAAGCTATACACATTTTATCAAATACCTTTCTAACAAAGTAACTTTTTGCTTTCGTTCTAGCAGCTTTCCTTATTCGCATATCCTTACACTTAGTGATACGTTCAATAAATATTCAATCGTCTTCTGCGGGTAAACCCAATCGAATTGAAAATCGAAGTCGTTGCATAAAAGGCGTCTTGGTAACAGAAGCGCCCCGGTTTCTGGAGAAGGAAGCCTAATTGACCGAAGCGGTAATGAAACTGTCTTCTCGCAGAGGATTTGGTGATTGATTCGAGATTCAGATTTTATTGCCGGGTTTACGGTTCGTCTTCGGGTAGAGATATCGGAGTATAGAAACCGCTACCTCATCTCACATGTATATCGGCCCTAAACGACGGAGATACCCTTAAAAGTCGAAGACCGCTCTCTCCGTTCTTTTCTTCCCTTCGGTAATGTGGTGATCGTTGCCGTGAGCTGCTGCGGTTGCGTCCTTTTTTATTGTGAATTAAATTTTACGTCCACATCATGACGATTCGCTTCGGCTAGATTCCAGGCGAAGTTTGCATAAATGTTAGCTTGTTTCCGGACGATTTGCCGGGAGCACGACGGCTGTGATGACTTTCCGCAAAACCGTAGCCTTCTGAGAAGCAATTTGTTCTTTATTGCGTTCGCTAGATGTTGGGACGCGGCTAATGTTGCATGTGATCTTCTTAAAAACTATGGTTGGCGAAAGTGAATGAACTTAAAATTAGCAACTCTCTTTCTTCTCAGCTCAGCTTTCTTCTACTTAGGGTATAACTGTTCTTTTTTGTGCAGGTTATTTGAAAACTTTTAAGCACGCGAAATTCAAGAGGAAAACAACATTAACAGAATAGCAGTGCTTCCAGTGTAGAGATTAAACGAGAAGATAATTTGCATCGTTCGCAACGTTTTCTAGTACCCGTTTCCAATAAATTCAGTCAACCACTGCGTAAATCAAATAAATTACATTTGGTTTGAAGTAAGTGGTGGAAATTATATACAACTTTAATGGATTTTCTTGTCAAGAAAGTCAATTTTTTCCTAATTCCAGAAAGCGTTTAGGTATTGTTCATAAATCAATAGTTTCATTTTCTTAAAATAAAGCATTTATTTACTTAGAACTCTTGAAACGCATATTATTTATATCCATATTATTAATTGCACTTACCTTGTTTAAAACAGTACAATGTATCCTTTGATAATGCAGTAAATTAATCCCATTGCTTGTGATTTAAAAAAAACTAACGTAGAGGTTATCTACAGAATAATGTCCAAAGAAAAGTGAACTTAATGTAGAAGTACACATTAAGGTAAGATAATCGTGTCGTCCCAGCATAGCCGTAACAGCTGGAGCAGTCAACGTAACTCGGTGCACGCCTGTCTGATGCGATGCGTAAACATCTGCCGGGTGGCAAAGCAGTTCAAATTCGTATACATTCATCATCACTAGCGCGGCGTGTATGTGTTACTTAAAAATGTCCAGTGTGCGCAAGGCTAAACAACGACTCTTTGCTGATAAAGTAAAAAACTTTATCTGTGAGTTTCCAGATTTGTTGCACGACGGTGTTAAAATAGTTTGTAAAGTGTGCGAGAAAACGTTGATGTGCTGGCAAAAGAACGACTGTAGGAAGCATGTAAATAGTGCAAAACACAGAAATAGAAAAAACTGCGCGTCAAATAGTAATGACTTTATTTTCGATTTACTTGTCATGATGATAACATGTAATTTGTCACTTAACATACTGGATAAGAAATCGTTTAAGAAGCATGTTTTATTTGTACGCAAAGAGGTGGAAAATAAAATCATATCTTCATTAAAAAATCAGTTGCTTTGGTTGTGTGTTGACGAGATAACCGATTGTAAAAAAAATCTATTATACATGTTATAGTTCGTGTACTGGATCAACATAAACCGACATTTCCACTGTTACTAGCTAGCAAAAGATTACAAGAGTGTACTAGTGCAGCAATTACGACTGTGACACTCACTACGTTAAAAAACTTTCAAGTTTCAACACGTCAAGTGTTGATGTTTATGAGCGATGGTGTAGCGACAATGCGTGCGGTAGGCCCTTGAACACGGTTGCGACTGTTTACATGTAACTTGTAAAGTGCATGCTTTACATCTTGTGGCACAAACTATTAGACAATGTTATCCCGAGGTAGATGTATTAATATCAAGTACAAAAAAAGTGTTTCCCAAATCTTCAAAACGTTTTCGAACATTTCACGCAGTGTCCCGGTATTCGTGAACCATCATAGCCGATTCTTACACGTTGGGGAACCTGGTTGCAGGCAGCTTTTTATTATGCTGAACATTTCAAAAAAGTAAAAGCTGTTATTCTACAATTCAATCCTGCCGAAGCTGCAGCTATTAAGGAGGGCCAGTCAAAATTCATAGCTACTATAAATGCTTACACGCACTGGAACAATTACAAAATAGAGCGTTGTCGTTAGTGAAGTCACTGCGAATAGTGGGCGAAGTACATACCCTGCTACGCACTATAGATGACGCAAAAAATATTCGCGTTTTAAAAGTGTTGGAGAGTGTGTTAGAGAAGTATTCCAATGTTATCACATTACATCAAATTTGTAATGGTACTTCGACTAATCCATTAATTGAGTTCAAAGATTATTTTAATCATATATATATTACATCGGTAGATGTCGAACGATCTTTCTCCAAATATAAACACATTTTTTCACCACTGCGAACACGGCTCCACGAGACAACTATTGAAATATATCTAATGCTATTAATTTTTTACGATTCTTATCCACTGGGTTATAATACTGATGATGGTGCTTCTACTTCTCATGCACGGTAATTTCAAAGCAATCCGCCAGTCTACTTGATTACGCTGCTTAAGAAGGTGAGTGTTTCACAGCCTTACAGATATTATAATTCTTGATTAGTTTTTTTTATTATTATTCGCTCTATTATTTCTTTTTCGGTATTATAAATATTGAAGAAACCGTACGCCTATGGCGCGACGAACGATTATCTTACTTTAGTACACATGAAGAAAGTGCCTAGAAACAAAATGTTGGGAGCTATGTAGAAAGATAGTTTAAGGTTAGTAGTTTTTTTTGCAATAAATAGTTTTTCTGTATCTGTACTCGTTTTGTTTTTATTACCAAAAGGAGCTTAGTTTGTGGACGTGCCTATATTTCGCAACAATGGTTAAAAACGTTCACCAGTAATCGATAAAGGCATACGCTAAAAGCAGAATTCTGTAGTAAAAGAACAATATTAAGGCTATTAATAGTACTGAAGGTGGCCGTCAATTCTTGGATTAGTAAAGACATGCCAGAACAGCTTTAATAAGTTGAATATCATTGATGAATAGATTGTAAGTGCCGGTAATAAAATCGCCACATTATCATTGCTAACTCAATCCAATTAAGCTAATGCACGCTTATAAATTGGATGATGCCCAATAATTGTTGTTGCCATTCTTAAATTGTATTTTGTAATACCTATACAAGACCAACCTTGAGCGTGCTACGTAAATATAGAGGCGCGTGTAGGTCGTAGACTGTAGGTTAAAATTAACAATTGTGCTAGTACTTGCATTCTACTTACTTCGCATATGTGTTTGTGTACATTTCAAATACGTATGAGTGAAAGTACATATAAGAGGTAGAATTAAATGAGATAATAGTCAATGATGTTAAAGTGTATTATTCCGTGGAAAATATATTTGTAACAAAGAAATGTTTGAGAATAAAGACTTAAGACTATATTTATACCAATGTCTTATATGTGTATGAAGGCTGAGTGCTTAAAAAACAAATCAAGAACAACATCCAGACCATAGAAATGAGACTTGTAGAGTTTATTGGTATTAGAGCGAAAGATAAAATCAAAAATGTCGAAGTTAGAGAGATATTTCGAGTGGAAACTTGTTACGTTTTTCTTTTCCCTCGGAGCACAGTGTATGTGCGAACTTTTATTTCTGGGATTGTACAAGTTGTCGTTTTACTCTTGGAAGTCCTGCAATCTTTCTTCGCTTAGCCTATGTGACAAGCTCTTAAATTTCAGTCACACTGTATAGATTCGCTTACCTTAATTGGTTAAATCTTTTGTCTAGGTTTTCCTTGAAAGTATATCGGTTTAACCTTCTTTCGCAGCCCTCGTTAAGTTCTTTTGACATTTTAGTTTATTACGATTCTCATGTATTTGTTATTCTTTCTGCTATTTTGATTATCGGATATATCATTGCATCTGCTTTCGCATTAATGTTAATTTTCTTACAGCTAAAATAGTTAGTTAAAATTAGTCTATACTTCCCTTTTTCCTTGTCTTAGTAACTCTTTGTGTCTTTCCTCGAGTATTATTTGCTACTTCAATTGAAAGTGTTTCTGTTTACATCGAGTAAGGGGTTATATGTCGGGCAGCTGATTGCGAGACTGTCACGTTTAAGTGCGTTCTGTAAATGCTTAGAGCAGCGGGGGGAGATTTGTATTTTCCACTGTATTTCCGACTTTTTGTCGTTAAATTTTATCACTTGTGGCAGTCATTTGGTCTCGATTATTGGATTGGAAATATTTGAGAGGATGTCTACGGATCGCTGCTAGACAGGACTTGAATACAACGTCTCTAACATCCATCTTGAATTTATCACGTGGGGTCAAGATTTTTATTCGTCCCCATTTGATTAATCGTTTTCCCCGTTTTAACGGTAAGCTCTCAATTTGTTTATATTTCACGTTGTAATTTTAGGGTTTCGTTTATTTCTTTTTAGGGGTCTTATTCTTGGGTACACTGTTTTGGTACCTCGCTTTGGAGATTTCTGTTTTGGATATACCTGATTTTGGAACATTTTTGGATTATTACCTTCTTGAAAATTTCGGACCTATCCGTGGACCACCTCGACCATATTACCAGCTAAGTTTAGATTTTAGTGTTTAAATTACCTACCCTCGTTTTAAGTCTTTAAATTTGACCTTTAATTACACTATATTCAGTGTTTGTTTACTTTTGAATTTAATGCTATTAACAGTAATCATTTTCTTTTGGTTGTAATTGTATTTTGTTTGACTCTACAATTCATAGTAATTTAGACTTGTGTGTTTGCGTGTAAAAATCTTAAATAATCAAACAAAACCTCTAACTAAAGATTACAGCTCTTATAAATGTAAATACATGTTCAAAAGTTGCAATTTTTACAAATTCTTACACTATGTTCGTTGCACACATTGTTGCGACACTTTTTTCTGTCTAAACTAGAGGGACACATCATGCATTTCTTTCTTCCTTTTATTTCTTCAATATTAATAAATTTGTTCATACAATTTATTGAATTTCTTGGTATTCTCGAATTTTTTGACCTCCTTATCATATGCGGTATTACCAATTGCTCAGCTAATTCCAAAAATAGTCGTCTAGCGTGTGTTATATTCCTATGATAATCAGGTTTCAACGTGGAAAATATAATAAATGCATTTAGTGCTGCAATATCGATTATATTATTATTACGTCTACTCCCCCTTTGGTCTTGTTATAATAAAGTATTAATTTCGGTTTCTGCTTAACATTTTCACTTACAGACATGTCATTGTGCATGGTGCTGAGTAAAATGACTGGCTTGCTTTACTTATGAATGTAGCCAACCATAGTCATTTTGTCATAAAAGCCAAATGTAGAAGAGTAGACCGGTTTGTTCTTTGCACCTCTTATTTCATTTGGTATGTCTCTCTTATTTGTTCTTGGTGTTCCAACCACTGTTAGGTCCTTTTCTAATAAACATTTAGCCAATGGAATGTTTGTAAAGAAGTTATCCATTGTAACATTTAGTCCAGAGAAGTGGATGCTGCGTACTAAAGTTTGCACTACTTCAGAAGCAAGATTTGTACGGATAGGTTGATTGGGTCGTCGTTCGGTATATACCATTCCATCAATTGCAAATCCTGATTCTGACTCACACATCCAGAAAATCTTGATACCGTATTTTGACGGTTTCCCTCAATACGAGAGCAACTGCTCGTCAATGGTAACGTTTTCGTTTGGCACCAAAGATGACCTGCATTGTTGTAAAAATAAGTTCCATATATACAATATCGGTCTGTAGGAGAAAATCACGAGTTCTTTTATCATCAAAACGCAGGTACCGTCTAATATCTTCAAACCAATTAATTCCCATAGTAGCTTGATAAATAGGATTACATTTATAAGAAGAAAACAGTTCTCTTATCGGTACGTCCGAGTTTCTTTCCACACCAGCTTGTATCAGGAAACCTAAGACAGCATTTAGCTCCATCACATCAATATCTACCCATCCTTTGTCTTTTACTGTAGTTACTCTTCGAGCTTCAAGGTTTGTGCACTTGACGACTTCTTCTAAGATCGTTTTTGTAATAAAACATTTGAAAGCATTTTTAGGTGTATCACAGGACACTGCTTTAGTTTTTATACCTGGTGCTAAACGTAGTACGTTACGTTTTGCAGTTTTCGTAGAGCTTGGCGGAACTTTATTCCACTGGATACCGGATAGAGAAGCGAAACCGTTGGGATAATCACTATCGGCCTCCGCTGAAGCTACATCTTCTTCAGACTTAGAATTTGAAGAGTCTGAATTGGCTCCTAATTCACTCTCTTCCGATAAAACTTCATCACATTCCTCTGCCCACCGGATTAGAGTTTCCTCGTAATAGGGAACTCCATGCCTCACTATTGCACGTTGCCCGGTCGATTTTCTTGAACTCGAAGCCGCCATAATGAACATTCACAAACAAACACCTCAAGCAAATTTTAGCAGCTGCAGTCCTTTTTATGCGTTCGCATATTTATATGATATGCATTTCTGCGCGTTGAAACCTGCTTACGCCGTTGAAACTTGCAAGCTCCGTTGAACGCAGAAGCAGGCCTGTTCCTACATGTTACAACATGTTGCAGCCGATTGTTAACACATTGTATTCCAAATAATATTGCAATATCCAGTACATTGACGCCAGAAACAACAAATTATTTAAACAAAGACAGCTTTGGATGTAAATATCAACGATTATCAATCAGAAATAAACCGGGCTTACGAAGCCCGAGAAATGTAAATACGCGGTAGAATTCAAATATCTAAAATAGATTTTCTTATAAATTATATAGATTAAACGCCAATTAGAAATAGTAACAGGAAGATCCAGTTGAGCCATAGACAAGGCCCAGAAGAAAAAAATTTTAAGATAAAGAAGTTATGAAGCCTAGAATACCACGCTGGGCTTCGAAGGCCCGTGTTATGCATCCTAGGGTTAAAGAAACACGAAACGAAATTTCGTAAAAATCTCAAAGTATGTCAATTATCTCAAAAACTAAGATAGATAGGTATAGGGAATACTGATAAAAGTTGACATGAATTGAAGAGGGGCATCTAAAATCGTAATAATATGCAGGATACACCATTTAAAAAACTAAACTTGTATTGTGCGCAGCAGAAACTGAACATCCTGTATATTTCGATATAATTTTATGTTGTGTCCGAATATTTTTTATTTGAAAACTTTTTCTCTAAATTGTTCAGGAAGGGAATTATCATCCATCCACGCACTAGGTGGACACGCTGTATAGACAGCGTAAAAGATCGCTAACAAAGCGCGGAACTTTGAGCATTTGCTTGAATTTTTTAATGTTGCTCATATTTTTTAAAATTATTTTGTTTGTTTGGTCCTTGTATCATGGTAAACTAGAAATTAATGATAACTTATTGCACTTAATACAAGACTATATTTTCTCAAAAATTCTATGCGGAATGTTATCAGTGTTATTAAACTTAGTTTAATAACACTCGTTAGTATTAAACGAAAGAGATTTGTATAAGGTGGCAGCTAGTGAAAAAAAAATATAGGGTGCTATTTACAAAATTCAAGTTATACTGCGTTAAAGTTAAGCATACGTTAAATGCTACTGTATACTAGACGGTTGTACAATATTATGTTGATGAAACTGCTTCTATCAAGCCAATGCAGGTGTGTGCTTCTAATAATTTCATTTTGAAAATTGATGCACACGCCTACTACGTCACTTTTACCAGATTCTTACCGGGTGTCGTTATTTAAAAGAAGCTCTCTAACAACGTTAATATTGTAGTTGCTTGTATAGAGTACAGTTGTTTTTTTAGCGTAGAATTAGAAAATAAAATAATATACAGGAGTTCTATTTAAATTAATGAAATAGGCATGCTTTCGTTTACTTTCTAGATGAAAATATTTTAAGTTTATGCGTTACCTTGAACTAAATAATTTTTATTCAGATAATTTTTCTGAATGAAAGATAAAACAGTAATTGGAAAACGTCACTTCTTCAAGGCGCCCTGTATATACAGGAACTAAAATCCTTAGAAACAAGAAAAAATATTGTAATAAGAAGAATTTGTTAAGAGCTATTGAAAATTGTAATCGGCTGTTGTCACATGTGAATATTATAAAAGAAAAGATTGCATTTTGACTTTTTTATGTGCATTATCTACTGTTTATTTTTAAAAGAAATTTGCAGTATGCCTTGAAAGAAAGGACTTGTTTAAAATGTGTCAACCCTTTCTTCCAGAATAACTCCCTAGATATAATATGTACTCACTGAAATTTATACACATACGTAGGTAACTTACTCGAAAAAATTATAACTTAGTACCTATTATTAGTAGTAAGTACTTACTTTTATACGATTATTTGATTAGGTATAAACAAAATAATTCATTAAGTGTAAGTAATGGTTGCTAATCGGATAAAAATTGAAGTTGACTCAACAAATAAGGATTATTCCACTTTCGAAACGTACTGGGGGAGAGATTTACGCCAAAGTTTACGGAAGAAGGAGACAGTAAATATGAGAACTCAGATAAGATAATATCTTTAATGCCCTCCTATCATTTTTTGCGTCTATATACTGTATATAATGTAATTTATAATGCTCTTTCTTCCACCCCTCATAGATTAGGAGAATCTTTTCAGTTTTCCCTTCATCCAATCAATTCCGAGTCAGATTTCGCTAGCGCCATTATGAAATAAGTAATCGAATCTCTTCAATAAATATTTTCTTTTTTCAATCGTATTCGCGTGATTATATTTTAGCGATTTTTTGCGGTCGTCGGCCTCCCCTCTCAATTTCGCAAATAAATCAAAACGCAATAGCGACGTCGGGGCTATATTGAATTGTTTTCTCTGGTCGATAGCGTCACGGCGTGTAGGCGCACCGAGGTACGTACGAGGTAGGGCGAGCGAGTTATTCTTGAACCCCTCTGCAATGTTTGCGTTTAATATCCGAGGCAACATATCCTTTTTGAAGTACTGCGCCAGGGGGTCAACGATAGACATCGAGCAATAAATATCCTTTATGTTCATGCATTTGCATGTTCTCGTTTCGTACATGTAAGAAGCGAAGAGTTGCAGATGGTATTAATTTCGCGACGGTCGCGTCTTGTTGGCTCACCCTGCGTAGTGACTCATCCGTTACAATTTGTGCATGTCAAAGAGTAATTTTCTTAAGTTCTTTCTCAATTTAATTCATGTCGTTCATTACATATTTTGTAGTTTATTTGCAGGAGAAGCTTAGAGTATCATCTGGTTATTTTGATATAAATTTTTCTACTTTCTATCATAAATTCAACAAACACTTTTTTAAATATTCCATCATGACTCAAGTGTGAGTATTTAGTTAATGAAGGGAAATAAAAATCAGGTCTAATTTTTTCATAAATTCTATTAAGTATCAGGCGACCGGTTTCGTGTTCAAAAACACATCTTCAGGCCAGCTAGAGGACACCATGCAAGAAACAAGTAAATATACAAAAGTGACCCAGAAAAAATTGTAAAATTGCTTATAGTAATATATTAAACATTGAAATACGTTATATAGCATATTGTAGCAAACTTATCAATTGTAAATTATACTAAAATGAATTAAAAAAAAAATTAAAAATTAAAAAAAAAATTAAAAAATTTGAAATTGTCTCCCCCTATTGTAAAATTGAACACATTAAAATTGTAGTGATTTATGAAAAATCTTTTATACTTACAATTCATTAATCAGTGGGAGGAAATCAAAAATTTTTTAAAGGAAATCTACTGTTACCTTAGATGCACGTGCAGTTCACATACGTACCATTCAGAAGAGGTTCGGACAAGTCGTGTACACGTATTCAAGCACGTTAACAAGCTCTAGCAGGTATGTATGTACAACGTATGTGTGTACATAGTTTGCAAGTAACTTGGTTACACACAAAGCATTGCCTTAAGATAAAATTTTTCGCGATATCTATATACCTGAAGCTGAACTTACAACTTCGTTTGAGTTTAAACTTAATAGTAAACTTATTTTGATTTATATTGTTATCCTCTTCAGAAACTGTTTGTAATCCAATTGAAATGGTTTCTTGCAGTCTTCTATGGCCATTATATGTACAACATTGTAATGTATCTCTTTAGCTTCAAAATGGAATTTCAGCAAAGTAGTATTACATTTCTAAGGAACTTATTTGTTATTTAAACGCTCAAACGATAAAAAAGGAGATACATTTACATGATACAAATTATAAATTTAAGTTTTACGCGAAACTGGCGTCTATTGTATATAAAGCGTAATTTAATGCATAATACATGAATCTTTCATATATGCTACATTTAGAGTATGAAACTGCTGACCAACTAACAGTGATGGGCAAGATATAGGGGAAATGACTAAATTTTCAAAGCGACTAGACAGACTCGTGTTTTGTCGACTCTCACGGAAACTAGTAGGCAACAAGAACCCCTTCTAATGAGACGAATAAATACGAGTGTATCTACTCCATACAAAAATTTAGTCATTTCCCCTATGTTTCCGGAAGAAAGTACCAGCTGGGTAGAAGTTAGGAACAATTGACTTTCTATAAACCAATTTCAAAAATTAAATTAAGATGTCCTATCACATCAAATTTATGAAAAAAATATTAGTAATTTACGCTTATTTAAAAATTCAATTGATATGTTTCTATTTATACCCTTTAATCTATATCATTACGTAAATCTTTTTAGTGTTTCGAAGGAAACTTTTACAATTTGCGACCTGATAATCATAACAACATAATACGCCAATATGCCTGGGATCTTTGAAGTCGAATAAAAATCAATTTATATCCTCGACTTATTCGGCATTCATGCATATGGGCAATGCGGGATATTGAATGAGCTTTGAACACACCAGCACAAAGGTTGTTACCGTGGCGTCTTCTTTTTAGAGAGGTCGAAGTCATGCGTGTGACAGATACATTTCGTTCTTTGTATTCATGCTTTGAAATCGAGTCGGTAATAAGTTTTCCATTCAAAGCTTTTACAAAATAAAATTTTTGACAGATCGTGTTATATGAGTAGGCCTACTTATGTGGATATAAACTTTTTTTATTTGAAGTTGAAATCTAGTATCTAGTATACTCGGTCTTACAAATAGTTCTTTATAAGTAAGGCGCGGATCGACGCGGTTCCTTTTCTATACAGTCAGACGCGTGGACAGTGTCATGCACTATATTAGCTATTGGTTAAGCGAAGACGTATTTTTGCTCGTCTTGGGTTTTTACTTATCAATCGCTCACAGATAGCGAGGTGGTGTGTACGCGTGTTTCTAATTTGCCCTTTTACGAATGTTTTCATATACACGTTGGTCCACATTACACCGGGATGCGAGAGATATTCTACGCAGCGCGATCTGGCATACTTGCATTTATCCTCGCCGGCCAGCCTCGCCGCACGCAACTGTTGTAGCCTATCTGACGCACTCTTTGTCTTTCTGTGCGCTCGTAAGGTTCTAACAAGAGATCGTGGATTTTGAATACATTATGTTAGTTTATACAACCGCAGAGATGGTGCAAATCATTAAATGGTATTTTGCGAATTGCCGTATATGCCAACAAATAGACGAACAGCCTCAAATCCCTCTAACGCATCCCGAGCGGGAGGAGAGAGAAGTGGGGGTTTGTTCGTTAGTTGAAATGGGCGAACCTTACTTTAGCCGGAAAATTTCAGATGAAATCGGTATTAGTAGAAGTACTGTGAAACGTATTTTGAAACGCAACAAATACAAAAGTTACAAAGTTCAAAATTGCCAGGAGATTTTTCCCCTTAATAAAGTAACATTGTTAGAATTTCAATTTATTTTGTACAATTATCTAATTTATTTTTCTTTAGTGTAATTTTATAAGAATCGTTGTTTATTTTCCTACTTAGAATTACTTTTTCGTTCTCCTACATCGTATAGCAGCAACAAAATGAACATAAAAAACTGTAATTTGTAACATAATCTGAGAATACAGAAAAATTACGCAGTAATTCTGTACTAACACATTTTGTCAGAAGGCGTTGAATTAAAATATTACGTGATTAAGCAGACAAGCGTGCGTACCGCTGCTCGTTTTATGATATACTGCGTTTGGATGCGATCTATCAGTGAGACTGGAATGCTCAAAAGCAATATCCCGTTCGTATCTGGACGGACGTGTATATTGATCAATATTTTGCTTTTTACGTGTTAGCTTGGGGTTTCATTATTTAGGATTGGTTAGAATATTTATGCCATTTCAAATTGAGTAGGCATTGTTAGAATTAATTTTTATTTTTGTTCATCTTTAAAGATTGTTTTTATTTTAATTTCTTCTTCTGTTTTCTATATATACAAATGGCTTTCTGTAAACGTTCTCGCAGGGAGTTGATTATGCATTCAACTCCCTGCGATGGATTAAATGGATTAAAGACCACGACTGTCTTTCGATACTGAATGGTACTAACAATAAGATTTATTGGAGCGTTTGTTCACGGACATTGAAATGCTCAAAGAAAACGAAATTAACCCAACACTTGGAAAGCAAAACACAGAGAACAAGATCAACTAGCTGATAATTTTTTCACTGATCTCTGTGAAGCACTCGCAGTTGCAGATGTACCTTTTAGAAAACTTGACATTTTTAGAAAATAAAACCATAAGAAAAAATTATTTACCTAACACATATACAAAAATAATAAACAAAATTACCCACAACATAGCAGATTCGTATTACTGGATTAGTGCAGATGAAACTATGGGCATAATAGGGAGAAGCGTAATTAACGATGTTGTCGGTGTTTTACATGTAGACATCCCATAAAAGCCCTTTTAGTAGCATGTAAAACACTTGAACATGTAAATGCGAATGCTATGGTCGTGCTTATTCTGAACAGTGTTAATACCTTCGTAGGTGATGTTTCCGAACGACAACATTCTATATTATTCCCACGTGATGCTGCAGTTTTGCTCAAAATATTACAAATTATGAGGCTATATAGCAATCACAGGACATTGTTTTAAATACAAGGCCTAACTTGATATTTTTGTTAAATATACAAAGCCTCTGTAATAAGGTTAATATGTTAGAGTATATCTTGGCTACTTATTCTCCAAAATTTATATGCCTCACGGAGACATGGCTAAAAAGCCTCCTATAAGTTATTATCCAGTTTTTGTCGATCACAATCAAACGGTGGTGGATCCTGCATTTTTGTCAAGGATAGCCTAAACGCTACTGTAATAGACTTAAGTTCCTTTGCCGAAAAGGTATTTGAAATTTGTGCAGTTAAATGGTCATTTCAGACGGCTAAATATCTCATTATTAATACATATCGTCCACCACATTCCAATTTTGATTTGTTTATGTCTAGTCTATGTAATATGCTGAATTATTTTAAAAATGTCAAACTTCATATGTTTCTATGTGGTGACTTCAATATAAATTTCTGCATTGAACTTTACGAATGCCGTCAAATTATGAATTTTTTGCTAAGCTTCGATCTACATTCCATCGTAAACGAACACACAAGAGTTACAGCAGCATCTCAGACTACAATTGACAACATATTTGCCAATCAAGAACATGATATGCATGTTACTATAAAAGATACTTACCGGTCTGATCATATAATAATTGTTGTTTCCTGTAATGTTGAGGGCGTTTGTCAATCTCAATTGGGCACTACAAATATTGAAAAACGCATATTCTGCATGAACAACAAATTCGAATTTCAGTACCTCTTGCGAAAGGAAACATGGGATAGCGTTGATTATGATGTATCCTTCGATCAAAAAGTAGAGAACTTTATGAGTACATTATGTTTGCACCACAATACAGCATTTCCCATAAAATCTTGCACAATTAACAAGTTTACTAACATGAACACCAAATCTTGGGTAACAAATGAGATTAGAAATTCTAGTGAAAAACTAAAAGATTTGTATTTACTTCAAAAGCAGCATCCGCAACTAATAGGGCACTACAATCAACGAAAGAAAGAACACAAGTATCTAGTAAACAAAACGAAAAGAGAGTACAATGACCACCTAATTAATAACTCGGAGAACAAATCCAAAGCTATGTGGAAAATGGTCAGAGATCTAAAATCCATTCAGCCTTCGCATGACAATGTCTCATTAGCCGAAAATGAAAAACTATTACGGATCCTTAAGTTCTGGCGGATATGTTTAATTATACTTTTCAAGCGACTCCCGGTCTTATACTAGATAGCGTACCAAACACGTCAATAGAATGCAGTATTCCCAATAATACTTGCAGTATGTACCTCTTCCCATCTGCAGAGATTGAAATGCGTACAGCTATCTCACATTTAAAAAACAAACATACATGACATTTCGGCAAGGATTTTTAAAGAGTTCTCCAACCTACTTGTGACACCATTAACTGATCTCGTTAACTTGCCGTTTATATTCTGTATATTTCCTAATTGCTTTAAAATCTCAGCGGTCGTACCAATCCATAAGAAGGACAACAAAACTAATATTAATAACTATAACCCGATATCTTGTATAACCAAACGTTGCAAGTTTAGAATATGTGTATTGAAAAGACTATGGTACCCTTTCCTCAACAAACAAGAGTTTACATAGTAATCACATGGGTTTACAAAATATCGTCGACAACTGCTTTATATCGTCATAACATTATCATAGAGAGATTGACAACATTTCTCTCTATCGATTTTCGCGTTTTGCTAAGCTTTGATGCGTCAAAGAAATCTTGTTGGACAAGCTTTACGTTATGGTTAGAGGTGTTGTGGGTGGTTATGTCTTACCTAAGCGTGCCTGTAATATTAAAACCGTAATATCTATCGGAAAATAACTTCCAAGATTACAGTTCGAATGATTACTATACTTTCTGAGTAGCTTAAGGTATCCGGGAATCGGTCCCCATTATGTAAGCAGTTCATTACTACGCTATAAATTTCGTCTATACGCACTGAATCTACATGTATGCTGATGACACAACTGTTTTTACTCAGGCAAAACAGTCTACCAGAAACAGCAATGGACACAATGAACAGTTCATTCTCTATCAATGTTTTGTCTAATAAGTTAAAGTTAATGAGGAAAGATTTCTACGTTCATACCGTACGTTTAATATTCACTAGACACTATGCAACAAAACGATGACAGATAATAGTACAGTTCTTGGAGACTAAGGACCATATTGTGGAAGACCATTGCATCAAACTTGGCAACATCCTTCATACTAAGGCGTTTCTTTTTAGAAGTCTTCAAAATACTTTAAGTGCTGATACACTATTAAGCGTATACCATACAGAAATACAATCAAGATTGGCATACGGAATCTTACTTTGGGGCTCATCTCCTTCTGTGAAAATCGTTTTTGCACAGAAACTATCTTAGAATCTGAACTAATAACGTTCTGTAACCGTATTTGCATAAAAATTTTAACGGTTCCATCTTTATACATTTTAGAAGCAACTTATTACATACAGAAAGACAGAAATGATCTTCCAACCAACAGCAGCATTCATCAACGTTATACTCGCCATACCTGTGACTTGTGTATACCTAGATGCGATTTACATCTGACCGATAGAAGCCCACAGCACTTGGATAGGAGGTTATACTATACAACAAGCTACTGGATTACCTAAAAGGCACAGCACAGTTCAAGTAAAATGTAAAAAACTTTTTAGCCAAAAAATGCTACTACAGTGTTGACGATTTCTTAGCGGATACTATTTGCTAATTCATTACGGTTTCAATTATGTTTTTCCTTCTAAATATTCTAAATGTTTGTATTTGTTTTTTAGTTTAATAGAGGTGGTGGACTTTAGTTTAGTTTATTTTAGCTTTTGTTTTACTTGCATTATTATTATACTTTTTTTTGACGAATTCTGTTATCCATGAATACTTGGAATTAATAAAGATTATTATTATTATTACTTAAAATTGATCTTGTGCTGTACTTACGTAAATTACTTAAATATAATTCTGTTTTCTAAATTCTTTATAAAGAAACTCCCACCGGGTCAAGTAGAACAAGTTGATATTGATAGCGCTGCCGCGTGATTCATTTGTACGCTATGAATGAGTTATTGTTTCGACGCGCACTATTCAGGGGACCGCATCGATCCGCACTCTATTTCTTCTGAGACAGGTAGCACCACTAAGGCACAAAAATTGTACTTCACGTTGTTAGAAGTATGTATGAAGAGATACCAGTACTCTTACACATTGAAATAATCGCAGCCAGAGGCAATCTGTTATTATGGGGTAAATAATGTCTTTTAATATGCTATTTAGTTATTTTTAAATTTTTCCTTTTTAATAAAATATACATCTGGGTGTATACAGGTTTAGTCCAAAAATCACCCACAGGTAATCTTTTCTTCGTAATGTTTTTTCTCAAAAATGTCTTACACGTCAGTCAAATGGTGTTAATATCTATCATTTAAACCACTTCAATTGTGCTGCTATAAAATCATATATATTACCAGCATTGCCTGTACAAGGCCATTGCAAAATATCATTGACCAATAATAGTATTATCTTACAATAATTTAAATTCAATTAAAACTTTATTATATTAATTACAAATTCATTTTATTTAAGTGTTTCTCCTGTGTTGGTGCTCGTAGTACTACTCGTATACAGTATTTGAAATTCTAAATTAAACATTGAGACCATGGAAACCATGTCAAGGTAGTTATCTTATTTAAAAGTTATGAAGTGGACAAGAGAAGAAGGGATTTAAATATTTTGACAACAAAAATTATCTAAAGTGATCATCGAGTTAGTATATATAAAAATATCATACAACATGAATGTGATTGTTTGAAACTACGAAATTGATATATTTTGGAATTAATTTATTTTGAAAAGAAAAGGATCGTCAATTTTGGAGTGAATTTGGAAATATCGATAGAGCAGTAGTTCCGAAAAGGATTTCAAACGTTATATTTACTTGAAGAACTACTGTGAGTACCAAGAAATTATTACTTTGGTCAATAAATTTATGAATTTGAAAAATATTTTATAAAGATTAATTAAAATTTAGCTGTTGGTAGGTTTTGAGTTAGTCGATTGTAAGAAATCGTAGAACTTGTGAAAAGAATACAATTAATTTCTTTTACCACATTGTGTCTTCTCTTTCAGCAATAGTAAAATTGCAAGTTCATTAAGATTTTTTCATTTACGTAATCCTTGCGAAATTTTATTTATAAAATAGTCTCATTATAATATATTATTTGCGTTTTGATTTCATTTTCGTATATTTTATTACAGGTCAGTTTTATATATTTGTTAATTTCAGCGCCCTTTATAATTTTAGAAAATAATTTTCATGAAAACATAGTGATCGTGTTTCAATTTTACACTTCATCTCTACGTTCTCTACACTCATTCAAACTTTACAGAAGTCATGCATTTTATAAAGTTGATACTTTGTACCAGATATTTGTTACGTAACAGATAGTCATAGCACGCACAGAATCATAACTGTTACGAAACTATTTCAAATTAAGAGACTATTAAATATTTGTGTTCTCACCATTATGGATACAAAACGAGTAATCCAAGAATATGCATGAACAGTATCATCATACACGGAGTGTATCTTTTAAAGTATTATAACTAACGCTGGCCACGAGCGGTACCGCGCATCGGCGTAGAATCAATTCGGACCAAGACGAACGGTAGTATTACTTCGTCTGCGGAGCAGTACGGACATTTTCGCTACCGGTCATTTGCGCAATTGTTTATCTGTCCTAGAAAAATTATGATTTCGTCAGTAAAACGACCGCGGTCGGACAAACTTCGAAAATTTATTGCAGAAATTCCAGACTTAATATATGAAGGTGCTAAAATTAAATGTGTAATCTGTAAAATCCCGTTAATGTGTTGGTCCAGACAACATTGTCTACGACACGTAAATAGTGAAAAGCATGTCCCAAAAAGAAATTGCGCACGAGACAATGAAAAATTTATATTTAATGTATGCGTTACGTTTATCGCATGTAATATACCGTTTAATTTACTAGACAAGGAACCATTTATCTGCTTTTGGAATAACTATTCGGAGTGCAAATTACCAAGTCGAACATCGTTACGAAGAATTGTGCCATCTGCGCGCGAACATATTGAACAAAAAATAAAATCGGAGTTGAAAGATGAAAAATTGTGGTTATGTGTCGACGAAACAACAGATCGGAAGAAACATTCTGTTCTTAATGTAATGGCACGCAAATTGGAACCTCATCAATCGGCACCTTCAATTCTGTTAGTCTCCAAACGAATACAAGAGTGTACTGCCGAAGTAATTTCAAAGTTAGTGTTAAATACATTGGACAAGTTTGAACTTTCAACAAACCAAACTCTTGATGTTAGTGAGTGATGGTGCTGCAAAACATGCTTTCTGTAGGCCGGTCTCTTAAAAAGCATTCTGCTAATTTGTTACACATTACGTGTAAAATTCATGCTCTCAATCTTGTGGCGGATAGTATCAGAAAATGTTATCCTGAGGTAGACGCTTTAATAGCGCATACCAAAGCAGTATTCGTCAAATCACCGAAACGTATCCGCGAATTTCACAGACTGTGTCCCCGTATACCAGAGCCACCAGAACCTATTCTAACTCGTTGGGGAACATGGATGCAGGCCGCGTTTTATTATCATAAATATTTTGACAATATTAAGAACGTGGTTTTACAATTCGATACAAAGGAAGCTGTCGCTATCCAGAAAAGCCAGTCGAAATTTCAAGATAGTCAGGTTAAAATGGATTTAAAAATCATTCACGACAATTACTTCGGGCTAGCAGATGCAATAGAAAAATTACAAAATCCTGCGGTGCCGTTAGAAGAATCTCTACAAATAGTGCAACATGTTCACGCACAGCTATGCGCGATTGAAGACGCAAAAAATGTTTCTGTTCTAGAAAAATTTGAAAGTGTTTTTTGAGAAAAATTCTGATTTTGGCACATTAAGACACATTTGTGAAGGTGCGTCAACAGAATCGTTAAGTTATTTGAAAGATTATTTTACTTACGCAAATATTACGTCACTAGATGTAGAACGTTCGTTCTCTGCATATAAACGCATTTTTCCTCATGCCGTACTAGTTTTGCTGAAACAACAGTTGAAAACATATCTAATGTTGCAGATATTTAACAGACATTATTCACTTGTGATTTCACGGAGGACTCTTAAAAATGGTAAGTGTTTGAGCGCGTGTTATTTAATTTTTATTTAAAAGATGAGCGAAATTATTTGCGGCAGCAAACATCTCTATTAGCAGAATAACTCCAGTGGAACGCGAGGCCTGGTCGACTCTACGCTACTGCGCGGTACCGCTTGTGGCCAGCTTTAATTATAACAATTCTTAAGTAAAATCGACTACAATTGACCAGTTTGCATATAATGTACGCCGTTCAGTGCGAGTGAGGGGTCTTCGAAATTCCTGATATCGGGCAAGTAATGTACATAGATTGAAAATTCTTCAGGATGCATAAAACTTTACAAAGGAACTACTTTGTGAAAAAATATCGAAATATATGCATTGCCTTCAATGTGTAGTGAAGGTATAGTAAAGATTCACCTCATTATTCTACTTAATAGTTTGTACTTGTAAAGTTGCTATGGACGTAGGATCAAGTGCCTAACGTCAGGTCACATATTTTACCAAACGAATTTGAGCTGCCTGATAGTAGGCAGATTTACCGACTTTTCTTCATGAATTATTTATTTCAGTCTTTGGAGTGGCGCCTTTTCGAACTTAAATAAACAATTCATGAAAAGACGAAGACCGAACGGCAATTTAGTTTTGTTAAGGCTAAATCAGAAGAATACAATATGAGCAATGAACGTGCTAGCAGCGAGAAAGGACGAATTCGGGAAAACTGAGAAAGCAATTTGGTCGCATCTACGATCGAACACACTCGACTTGACATCAAACGGCCGTTTGGGATTCTCAAGTAGCGAAGAAAAAATACGAATACGCCCCATGACGAAGTTTTTTAATTTATTCGTTTCGCGAAACTGGAAGCACGTAAGCGGAGGAAGATGGAATCGCTATTTTGAAGAGGATTGTTTATCTTCGTAATATATCTGAGTGATTGGGATGGGGAATATTTTATTCGCTCTGAGTGTCAAAGTGTATATAACATAAAATGATATATGCGAAGTTTTTGCGCAGAGAACGTGGCTTCATGTATTTTACAGGCTGCTATGCGGGTGTGTAAAAGTAACCTACGCATGTATCCCTAATTGACGTCTGCCTTGCTTGTTTACTCAGTAAGCAGCAATATTTGTTGTTACGCAGTACCCTAATTTCATAAAGTTTTATTATAAGCACGGGCATAAGGTAAATAGAATAGCAAAAAGAGTTTTTGACACAAAATACAGTGCTTTCAGGAATTTTAATGTGATTGACAAATCGCTGTTGCATTCAAAATTGATATATATATATAGATATATTAAGTGAACATTTTAAATATTCAGGAAAGTGTTTCATACATCTGCAATGTATTAAGTTTCTAGCATAACAAACGATGTAGTAGCCTTAATATGGGCAAATATCGTGACAAAAGCAAGAATTTTCAGAAAAAACAACTCACTTCATAATCTGTTGTGAAAAACTGACATCAACTTTCTAGTTAAATAGAAAATCCTGTATATTTTTACATAATCGAAAAGACAATGGAAGGACGAATCCAACGATACCCCTGTGTTTTGCTTTAACTTAAAAATGTCAGTCTACGCAGCAATAAATGTTCTGTTGTTTTGCAAAGTTGGCCAAGAAATAGTTCCAAATTAGTTCTTGTGTCGCTAGGTTGATCCAAAGAGCTTGTTGCTAGGCAACGTAATCATAGCAACTGCGAATCTGCCAGATATCAATTCTAAAAGTGAACATTATCCTTGCTATTTACTGTTGCTATATCCTGCATTTTTACCTGTTTTGTTAAACGTTGTTATTTCTGCATTTTATCGAACTTTATTGCAGTTAATTATGGTAATTTTGTTTAAATTGTTATGTAAAAATAACCTAACTAATTAAGATGTGCCAAAAAATAATCTTGATCGCAAAAATGTATCATTTTGCAAAATCCAAAGTACTACCAAAGATCATCAAGAATGATTCGTGTCACACTTTTCTATTTACGTTATCGGAAAAATTATTAAACAATAATTACAATGAGGTGATATCATACAGTGTAACGTAAAACATTTTCAAAATTATTTGAAAAGAAAAGGATTCCTGCGAGTAGATTACAAACAGGACTAACATGGGAAGTATGCCTGACTTAAAAGGTAAAGGAAAAGCGAATAACTAAATGCGTGTAAGTTACAAATAATATTAATAATCATAGTGATAAGTAGTACGTTTAATTAATATTTCTATCCGCTTCAATGTCGGGACAAGCAGTACACCTGTGATTATCGTACCTCTTGCGAATAGTGTGTTATTAATGAGAACCTGTTGTACTTTATTCTCCAGAGGTGCATTAAACCTTCTAATGGACCTGTAAAGTCATAGCCTAGCCCCACGAGTAATATTTCGTGTTTACAGTATTACGTACTTCCCTCAGCTTACAGCAAACCCTTGCTTTATTAAAAAATATGGTAGTTGCAAGAGCTACAGCGGGACGGCTGTTCAACTTGGAAAGTTGTCAAAAGTATGTCTAAACTTTATCAAAGGCGTGAGCACAAAATTTTTTAGAGATTTTAACATTCGAATACCTGGATATAGCTTGCTAGGGTACTATTATTTGGCATATCAGTGATGTAATATGGCGTTTAACGAACTCTAAATAATCTTAGTGAGAAGTTCAAAAAAAACCCCAAGCTCAACACTATCCTTCGCTGTTTGACGCAGTAGCTCAGAAACTAGGGAAAGATATCAAAAATAAGTTAAGACAAGATTTAAATTGTTTTTACATGCTCTTAACGATGGTGTAAATATTTTCCCTATAACAAATATCTGTTTAGGGAAACAACCCCCACCCGCTAATTTTTGCAAATTTCAGAATTTTTATATACCATAAAAATATGTATAGAAGCTACGTAAGATTTACGTATACAGGGAGGGCCTAAAGTGCCCCCCTCCTCTCATGTTAACTTTTGAACGAAGAACGCTAGCGTTTTTAGAAAAAATAGGTCGATTTCTATTTTGGTAAACTAATTTCTGCCGTTATCAGATTTTCAATTGTGTTTCCGGTTCACCAGAAGTGACGTAAACTTTCTTTTTTTTAAATAGCAAGGTAATCGAGAGACGAATCCAACGATATCACATATGTTATACTTTAACTTAAGCAATATGACGATATGTAGCAATAAATGGTTTGGTAATCTGTTTTAAATTGTTATGCAAATTTGGCTAAAAAAACAACGCCAAATTGTTACTTGTGACACCAGACGATCTAAGAGCTCGTTGCTAAGCAAAGTAATCATAGCAATTGCCAAACTGTCAAATCTCAATTCCAAAAGCGTAAATTATTCTTGTTGTTTTTTTGTTATTATATCATACAATTTTTCATATGTTCCTTTTTTGTTCTCGTTATTATTTTCTCTCATTTTAATTCGGTTTGTTAATTGTTGCTTCTCCTTTACTTTACGAACTTTATTTTAAAAAATTTGTTTACAGATTTTACTTACTAAAATATCTAAATACTGGAGCTGAAGGTATTTGGTTATTGGATTCCAAAAAAATAAATGTTTTTACAATTCCAAAGAAAAAAAACTTTAATGGTACAACCTTTTGATGTTTATGGTTTTAGAGTAGGAAAAAACTTTTTGAGAACATTTTCAGATGAAGTACTATTTATAGATTGCGACATAATTCCACACCAAGAAAAAAGTATTATTCAGTTACAATCTTTTAAATCATAATCAATTTTCATCGCCAGGGTTCTTGAATCTATTTAAGTACACATGGTATAAAAGTGGATACATCGCCGAACGGCTACCACATTTTAAAGAGACACAACAATGAGGTAGTTGCGACAAACCTGCGTTTATTCGTTTTGCATGGTGTAAACAATTCCTTCGTTTTCAACATTTCTACACGGATTACGTATCATTTTTACTATGTATACGCAATACGCATCGTAATGTATTTCGTAATATACTTTTTAAACAGTTGTCAGTGAACCTCTATACCCACATTTTTCCTTGTTAAGTTTAAAAAATACCGGGTAGAGGTAAATTGTAGTAACTGCCAATAAGTTAATTTTAGAGCATGGACGAAATGAACGTTTTTCTGGACTTTTAAATTACTTTACAGTATTTAATATAGTAAGCGATAATGAATATAAAACATAGTACATAATTATCTGTAACTTTTTGATGAAGTTACAGATTTTTTACTTCTAATCAAAAAAATTTACATAATTTAAATGTAAGTAGCACTCAATAAATGGAATGGTAGAGTCTTTTAGTATCATAAACTGTAAGATAGCAAAACTTGCGCGATTACATACAGAAAATTGTTTAAATGTATGCAATATTTAACAAACGTTATAGGTAAGCACAAGTAATGCTTAATCAATTGAATTTTAATCAATTGAAATAATATATTTATAAAAAATGTGAAATTGTCTTGGTGTCCTTTGCAACAAGGTTTGAAGGTGATTGCACGCGTTTCTACTTACACACAAGTTTACAACACCCCAACGAGTGATGTGTTTTAGGCCAAACTACGGACGAAATCAAGAAACTTTCATCATCGTCTTTTATTGACAAATGGCAAAACAGATTGCGAGTAGGGAACTTCAAAGTTTTTGAAATTTTTTATCCCCATATTATAAACAGTAGCTCCTGATAACTTTATTAATTTTTGTTGCCAATCCCATGGAGTTACAATTTCCATTGTTGGTAGCTTCTTCATGCATCACTTAATTAAGCCTTGAGTGTGTGGCCTTAATAGACATTTATAGCTGGCAGTTGTTTTCTTGGCTAGGACAGCTGTCCTAGCCAAATGATTAGATGTTCAATTGAGGAGCCTATAAGGATATTTATAGCTCACTTCAGTAACGCAGATGTAATTTCGTTGCCATTCCAATCAACCTTGGATTAGTTCCATGCCATGCAATGAGATCCTTTATACCGTGTTAGAAAGTTCCGTAATAAAGTGGGATGCTAAAATACATGGGCACTGTTGCAAAATTTGCTCGTGGTGAAAATATAAGGGCGGGGAGTTGCACGGCAGGAACGGATCAGTATCAGTAATAATCCTAACCGCTGTCATGCGATTTTCATCTGTAATTAAAAAACAACTGTCTCAACCGGGATGTGAACCCGTGCCGCACAGTGGTTCAGATTTAAAAATTGAGCGGCCAAAAATGGTTTTCTTGAGTCTCTTTAAATTAATTATTACATAGCAGTGTCTGTTTAACATATACTTGCGATAAAGAAAATACATATTTTACACTACTATTTATGTTTAACTTTAGGTGTCGGTTTGAAGTTGTACGTTTCATATTGAAGGTTTAGTTGTTGTTTTCAGAAGAGCATAAACGGTGGTGTAAGTTGAATGAAGTAGAAGGAGTGATATGGAGCAAAATATTAAGGGTTAGTACTTTTATTTTTGTGATGTGTAATTTAATATTTTGATGTACTTCATATACCAGACAATGTGAAATTTGTTTAAAAAAAGTATCCCTTTTTAAAATTTAGTTATATTTACTTCACAATACTGTATATTTTATTTGCCAATTCCTGCCTAGGATCTAAAAAATTTAGTTTTTGTTCGGTAGGTGCAATTCAACCCAGAAAATTAATTCAAAATGAGTTATTTGAAGCAATGAAAAAGTCGAACTGTTCGTTGAATATTTGCACTATAGAACACTAAGGTACTCCTTTAAAGAACATACAATCTGCATTAAGTGATCAAAGAGATTTGGAAAAAATTGAAATTTGGAATAGAAAAATGGTTAATTTTATTTTATCCTTAAATCGAAAGCAGAAATCTTCTAATCGGACAACTTCAGTATTTATTTCAGAGCACAGTGCATGGCTAAATGCCACTACTAACGTTTTTGCTGAAAATACTGAAGATATTGATGAAAATGTTAGTCCTACAAGCAAAATGGGTAGACCGAGTAAAGAGTTTCACTTGTCCAGTCAGCGAACGAAAAATATTCATGACAGATTATGGCAAGAAATTGGTATAAGGTCGATGAGGTAATTCAAGGAAAAGGAACATCAAATACTGGCAATGTTGCAAAGAAATTCTTTAAAGAAGCAAAAAAAGTATCAGAAATTACTGCTGTAAACATTTATTGTTATTGTTATGAGTTATTGCAGCGGTTCCATATCATACTAATTGTTTTATCAGTTATTGCAGCGGTTCCATATCATACTAATTGTTTTATCAAGCGGTCACAAAATTAAGCATAAAGTATTTGATAAGTGCGGGATTCTGCGACATTATATGTCCAGCTGTACGACTGGCACCGTATGCCTCCAAGCGTACACAAAATATTAATCCATGGATTTTTGGCAATTAAACATGCTTTTCTGCTAATAGGTCAACAAAGATTATTTGCGGTTTCGCGAACACCGTACTCGAAAGTCTAGTCGACAAAATACAAATCTAGACCTAAATAATAGGCTACCAATATCGTCAGACCTGATAATATCATCGCTTCGATTTATTTAGACGGCTTCCAAGTGTCTGAACTTCTGCGAGAAGCATTAAATCTGCTGCAAATGGTAGATGGTGATTTAGATAATTTAAGCAGTTCCGAAGAAGACTAAATTCGTACTTGACATAAATGTGTTTCCTATTTGTTTTGTAATTTCTGATGTATGTATGTATGTACATTCACACATGCACATCTATTGGAAGCGATATATTGTTTTTATTTTTAATTATATTATTTTTATAAAGATGAAATTTTATGTATAAATTTCACATTTCCAAATTATTATTACTTAATTGTTGTGATTTTGTCAAGTAGATGATTTTTGGCCAGTTAAATTCCCAATCCGGACCACTCTGCGCCGTTCGGATCGAAAGGCAAGTATGCTAACCACTCGACCACTGAGACGGTCCTGTAGCAGTTTTTTTTTTATTATATATATGTCTTCACGTTTATTGTTTTGTCCTGTAAGTGGGAATATCCTGTTGGACAATAAAAAGTATTATTATTGTTATTATGAAACAGTATGGCGGGATTTAAATTGGTATAATTGTTTTTGTTTACGTAAATTATCTAATTAATGCTAAAGCACTATATTGAAATTTAAATCTCGTAATAAATTATCTTACGTTTTTAAAGTGCGGTTTTCTTTTTAACGTAGGTTCACGATTGATAAGGTGTTGTAAGTGTTTTTACTTTCAGTATTATATAATTCAACAGCTTCTGCAATTTTTTACCATAAATTACAATTAACCATCCGCTTCTAGATGCAAAGTAGGTAAGATGATCCTGAGAGCCATAAATTTAAAGTTACAAATGATAGTAGCAAACGATATACCGTTCGCAATAGACAGCAAACTCCGCAAGTTTTTTGGACGCAATTTCCTCGCCGATCCAAAGTAATCAATGCCGCAAGTTCGCTCACGTAATCGCTAGGATAGAAGTTAGAGACAATAAATTTGGTCTTAATTAGAGCGTCTAGGAATCAACGACGCGTTTTCTTCTTTTTGTATTGAGTTTTGTCTTAAAGAAAATCCCTTCGCCTGGAAGATATCCAGGTTATCACATTTCAGTTCAATATGCTAGAGATTAGTTTATAAGATAGCCTAATGATTTATTGCATTTGTTCATGGAAGGATTTTAACTTTCTTAATCTGCTAATTTAATTTACAGATCGTTTTGTTGGCAGCATTAAAATACATGTCATTATAGCCAACTGTATACAGGTACACTCTCCGTGAATTGCATCTCTGAATTGAAAATATCTGAAAAGTTAGTAGACAGCAGTGGGGACAATTCACTTGACACCTTACAACCTATATGGCACTTTTGTCTATACTGGATGTCGATGTCAACTTGCCTATTTTAAATGAACAGCTTGTGCATTACTATTTATTCAAATCCTACATAATTTTAAGTTAGAAATTCTTAAACCAAAAAGAAACAAATCAGAATGTATTAACTTCCCTTTTGAGTTACTTATACAGCTCATATTCGTACTGCTAAAAGGATAGTATTTATTTGCGGAGATTTATAGATCTTAGCGTTAATACAAATGAATGTCGGCAGCTAATAAATTTGATGAGATTTGAAGTCACATCCACCAAGACACAAGTGTTACTAACTCCTCTGGATCGCTAATTGATAACGTGTTCACACGCTGTCATTTGCATCTTGTTATCCAAGATACTTAGAGATTGATCCCCGAACATTAGCGAATATGTTTAATTCATCTCTTCAACGATCCATACAAGATATCATAAATTCCATTCTTACTGCAAGGGTAAATGCAATAATTAGTCCCAACACACAAGTACTGTGTACTTATATATACCGTCGCAGAACAAGAAATAAATGATGCATTTTTCCAAACTAAAAAATAAACGCATCTCCAAGCCGGTGGTATATCTGCCAAATTATTAAAAGAACTTTCTGGTCTGCTGTTGAAACTTTTAACGTATTTGGTCAATGTATTACTCACGTATAATGTCCTCGAGAGCTTGTTTGAGACACCTGTAGTTGCTCCTGTTTCTACGAAAATAGTGCATTCAAAATGGGTAATTATAAACCAGTCTCTCCAATTTCTAATGTTGAAAAAATATTGCAGTACACCACAATCAGTATGGTGTTAGTACAGGAAAGCCCACTATAACAGAGTTGATTGATTGATTGATTTTCTACCAGAGCAGGGCTGGTCTTTACATCCCTAACACTGAAGCTTAATAGCTTATTGTATTATTGCTGCTTCGGTTTTGTTTTACTTAAACAGGTTAGTTCCCGCAATCAGGTTTAACAGCCTATGTAGTAAATCTTTCTCCATTGGTAGTTCAATTGTGCTTCGCATAGCGAATCTGCGTTGAGCTAACGCTGCACATTCGAAAATAATGTGAGAGGCTGTTTCCTCCTCCTCATTGCAAAGTCTACATAAGGGCTCATCTTTGTAGATCCCCATCTTATGCAAGTGGCCTCTCAAACAGCCATGTCCTGTTAATAGACATGTTGCTGCTCTAAGCTGTATCTTGTTTAATTCAAGCAGGTCAGCAGTCAGATGTTGCGACGGTCTTCCCATCATCCGTTTGCTGTGCTTTTGTCCAGCTGCATGTTTCCAATTTAATTGGTGTTGTGTTATAATCCACTCATTAATTGCACCACGCACTGCACTCTTGGTAATACCTAGACCCGGTTCAGGGCCTATATAATTCATTTTTGAACCTTCCCTCGCTAGCTGGTCTGCAATTTCATTGCCCGCTATGCCCCTGTGCCCTGGCACCCACACCAGTGTGACCTTGTTGTGTTTAGACAGAGCCATTAGGGTTTGCAGGCACTCCCATACTAGTTTGGAGGTTATGCGATAAGATGCTAGTGCCTTTAAGGCTGCCTGACTGTCAGAGAGAATGCACATCGTCTCACCCTGCGGTCGCCGACGCAGACTCTCCCACGCGCAGGTTTGTATAGCATATATTTCTGTTTGAAATACCGTGGTGTATCGCCCAAGTGATATACATACTTTGTATCCCTGGTTTTCCTCATATACACCAACGCCAGACGTAGTGCCCGTTTTGGACCCATCTGTGTATGTGTACCAGACTAGTGTTCTTGGTTTTCTCCCCTCTCCATCCCTCCATTCTTCCCAATTCAAGAAAACTTTGAAAGGTTTGTCATAGGAGATCCTGGAGATTGTTGTATCACTACCCATATCATAGATAGGGTTTGTTACTACTGCTTCTATTCTGGTGTGCCCAGATCCACTGTGGGATCTCCAGTTGCTAGTATTTTTCAGTCTGTATGCCCCCATTCTGGCTTCTCCCTTGATATAAATCTCAAGAGGAGGTAGGTTTAGCATGGTTTCCATAGCAGCTGTTGGAGTGCTTTTAATAGCTCCATAACAGAGTTACTATTATTTTACGACATGATCTTGCAAATCATCGATAACAAATATCTACCACTTTCCGTATTTTAGGATAGAAGAACCGATGAATACAATGCGATACGGTCGAACTGTCTACCCATTTTTCGTAGAGTAGCACAAGATCCAGGATTAGATATTGTTATAGTTTTTTTTTATCTGATATACCAATCTGTTCGTAGACTACGTTTGAATTTCTGTACCTTCTTCTATTTTTAAATTCAAATGCGAAGTTCGGAACTCAAATTCAAATTTCAAATTCGAATCAAAAGTTAACGCTCGTAGATGCAGATATCAAGCTTTTTTTATCTCTAAACACACGCCTCCCATGCTTTGATGTCTTTTTTTAATTGATCTTAGGAGTGAAAGGTGTTATTGCAATAGAAAATAAATAAATTTTCAATCTGTCAAATTTATACTATTATCATACTGTGATACACTGCCAAGTTTGAAAGATTGATAGTTTATTTATTTTATTTTTATATCACGCTGAGTTAGCCTTTCGTTCAATTTACAATAAAAGACGCATCAAAACATTGGAGGCTATGTATAGAGATGGCAGACTTATACAAACGAAAATAATGTATGAAGAATGAAAGAAAGTGCAAAAAGTTTTTTTCATTTCATAGTTACTTCTAGTATTTAAATAGTATTCGAAATTTTAATGTATTAAATTAAAATATAAATAAATTAATTGATTCGAAATTGGAATTCAAATTCGATTTCGAACTTCTTTACAGTAGGAATTTGATACTTCGAATTCTGAAAAATTCAAAATTCTTAAATTCAAATTTTATCAGCAGCCTCTCAAAGGCAAATGAATGTAAAATACAATATTAGAGTTAATAACAGGCAGATATAACAGAAGTACAATGCAGAGTCTTTAGGAATAATGGTAATTTACTATTGGGAAAATGAGAAATTGGCTATATCGGTATCCCTTCCTCCTTCTCTCGCCGTACATGCGAGAGAGCGTGGAGGGGACCGAGTGAAATCCAAGCAATTCGATGCGAGACGTGCTAGTACACTTCGAATAATGTCGGGATGTAATGCCTACTGTGTGAAGAGCGCACGTAATAATTTGAAGTCATAGTCGCCTGGAAATGAGAGTTTCGCATATTTATTTTGTTAAATTAATAAGAAATTCTAACGACGAAAATAAAAACAGATTCTGATGAAATAAAAGAAAAGAGAAATAAATACTCCGAAAATTCTTTCTAAGGTCGTCCGCACATACTGCAGCCTACATCGTAACTAACCCCATCAGTAACCTTGAGCCATTTACTGCTGCTAACTCCTCCGCTTGAGAGCGAGGAGGGCATAGCGATATGGCTAATTTCGCATTTTCCCAATATAATGAATACTGCAGTCAGTTAACTGCTATAGTGCATAAAGAGCCTTCCTTTTAGAAGCTTAAGCTGTTGCGGAAGCTAGTGCAGTATCACACAGAAACAAATAGATAAGGCGCTGGGTGATTGAAACGAATTGACTTGTGTAATCCCATACTTACGTTTTTGTGAATCTTGATCGTACCATCTTTTTACATTCTGCAAGCATTGCATCACTATAATGTCAGTTAGGGCAAATATATTCACGAATACCAAACCCGTTAAATTCATAATTTTCATTAACTTCAATATGACCGACATTGATAAACAACGCTATTACACGCAGAGAAACGTTTACTTGTATCAAAGCTGTCTGCCTTAATTCAAGACAGTTACTGTTTCAATTATCCGCAATACAATAACTGTTTTAAATCAAAAGAAATATTTTCTTAGCGTTTCTTTCTCCGCTTAAGAGAAGTACATGCTTGTAATGAAATAATTGTATTTCTTCTTTAAGATATTTGTTAACTTGATTCAAGAAAATTTGCAGAAAATTTGAAGAAAGCGATTTTTAGTATAAGTAAATGGCCGTTGTAACGCAAAACAATATTTTCTTAAGGATAGTAAATAATTTTTCTTAATTCCAGAAAGCGTTTAGGTCCTGTTCATAAATCAATAATTCCTTTTTCTTGAAATAAAGCATTTTTTACTTGGAATTCCTGAAATGCAAATTATTTATATTTATTGTGATTTTAAAATTGGTATTGATGGAATCACTTCCGGCAAAAACAATATGAGAAGAGTAAACTATTAAGGCTTCTTGCTCCTGGTCTTACACCTCTCAGTTTTTGTCACTAATCTTCAAAAACAGCAACTGAAATATTTCCTGTCGCCATCTAGTTCCAGTAGTTATAGTCATGCCGTCCTAGGTAGTAGCGACGGAACCAGAATACAGATACCATACTTACCCATATAATGATATAACCTTTAACGAACGTTTCATAAACATTTTCAAAAGATACCGGTTAATGTATTGTTTCTTTTTCTTTTTATTACTATTTACCACGTGTTCTAATTTAACTATAGTTTTTTAAAATATATAGTAAATAATAAAGAAAGGATAAATAAACTTAAAAATTAACTCACTAATTATTAAACTACATAAAATAGTCTCTATTTAATTACATGATTAAAGAAGTAATTAAATTATACTGTAACCTATAAAAAAAAAACCTTTTCATTAGCTCATTCACTTGCTTCTAATTTTAATTATTAACTTTAGTTTTTTTTTCCATTATTGTAATTTTTCTTTTATTTGATATCCTTGCAGCTGGCCTGATGATGTGCTTTTTGAACACGAAACCGGTCGCCTAATTTCTCAATAGAACTTTGTGAGATCTGGACCATTTTTTCATCCCTACACTTAATATGAATATTTTCTTAACTTAAAATTAAATGATTTACTTGGAAGCAATATTTCTCTGTCTTGGATTTTCTTGATTTTCTAACCCTAAGAAAATATTTATTTAATACAAATAAAATTTCAAGAAAATTATTTTCTTCTATTATACAGTTTTATTTTGAATAGAGACCGATTTTTGTAAGAAAATCTATTTTCTTGATGCAAGAAACCGTTTCTCTGCGTGTACAGCATAAGGTTTTTTGGCCAGTTTAAAGTATTTAAATTGGTGAAAAAAAAACTATTTTTCAAACTAACTGGTGGTAGTAGTAGAAAATACTCGGAAACATGAGGTTTCTACATTTTAAATGTTCGAAATTAATTTATCATGATGTTTTATCAGAATGAAATAGTATATGTACAATGTTGCGATAGGGTTTATACAAAAAAATATGGGAACAGCAGTGAGAATCTGACGTTTTCTATTTCTACCGCAAAAGACTACATCCTGCTAGCTAAAGTGCACCATTTCTTTTACTTTTTCTTAATACAAAAATTGTATCTATTATCTAACTCGACTAATTCAGGCTCGAAATTTTGATTCAACAGTTTAAGAACGTTAACTTCTGTATGTTTTGTTTTCTTTTATCATTGTCACCAAGGTATTGCATCCAAATGCAAGATTCGCCTTCGACTGCAAACATCTCTTTTAGTTTGAATATTAGATATATGCATTACCATACAAAACTGTTAGATTCGAGTGTCCTACACGATGAATACGGAAAAAAATATAGTGCTATTTAAATAAATGACGTTTACGGTGTTTAAGATTATATATTGGCATACGCAATTTTACATAAACTTAACCTAAAATATACAGAGTATTCCACTTAAAATAAACACGTCGCGCCGGTATCTACTTCTAGTACTTCTTGAATTGCAGATATATTGAAATATTTTAGTGAATTAGTTGCATTGACGTTAGAAGTCCGTATTTTTTTTTAGGTTTCTGCAATGCATACTTTTCTAAATGTCAATAATTACAGTTCTATGTGCAGCATCTATGTAGGCATAATTACTTTATAAATTTGACCAATGTCGCGAACTTCATAATTAAAAACGATATTACCGTCTATTTGAACCTCTATATGAGGGAATTACTATTTCTTAATTTAAGTAAGCAGGAAAGTAATAAGGTCGGCTGAGGAGGGAAGGGTTCCTTATTAAAATACTTTTAGCCTTTTAAGTGCCGACAGCGAAAGGGATATCCTAATTAACTTCCAAAAATTATTTATAACATTAATTACCTAAACGCTATCGCCAAATTAAACACAATTTAACTGATTCTTTCAAACGGCTTTATAAAAAGAGGACCGAAATATAATGGCATGCGGGAAAACTTGACCAAATATGAATGCCCGCGGTAAACTTTTCTATTCGAGTTGGCCAAAGTGGCTTCATTAACGAGCGCTGTGTTTGCGAAAGACCGGTATTTTTTAATTACGAAACTCTCGCGACTATTAATTAAAAGAGAGCAGGAGGAATTGCTTGTCGAAAGATTATTATGGAACGCGGGCGGACTTTCTATTTCTGTACTTGATGTCGCTAGCGATATCCTCGTTTGCTTTCTGCTAGGTCACCTTTTAAATATTGATAAGACCACGAACATCAAAGAGATGGTGAGATTAAAGCGAAACATGCTGTGGATAAGGAGCAATTAAACTGACAAATTTGTTAATATTTAGTAAAAGCAGTTGATTTCCATTGTTGAACGTGCCAGAGTTTATGGGACAATCTCCCGGGCATTATTAGCTGTACTATGTGTACAGGGTGAGCCAATGGTTTGGCAAAGTTCATTTATTTTCCACAACTAATTTCCGCAACTAAGTTATTCTTTTTTTATATAAAATACCCTCTATATTATATAACTTTTGCATTATATACTGCATTCTGCATATTTTTTTATTTGGATAATAATAATAATAATAATAATAATAATAATAATAATAATAATAATAATAATAATAATAATAATAATATAATAATAATAATAATAATAATAATAATAATAATAATAATAATAATAATAATAATAATAATAATAATAATAATAATAATAATAATAATAATAATAATAATAATAATAATAATATAATAATAATAATAATAATAATAATAATAAAAATAATAATAATAATAATAATAATAATAATAAATAATAATAATAATAATAATAATAATAATAATAATAATAGATAAATAATAATAATAATAATAATAATAATAATAATAATAATAATAATAATAATAATAATAATAATAATAATAATAATATAATAATAATAATAATAATAATAATAATAATAATAATAATAATAATAATAATAATAATAATAATAATAATAATAATAATAATAATAATAATAATAATAATAATAATAATAATAATAATATAATAATAATAATAATATAATAATAATAATAATAATAATAATAATAATAATAATAATAATAATAATAATAATAATAATAATAATAATAATAATAATAATAATAAATAATATAATAATAATAATAATAATAATAATAATAATAATAATAATAATAATAATAATAATAATAATATAATAATAATAATAATAATAATAATAATATAATAATAATAATAATAATATAATAAAAATAATAATAATAATAATAATAATAATAATAATAATAATAATAATAATAATAAATAATAATATATAATAATAAATAATAATAAAATAATAATAATAATAATAATAATAATAATAATAATAATAATAATAATAATAATAATAATAATAATAATAATAATAATAATAATAATAATAATATAATAATAATAATAATAATAATAATAATAATAATAATAATATAATAATAATAATAATAATAATAATAATAATAATAATAATAATAATAATAATAATAAAATAATATAATAATAATAATAATAATAATAATAATAATAATAATAATAATATAATAATAATAATAATAATAATAATAATAATAATAATAATAATAATAATAATAATAATAATAATAATAATAATAATAATAATAATAATAAAAATAATAATAATAATAATAATAATAATAATAATAATAATAATAATAATAATAATAATAATAATAATAATAATAATAATAATAATAATAATAAATAATAATAATATAATAATAATAATAATAATAATAATAATAATAATAATAATAATAATAATAATAATAATAATAATAATAATAATAATAATAATAATAATAATAATAATAATAATATAATAATAATATATAATAATAATAATAATAATAATAATAATAATAATAATAATAATAATAATAATAAAATAATAATAATAATAATAATAATAATAATAATAATAATAATAATAATAATAATAATAATAATAATAATATAATAATAATAATAATAATAATAATAATAATAATAATAATAATAATAATAATAATAATAATAATAATAATAATAATAATAATAATAATAATAATAATAATAATAATAATATAATAATAATAATAATAATAATAATAATAATAATAATATAATAATAATATAATAATTAATAATAAATAATAATAATAATAATAATAATAATAATAATAATAATAATAATAATAATAATAATAATAATAATAATAATAATATAATAATAATAATAATAATAATAATAATAATAATAATAAGCTTTATTGTCCAACAGAGAAAATTCCAATTATTGGACAAGTAATTAATTAAACAAATTACAAAACGAGTACAAAAAAACAAGTAAGAGTAACAAGTTACAAAAAATTATTAAAGTAAAGAGCAGTGACTATCCTTATTGTATGTAAAGTATCCTGAAAAATATCACATTGCGAAGATATGAGATTAAAGTTTATACAAGGCACATAAATAGGTGATTTTAAAAGAGCATTTGTTCGAGGAAACGGTAGATAAAACATATTCGAATACCAGACACCAGAGCGTGGGATTATAAATTGTAATCTTTGAAGTAGTGCAGAGCAGTCAATGCAGCTATTACACAATTTCCAGAGAAACACCAAACCGGAGGATATGCGCCGAAAGTTAAGAGAGGGTAAATTAAATCGGAACAACAGTAACATATGATCAACGCCTCTCGGTGGGTACACTCCGTCTTGCCGGAACCAGAGGAGTTTAGCAAATCTGCGTTGGACCAATTCCAATTGGCGTTTATTGCGTTAAATAGGAAGGGCACCATATGATGGACGCGTATTCCAGACGGATCTAACAAGAGCGTAGTACAAAGATTTCAAGGCTACCTCATTGGTAAACTCTCTGCAATTTCGCACAATAAAGCCAAGAGATCTTCTAGCCGCATGGGAGATACTGATAATGTGTTGCGCAAAAGTGAGTTTGCTATCAGACAAAATCCCTAGATCCTTAATTAGTTCGACACGTTTCGATGTTAACTTGATTAAGCTCATAGTTGAAAGTAATTGGCGTAGATGCACGTGTGAAGGAAATAACTTTACATTTGCTGATATTCAGAGGTAGATTATTCGATGTACACCATTTAGAAATATTTGTAAGATCGCATCATACCTCACTGTAAAGCTCGGGCTCCACTTGCAATTTTTAGTTGCGCGACTATTTTGTTGCAAAAATAAAATTCACTGTTTCGAATACGAATGCACACACATGCGACTCAGTCGCATATGTCTGCACGTGTATTTGATACAATGAGTTTTATTTTTGCGACTAAACAATCGCGCGACTAGAAATCGCAAGTGCGGCTTCCAATCGCCTAACAGTTTTGCAGCTATTCGCAATTTTGTAAAAAAATTATCTGCAGGTTTTTATAAAGTTCCTTATACTTTATGACAATGTTGATCAAAGACTGAATTCTGCTATGTGATACCCCACTACCATAATGAGTTGGCTTGCCGTTACGTAGCGTACTCTAAAGAAATCGAGGTGAACAAATTTTGAAGGATAATAACTTCTTTATTTTATTCACTCTATGTAAAATGGATTTATTATGGTTGGTTTAATATCTAAAACCATATGCTATACCTGTCTGCAATAATTTAACGGATATTTCCACGTTCTATTAAATTAATTATATTTCCTTACATATATTGAGAAAAATCGTCCAACTGAACTGTGTTGCTAATACAAGTTTATATCATAAGTATACATTAACTTGTAGTTATTAAACTTTTACTGCACCCACAAATAAACACAGTTTGTTGTAAAGGTGTTGTTATGCTAGGTAAATCAATTTGTTGTCATTATTAAACAGTATGAGAGAACACTAGGCGCAACTAACTAATAGTTCATTTGTGGTTGCTAACTAAGCTAATTTAAACTAATCGATTTCCGTGATTTTTCATAAAAATCTGTAAAGAGGATCTTCCTATTGGCACATTATGCATCACGTGACTAATTCGAGCCATGTAGTGAGTATACGTTCGGAACTCGCTTCCCACCATCCCCGTTTCCGTTTTGTTTTGTTTAATGATGCCATTCCGCCATTGTGGTCTCAACATCTGCATCATAGGTAGTTTCAGTAAAAATAATACAAAATAATATTTTAAGCTGTGGATGACATTTAACGCTAAGAATAAGAATATATCTTACCAATATTTCAGTATTTAAATATAACAATTAGCGGAGTTAATAATAATTCTGTTGCTGATACTTCAACGCAAGCTTTATTAGTATTACTCTTATTATTTTTCTCAATTACACTTAAAATGTAATCGAAAAAGCGCTGAAGACCAATGAGAATCAAAGCACGAGGTAAACGCCGGAATTTCCCAGCCTGATATTCATATAGGTATCGGGGTCAAGATTTTGTTAGTACTTTGGTTCCAGTCTTATTAGCATTAGAAAAAACAAAAATGGACTTTATGTTAATGAGTCTTCCCATAACTGTGACTCCTTTATAACGATGGCTGGAATTACGAAAATCGAGTATCGCTGTTATAAAATTCCTTGCAAGAGAGGGTTGTTTTCAAAGCATCAAAGACCGCCTGGATGAAATATTTGTGGGGAAAATTCGCCGTCTTGTTCTGTTGTAAAAGATTGGTCAAAATGGTTTTGAGTGTGGCAATAATCCTTGGAAAACGACGCTAGAACGGAAAGGATGGTGTTGACGGACGACAACAATGCCCTTATTGAGGATCTTGTGTTAGGCGATCGACGCTTGAAGGTGAAAGAAATATCAACAATGTCGGGGCTCTCTGATATAAGTGTTCGCCGAATCCTCCACGGTCATTTAGATATGAACAAAGTTAGTACAAGGTGGGTGCGCAAACATCTCTCGACAGTTCGGCGCCAGCTCGATTCTTTTTAGAGGTCAGTTGAGAAAACCCTGCGGACGTGTTGACAACAATTACTGTCACGGGGTATGAAACTAAGGTTCTCCACCATGATTCTTTGTCCAAAAGGGAGTCGATGGAATGGAGCTGAAAACGAGAAGTACCGCCAGGAAAATTTAGAGCCTGTCAGTCAACAAAAAAAGGTCATGGCTACGATTTTATGGAATTGTGAAGGCCAAGCAATTTCTGATATGAACACAGGCCTAAGTTTACAGCAGGCCTACTAAGCAGGGACAGAAAGTCTGTTAGAACAATACTAGGCCTGCTCACAGGACACTGTATGCTCAAGAAACATATGAGCAACTTAGGCTTGACAGAGGAAACAGCGTTTAGATTCTGCCAGGCGGAAGAAGAGACTGTCGTCCACGTGCTGCGCGATTGTACAGAACTAGCAGGAATACGTCTCTTAGAAGTAGGATAGGAATATTCAAAAGTCGAAACCTTCGTAGAGGGATCACTCACGAGGCTGATAGGTCTCGTGAAGAAGGCAAAGCTAGCGTAATTGTTCTAATGATAGAGGAACTATAATAGATCTGAAAAGGTCGCAGTGGGATAGGTCAAGAACCACCTCGAGAATGAATCTAATCTAATCTAATGGCATTGTGAAAGCGTTCTTCTTATAGACTTTGAAGAAATTAATACTGCAGTAAACGCGATACATTATGCAGCGCTCCTGCACAAATCACGACAAAATATTTGAGAGAAAGTATGTGAGAAACTGCTCAAAGGCATGTGCTTGCTGCATGGCAATGAACCTGTGCATACTACTGAAATTGCATAAGCCGTAATTCATGAGTGCGGCTTCGAACAAATTGACCACCCTTCATATAATCCAGGTATGGCCCCCAATGACCAATGACGGGTGTCGTTTCAGTGACAACAAGGAGGTGAAGGCTGCAATTTGGGTACATTTTGAAGACAAAGGAAAGCAATGATTTTTAGAGGTATTGAATTGTTACTGGAACGTTGTAATAAGTGCACCACTAATGTGAGGGAGGACTATAGCGAAAAATAAAATTTAATTATGGTTCTACTTTGTTTCTTTTATAGTCAGACCGGGACATTTTCTCGCTACCTTCGTACAAGTAAGTTTCTCCGTAAGTTGATTACTATTCAAAGTATCTATGTAATATCAACTTCTACTTTATTAACACTTAACAAAAAATCATTCACGTAAATAACTGCCTCATATATTTGCTCTCTCATTTGACGGCCATCGAACAGTTTCAAGATTAAATTTATTAATTATTTCCATTTCTACCTTAATTAACGTTTGATTTGATAAGCAAAGTTACATTTTCTTTTGTCTACAAGTTACAAATAAATGCATATTCAGAAATAAATTGAACGTCAAATTAGTTAACATTTATATAATGATACAAAAAATATTTTTTTGCATAAATCACTGTTTTCATTATTATCTATTTACATTAAGCAAAAGTGTTAACATCCTTCAGAGTGATAGTTTTTCGTCCGATAAAGATTATGTGAATGAATATGTGTTTATATTCGATTTAATATTGCAGCAATAAAAGTTGTTAATGATTTGTTATTGTTTTTATTTTCCTACATAAGTTAATAAGTTAAAAACAAGTAGGTAATCATTACCCTTCATCTTAACAGTTTAGCTAGTTTAACCTAAAGATATCAGAGGAATAAGTATTGCTATATACTTTATTCCTCTGACAGTTAATTCTAGATTTATCTGACGTTGGAAACATCGGGTGTAAGTGAATTACTTTTCTACTTTTCTATAAGTTTTCTTGCTCTTAGTTAACTAGTTTGTTTATTCTACTAGAATATTTATTCGGGCTAAGTGAATAAATTTTGCTACTATAAATAACCTAGTGAAGTAGTATACCTACTGGAGCTACTGAATATCAGAAATCTTTTACGTGTGGGGTAAATACACAGTTTGTCTATTTTATTAAACCTTTTACTTGGGGTTATTAAATATTTAATTAGGGCTGGTAAACAATATTCTCAGTGTATATCTAAGTAGTTACGGATAAATTAAAATAAAAGCTTATCTTATTTGTAAAGTTATTCTGATAACTTAGCATCTGCCAAATAGGGATATCCAAAACAATCGTAAATATCTCCAAAACTATTGAACTAAGGTATAATGTATACCGAATTAAAAATATTCAGAATATGATGCTAAATACAAAAGAGAGACATGATCTTCTGTTTAAAAAATAAGTTGCATCTCTCTGTAGGCAATCGTCCTGTGTTGAAGTTGTGGAATGACATAAATGTAAAAATTTTAGTTTTATCTTTATTTAGAACGAATTGATTTTGCCACACCTTTGACTCATCCTGCATATTATGATATACCGTGTGGAAATCGACGATTCGATGGGGTACGTATAATATTTATATGGACATTTGCTTTGTAGTTAATCCGTCGCACTCGAAAGAAAAAAACAAAACAATGTTAGCACTAATAAACTACGATTCCCAGTTTCAATGAACAAGCAACTGTATTCATTCGAAATAAATAACTTTATAAATACAAAAATTAATAATGATCTATAAAATTTAAGAAAAACTCTAATTCAGTGAATCATTAGTTTGAATAATCCTTCTTTTCGACGACTCTCTTACATTTAGAAAAGAAAAATGCTGCGTGTCGCAGTCTTGCAGTGCAGGATTCAACTATAGCGTTCGGGTCGTTTCCGACCGACCGGTATAAGGGCATTGCTAAGAAACAAGTGAAATATTATTCGTGGAAACTGGGGTTGCGGTGAGACATAAATTTGCAAGCGAAGGATCATTCAGAAGTTCCGACAAATTTTAAATAAAATTTATGTTCAACACCACACATACCACTTCAATGTCTATTAAATTATCATAATATGTACCTAATCTTATTAATTTTACATTCCCATATACCCAGTATCATAATAGAAAATAGCGCAATGACAGTTGCCCTATGCTTTCCGCACCAACAGGTTTTAATTAAATTAAATTCTAATATATTTGCCAGCGAGTTGGAGTATTTCACGCATCTTTGGTCGGCGTTGCTACGCCGCTAATTAAAGTATGGCGGTGCATAAAAATCTATTTTGGCCTGTTCGCTGCAAGCGACGTATTCATAAAATCCGAACAAAAATGTCGACAAAGTTTTCACTATTTCTATCCGCTATAAATAGCGTAACAATCGCGCGTTTGACGTTGAGGTACATAAAGAAAAATATACATATGAGTAGCATAAATATAATTGCCGTTTTATTCACCCTGAGCTATCATTCTGAATAGAGCATGTCGTTTTATGAATGGTATGAAATTGCAATACTGCTACTTTGTTGTCAGGATTAAGTAAGAGTCATCACAAGTACTGGAAGCAAAATGCAGGGTGCGGCAAGACAACGGGAAATTTTGATTATCGGCTTACTTCGGCTACATTCGAGTAAACGATTTGAAAGTAGTGGGGTATTCGTAGTTTTGATGGGCTATTTAGTAAATATGGAACAAAGCGTTTTATAAAAATGGCGAATCTGTCACAGCCGCCCAAGGTTTATTTCGTATTCAATTTAATATTCCGCGTCGTGGTAGTGTACTATCAACCCATGCAACCAATACTTGAGTTAAGAATTTTGAAGAGACCAGTTCAGTCTTAAAACGTAAGCCGCCAGGTGCTCGAAGAAGTGTAAAACCCCCAGAAAATCGTGAAATGATCAGGGTTGCTATCGAACGCGCTCTGCTCGTCGGCATGCCTTAACCCTGCGTATTTCTGATAGATCATTCGCAGGATTTTACACAGTGATTTAAATTTCCATCTATAGAAGATGCAAATTGTTAAAAAATTGCAAGATAATGATTTAGTTCCTCGGTTGGCCTTTGTCGCCAAATGCTTACATTTTTTAATGGGAATGAGAACATGATTCACAACTTATTTATGACGAAGCCCATTTCCATTTAAGCGGATTCATCAATAAACAAAATTGTCGTTAATGCGCGGCAGAAAACCCACAAGTTAAACACCAGAAACCGTTGCACAATGATAAAGTAACAGTGCGGTGTGCAATTTCATCGTTTGAAATAATCGGCCCATATTTTTTCGAGGGCGAAAATCAACACGTAGTAATAGTGACTTCCGCGAGCTATGCTCACATGATTGAAACTTTCTTAACGCAGCATTTAACGAGATTTCCCGAAGCTAATCGTCACACATGGTTTCAGTATAATGGGGAAACATCCCATACTGTTCGAGTGTCAAAGGCTGCTGTATGTAACCTTTTTCCTAACCGTATCATATCAAGAAATGGAGATATCCTTTGGTCGGCCAGATCTCCCGATCTAAAAGCATGTAATTTATTTTTGTGAGGATACTTAAGGAAAGTGGTTTTCGAGCACAGTCCACAAACAATTTTTAAAAACCAAATTTCAGACGGGATAAGCAATATTCCAATGCAAATGTGTCGTGGTGTCACGGTCAAGGTATGAGGAGTGTGTGCAACGTGAAGGTGCTCATCTCGATGACGTAATTTTCCACAAATAAAATGAACAATTATATGCTTTTAAATGATGTATTTTGCTTTTATTAATTATTAATATTTTCGAAATTATGACGTTATTAAAATTTCCCGTTTCCCTGTCACACCCTGTATCAATAAATAGAGAAATGATTAATGTACAAACTACAATTAAAATTTGCTCAATATAGCACCACAATAATTGAAATTAATAATTTATTCACAGGTTAATACATTTAGTTGTAGGGTGTAAGTGTACTTTTAATTGAAATATGTACTTGCAACGTGCACATGCAATAAAGGCTTTTTTATAATTTGCAGCTTTTAGAAATATTTGGAAATATTAAAGTATATACAAATATACAACTTTGACAACTAAACTTATTTATTTGACCTAATTTTAGATTCGTCTATGTGACTTGTGTCCTTTTAATTGTTACTTGTTACTGTTAATGATTACGTCGCATAATTGGGGCATTCTTACAATTAATTTTGACAATGTTTCCAGAGCCATTCGAGCCCATTCTGCCTGTAGTGTGTTCCACATGTCATCTGCTGAAGTTGGAACAGTTTTTCTTACTTCCCGACCGAGTTCTTCCCATAATAACTCGATGGGATTCAAGTCTGGGCTTTGAGTAGCCATTTCATGATTTGTTAGTGTTCCTTCCTCTTCCAACTGTTCTTAATATTGCTTGCATAATTTTGAAGTATTTTGGGTCATTGTCTTGTTGGAATACAAAATTCTGACTCAAAATTCTTACACCAGAAGGTATTGCCTTTTCCTCTAAGATGCGTTTGTATTTCTCATTTCTCATTATGCCTTGAATTTTTACGAAATCACCTGTGGATGTGCCAGTAAAACAACTCCAAATCATTACCGAACCACCGTCGTGTTTGACGGTATAGACTGTGCATTGCTCTAGTGCACGTTCACCTACGGATTTTCTTATAAACACTCGTCTTCGCGAACTGAAAATCACGAATTTGGATTCGTCGGTCCACAATACCTTGCTCAAATCTTCTACCCTCCAATTTCGATGTTCACGTGCCCATTGTAACTTCTTTTTCTTATTAATTTGGCGAAGTAAGAGCTTTCGCATCGCAATTCGTCCGCTAAGGCCGGCTTTTTGACGGTGTTTAACCCTGGACACGCTAATCGGCTTCCGAAGCACAGTATTGATTCCTGCGGCGATTTTTGTGGCTGTTTTTCTTCTATTGCACATCACGATTGCAATATCTTGAGCTGATGTTGTCGCCCTTAGTCTACCACTTCTTACTTTATTTAGAATACTGCCACCTGTTATAATCAACAGTAGATGGATTTAAATGTAATTTTCTAGCAATTTGACAATTGCTTATGCTTAAGTTATGTTGTGCTACTATCAGAGCACGCGTTTCAACACGAATTTCTTACCTTTTCGGCATGTTTTAAAATTTTAAACTAGATTATAAACATTATTCGCTAAGAGATGTTGTCGCTACTAACATGGAACGATAACTGACCGTGAGTTGAAGATATTACTTCAAATGGCTTTACTTATAAGTTCATGATTCATAGTAAAATTACCGACTGTTACTTTTCCCTGGAATTTCAAGAAATACGCTCTTTGTTGTCGCTACTACATGCGCTTTCATGACGGCATTACCTCTCATACGGATAAAAGAAGTAAATAGACCGATATTATTTAACGAATTTAGGTGAATCTTACTGGCTATTAGCATACTATTCAATAATGCTGGAATCTATTTGCTGACTACATTCTTTGTATATAAACATCTAAAATCCAAGGGTGCCCAAACACTTGTGAGCGGTAGTGTATGGTTGTTCAATGTTATCGGGCCACTAATTTTGTTATAATTGTAATTACAATGTTGGTTAAATACCACATATGTAGTGATTTTTCCCTAAAATACACCATGAGAAGAGAAAAAAAAACAATTGCTCCTCGCATTTCAGCACCAACTAGAATTATTTTTTTTTTATTGAACACCCTGTACATTTTCAATTATTCGATATGAAATGAAAACTTTGTGAAAAATCTAATAGCATTACAGTCCTAAAATGAAAATCAAAGGAGATACGATGAAATTACATTGGCCAATGGAAACTGTATCGGAACGTTAGCACAGCAGGTATTGAGATAGTTAAAACATGAAGAAATATTTAATTTATTCCATCCAATAAAATGGTGTAATCAGAACATAGCGCATTGCATTTCAGCATTTGATTAAATAACTCGTTCTTTTAATGAAATAGCCTGTATATTTTTTCACATATCCATAGAGAGCTACATTTCACACATACTCTTAACGCTACGGTCCCAAAATGGGCGAAAAAAGAGATGTGATGGATTTTAAGATAAAAGGTCTAAAATATGAGTCAAAGCAAGCAGGCGTTGCTTTTTGAGGGCCCTATGAAATTATTTTGACTTTACAATTCTTGTTCGGCATTCGGATCAATTACAGAATTTATTAGTGAGAACAATTACTTATTGCCTCGGATTTCTTGTTTTTTTTTTTTACTTTTGTGTTGATTATTCGGTTTATAGTTGTTACTATTGTTACTGTTGTTTTAGTCACTATTTTATTTTTATTACAATACCTTTAAGCCATATAGAGAAATGTGGGATGCTTGAGGCATATTTTGCATGCAGCAGGAGCTGCGAAAGAGCCCTGCAGCGTTAGAGCAAAACATTTCCCTATTAAAGTACATCCTATTGAGTGATGAAACGAACTTTTCAAACTCCGATATATGTAATTTGAGAACTACGCATTATTGGAGCATTCTGAATCCCCTTATCCCACAACCACCTTGTCTACAGCATCGATTTAGTTTGAATATTCCGGGCGGCATCCATAAAAACCGAATTGTCGATTCATATTTTTATGATTACAATATACCGCTCTCCTATAAGAGTGCCTCTACAGGGGAAGGGTATATTGTAACCTTACGTACTGTGCTAGAAGAATTTTTAGACAATTTAAGTCTGGAGGAGAGGGCTCTCTTCTTTTTCCAGCAATCCTGCGCATAATTCATTGCAAACCGCAGAAGCTTTAATTAAAATCTGCGGAGATAGATGGATTGGATCTCATGGACTTGTTAATTGGCCGGGGCGCTCTTCTGACTTTTCCCCCGTGGATTTTTCTTGTGGGGGTTCCTAAAGAACATACACGCGCAGCGGTGCAAGACTATTGACGAATTGCAGAACGCAGAGAAACCATAGAAGATACACGTGTTATAATACAGACTTTTAATACATTTAATAAACGCAAATGTCATAATATCTCTTTTGTTTTTTATTTTGGAACTATAGTACTATAAGGAAATTTTATACAAAGTTTCATTTCCTATCGAATAATTGAAAAATATACAGTGTGTTGGCGGTGTGTGCTGGAGCTAAAACCTTTAGCTTGATGGATTGTAGAAATGACTGCTCCAACACCAATTTTATTCAGTTGTTGTCGAAGGACCAGCAAGGTATTTTCCTAAGTAAAAGACTTAGTGGACTTAGCTTATTTTATTATAAATATTTACACTTAAGGGTACACTAAACTTATAATATTCAAGAACCAAACTCGCAATGAATTTCAATGTTGTAATTGATAGTGCTTTCTAACAAAACTGATTTTACATTATTTTGAAACGTTTCAGCTAACATTTGTTCCCTACTTAAAACTATCCGAAGAATACGTTATTTTTAGCAATATGCATTATTGGTTGAATATCTATTATTTTCAGAATTCGGGTAAACCAAATTCACTGGAAGTAAATTGAAGGGTTGGGTGCAAAAACCAAGTAGCTCCACTTTTGAGAAAATAATTTCATTTCAGAATGTTACTTTTTTTTTAATAATGGTAAATATGACACTAGCGTCACAAGAAACAATTTGGTGCTCTTTCCTTCCAACTTTGCGTAGCAAAAACAGATTAGAAAAATCTTTATTGTTGCATATCTTTATATTTCTTAAGTTAAAGTATCGTTGGATCGTTGGTAAGGTATCGTTGGATTCGCTATTCGGTTGCGGTTCCAAAAATGTAAAGATATACAGTGTTCTATTTAAAATAAGAAAGTTGACGTTTTTTTTTTAAAGCGCTAGCTTCTGTCGTTCAAAAGTTAGCATGGAGGGGGATACTTTAAGACCTCACTGTATAATCAAATTGCAGTAATTTCTCAGTGTTAGAAACAAAATTGTGTTCAATAACTGCTTTGCAGTTTTAGATATTCCATAAGTTAAATTCGTTACAAAAATACTAAGGTATTGTGTAGTTTTTTCAAAGTAATTTCCTTTATGCTTATACTGGGTTTATTGGGAATATGTTACAAATTAAACTTTTCATTAAACACACCTAATACGAATTAAAAATACACAAGTAAAGCAAATTTAATGGAAATAATAAAGCTTCACACTATGATACGATTCGGATATTCACATATATCCGTGAAACAGCTATTTTGGCTGTAAATGCCCGAGTAGAGAGTAATAGCTTCAATGTACTCACTGCTATTAAATCTTCCACTCCTAATGAATGTCGGTGTTAATACCGTAATAAATCTATATTATAGACCCTGTTGGTTTTTGGCTTTGCAAATACAAGTTTTATATTACGCCGGGGTTATATGGAAACGTATTAAAGTAGCTTCTTTCTCGGAAGGGATTGGTCGCCGAATAAGATTCAAATTAGTTTAGCTTACTCTATTACGTTCAATTGTATTTAGATATTAAAATGCAGGGCACAATTTGGCGAATCCTAACGCTGTAGATTGGCAGTTTTAATGGAAATACGAAAGTAATTCTCAAGGAAGTATTCCTCAGTAAGAAATGTAAAAATCATGGCGTTTGTACGTGAAGTTATTAGATTGATTAAAAACAGTAACTTTAAATCTTTTGGGTGCAAATGTTTTGTGGAAATTATTTATATCATGTCAAATATGTGAACAGTTTCATTACTGTGGTGATACACTCGTTACAAGTGAGCAATTGTTATAAAAAATAGAGAATGGAATTCCTGATAGATTGGGGCATTTTGCTGCCAGTGGAAAATACAGAGTGAGATAAACATGTATGATTTATGTTAATCAGGACAGATGTTTACACTTAGATCAAATATACCGAAAAAATTGTCCGAGGAGATCTGAAAACATTGTCTATTACCCTTCTTTTTCATTGTCATGAATTAATAAGTTTCCGTTTTGTCATACAACTTTTTTCACTGTCATATTTTCAATATTTGACAGAATAATTTTTTGTTACACAGAATTCAAATAGTGAAACGCTGTGCACATGTATATAATACAATTACGTTGTGATGTTGGCTCTCGTAGAGCTTAGTAGGTTGACTCCATTATTGTTGTGCTAACAATTGTAAGCACACCATGTATTACGCAATAGTTCGGTGATAACTTTTGCAAAGGACACGGAAGTAATACAGTGTGTATATTGAACATACCTAAATTACTTTTTCCTTCTACCGGCTACGTATTATTATTATTTATTATTATATATTCAGGCCATGGCACGTATGCCTTTAATCACTGCGACCTTAATAGATCTATTGTAACAAAATGCCCTTATGTATGTTAGAATAGTTGGAGGCTTTTAATAAACCTTAGTACTACTCTAGGATCTACTTCCTTCAGTTCAGTAGGTACAAGAAATGGCTTACTGAAATGTTGTTGTCGTGTGCGACTAATGGCAACACGTTCACATAGAATGTGTTCTGCCGTCTCCAGATCTTCTTGGCATAGACGACAGGTTTGATCTTCACCTTTTCTTAGTTTAAATAAGTGATATTTTAGGGTTACATGGCGTGTCAGAAATCCTGCCAGTTATCTAAGGTCCCCTTTGTTGAACGATAGCGCTATTTTTGGTGCCTTTGTCGAGCCTGAAATGAGTGCTTTCGCCTGTCTTTTCGCAGTACCGGCTACGTAAGTTAATCATTAGGGCCCTGATTGGAGGGACGTAAGCGCGATTTACGGGTTATTTACCTTGGTTGCCCCTAACAGCGGAATGTAATGAAATTTGACGTCGCTGTGAACGTAAATGTCAAACATTTTCGTAAGATGCTGATTTTTTTCGAAATTTTGGGCCGGTAGTACGAAAGATATAACGTGACACTCATGCTGCAAGTGCTTTTGCAATTATCTAAGCAAGGAATTCTTTTCTATTATAAAGAGAGGTTAATTTGTTATATGCCCAGAATTCAAAGATGCTGTCTATAATTTTGTAATTGAAACATTAGCCATTGCATCAATTGGAACAAAGGTCACTATTATCCAAGAAAGAAAGGAATAAAATATTTGCATCTGCATCATTGGCGATTAGTATAATTTTTAATCTTCTAAAAATTTTCAGTCTAATATCGAACTTTTACATTTTCTTTACATCGTGTCTATTTCATCCCTATACTTATCCTTTTTTTTAACTGGACTTAATTTTGCATTTATTGCGAAATTATACGATATTAAATGTATAATTGAAGTAATTATTTTATATATTCTTATATGTTATTATGTGTAACAACAGTTTCCGAATATTTTTAGTTTCAGTTATTGGTCTCATTTTCTCTTCACATTCTGTACAGGAAACCAAGGCCGCATTCGGTTGTTATTGGAAGCTGTCGACGCTTATTGGTTCTTACATGCATATTTCATACTCTTCTGTATAACTGTATTCGATTTTTTGCTCTTAAACACGTATTCGAACATTACGCTGCTGAAAGATCTAGAAATAATGGAGAAACTGAAGTTTTTTGGAACGTTCTCGATACCGAACAAATGCGGAATATATAAGTTGTAGTTGAATATTTAAAATTTAGATATTTTGTTGAAGTTGTTAAATTGTGTGTTGAAGTTGTTAAATTGTGTTTTTCGCTTGAATACGTTACAATAATTAATTAATTAATTGCATTGAAACAAGCGTTATCTAGGTGTGTGCAAATGTTCCGGAACGGCTTAATTGCAAGAGAACGAAGAGTGATAACGGATCCGGGTTTTTGGGCAACTTGTATGCCTTCAATATGCGAGTGACGTCATCAGCTGTCATAAGGTAGCATCACTTGTCCATAAAAAATGGAATACCCTTTTTTATATGAAGTCTAAATTATGCAAGATCCAATACAATTAAAACTAGCTACAAAACTAACGATTAATTTGTTTCTAATCTAATACACTAAGAACAAACTGAATCACTTAGTGTTCTAATGTCTAACAAGTTCAAATGCTTTTATCGGCTTGAGTGTCTAGTGTTCGGTCTAGTGATATTGCGCACGTTCAGAAGTCTGGATGCTTCTATGTTGATGTAGTTTTGAAGTCTCTTTTGATGAGATTTGGCAAATCGAGTGCTTATGTGTGTGACCGTCCCGATCTCCAGGTTCCGATAAAGGTCACAAATACACTTAAGCACTTTATTTTTAAATCTTTGTACCACTTGGATATTAGAATCACTCGCGCGACCCCATAATTGAACTCCATAACTTCAAACTGGATATATAATATAAGCTTGTTGTATGTTGAAAGCTCAGAATTACGACCAAGCAAGCAACACATTTTTCTGAACTTGATGTTGAGTTCATCAGGTTTCTTCATAATGCTCTTTCCACCGAAGCTTGGCGTCGAGAGTCATACCAAGATATTTCGCTGTGTTGGCATATGGTAATTCAGTGTTATTAATAAAGGGTGGTTGTTATGCAATCTTCTTGTTTGTGAAGTCAATATGTGTCGATTGTTTTCGTTTAATGTGCCATCTTTTAGTCGAGATAGCAACCTTGTTGCTATCAGATTGCAATTTTCTGGTTGAGTTTTCCACAGATTCTATCACTGCCATGATTGCCGTATCATCAGCAAAAGTGGCTCTTGTGCTATAATGTTGTTCGACAATATAAAACAGATATAAAACAGATACAAAACTGGGCCTAGGACACTACCCTAAGGGACACCAGCGTTAACCAGCCTCAAGTCCGAAAACGAATCTTCGTATCTAACCCGGAAGTGTTTATTAGTCACTTACCCTGTACATTATTACTTACTCTAAATCCTTAGTTAATTTAGAATATTCTTTATTATAATATCCTATGTCTAAATTCAACTGTTTGGAAATATTGATAAAGAAAATGCAGATATAATAATCTTTTAGTAGTATTTAAGACGTGACAGACAATTTAAGTGGAAAACTATTTAAGTAGGTATTCGAATTGTTTTTCAACGGCCTTGGGCAGTGTCTAAGCCTTTCGGTAAATTCGGAAAGCACGTTTTGCAAGTGCTGATGAGAGATATCGTGCACTGTATTTAAGATTTTCTAAAGTCTACGGTTTCGTACAATGTACAACAGTATTTGAAATTGTCGTACTTTCGACATTTTTAGTGATTAGAGTATCTTTAATTAGATGTTATTCAAGTATTCAACACATTTTAAATTACATCAGAAATAAAAATCTAGAGCAGTTAGGTCTGATAATCTAGGGGTCCATTTATTGCGTCCTCGTCTACCTATTCATCTTCCCGGAGCACTTTAATCTAAGTAATTTCTGACGTGAACATCAAAATACGTCGTTGCCGGGATCAGGAAATAAAGTAATTAAATCCGGTATCATCCTAGTCGTCAAATTTTCGTGGAGGAAGAAAGGTCTTATAATATTGTTACCAACTATGTCTGCCCATACAATTACTTTTTGTGAAGACTGCGTATTGCGTTGCATAATCCAATGGGGGTTGTATTCGGACCAATACCTGCAGTGGTGTCAGTTAACGAAGCCGAGTAAACGTTGGCTCATCGGAGAAAAGAATATGGTTTACAAAGTCAGGCTGTACGTCGATGCAATCCATTGATTCCAAGACTGCAGTACATAGAATTTTGCATGAACATTGAGGTGTGAAAAAGATCTGTTTCCGATGGATTTCGCATAAAACCCAAGCACAAGAACGGCTGTGTTAATTGGTGTAAGGAAATGGTCAAAAAATTCGACAGAGGAACTTTAAAATCCGTATACAACATCGTAGCAGGTGGTGAAACTTGTGTATGTTCCGAGATAACACCGAATCCAACAAAATTTGTTCGTTCACGAACCACTTGTACTGGACATGTTCCAGGCATTGCTTTGGAGGATCGAAGAACAGTTAATGCTGAATGGTCTACAACAATTTGTTTACCAGAAGTTATCGATAAAATCAGGATAAACAGTCAATAAAGTTGCCTCATTCTTCATCATGGCAATGCCAGCTTTCACGCAGCACGTGAAGCAACTGATTAAATGAAAGAGAAAGACATCGGATTAATGTCTTATTGTCCGTATTCATCTGACTTATCGACGACTTCTTTTTGTTCCTAGATGTTAAACAAAAAATGCGTGGACAGCGACTTTTATCACTTCAAGGAGTTGTTGAAACTTTCAAAACCCACGTTTTGGTGGTACCATCTTCAGAGAGGAAAAAATGTTTCGAGAATTGGTTCGAACGCATGCAGAAGTATATAAATCTGAATAGCGAATATCTTGAAAAGCAATAAACCTATTTGTACCAAAATTTCTTTTCTTTCATGGTTTTTGTAAAAACGTGAATAGTGCCCCTTATATGTCCTTGACTAATATGTATTAAATTGTTTATTAAAGGGAAAGGGTAAGTAGTTTCCTTCTTACGTAAACGTGGAGAATTAATGATTTGAATAAACTAATTTTGTATGGTTTTCATTCTCGGGATGTTGGCGAAGTTACGTATTTTTCGTTAAAGTGAGCCATAGCTAATTTAAATAAATAATAGACGTAAAATGTCTACAAATTAATCGCAAGCTTATTCAGCACAATAAATAATTGCTTATCCGGTAGGAAGTAAGCAAGAGGGCGGTGAATACCTACACCAGTATTCTCTGTGTTTCTGAGGGATTTAAATATTTAACTCAAACGGAGGATGGAAAGAGTTTCTCAATTACTTATCACGCTGCGCGCGCATGCGAACGCGATGTATTTCCTTTCATTTAGGAGCGAAGACCAAATCCTATTAAGTGGCTTTATTTTTCAAATAGACACGTATCTTGGATATATTGCTTTTTGATGAAAAAATATGAGCGCCATGGCCCGAATAAGTCCGCCTATTGTGTATTCCGTTGCGTCGTCCAAATCCATATTAATGCACGAATTTAGAAACCACATCCGAGAGAGTCCCTCGATACCAACGCACATACATACGTCGAGAGCACGCCGAATGGAAAGTTGGAGAGTTTTTAGTGCACCCGTAATATGTTTCCGATTAATGTGAGCGGTAGCAACGTCGACGATGTGTAGCGAAGCAATATTGCGATGCTTTCAATGGATCATTTTGTTTGAATTCATTCATCATGACATTCGTTTACGTTTTGTTTGACGCACTAATTTCCTTAAATGAGTGAATTACGATCATAGAGCGGGTTTACTGCAATCTTTGGTAATTAAAGGTGTTTGTAACCATTTTATTAAAAAAGAATGTAAGGGAAATCCTTTGAAGGCTGTTGAAAAATATTTACAAAGAGAGGAACAATACTGTTGAAGTTACAGCTTTTTCTATTGTTGGTTTCGTTTGTTTCGCTTCTGTTTGTTCGCCAGGATCTATGTAATCTTAATGCGATTACAGCTTGTAATCTGATAATGGTGCCTTCAATGCGACTACAGGTTACAATTAGGTTGATTATCATTTTTTTTAAGAACTCGAAAAATATCGAACTTTCTAGCACCAAAATAATCCAAATGAGGATATGTTAAAAAGTGATGACATTGCAGTGACTCTTAGACGTGAGTTTCCAATATGTGATATTTACTATCTGATTTTAAACCTTAATAAGAGAATATTCCAGATTTTTTTTTGCAATTTTAAACATGTTTATGTCGTATACTCATATTACTACAATAATATCAATTGCTGAAGGTTTTCTGATGACGTGAAACTAGATTATAGGAGTATAGACAGCTGGGATTATACATTGCCAAAGATTTCCATTGGAGTATTCGCCTTAAAGGGTTTCAGCAAAATTAAATATATTTCTCTACGTCGGTAAACACCAGTTATTACGTACACCTTCATTCCCAATAATTTAATTGATTAATGACTTATGGTTAATTAATTATTACGGGAGAACACACCTAATATTAGACTAGTACCTACATTACAAAAGAGAATCATCCATAGCATGTGTAACTTGATAAATAATTAGTCATGCAGCAATTACTTCCTTAAATTATATATTCCAATAGCGTGCACGCTGTATATACAAACGACAAAGTATTATGTTCAGGATATTTGCAAGCTTTCGACCATTCAGTACATTTATACAATACGTGAAACGCTGGCCAAGTTAGGTGCCCGGGTTCGAAATCAAATAAATTATCTGCTCATCTTCGTACCAGTATTAAAATATAGAGCGTGGTCGGAAGATAATTCCTTTCCTGGGCAATCTAGAGAAAAAACTTTCAAATAAAAAATATTCGGACAGAAGTTCTGAACAACATAAAATTATGCCCAAGTATATACAATATTCAGTTTCCATTTCAGATGATACAAATTTCCTTTTGAAACAAAACACCCAACATATATATTATTACGTTTTTGGATGCCTCTCTTCAATTCATATCAAGTTTCTTCAATATTTACTATGCTCATCTACCTTACTTTTTGAGGTGATTGGAGTAGTTTGATAACTATTGTGATGAACCGTTAACTGTCCGCACTAATTTAAAGACTTCTCGGCTAAAAGAAAAGAGTATAAAATTATAAAATCATCTTTTCTGACAAATCTTTAAATTACCTTTATATTCAATTTCTATTTTATAAGCTCAACTGTAAGTTCATTTTGGAAAACCCTGTATGTTATTTTTGAATACTAGTGTATATTTTTCATTAATCAAACCGAGTGAAGTTGTGTAACGATATGTCTTAACGAATGTTTTACTTGTACGCGTTACGTACAAGGCCACAGTACGTCATAAGCAAAAAGTGCAACGTCATGGTTAGAAATTGTATATAAACCCTCCAGAGTTACATTTTAACAGACTCGCATGGCTGCCTACAACAAGCTAAGTAGAGTCCGGGGAAATATCCTTTGGGTAGTCAGATTCTCGCCGGAGACCAAGGAATAGTTCAATCATATTCGTCGTGACAGCCATCAGCTGTTTAGTAGATTTCGCCGCCAATACCGCCGTTTAGATTATTTAAGTCCGTGCAATTGCTTGACTTAGTTCTTTAATTGAAGAATCTAATACCGAAATTCGTTTTGGTGATACCCGTAACGAACGTTTGACCGTTGCATATGATAAGTAATTTAAGCAGTCTCATACCGTTACGCTATCTGATATATTTTCTTGAGAAATTATCTTTTCTGTTAGTTATTACGTAGATACGACTGAAGTAGAATTTTGTGTTGTTTTGATTTAACTTGTATATTATGTTTATTCTTTTCTGAAGTTATTTTGTCAAGAACGTTTGACCGCATTTGTAAAGAAAGCTTTGTAAATATTATTCACCTCTTTTCATTCCGACACTGAATTCTGGACACCAAAAGCACCCTGGGTGACGATAAATGGACATCGTGCTTGATGCCGCAGCAGAAACACTTCATAATCACTAAAACCGTAAACATCGTAGTTAAACATCCACGTGTATTAAGTTTTAAAATAATCCAAGTAATTTTTGACTGTTCTTAAAAACCACATTAATACTGTTGGCGACATCTATGAGCCGGATGTGCCGACTAACTTGCTGAGTCCGCAAGTACAGTGACCCATAAGCATTCGGCATTTTACAAAACATTTAAGTAACGTTCTACTTCCATCCTCGTCGTAAGCATAAGATGGGTTAGATAGAAAGGAGAACTGTTTATTCACCACTTGGTGAATTTTGAAGTTACCGAAATAGTCCAGAGACAGCACGAAACGTCCCACTATTTAATATAATTATTTTATTTACAACTTTTACCTTTTAAATCTTTTACTTCGCATGCTTTCTCCTTCACTCTATGCGGAGTATCATCTACCAGTGGTCTAATATATGTTGTAACGTTTCGTCTCTGTTCGGGTGCCAATTTGTAATAACTTTCATATTCTAAGACGTAAAATTACAAGACGACTGTCTTTACACACTTGCCAAGCCATACAAGATAGACTATGTTCACTAGTGACATCTCTAGTTGATATACGGGAGATTATCGTATAACGGTTTTACTTTTTAGACAATCTTTTTAGCCAATTTGATGTTACTGAGTGATTCAGACGGGAATAAAGCATACAACATTAACTTCTCCTATTCTAAACACTAAGATCTCATACTCAGTGTATAATCAACTCCATAATATAGTTTAATTTGCCGTTACTGGGATGTCGTTGGTTATCACGGGATTTTTTACTGTCATATATCAGCACTATAAACATGTATCTTAAGTGGCTTAATGTTTATTTACTTTTCAAAATAAAACTATTAGATGTTTGCGGCTTTCAGTAATCAAGAAAAGTTATGTGTATATCGGATTGACCACGAGGTAGCGTTGAAAATGCCAAAGGGTCCAATTTAACAGGAAAAGGTGTAAGTACAACGACAATACTTTATTTACACATAACTTCATCAAATAAAATGCAAACTAAAATCAAATTCATATACAAATATATATAGATCGGGCAAAATGATTGAAAACAAACGCTTTATTTTTCTGTTACGAGTTCGGTCAGATTTTAATCGAGTCTGAATTTTGTGTCGCGGCAAGACACTTACAAAATATTCTCGGTAACGTACTTTGAATATATTGGTCGTTGAGGTTTCGTAATAGATAGCTAGAGCTACGCTATTTCGGAACGCCAACGTGAATAATATCGGCGAAACGGACTTTGAATAATTTCAGTCAAAATTCCACGATAAATAGCTAAGCCCACATTATCATGATATTATGACGTCTGTGTCCACATTTCATTAAACAGAGCCAACAGGCGCCGAGAGATGAAGTCTGGGCAGTCGAAGTTCTCGCAGCCCGAGGCTAGCAGAGAGGATGATCCCTCGTAGCGTGAGCCACAGAAAGACAAATGTAAGCGGATTTGAACGCCTTTCATAGCAAAATGTACTCGTTTTTGTCTTTCTACGTCATGCGACCTTGCATGTAAACGGCGCATCACAGAACTCGTAACTATCGTGCTTATGCAATATGTACTAACGTACATTATAAATTACCACATTCATAGAGTACGCTGGAGTACGACATAAATGGTTCTCAAGTTTGAAATAACAATTAAAAGAAATAAATTTACGACTTACAACAAAGATTTAAAGACTGGACAAAACAGGTAGAAATTGAAATAATAATTTTCTTCGTTCTTTTCAGAATTAAAGTCTTTAAATTTGACGAAACGGGATGGTTTGTCACAATATATACTATTACTAGTATTAAATATTTAATAGTTTCAAAGAAAGAAGAACTTTAATAAATGATTCATTGCTATTTGGTTTTTAAGAAATATAAACTTGTGGGCAATTTTCGATCTGCAGCTACCTTATGTGGTTCTGTTCTTTTGAGTAACATTATCAAGAATTTGCGAGAATATTTTTTCAATACCTATTCTGATTCGGTGTTCCATCCCTTTCTGTTTTTGCAAAAACTATCTTAAAGGGCACCATAAATAAACCAGGGTCTCAATTCCTGAATATGTGCGATCGACTATTTTGTGCGATATGTCAAAGTTTTGTATAGTTTTGTGCACAAAACTTCGACATATCGCACGAAATAGTCGATCGCTCACGTTCAAGAATCGAGGCTCCGAAGAGTGAAATCTGGTGACTGAGACGCGTACTCAATCTATGTATCCCTTTCGTTTTGTTTTATTGAATATTTTAACTAAAAGATATGAAGTATCTTATAACTGTAATTGCTAAAAATGTGACACTAGCTAGTAGTTCATAACAATCTATTAGAATTTTATCTTTATTACTACTCCGTAATTCTAATAGATCTTACAAAAGCCATTCATACTATAGTCTACGTGTGAAGTTGAAACAAGAATTAGAAAAAAATAAATAAAACCTTACAATTTAAAGAGCGCTCTACAATGTCGATAATATTGCCTTTTTGTTTAATGTTGCAAATAGGTATGTACTGTGGCCTCAAATATGTAAGGTAACAATATTCGTGGATATTTATTACTCTAATGATAAGTTAATTTATTATTATAATAATTTTACTTCAACATGTATTCCATAGTACAAATGTTTTCTTTGGATTTACTTTTAATACTTAATAAATATTGTATGGATAATTAATTAATAATGTAATTTTTGTAAATATGATCAGGAAATAAAACATACACAACTATTTTGTGACTATTATCATTTTAACTCAGAGAAAACATTCTTAGAAATTATCCAATTTAATTGCGTATCTACAAAAACAATGAAGTACCAAAGGTGAATATACAACTTTGTGTGCGGTGTATATTCTGTATTTCTGTAACAACGGCTGCCTGGATAGTTTACTTAAGAAGAAACTTAAACTTTCATCGGCAGTCCCATTAAAGTTACCTACGAATTTATGTATTAGTAAATGAGAAAACTTCCTGGGACGAAAAGCAAATATCGCTTGTATGGTTCCTGTACACACATAAATGTATCCCCTTGACTTTGAAAAGCAAATAGCAACCGTTAAATCATGTATCGCATGTCCACAAATGTACGTAAATACGTGCTTCAAATCTATAGCGTAGAGAATTACATAATTCGATATTAATAATTGAGAGACCACATTAACGTTATTGAATCAGCCCAAATTATCCAGCGGTAGCACATATAGAATCCATGTTTAATTAGAGACGAGTTGCTGTGTTTTAGATCAAATTTCAAACAGTCCTCGAGCGTATTTCACTAGAGATATTACGGAATTAGAGAGTTTCTTGTACATATAAGCTGTCCCGCTGCGTACCAGCTCCGAGCGTTGTCAAAGGCAGGATGAGGAACGGCAAAAGGGACACTCGGTCATGCACGTATGGTACGAAACGTGTTACAAGAGGCGGTTTTCGCTACAATGAAAAGCAATTTCCGCAAACGCAGGACGGTAGCACAAGCTGCTTATAGGTGTTAACCAATGGACAAATATCCGTGACGCCATTACACTGCACGGTGTGTGAACAGGATTTACCTTTGGCGAGGTGTACGACGAAGTATGAGCGGGGTTACTGTTTTGTTTAATTAAGTCGAGATGAACGCCGTCACTGGTAAGCGGATTCTCTCCACCCTGCTTTAAACTTACCAGCCAACGTTCTAAACGAGATGCAAGCCATTTCTTGGGCGATCGATTTTTCAATCATTTGAAGTATGCAGACTGGATCCTCACGTAGACACCTGATGGAGATTTGGTTATGAGATGCTTAATGGTAAACCATGTAAAATACATACTTGGAATACTCGGCAGTTCACTTAATAAATGATTTCATTTTTTGTTGCTTTACGGTTAATCCCGGAGGAAGTAACGAAGTACTCGTAACTACATATTAAGCTAGTTGTTTAATGGTTGAATTCAACTCCAATAATTTCCAGAACTAGGTTAAAGATGGACGAGACCACATGTGATTAAGACATTATTAGTTAAAATTGCAAATTTTCGCCTTGCAAGTTTTCAACTTCACTACCTCATTAGTTGAAACGTATTGAAAACAAAAACAGAACTCGGACAAAACTAGTCGGCTTGGTGGAAACAGAGTTTCAGACTTGGTGAAAATAAAACGGAAACATCGGTGAAACGGGATATCAGCGTCGTATACGAAAACACGATGTTAAAGGTTTCAGGTATCCATTGCTACTGAAATTACATTAAGTGAGGAAGGGAATGATAGCTTCGGAACACTCCCCACTCCCTCATCCACCGACCACTGCCCGTTCCAAAATCATCCGACTCCTAAAGTAAAGTTTAGACTTACATCTGTATATTATAAGAAATATTATGGGTTATGGCAACGAAGAAATTTCAATTTTTCTCCGCAAGAGGGATATTTAGTTACCAACGAGTGGCCAACCTGACATTTAGTCGTTCCGAAGTGACAGCTGAGAGAGGCTGTTCTTGTCGTACATACAAAGTTGAACATAACAATACATACATATATACACATATATATATATATATATATATATATATATATATATATATATGTTCAATATTTATATCGGCTGTCAGTCTTAGATGGTTAGGGTGATCATAGCCACATAATGATAGCGGATAAAAGCTATTTTTCGAAAGCCACAATTTTCCCCCTAGGCCGACTGGCCTAGGAGCGGGGGTATTAAAAAATTAATTTAAGTGCAGAGAACGATGATCTTAGCGAATTGAAGACAAAACAACTCTTCTTTTATTTCTCCTAATTTCGTAACTCTTCAAAATTAATGTAAAATTTTCCTAAAACAAACAACAGGGTAAATTCATAAGATATTTCTAACATTATTCCGTACATTAAATATGTTTCGTTAAGGTATCTTCGTTTTTGGTGCTAAAATTTGTCATATTTATGTTCTCAGTTGTATTTTAAAGCATAGAGTTGTCTAGTTGAGTCATCTAGTGGCGTCACCACATTCACGTCTAAAAATAACTTTATTTATCAAAAACTCCTCGTTAGATTATATTTGGGTAGATATCATCAAAATTTGCTGTGGAAAGAAACAATCGCCATCGCGATTAAAATAAAGATGAGGGACGCCAATAAATTAATCAATCCTGGTTAAGCTTTAGTCGAGTTAACTAGTATTTTGGCTGCGGTCTCAAGTTAAAGTGTTCAATATAGAAATTAGAAAGTAAATTGAAAATAGAAGAGAAGGTTCGACGTTAGAAGGGAAGATTTCCTGTAAATGGCATAAGGCATAGTGCTTATGCCATCTTCTTAAAAATCAAGGTTAGCTTACGTTTTTAATTTTAATATTTGTTGATTTCCATTTATTAATTTCGAAATTCATAAAGAATTGCCGAAATGGTATCAAAGAATACTCTCGAATTCCACAAACGTGTTAAAAATTTAATTGACTGAAAAAATTCCAATTTTTTTACAATTTTCCCTGAGATAAAACATTTCAGTATGTACTTTCAATATAGTAAGTACTTTAAATAGTTGAAAAATAATATTCTTCAACTTGGTCTAAAACTGTAAAATTTTAGCTTATTTTCCTAAGAAATTTAATCAATGTGCTCATCGATTCGACGAAATATATTTATGTGTACAATCAAAGAACAAGTCATTTCCGAAAGATTTGCTACCACCCTTGGAGTTCATTGTTAGAGCACGTGTCCAGGCATGGTGCCAGCAGAATAAAAAGATCTGTGTGGATATTATGAGGATTCTTGTCATTCATTTTACTCCCTCGCACTGGCTGGTGCTTCACTATTGTGGTTTTTCCCCTGCTTCAATCGCAGACAAAAGAAAATTGCCTGAACGCGATAACTGTATCGATCAAGTGTGTAGAATTGCGTGCTTTTGGTATTTGAAAGGGAGTGAATGCAGGGGGCTTTTTTAACTTGTAAATTTAGATATGTCGGAACATAAATAACTGTGAAAAGTGTGAAAGGGATGTTATTTAAATTATCAGTATATAAATACAATTTATGTACTTGTTCAAGTATAATGTCAGAATATAGTTCATATATGTTAACCAAAAGCTTTCTACTATATACTTAGTCAGTTGCAGAAAGTTATCGCATGCATATTGTAGACATGTTCCAAGGAAACCCTATCTTCTAATTATACTCTGTGGTTGTATGACATTAGTGCGACAATTAGAGTGGCTGTCACAAGGATCCTATTTGACTGAAATCGTTGAAATATTAATCACTACATCATCACTACACATCTATATGAATTGTAACATTAATTATTGCAATATGAATATTGCAAATGCTAAGAAAAAAATTAACACTTCTTTACATAGTACTGTTCTACATTTCGGTATATTTTCAGTTATAATTTAGTTCGTAAACATCTCGTATATTTAAGAACTAAGTACCGTGAGTTATAGTGTAGCAAATTTACGGAGGCGACATAAATTTTCTAAACAATGTCGAGCTATACAACTCTGGTAACTACAAAGTTGTATAGCTACTAGTTAACTTACCAGGACAACATTTACATTTTTATCGCCTGACCTACTTTATAGCTCGAGTAAAGATAGGAAGACTGTGCATTTATAATTGGATGGATTGTAATTTTCATTAATACAGAAAAATATGCGATCATTAACGTCGCCATTTTTAAGGATTAGCTTGTTGGCTCCCCTTGTATAAGAAAATTCTAGAGATACGTATTTTGTTTGAGAAGAGTAGACAAAGAGTTCTTATATGTAATACCATGTATTTCTACAGAAATAGCGTATCTTAGTTTTAATTTTAATCTTGATTGAAGCTTTTTTTGATGTAATTTCACACACATGAGAATTTTTTGTTTAAATGTAAAAATTTTTTAGGAATCGTCAATGTGAAAACATGGTGAAATGTACATACTGATGTTTGAAGATACTAATAGTTGTCGAAATGTTAACATGAGTTTATTTTTATGAGCTATGACTAATAAATTACACCATTTTAATAGTGTATTTTATGAACAAATCTCTACAAAAATTTCTTAAATCATTAAAATTGCCAGTTTTTATGGGGTATGTTTTCAACAACGATTCAATACACAGAAATTATAACAGAAGAAAGTGATTTTAGATAAACAGAAATAATTTGAATTTTGCTATATTTTCAGGTTGAAGAAAGAGAGAGGCGAGATGGGATTATTTGCAGCGCGCTTGAAGTAGACGATACGTATTCCGCCAGAAGTGTGGCTGAGGAATTGGTGAAAGTAACAAAATTGTCGCAAGGATTTGGAAACGTAGTCGTTTAAAGTGTTTTAAATATTCGAAAAGGCAACAGATACTTCCCGAAGATACTTTTCGAAGAGTCGAGTTTTGCGAAACTCTAATGGAAAAGATGCATGAAAATCAGATTTGTTTTGAGAAATATTGTTTTTACTAACGAATCATCTTTCACGTTACATGGAAAACACAATCCTTCTGTTGTGCGTGAGAAAACCAGGACAAATATTTTGCTAACGACACCCAGTATCCTCAGCAATTGAACGTCTGGGCAGGCATCTAAAGTGACCATTTACTAGCACCCTTCTTTATTGGTGGTTCCTTAAATGCCAACAAATATCTAAATTTGCTGCAAAATCAAAAAGTTCTCGCTAATGAAAATACTAGAATGGATTGTGTGGTTCCAACAGGATGGTTGTTCTGTACATAATACACTCAGACTGAAGTAATTCTTATTGAATACTTTTCCTAACCGTCTTATTAATGCAACGAGCAGCATTTGGTGGTCTCCACGATCTCCCGATCTAACTTCAAATGATCTATTTTTGTGGGGATACATTAAACAGAAACCATACATTGCAGAAGCTGGCAGGCCAGAAAATGTAAATGTTTAGAGGCTGTTCCGTCACAAACGACATGCTTCGAAATGTGCGAAAAAGTTTTTATAACAGATTCGGACAATCTTTTGTTGTGGAAGGAGGGATTTTTGAGCATTTTGTACAGAATTTTATTTATTTTTTTAAAGAAAAGACTGTTTATTTAATTTATTAGAGTTTTATTTTTTTTTTGGTTTTATTAGAGCTAGACTTTTATTTTTGCTTTGCAATACACACAGCTTAATACAGCTCTTCGTCTTGTAAATATCCCCTTTATGGAGCGCGTCATGCATAGATTGATCAACACAAGTTGAATGACCGTAGGTGACTGATCGACCGCACAACTCATATCATTTTGACGTTTTTTGAATCTTGTGACAATGACAATGCTAGTATATATTGAATTGGGAATTATCGCCGTTGCCGCAGTTAATTCCTATCCCTAGAAGTTTATGACACAACAGGTTTATTGTGAGCGTGTCCTACAGTCGTATGTATGTCTGTTACCTACATTGATTGGGTGTATTAGGAGCGGTGGGTGGAATATTTGATTTCTACCCGATTATCATCACAGTTATCTGTCAATCAGTTAATGTTTGAATTTTAACATATAATTAGTAATTAATAATTAATTAATAATAATTTTTTTGCGTTATATCTTTTTTGTGGACTCTTCAACTTATCAATTTCAGGATGCTGCTAATATTGCCGAGCTGCATATAAAGATTGTTGACTGCCTAACAAATATCCTACCTGAATTGTGCCAAATCTACGAAGAGGTGCTTGTGATCGTTTGAGGTTTTACCCATTTCGTAAGTAAATTCAAAATAATTTTTTCCATGTCAACTTTCACCATTTTGCTTCTATAAACGTGAATTTTTCACAATTCACTGAAACAATTCACTAAAACCCTTACCACAACACTTAATTCGTACTGGACGCACGTTTTGATAGCCAAGCTATCATCACCAGCAGCAAGATTGAACTAACAAGCTAAGTGAAAAACTAACCTTATATAGCAAAAAAAAAATTATGCAATATGTAAATGTGAATCGTAAAATGAAAACTTTCACTTTATGTGTAACTTAATGAGCCGCTTCATTGCACAGGACTATAAATAGTCTAAAGTGCAAATCTAGAGAATACCCTGAAATAAGTAAATGGTCAGAATGATGTGAGGTATTAAATCCTAGTATTACATGAAGCGGTTCATTGCACATGGTTAAAATTACAACTATAAATAATTAATTAAACATGATGTAACAAAGGATCAAGGCTGGAATTTAGTGGTCCTAAATCTGAATTCATTAAGTGAGTTTTGTTTTTGTAAATTTCCATGCCTTCATAACAATTTAATTGAGCAGTACTCTTTACGTTTTTAATTAACTTTATATTATCAACATTATGGTTATTTTCAAGCATATGTAGGGCAACGCAAGATTTGTCAAACCTTCTGAATTTGAGATGAACCAAATGTTCTTTGTACTTAATTTTGATTGATCTTTTTGTCTGCCCAATATACACTTGATCACAATTTTTACATGAAAATTTGTAAATTCCTGATTTATCCATGTTATCCACTGGGTCTTTGGAACTTCCTAAAAGGTTTTTTAGGTTATTGCTCGAAGAAAAAACAATCTCGCGGTCAACCCTAGAAAAGATTTTTTGAAGACCTTTGGTGTAACATGGATAAAAGGGTAATTTAACATATTTCTTATTATTACTGCCGTCAATGCGTTCTAATGTGCTTACATTTCTAATTCTTAATCTATTCTTATGTTTCCTAATAGTATTATAGACGACATCTTCAGAGAATCCGTTAAAGTTAGAAATATTGATGATTTCTTTTAGTTCATTTTGATATTGATATTAGTTAAAGGAAAATTGAGTAACCGGTGCACCAAAAAGTTAATAGCCGAAAGTTTGTGTTCATATGAGTGATTAGAATCCTGTAAGATGAATCTATTATTACTAGTAGGTTTCCTATATACGTCTATTTCTAACTTAACATTTTAAATTTTATTTTAACATTGTACACTACGGTTTCTTCCAAGATGCTTTAACTTTTAACTGTTCTAGTTGATGATAGCTTTAGACTGAAACTAGTTCTAGAGCACATTTTAAATACATTTTTTAAGGAGTAAAGAAGATTTCTGTAACATTTCAGAACCTTACAACATGGACCATCTACAAATATCAATTTGAAAGATGTATTCAATATAGTAGAAGAAAAAGTTAATTGCGTATATTATAAATTCGTCAAAACTCAAACGTCAACTGGCATTGGCACCTGAATAATTAACATCTCCTCCATTGCTCTAAATCCATACGATCAAAACAGGTGCGACTATGGAACGCTCTTACAAACTGTATATGCAATCTTTTTAACTTCACGTACTCGTATATATAAACTTTATCATCTTTATAAGAAAACATCAATTTCGCTGATAGGAAGAAACCACAAGCGTCTTATTCGGACAATCCCACGGATGGCCTCTATAGTGTCACTCTGGGATTGCTCTATTTTCCTAACAACAATTTGGGAGGTAACGAATGTGAACTTTTTAACTACTCGCCTCTGACATAAAAAGAAATTGCGATTTTTTTCCTTCCCCAGCGCAACGAAATTGCGTTCAGTTTGAGTAGACAGTACGACACTTACGCTATATCAGAATGTAATAGATATAAAAGCTTTTACATGCATGGAAGTAATGGCCTGTATCGAGAACCCTTACATTTGCGATCCTTTTATCTTCTCACAATCAATACTACGTCGAAGAAATAGTTGCACTAGGGACTTCAATAGAGAAGCCAGGAGGGAAAAAGGAAATTATGATCTTCAACCTTGTGCTCTAGAAAACTTGCGGTCGTATAACCTTCAATATTGAGTAGGGGGGAAGATACTGAGTTAAACACTTTGAAGTAGCTCGGTAAAATATAGAAAACGGCATAGCTGATAGCTTATTGTGATATAAACGAGAAGTTTTAACGTAAAAATAACGCCTTACAAAGTTTAAAAAGGAATTTATGTCAATAAACGGATATATGTACTACTGCATCTTTAGTCCATTGCATTGCTTAAAAAGTCTGGCATATAGACATGGTATTATTTACAGAAATCGAAAGTGGAAAGAAATTAAACAAATTGTGCAATGTGCCAAAAAAATGTAGGTGCACTCCTTCAGTGTAAATAGATGTTAGGTTATTTTCCATGTTTTTAAGCTTTATAGGATAGGAGACATAATGGCGTAATGTAAACTATTTCAAATCCATGCAACTCACTACATTTTTTTACAAACGATTACAAGTATATGTACTAGATCAGTCACGGTTCTCTGGTATTTTTAGTAGATACTTGTTATTCCTCTTTAATCATTTACCTCTGACATGTTAATAATAAACATTTATAAAAATCAGTTTTATATCTACATTCCCGCGAATGTACAGAATTTTTAACTGGTGGATCATATTGATTCGACTAGTAGAACTGCATGGTAAATTTGAATAGAACAGCAGGATTAAGTGGTGCATCATAAATTCTGTACAGATAATGGGCAAGCTCAATGTTTCCAGTTACACACAACTCTTCTTCTTCTTCTCGATTCCTTAAACCTTTTCAGGGTCGGATGTGGATTCCGGTTCCTCTTGTATACATTTTTTCCAGACTCTTTTGTTTCTTGTCATTATTTTCATTTTTTCCAAGGTCTTTGCCTTTTTTTCCCATTTCGTTTATCTGGTATACTTATTTTTTTCTTAGTCTTCCTCTTCGTTTCATTTTCTTCATTATTTTTCTTGCTATTCTATCTGCCCCCATCCTTGGTATATGTCCGTACCAATTTAGTTGTTTCCTTTTTATTTTTCCTATTATTGGTTCTTGTTTTGTTAATTTCCAATATCTTCATTCTTAATCCTATCCCATTTTGTTTTCCCCGCTATTCTCTTTACGTGTTTCATTTCCATCGCATTTATCTTTGCTTCATCTTGCTTCCGCAGTGTCCAGTTTTTACACACATACGTTATTATTGGGATTGTTACTGCATTATGTATTTTTATTTTTGTATCCATATCTATATCCATGTGTCCTAGTATTGTCTTATTTAGTGCGTAATATATTCTCGTTTATGTGTTGTTATTTCTCTAGCTATTTTTCTATCCTCCGTTGCTATGCTCCACAAGTATCTATACATATGTCGTTACCTGTTGCCTCTGCATTTAATATATTTGTTAACTTGATTGTTTTGGTTTTCATTTATAATCATTACTTTAGTTTTACTTGTGTTAACTTCCATCTTCAAGTTTTATATTTCTTTTGTCCAGATGTTCATTAGTTTTTGTGTTTTGTTTTGGAGTTTGGTATCTGGATCACATCATTTGTATATAACAGGCTATTCCTTATCGGTTCTAGGTTTCTATATCCGATTATTGTGTTGAGATGTTCGCTGTGTGCTTTAATTTGCTTCCATATTTGGTGCAAATAATAGTGGGCTTAAACTGTCCTCTTGTTTTATTCCTTTTTTCATTTTAAATTGTTATTCTTGAGTATAATTTGTAAGTTATTTGTGCTAGACATATAACTCTGTAATTTTCGCATTGGGTCTGCTCTCCTTTTTTGTAAATTGGTATTATAAGATTATTTTCCCATTCCCTTGGTATTTTCTGTTACTTCCATACTACTTTCAACATCCCCCATATTCATTTCTCTACTTCTTGTCCTAGGCATTTGATCATTTCCGGTAGTGTACCATCTTCTCCACTTGCTTTTCTTATATTGATATTTTATATGGCTTCTTCCACTTCTTCTGTTATTTCCTGTTGTTGGTTTAGTTATTCTCTGTTTATTGAGTTAAATTTACCATCATATTTCTAGTATTTCTTTTGTTCCTGTATGTAGTTGTTCACTCTTGCATCTTATTGCCTTTATTTCTTTCTTTTTATTCTTGTCCAAAATGTTCTCTTATCCATTTTATACGTATTATCTGTCCCCAAATTCTTTCCAAGTTTTCTTTTTCTCCTCCTTTGCGGTTGTCTTTACTAGGTTTGTCTTCTTCTAGTCTTTTTTATCTTCCATTGTTTTTGTTTGGATATATTTTTTCCAAGTCGCTTTCTTTTCTTTTGCCACCTTTTTTATTTTGTTATTCCACCACTTCGTTCTTTTTATATGTTTACTGAACTTTCCTCTTCCGCATATTTTTTCTGCTATTGTTGGTACTATTTCTTTAAAAGCCATCCATCTGTCTTTTATGCTCCAGTCTGCCTTTTTCACTGCTACTCTTTGAAATTCTTTGCTTGTTTCTTCTTCATATTTATCCATATCTTCTTTCGTATTAAGTTTGTGTATTGCTAAACTGTTGTACTCTCTTGTCTCTTCTCTCTCTTTTATTTTTTCAAACAATATTTTGAACTTCAGTGTGCTCTTAATCCAAACAGAAACAGATATAAACGTTCTTTCACCATATTGAATGTATATTATCTTGAGATAGAGCTTTTAAACGGAAGTTCAGCGAAATAAATCTAAAATTGGCCTTACTTTTAATTACTATTCGTATTAGAACTACCAACAACTAGTTAATAATTATTATTGTAGTTCATATTACAATTCGATGTTAAAACATAGGTATATGAAAATGAAAGGATGTAATCAAGGCAAAAATTTTAAAAAAGGATTATAAAGTTTTTAAACTACACGCAGCATACAATGAATTGCAACAAAAGAAATAGTGCTAAACATATTTAAATAAAGATACTGTTCTAGTATACAGTATCTAGTACCAAAATTGGATACATTTTCTTGATTTACGCAATGCAATTTTTATAGTGGATTCCAGTGTAGCTACTTGAATACTACCTTCTGTTAGGAATACGAAATATTAGCATATCGCAATGTCGATGTATACTGCCTACGTTTGGTGCTCATTTTGGCAAACAAATATTCTGCGAAAATGTTTGCGCTCACCACCCATTTTTCCTCCCTTTGGTCATATTTACTCAAAAATGAAATTTCATCTGAATAGGATGATATTAATCCGTGCCGAATTGAATGCCAAATTTGAATATTAGGAATTATAGGTTTTGTAGGATTAAATCAGTGTAAAAGTTATCGATTAATACATACCTTCTAAATTATTGTTATAATTGGGTAAAGTTATGCTCTTTAAACTACATTATGGTTACCAGTTTTCTTGTGGATACTTTCTTTTCAATGTTTCCTTCTTGCAATCTGGATACAGTTCACGATGTTCCTGAACACAGCGCAACATAAACTGCTTGTGCTCCTTATTTATAGTCAATAGTCCGTGGAAACATTGCATTAATTTAAGACTCTTTCAGCAGTTTTTAAGTTCCCAATGGTCATTCGGGCTGTAAAATATGAATTGCTGGTCTTATGTGTGCAAAGGTATTCTTAAATAAAACTAGTGTCCATCTTTATGCAAGAAACTAGATCTTTGTATTATTTTATAGAAAGCTACAACGAACAAAGTGACATCTTTTAAGGTACCTTTGTTTGTAATGGGTAGTTTAAGTTGTGACCTTAGCAGAAGCTTTTACAAGAAATAAACTGTTCTACCATCCATCGAACTTGATGCATCTCCTTAAGAGGGCGTATTTTTAGTTTCTAGAGTTTCCTCCCAAAAATATTACCGAGGGTTTTGTGAGTTCACGATAATCGCCACTTAGTGTTGGTTTTTGTAATCCACCTTCATAAAAGTCTAAAATGTCCTTAATATTTGACTCGCTAAAAAGCACTTCTACGTCCTTCTTGAAAATTATTGGCATCGACACTTCCTCAGTTTTTCCTCAGATGGTTAAAGAGAGGCGTGTCAGGACTGCTGGCCACATTAAAATAAGCAACAAGCCTGGAGATGTTTTTCGTGCGAGTTCACGTTCAATTCGGCACGGGTTAGAATACCTCGACCTCGATAAAATTTCATGTGGGCATGTTTTAGAGTTGTCCTAGCAAAATTGTAAGGTGAACGTTCAAAAATATCGAAGTCAGAAAATACGGTGAAGGTGACTTAAACTGGCTAAACAAGGATTCCAGGGGTAAATTTTATGTGAACGTCAAACAAAAGGTATCTTAAACAAGGTGTTTCCCTGTCTGTTGATTACACATTTGCGCAAATGAATAACTTAATTTCGCAATTGCAAATATGAAAAATTTCACATCCGGAATAACCCTAGTTTGGACTAGTCTGTATAATAGTCTATAAATAATGTTAATAAAGCTTGGAGTTCATACTGATATGATTAAAAAATGGATACGCGGTAGACACGAAATTGACATATATATTAAACTTGCGCGTGGTGCTATTTGCACGCTGCGGTTTTGAAGTGTCGATACATACCGCGTGATTCTCGTTACACACTATACAGATGAATATGTCAATTTATCTGCAGATCTTCCTTTCGCCGGAGTCATGCTATACCATACAAACGTATCTCGACATACGCCTGTACACAGCTTGTCATTTTCAAGCGAAACGCCATGCTACTACCAGCCTAATCACATTCAACGTATCCGGTGACGCGAAGTCTCATCAGAGATAATCAGAAGGTTCATTCAGCGACTTCGTCCCATTTCCAAGGCGCGCAATGACGTGTACCGCGAAGAGATTAGAAGCTCCCGAAACCCTAATTACCATAAATCGGACCTGATAGCGGCGATGAGGATGTTGAGAACCATCACCGAAAAGGAATGAACAGGGATGCGGAGCGTCGCGTCTCTCGGCGTCGTCGTCATAGTTTGAAATATGGGGCGCCGCAACGGCTGGCGCCTTTCTTCCTATACTGCTGGCTATCCGCGTTGGCTGCTTGCCCATGTTTTTAGCACTAACATTGATTTTCGTGACCCGGAAAACACGAGTAGGTCAAATTTATTTTAATATGGAAAATTTCCTGTTTCTCCTCTACTTTTGTTAAGAATTTGATATATGCTACAAGTCGTTTTATACGCTTGTCTATGGTATTTCGTAAGGAATAATCGTTTAACCTGGACTTACAAAAGCTATCCTTGAAATTTATGGTACACAGAATCGTCAGGGATAATTTTACATAAGAAAGAACCAAACAAGGTTCAGTTTGATTAAAGCAAAACAGAGTAGTCACAGGTATGGGATAAATTAAGCCAACATGTTTAAGTTAATCTAAAATACTCGTGATAAATTCAGTGCACCGCTACAGCACTGAATTTATCAAGGAGTCCCACTATATAATTGTTAGTATATCGCTTCGGAGCCCCAAGCATATACTGTCAATTACAAAACCCGGAAACCACCACCGCTATAGATGTATCCAACACAACGCCCTTAAAAATCTAAATAGCTATACTCTGGATATAGTTTAGATAATGATGAATATTGTTTGGGCCAACAAACAGCCCAAACAATATTTATGGCGAGACATTTATTTTATTGTGCGTCATTCTAACTATGCAGTTATGAAAACATGTAAAACTGTATTTTATTAATAAACATGTATTAGTCTTTCGGAAAATGTTACGCAACTATGACAGTGCTTCTAGAACGACATCTACTCAAGCCTTCTTCTATTTGATGTGTGCGGTACGTATTCCAAGCGATTTGTTGTTTAATGAAATATAATATGTAATCACGTGAAAAATGTGCATGTTGATGTATATATAGCAGTATTTAATCTTGTCAATTTCAAAACATCGCAAGCAGTAAACTGGAACTTACTTCACAGACCAATTGCAGTATAGTAGAGGGTACTCATTACCCATAGAAGCGAGTATCTTTACTGCAGAAGTTACCGCTATAAAAAAGGCTTTTGAATATACACTTACAACCAAGCATAATAACTTCTGCATTTTTAGTGATGCCAGGAGTGTACACATGAGTAGTCTAGGCAAACAGCGGTAACAGTCAGTGTAGTAGATATGTGGTGCGGAGCCGGCGATTATTTATTTCACGCGTTCACAGCGTCAGTACTAAATCGATGCTGTATGCGAGTAGTTCTGTGTATATGTAGGCTGTCGTAACTTATTTCATAATTGTACGCTTATGTTTGCTTTAAAAATGTCGCAGTTAGGTACGTCGCGAAAACGACCAATGGCGGACACAGTTAAAAACGTTATAGTGGACATGCCGGACTTAATTTTTGATGGCGCTAGAATTCAATGTCTAGTTTGTAAAATCCCTTTAATGTGTTGGTCCAGAAGCCATTGTCAACAACACATCGAAAGCAAACAGCATTCTTCTGAAAAAAGTGGCATAGGAGACCAAGAAACATTACATTTGGTTTATGTGTTACTCTTATTTTATGTAATCTATCGTTTCGTTTACTAGACAAAGAAGCATTTGTCTCCTTCTGGAATAAATATGCGGACTGCAAATTACCTAGTCGGACATCGATACGAAATGTAGTGGTCATTTGCTCGTGAACATATAGAAAAAAGATTGAAAACGGAATTGAAAGATAAAAAACTGTGGTTGTGTGTGGACGAAACAACAGATCGTCAAAAACATTCTGTGGTTAATGTAATGGTACGTACAATGGAACCACATCGACCTCATCCTCCTTCTTACTTGCTTCCAAAGGAGTTATAAATTGTACTACCCATGATATTTTAAAGGTGGTGTTGAACTCATTGAACAAATTTGAAGTTTCAACTAAACAACTTTTAATGTTTATGAGTGATGGTGCCGCAAACATGCGTTCTTTGGGTTGATCTCTTAAAGAATACAGTGGTAACTTCTTACATGTAACGTGTAAAACCCATACTCTAAATATTGCGGTACAAACGATTCCTACATATTTTCCACTAGTAAATGCATTGATTGCTAGTACAAAGGCAGTGTTTCTAAAGTCCCCGAAACGTACCCGACTATTTCACAAACTGTGTCCTGATTTACCTGAACCACCACAGCCGATTGTTACACGTTGAGGAACATGGTTGCAGGCTGCGTTTTACTACAACAAATTTTTTGATCAAGTAAAGAAGGTAGTTTTAAAACTCAATCCGACACAAGCTGCAGCAATCAAGAAAATCCAGGAAATATTTCAAGGTAGTCAGGTTAAAAGAGATTTACAAACTATTCACAACAATTACTTCGGACTAGCGGAGGGAATAAAAAAATTACAAAATGTTTCGATGTCCCTAGGATTTTGTTCAAATTGTGAATGATGCTCACGCACAGTTATGCGCTGTAGAAGGCGAAACGAATTGGTGTGTAATATGAAAATTTGAAAGTGTTTTAGAGAAAGACTCCGATTTTCCTATATTAAGACAAATTTGTGAAGATGCATTAAGTTGTTTCAAAGATTATTTTAAATATGCAAATATAACATCGCTAGATGTCGAACGGTCGTTTTCGGTATTAAAAAACATTTATTCCGCACGTCGTACTTACTTGACTGAAACAGCTGTGGAAACATATCTAATGATTCAAATATTTAACAGATGTTACCCAGTTTGTGTTTTATAATTTATTTCTTACCTCCTATTTTATGTGTAAACTTTTATGCGCTCACCACGCCTCTGGCTGTTATCGCATATTTGCCCAGGTTGCTCGTGAGTCTCCAAAACCCCAATCATAAGTCGTCTGCAGTTATTGGCGAAGTAATCTACTTAGATTATTACTTAAGTAATTTGGGTTGCCTTATCAATTATGTATGGATAAAAGGCCATTCAGAAATTCAATTTAATGAAAAAGTAGATATTTTATCTAAGAACGCATGTGGGGAAGATATTTCCGAAGAGTGCCTTATCCCACACACGGATATTTTTGCAATTTTGAAGCAGGAGATGCATAGAGATTGGCAGATACTGTATACCAACTCATATATAAACAAAGCTACAAATAATAATAATAATAATAATATTTTTCAGACAATTTGGTTTGTTCTGAGGTATGTCTTTGATTAGTATTAAATTTTGTTTAATTCTCTGGACACGATTTCATTTTATTCCCACCTTTACTCTTCAAAGATTTTGTTATAAATACAATACATTGAACAAAATATTTTTAGATGTCTATTACGTTAAGGAAATTTAGTTAATATTTTGGCATTATCAATGCTTTCCTAGTATCCATAATACCTAGGATTTTGCATTTGAAGTAAGAAGGTTTATATCAATTTCCGGCTTAGTCAACGGTGCTAAAACAAAAATACTATTATTAGAAAATTAACCCCCACTGATAATATCATTTGTCAAAATTCGGATAGTTATTTATACCATGCGGTCGAGTGCAGGCAATATTTTTCCTACTACCGACCAGAAGTTTTCAATAACTAATGTTTTTTGAAAGTATTTGACATTTTGTTATATACTGCTACAAATCGGCATTTTGCGAAAATACTTGACTTCTGTTTACAAACTGCCGTAATTGTCAAAGTCGCTAGTTATTGCTATGTTATTGCATTATTACTCACATCCCTATAGACGTATCATTCGGCACATATATTTAATTTTCTATTTTATATTTTTCGTTTTGTTTTTAGATACTTGTCTATGGTTGTATGTACTTGACTAAATAGGAAGCAAAGGACGATAGAACCTTCAATTGCTGGCGATACAGTGTGCCTATTAATGTAAGGGTTATTAGAGATCTAGACTTAATTATATTATACAGGTTGTTCAAAGTTATCGGGCCACTATTACTAACTTTGTTATTATTGTAGTTACGATATTGGTTAAATTAGCAAAGATGTAGTAATTTTTCCGCTGATCACAAGAGTGTTGAGAAAGAAATAATTGCACATTGCATTTCAGTGCTAACTTGAATTGTTCATATTTTTTAAATTGAACACCCTGTATGTTTTTCAATTACTCGATATGAAATGAAATTCTGTGTAAAATATCCTTATAGTACTGCAGCCCTAAAATGAGAAACAAAGGAATTACGATGAAATTTATATTGGATAATTAAAACTGTAATGACTTCATTATTAGAGCGGCTATTGAGATAGTCGAAACACAAAAATTATGTAATTTGTTCCGCCCAATACAATGGTGTAATCAAAGAAAAAATTGCGCATCGTATTTCAGCGTTTAGTTAAATTTTGTGAAATGAAAAACAAAAGGTATATGATGAAATTTATATTGGACAATTGAAACTGTAATAATTTCATTATTAGGGCAGCTAGGCTAAGTACCGTGCCTTTCGATCTGAACGGCGCGGGTTCATAACCGGGTCGAGACGGTTGCTTTTTAATTACGGATAAAAATCGAAGCATGCTTTCTTCTCGGATAAGGAAGTAAAATCGTAGACCTTGTGTCAATATGATGTTTGGCACGTTAAAAATCCTTACCAAAGGTTGAAACACCTTTGGACATGGCAAAATTCTAGTGGGGTCGGCTAATGATCATAATAATCGATGCCTAGCAGTGCGGGGTGTATCCCGACGCTCCACCCAATACAACAACGACAACAATCTGTGACTGTCAGACGCATTGCGCCTGAACTCGTCGGTGCGAATATTGCATCTAACGTGGGTTAATAGCCACTAGGGTGTACCGAATCTTCTCATTTTGTCATTTTTTTAAAGAAATGCAATGTCAAAGTTTAAAACCAACAATATTTGAGAACATTTCTGGTTGTTTATTTCTTTCAAAGAAAAAAAGTTGGCAGCAGTTACTGCTAAATACAAAATATTTGAATCATAATAATCTTACATCTATAACTAAGAACCTTAAACGATTTAGGTCAAAACGAATTCAGGACGAAGCTTCGTGGAAAATCGAGCAGTCAACGAAAACCTGACTTTGTTTCGTTTTCTTTTGACTGAAATGAAGGCGCGATAAGGGAAAACTTCATTTGATCCTCGCAGCCGATAAGCCGGTAATTACGACATTTCCTTGGACAAACAGGATTGCCGCAAGTTTTGGAAATTGTGCCTACTTGGTGTAATACGCAGATCAAGATAACGTGGTGAAAATTCCGGGTATTCTTTAAGGAAAGATGGGGAAAAACCCTCCGCCCGATAGTAATGGCGAGTATGCACATTTATTATTCATGTTTCAAGAGAAATTGAGTATTTCTTGGAAAATGTATTCCGCATGAATATTAAGAAAAGTGAGAAAATAACTATGGTTTGTTTAACATACTCGGGTCTTGACTCGTTATTTGTACACAAAAACACAAAAACGAGGTATCGCAATTAAATAACGAGAACTGATAACACTGGCGGGTATTCAACAACGTAGGCATAAACTTCCACAGTTTTACTAAATGCGCAATGTTTCAACTCGGTTGAGTGTTTTGTGTGTGAAGTAGTAGGTTTGAAAGGTTGGTGTTGAAGCGTTGTATGTCGAAAAAATGTACGATAGGAAACTCGAACAGAGAATTGTGATCAAATTTTACAGAGGATGAAAGCTGGGTCTTCCAGTATGACCCTGAGACCCGTCGGCAAAGTAAACAGTGGGTTGAGATTGGAGGAGAGCGTCCTCAAAAAGCAAGAATGTTGCGGTCACAAATGAAGACAATGCTCATTTGTTTCTTCGATATCAATGGCATTGTCCACAAAGAATTCGTTCCGCAAAGCCAAACTGTTAAATTGGCCTTCTAAGTTGAAGTTTTGAAGCGGCTGTGTGCTAGAGTTGCCAGGGTTGGTAACGCCTGAACTGAAGAAATCTGGATGGATCCTTCATCACGACAACGCATCCGCCCATTCGTCGTTTCTTGTTAGACAGCTTTTAGCGAAAAAAATAATTCCAGCGCTGCCTCACGCTCCGTACAACCCAAATCTGGCACCACTGGACTTCTGGCTGTTCCCAAAAATGAAAAGTTCCATGAAAGGACAACGGTTCGACTCCATAGAAAATATCCAGAAGAGGACGACGACGGTTCTGCAAGGTCTAACTTCGGGCGATTTTCAAAGGTGTTTCCAGAAGTGGGAAGAGAGATGGAATAAGTGCGTGGCACTCGAGGGGGTTACTGTGAAGAAATGAATGCGTGATTATGTTCAGTTTTTTAATAATAAAGCTTTAATAAACAAATTTTCGTTATTTAATTGCAACACTTCGTAGATGTGAAGGTAGACGTACTGCATACCCAGACAAGAAGACTAATTTATTTGAATTTGAATAATTTGTAACGTAAGTTTCGATTTTCAGTGTCAACCGTGCGTCTGAATGGTGTGATAAAAAGTTTTTATTCTAATATGTATTATCCTATATCTACTCTAAAAGAGTATAAAAATATCTGATTTTTGACATTCACCCTACACTAAAAGTATTCGAAATGAGAAGTAAATTTCTTTCGTGAGCTTTAAGAGCAGTGAAGGTCTCGAAATTTCCTGCATAATGCATCTTGAGGATCCAATTAACACCTATAGAGGGATAACTATTATAAATCGTTACATTTTTTATTACAATTCAGTTTTCTCTTAAATCTATTTTTGCTCAAGCAAAATTTGATTGATCTGCTGTCTAACTAAGAGCCTAATCGCGGCAATTTTGTTTTGTTTATAGTTTTTTTAATGTCGTATTATGAATCTATCGCTGCGAGTTTCTTTTCTATAAATGTCTGCCTCCAATTTCTTACTACTATTGAGCTATCAACAAGCGGAGATTGGTAACTCACTTCTTTTTCTATTACAAATTTATTAGTCTCCAACTTTGAGTTGAGCCTCATAGAGAATTTAGGAATTATAGTTTTCGTATTCTCAAAAAATACAGGCCTTATTAAAAATGGCAATCCAAATATCCATTTTATGATAGGACAAAAACGTTCGTTTATGTAACTAGTGGACAGTTGCACAGACACGAATTAAAATTTATCTTAAGTTAAAACGACAGGTAGAATGTGACAGTCTTTCTACTTAATTGATTGTAATTGTCACATTTCACCTGTAATTTTAACTTAACCGAAATTAAAATTTTAATTCGTGTCGGTGCACCTGGCCATTAGTTATTATTTTTGGAAATTTATAGAATAAGACAGATATATTTCTTGGTAACTCTTCACGCAGGTAGTAATATCAACTTAATACTTTTGAGGCAGTTTAATAAATAAAATATGAACGAAAATGAAGCATAACCTACAATTACTGAATGAAAGGAAAATTAACCTTATAATTTGACGTTTTCCACATCCTCTCTATTTAAGCGCGCCGCTTATATAAATCCTATATCTTTAAAATGACCTAAGATGACTAAAAGTGAACTTTCAAATATTTTATAAATACCAAATCCACAAATTAAGTAACTTTTAAATACATCTCACTTCTTAACACGTTTACCTTGTACAACAGTCATCGCTAAGATCTTCGTCTGCCTCGCTTTGCTCACCTGTCTTCAACAGCATTTATTATTTTTAGACCAATAATAATTTAGGAGACAATTTTTATTTTAAAATATTTATTATTAGTAAAGTGGAATTACATAACATAATTTATCTGGACCTTTTTACCCACAAATGTCTTTCTAGATTGTAATATATGCGAGGGTTGGTCGTCTATTGCCAGTGTTAAATGTCATTGCTTCATATTTTCAACCTTGAGGTATGCAGGTTCTCTAACGAACTTAACTTGTATTTAGTTTAGGGAAACACACTTAGAATGTTATGGATGACATAACATTTGAAAACTAAGGAGCGAAAGCACATATTATAGAGACAAGTTAGGTTGTTATTTCCCAGCGATCATAATTGGTTGGAAGTACATTTGTTGAATGAAACTACTAGGATAGAGAGAGGAGAATAAAAAGGGAAAATTCGTTTATGTAACCCGATGAAACGTCACATTTGCTGCAAGGACGTCGCTCTGATAGTCATTACATGCGAACGAACCTGAAAGCACGTGGCTGAACGGCACTAACCGTAGCGATTATATTGAGGCTATTGTCAACATCACACTTTATCTACAAATGATTTACTTTTTATAAAGAGAAGTCTGCAATTCTATTGTTACTTCATTGATTTTTTATAAAGAGTGGAGGTAAGATATTGAGGAAATTCCTGATCTAATTGTGCCAACCTCTAAAGGGCCTTCAAAATCATACAGAACAGTTTCAGCTTGAAGATACTTTTCCTGTATCAAAATACTATAATAAGCCTAGATTTCAATCAGCGAGGAAGGAATAACACCCGGGATTTTTCATATAAGCTATTGTTCCGCTAACATCCATAGAATAACAAGACGATCTTAATGTTATTGGCCAAACGAGAATAGAATATCGTAAAATTGATATAGGTATTTTTATTTAAAGCCCTCAACCGCCATAAACCGTCCTCGATGAAATCCTTGGGTATAAGCGCAGTTAAAACGTAAATATCGTTTTTTTTTTTTTGTGAAAAGCGGCGAGCTTCGGCAACAATTTCTGTGCATAATGTCGACCATGTTTTTACGCCAATGAAAATAAAACCAGTAAATTTTGCAGAGCATGCTTTGCATAGATACGAGTACACCATGTATACAGACGTTATTTGAATAAGGAAAAGGTACATAAATCGTTTATTGTAAGTTTATGGAGAGTATACCCTTTGACCGTTCATGCGCGTAATATGGTTTTTTACCATTTGCAAAGATAAATATACATATAAAATAAATGCATCGGATAGAATCGCTGCATCGTTTTTTTTCTGTCCCGTATTTTGAAAAACTAAAAGCAGAATTAAATATGGCGAATAAGAGTTTTAATAATAATAATAATAATAATAATAATAATAATAATAATAATAATAATAATAATAAGGTTTATTTCCCAAAGCGAACAACAGATGTTACAGGGTATGTCAGCAATACAAAAATAGATAAATCTTTATATACATTAATGTTAACAAATCCAAATTCCTATGAATAGTAATTATATATCTACAGTGTTTGGATTATAAACATAATACTATATAAAATTTACAGAATTACTAAAAAATTCATTGTCATTATAATGTCTTTCAAGTAAATAATCTTTTAACGATAATAATTTGTTGATTATTCAAAGAAATTTAAAGAATATTCATTCAGGACGTACAGTGTACTGCTAGACATATATACTTCAAAAAATAATGAAAATATTGATTTGAAACTTAGCCAAACGGTGTTAAGGATAACGGTTTATTCACCAAACATGTCTAAAGCCTGTTTTACGCCGCAATTTATTGGACAATTAATTGAACAAGTTGATCTTCGATTTTACGGCACCGGACAATTTGTCGTACGATTAATTGAATTGAATAGAACATGCTCTATTTTTGCCACGACTTTCCGACAATTTTTCACTAACTTTGCTATTTTAACACCAACTCAGTAACAGAAAAGTACCTACGAATTTTGTTTAGTGTTTTTAAAGTAAAATGAGGATAAATTTCGAAAATTTACGATGATTGTCATGTATGGATAATTTGAATTAACTAACCGAAACCGAAGTAACCTCTGTGCCTATACCAAAACTACCAAAGCATTTGACAAAGGCAGACTGCCGATCCATTTTCATTTGCTGGTAAAGATTTCCTGTTTAATAATTCCCTCATTCAACTATTAACGAAACTAAATGAGTATTTACGATCGTTAAAAAATTATTGAATTTATTGTGGAATGTAAAGCAGCATATTTCTACCGATTTCTTAATCAAGAACTTGTTCAATTAATTGGCCAATAAATCAGGGCGTGTAAAATAGGCTTAAGCTCATGACGCTGGAAATTTTAATGGGATTTAACATCAATATTTACTAAAGACTACGTTTGTAAATAAATAGATGAAAAAAATGTGGCAGAAATGTTTCAAAATGTTGACGGGACTAGAATTTCGGACACTTTCATGAATATATATTTACATATCTCAACAACTTCAGTAACTAATACTGAATAAAAGATAATGTTTAAATTCAACTCCGAATCTGTCAAAGTTTAAAAAGATAATTTTGAATTTCGAATAATCGAAATTCGTTACTTTGTACGTATGCATTTTTTCCGAAGAGCAAAGGTAAAATTAGAGGTCAGTGCAACAATTTACTGTGCGAATTATGCTGCCAGGGTACTTTAATATACTGACTTTCATAAAAATCGCAACACCTACAATTAGTTGAACGATTTTATTGAAATTTTTACAAACGATGTAATTTATCACTACAAACAAACGATTAAAATTTTAAAACAAAAGAACAGAAATAAAGTTTTTTCAATAATAAGTTGCTCCGCCACGATTTGCTATGCACTTATTGAGTACGTGGCATGCTGTCAATCAATTGATCAGTATCGGCCTGTGGTATATCATTCCAAGCTTCCCGAATCCGCAGCCGAAGATGGTGCAAGTCGTCTGGAGGGTGTGGTAAATCATTTAGTCGCCTGTTGATCACACCCTATACATGCTCAATGGGTGACAAATCAGGCGACCGAGCAGGCCATGGGAGGACAGCCATGTTAACTGCTTCCAAGAAGCGTGTTGTAGCCCTTGCCGTATGGGGGCGCGCATTATCTTGTTGGAAAATGGGATTTTCAAAACCCTGAAGATATGGAAGTGCAACAGGTTCCAGCATATTGGCAATGTAACCTACTGCGTTTAAGTTGCCGTCAATGAAGGTCAAGGGTGATCTGTTACCGTAACATACTGCACCCCATATCATCACTCCTTGTGTGAGGGCTGTGTTGCGTTCCACAAAAATTCTGAATTATTGCGTTCTCCGCGTATCCGCCTGACCCTTCTACGACCGTCGTGGGCCCACAAATAAAATCACTGAACACAATTTGATGCCATTCTTGTGCCCAGTTCGTTCTTTCGTTGCTCCATTCTAGAGGAAGACACAAAAATGGACGGTAGGAATGCAATCCATAAGATTTTATCCGGCGATAAGCAGACGACATTGACATTCTGCGTCCTGCACCTCCAATCCAGTATATTGCAATTGACCGAATTGTGGAAAATCTATCTCTTGTAGCCAAAAGTCTTAAACAACGTTCTTCACAATCTGTAGTTCCCTGGGGACGTCCAGATTCAGGGCAACATTGTTTAACCCTGTCTTCAAACATTTGGAACAACATTTCACTACCGTTGCAATATCACGATTAACATGGCCAGCAATATCTCTAGGTGGAAGTCCGATCTCTCTCATGCCAATAATACGGCCACGTTCAAAATCATTTAATTGCCGATAATTTGCACGTTAACGAACTCTTGGCATTATTAAATGGTCAGAAGCCACTAGTTAACAAACAAATCTCAAAATTGACAGTTATTACATTACCAATTGTTTTACTTCATAAAAGTTAATATTACTAAGTGCAAACATACAAACAAAAAAAAACCAACAATCCACAGATACATTTTATTGAAATTTTAATCGTTTCATCAAAATATGCATTTTCTGAAAATTTAATTAGAATTGGTAAACAACTTCTATGTGTTGCGATTTTTATGAAAATTGGTATATAAATTGCATCCATTGTAAGCTTATAGGCAATCCGCATTGCCGGAGGGAGTAGCGAAGATTGGAATATTGGGTGCCATTTCTAAAGGAAGCATTGTCATTTTTCTTTTTGTAAACAAATCTACATCAGTTAGATGTCGCCGAAATAATATTTTAAAAATTTTATAATCATTATTGGATTAGTTTAATGTTTTGCAAACTATTTTCGTGTTTCTCATCAAAGGCTCAATTGTAAAAAAAAATACTTTTCCAAAACTTATAGCAGCTAACATTAAAGTTGATAGCACTGTTTTCCTTTCCTTAAATGAATCTCAGAACGTTGATAGTTGTAATTCGGTTGATTTAATTTAACTTCTTCATATTGTGCTTTTATTATCCTACGAAATAAAGTGAACAAAGCAAATTACCCAAAAACGTGGCACGAATAACCGATAACAAACTTTGGTCATACAAACAGCATTATTTGTAAACTTCCTCCATTAACCATATCCATTTTTACATCGCAAGAAGAAATTGGGAAAATGAAACTTGGAAGAGGAGCATTGAAAATATGTAGCACAGACTCAATCACAGTTGTTCGACTTTCATATTTAGAGGCGAGTAAAATTCCACAACTTTATTCTTTCAATGTTATTCTCTGTTTTTTTACTTACCCTTTCCGTTCTCATCATCTATATTTTAGCTACTGAAAAGAGCACTGCAATAGTCTGGCGAGAATTCTGCATTAAAAGTTTCCATTTCTTTTCGGCGTTTTCCTGAGCGACAATTTATTTCCATTTGGTGGGAGAGAAAGGCCGACGAATCAGACAGAGATGACTGACAAGATATCAACTGCCTTTTCTGTTCCCTTTCTACTCGATTCTTAAAGTTGTATATGTGCGTACTGTCAGTTAGATTCTTCCTTATACTCAGATGATTTTCCCCTCTCTTTTGAAAGACCTACAATAGTGATTAAATTACATTTTTTTCGGAATGCTTGTGAAGACGGCGATGCCGCGAAGGCAAGGGATTGCTTTCGGAAATTGATTAGTGGGATTCAAAAGAAGACCGCTCTTTTTCCAGTATTCAAATTTTAACCATGCCCTGCAACGCACCGACAAATATTGACAAAAGGATTTCTTTAATTAACAGTATTATCTTGCACGTTTCTGACGACAAGGAGTGGTAAATTTCTTTCAGAAATCCTGTCAGTAGCACAGTTACGTCCCTGTGATAGTAGACGAGCTACTTCTTACGTGGGGACATATTTAATGATGGTATCTTGTTATTCACGTTTATTCAACAAACGTAGGTAGGATTTGCCTGGTTCAGTGCGACCTCTAATTGGTCTTATGGTTTCATATTTCTCCGATTGTTAACATGAAGATATATATTTTAAAAACGATATTACAGTCCCAGCTAGTATAAAAGAAACATGTTGACGTTAGTTCAGATATTCGAATATGAAAATTTAAATCAAGGAACATTATTATTAATTCCAGGAATCTCATTTAATTACATGAATGTACATAAAGAATTCTTGAAAATATGTATGCACTGAAATGTTTTATCTTAGGGAATTTGTTATGAAAATTGGAATTCTATATGTTAATTAAATTTTTAACTCTTTTGGTTCATTACGGGAGTATTCTTTCATACTCTTTCGACAATTTTTAATGAATTTTTATGTCAATAAATGGAAATTAACGAATGTTAAAATTGAAAAATGTAAACTATCCTTGATTTTTACGAAGATGTTATCTAAACTCTATGTTCCTTATGACATTCACAGGAAATCTGCCTGTCCTAACCTCCAACCCTTTCTTCTACCTTGAATTTATTCTTAAATTTCTATATCGGACACTCTAAATTGGGACCATAGCCAAAATACTAGTTAACTCGAAGAAAGCTTAACCAGGATTGATGAATTTACTGGCGTCCCTTTTGTCCTTTATTTTAATCGCGATGGCGATTGTTTCTTTCCACAATAAATTTTGATGATTTCTATCTAAACGTCATACTATGATGAATTTCGATGAATAAAGTTATTTTTAGAAGTAGCATGAGGGAATGAATGTAGTGACGCTACTCGATGACTTTGTGATAGAGGAATCTTCACGACAAACCTAAAAATACAAAAACTTCCCGACGTAAATGAAGATACCTTAACAAAACATATTTAATATACGAAATAATGTTAGAAATACTTTTGAATTTACCCTGTTGTTTGTTTTAGAAGAATTTTACATTAATTTTGAAGATTTACGAAACGAGGTGAATAAAAAGAAGAGTAGTTTCGTCTTCGATTCACCAAGATCGTCATTGGCTGGAGTTAAATAAATTATTTAGTACACACTCCTTCACTTCGCAAGCAGTGAAAATTGCAGTTACTAATCTGTGTTTGATATATGCGTTGCCATAAACATATCACGTTTTGCATCTGTTATGCGTCAAGAATCAATTAGTTGGATAATATATCATCACAACAAATACCTCGATATTTACTGGAGTATAAAGGCATATACGCATATGTGTACGCAGCTAAAGTTTGATCTTAAGATTCGCCTCCCTAACTCTAGCGTAAATACGTCTTTATACACAGCGTGTCCTTTCGGAAATTGCGATTATCAATATCTACAAGATCACAACAAGGAAAAACTAGTCATTTAGTCGGTGGAACAATTCGACTAAAATATTTTCGTAAGACACCCTCTGCATATTGTTCGACAAACATTTGCATGTGTAAGAGACGTGCGAAACATGCAAATGCATTTCCTTTCCTGTACTAATATTGCCTTGTAACTAATTAAATATGCAAAATTTCGTTAATTTTCTGTACTCGTACCTAATACTTACTTTCAGTATATCAATTCATTACTTTATATTCAATACCGAGTACTCGTCGGTAGTATGATTAAAGGGAATGCCTCATATGAGTATTGATAACACAGGTTATCCTACGCACGGACTAGGAGCACAACAATGTGCGCGTTATTGTATGCACTTAAGAGGGATCCGTTCTTTATGTAATGAAGACATTAAATTAAGACAGTTTTTGTTACAAATGTATTTAAATATACTCAGTAACAACGATGAGTTCCATAATTCTTGTTTTCTTACATCTCCGAGAATACGAAGTTTTTGTTTTAAGGTTCTGTTTAATTTCAATAAACATAGCTCTGTGATTTTTGTACGTAAAGAATTATGTAGAATGTAGACCTAACCGGTGGTTCGCGAACCCGCAGGGATTCGCAAGCTTTATAAAGAGGGTCGCAAAAAAATATTGTAATGGCGGAATTTTAAATCCCAAACGTCAAAAAGATAACGAAAAATTTAAGTTATGCAAAAATATTCACTGCCCTGTTAAAAATACAGTAATAAAAATCTGGTAACAAATCAATTACATGTCAAATCCATGAACATTATCTTAGTCACTCATGCTTTGCAATGGAAGTCGGAGTTCTGTCGAATTGCAACAGGCAACGATCTGTAGCGACGAGACGTTGCGCCGCTTCTACATTCTCACGATCTGCAAACCCAATTCGATGAACATGCGAAACGACGTCAACTTTCTTATCTTAAACAGAGCGTCCCGTATGTTTTTACGGAAACGAACAATACGCAGCAATAAAGGATTTGGTAATTTGCTTTTGTTGTTGTGCAAGGTTGGCTGCGTCCCTGGAGACAATTTGGTGCTCTTGACTAGCCAACTTTGCATAATAAACAAAAATAGATTACCAAAACATTTATTGCTGTTTATAGTAAAATTTCTTAAGTTGAAGTCTAACATATATGGTGTATTACCTAAAATCAGAAAGTCGACGTCACTTCCGGTGACACCGTAAATGTAATTGAACTGCGGATAACGCCAAAAGTTAGCTCAAAAAAGACAGAAATCGACCTTTTTTTTTTATAAAAACGTTAGCCCTACGTGCCTGTGTGCTATTAATAAGATTAGAAACACTCAGTGTGTATGTTACCGTCACTTTGATAAATGTGTTAGTATGCATAATAACCGGGTGTTATACACAATAACCAATAAAAGTGGTAATAATATGTATGCAATTTATTATTTTAACCGGTTGTTTTACATACAACCCAAATCCTCTTGGCTGAAGTGATAAATTACAATATTTAGGAAGTACGGAATTTTCATCAGTGCTTGTGAAATAAAAAGATGTTTTATTCAATGAAAAAATGTTTTATTCTTACCATTTATAAACAAACAACCTTCTACTTGTTAGAACATGGCAAGCTGTCATGGCATTTCGAATTACAGAGTAACCCATGCTTGTTGCAGCTATATTTTCCTGAAAGACATTTTCCTTTGCAGTTACATCTTTTGAAACCTTGACCACCTGTGATTGAAGATTTCCTGGCACACTCACGAAGAGTCACAATTACTTCTGGAACTTCCTCTTGTGAAATGAAATTCTCCTTACAAATGGCAAACTGGTTTCTAGAATACTTTTGAGCCAATTCTCCTTCCTTAGTGCCAATCTCATACATCTTGCCATCAGCATCCATCTGCAGAATGACTCCAAGAATGTTTCTGGAGTCACTTCTACCTCTATCGACATCAGGAACCCATATTTTTACAGTATCTTGTCTCTTGGAAACTTCGCTTCACACATTAGCCTCATCTTGTTTGCCTGGCACTGCAATGCACTTATGGCATTTTCCCTCTTTTTTTTATAATGATGATTTTATCTGAAGTCATATTTTCCCCCGAAATGTCCTCCACAGCACTATCTCCGTCCCCTGTTTGTCCATCTTCCTTTTCACCATTCTCTATTATTTCCCCATCTTCTTCGCCACCATTCTCTGTTACTTCCTCATCTTCTTCGCCATCATTCTCTGTTTGTCCATCTTCATCTCATACTAAAGCACCTGAAGAAGAGTTGATTAAGCTTTCCAGATCTTCTTCAGATTCCAGGTTTCTGATGATATCAGTAGAAAGTGATGATGTTGTAAGACCGACTTTTGCTGGAACTCCAAACATGGCCTCATATGGGCTGCAATTTATGCCTTCATGAATGGCCTCTATTCTTCACGAATTGAACAAATCTCAGACCCTCAGACCAGTGTGGAGTTTGGTTTGTTTCCGTCCAAGTCGTCAGCATGTTTTTAATGTCCTGATTTGCGCGCTGTACAAAGCCTTGCGACTGGCTATATCTCGGCTTTCCATCAACTATCTTCAATTCACTCCACATTTCGCAAACTTCTTGAATAATGTGATTGCAGAATTCACGGTCATTATCACTTTGCAGTATGCTAGGAGCGCCCAAAATTGCGAAAATATCAAGCAGGTTATGTGCAACTTCCAATGCTCTTTTACTTTTCAAAGGCCGCAACTGTACAAATTTTGTAACATGATCCTGGTAAACAAGGATGAATTTGTAGTCAGAGTCAAGCTGACTTTGCATGTCAATTAAATCAACCTGACATCTTGAGTTCATCTCCTTAAAAATCATGGGACGCACTACAAGTCCTTTTTTTGCCACTTTTGATTTCTTTTCACAGGTTTCACATTTTTATCTGGTCTTGAGTGATGTTTTTGTATTTGTTCTGCGGCTGCTTCAAAATTATTGTTCTTCCTCCATGTCCAATCGCCAAGTGTGTCTCATGAATAATGTTGAAGATCTGCTTTGTACGCACATGATAACGGACTGATAATAACTGGTCACTCCCCTGGTATATTAATTTTTTACTATTACCCAAATTCATAATGTCGTATCGCTTCAATCGTTGATAATCCTCAGGTATTTTCCCACTCATTTTAGATTTTGACACTAGCACTTTCTCAATTAAGTTCTGGTAGCCTTCTTTACTCATCATCCCACTATTTTTTTTCTTATTCTTAGAAGCATTCAATGAACTTTCATTAAAATGAGCCTCCATTGTGTAAACGATCGGTATCTATATCAAGATAACACAAGGCATCTGCACTAAATAGACACCCAACCTCAACTGTCATGAAAGCAAGCAATCAGATGCTACGTGCAACTAAGACAGGTTGAAACTTGCACACAGACAGGTTCAAACTTGCATAAGTGTGACATTTATCATACTAACCAGAGGGTGCTGGATATTATTCATAATAACACGTTAATGTGATTAATTCTTTAAAATATAAAATATTTATCACATTAATCAGAAGTGCTTGGTGTTATGTATAATACCCGGTTATTATGACTAACGAAACAGCTCTCTCAAAATGGTCATCCAGAATTGCAAGATCATCGAATACACATCGAATAGAAACTATTTGAAAAGAAATTGAATCGATTCAATCGATCTTTCATCATTTTTTTTTGCAAAAAAGGTATTTTTCCTGATTTTTTTCATTTTTCATTCTCTGATTGCTCTGATTCTTCTGTACCGTCACCTTCTTCTTGTAAATTTCAACAAATGTTACCCAAAAGAGCATGTAGCGTTTTGCCACTGTAACGAGCCTCGCCGTCACTTGATGAAAATGCTCGCCTTGCTCATCGGATTCGTTTAGTGATTGTTCGGTGAATTTTTCTACATGGGAATGCAAAAAATGAATTTTTAATGACATTCGAACATTTAAACAGTGAAAAGTAGTGGGCGTGTCTTCAATTAGTATTCGCCAGTCTTCGGATCGATGAATTCCAAGAACATTGTCAATAACCGCTTTCGCACAATCCCATGCCAAAGGCTCTATGCCAATGAGTGTATTTTCCAATCGTTTGTCCCTCATCAAACAACGAATGTCCAATCCATTAAACATTCCTGTAAAATAAATATAATACAAAATGATATTTCAATAGATCAACATTCAGATTTAGACATCTACCTTATTTTATTTTCATCCCACTTAACCGTGGAAAAATACGATGCAATCCGTTGAATGCATTTCCTTCTGGGTTCAATGCTTTTATGAAATTGTTATCAATTCCTAGTTGGATGTGGAGCGGTGGTAACAAAACCTTTTCGATCGGCACAAGTGGAATCTCAATAATGTTGTTTTGTTGCAATTTAAATTCCTCACGTAAAGGCCAGTTCCGTTCGTTATATTGATCGCCGGCAAAACGGGTATTCCACGTGCACATGTAGCACATATTTTTGGTGTAACCCGTTTGCCATCACTTTTAAGTCAGCACAAATTTTTCACTTTTGATCATTATATTGTACTAAATCGATGATTTTCTTTTGCGATGCATATGTCCCTTTTGTATTGTTGCTCAATGTAATCGGAATGGAATTTTTTGAATTGGTGTTGTGTAGCAGAGCCGCTTTCAAACTGCTTTTTGACGAGTCTATAAACAATCGCCAACGCTCGGGATTATATTTACTTTGCTTCGTTAAAATCAAACCACGGATATCAGTGCAACAGGCGAGTGAATTACTCTCAATTGATTTGAAAAAATTCATTAAACGATGATGACGATTGATTGCTTCGTATATCCGAAGATCTGCTGCCAAAATGTTCGTTTGTTTCAAGTCCTTTGCCAAAAGAATGGATTGTCGCTGTGGTAGCTTCAGGCTTCTTATTCAAACGAGATTGCGTGATTTCAATGTGATTGCATGGCGCAGTGACATTTGATGCTTCATACATTGATACGCCTGCTTCTTCGGTTTTTATGGTTTCTAATGCTAATGGCTCAGATTGTTCTATTGAAATTGGTCTTGTTGGAACAGGAATTGTGTTTGAATGTGGCAGTGGCATTTGAGTATGTATATGTTGTTGGAATGTATTTCAAAGAACCATTTTTTCTTCTGTTCACACAGACAGTATAATCCACGCACGCATAACGTTCAGCTGGATCATCTTCTCTTGGATCTATCCAAATCATCGGAACACCAAATGGCATAGCGGCTCCGGTTTTTGTCCACTTATTCAAATTCAAAACGAATGTTGTACAAACAATAGACGGCGTCCAATACAGATCAGTAAAAACATTTTGTGAGAAATATCGTTGATACAAATCAGCGATTTCAGCACATATTTTACGCCGAGTGGTCTTAATTACAAATTTTCTACACACGTAACAAAAGGTATTCAAATAGACGTGGAAAGAATGCCTAATAACAATAACCAAAAATGAATGCTAATATAGCTCAGGAATCATTTGCACGTATAGATGTCGCTGTGCCTAGGCACAACGTCCCCTTGCGTTTAGCAGCTCAGGAGCTGCCCGATAGGTGGTGGACATCTACACTCCGGTTTGTCTTGCTACCCTCTGGGACGGCGTGACAGTGTGTCTTGACGATAGGTGTCGTCGAAAGATATATTAAGTGCTGTTTTGGAGATTAGCAGCATAAACCTAGAGGCAAACGCAATTGTAGCAGCAGAAGATTGTGCTCAGAACCATGCTGATGACGCCGGGTAGGCAGAAACATGTTCATGTGTTAGCGCTATTTTCTCTGCTAGATTGTTTTTGCCGGGAATGATTCCACCAATACCATGAGCTATATTAGCATTAATTTTTGGTTAAAAGGTATTCAGTTTAGAACATTTATCCATTTATATTTCAAATTAATTGATTTTACAAGCCAACACAATGGACAATCTCGAACCTTTCATTATTCATATCGGTTTTGGGTTATTTGCTCTAATATTTAGATGTTAACACTGACTTCTAAAAACAGATTGAGTTCTCAGCGATTAACAGCGCCGCTTATATACCCATTTGACAAGTGGCAGTAGCGGGGATGTAAGTTTCTAGAAGGTTCACGAATGGTTGAAGAACGATCCATGGAAGGTTCTCGAAGGTCCCAGAAAGCTCTTCGGCCCTTGATCAGATTTTCCAGAAAATTCCAGAATGTTCCAGAAGGTTCTTTGTGCCTAAAATTTTTAAATTGAAATTGGTCGAAAACGCAAGCTAACTTTTAAAAACGGTTGGCATCATTGGATTCAGCGTACTCGAATTACGTTTACCTCCCGGGTACCCAGCTTGTTGCATTTTACAGCTAGTACAGTGTAATATTTACTACAGTTTACACATTCGATATCTGGTACGTGCTTCTTAATATGTAGTTCTCTTATTTAAAATCTGGCCGTCTCTAGATGATGAAAGGTAAAAAATGGTACGGTATGATATTTCTCTTACCCGGTATTATTTATGTCTTTAAGTGTTGAAACGTATGAATACCATTTTTTAAAATTTCATCACTACGCTTGTGAATTTAATTCAATCTAACGCCTACATAAAATTACATATCTAGGCATCAAAGTTTCGAGCTCGTACGGAGTAACACGTTACAATCTATGGGGATACCTTCTACATCAGGAAACAGAGCTACTCAGGCGCGGTTCTAAGTGGATAATTGCGCGAGAAATTTACAGTATGTACATAGGAGGAGACAAATTTATTTATAATTAAAAACAATCGTGAAATTTGTTAAGTGAGCTATATGCCATTGTGGTAAAGTAATTTATACTCGCACTTCAGCGTAAGGGCGTTGAAATGATTTTACTTTGAAATATCGAGTTGTTACCGTATATTTTGTTTAAATATTACAACGTCCACATAATATTACTTCACAACTACGAACATCCAATCCAAATCTTGCCTTTTTACATCTTTTGGTGGTCGTACGGTCTTATTAATTCTGACCTCTCTTGCGGCTACAACCAAGTAGGATTTAGCAGCCCTCATCTCTTTACGGATACTGGCACCCCAGCCGGTTTGGAAGTATTATTGTTGCTTATGGTGCATGCTTCATAATCGGATTTTCGGCTTGTGCTATTCTGGAGTAAATCCATTTGTTTACGAGGGAGAACAATGTGTCACAAAAGTATATAGTGTATATAGAAAACGAGGTTTAAGTATCGTGGCACGTTACATATAATCCCATACGTTATTTATAAGAAATTTTATGAAATAGCGTTCGGAAAAGTTTTACCTTATCAATTTGTTATTGGAAGCCGAATGTATAGTTTGCCGTCAAGTACACATACAGAACAAGCGAGAGAAGAAAACAGATAATAACTGAAACAAAATAACCATCATAGTAAACTATTTATAAGTTCTGTCTGTGTTTGCTTAATTGCTAATCAAAATAATGCTAATATAGCTGCTTATGGTATTGATGGAATTATTACCAGCAAAAGCAATCTGAGGAGAGACGCTAGCAAACAAACATGTTTCTCTCCACCCGACATCGCTATTTGCTTTTCAGCTTATATTACTACCCGTCGAAACAACGAACAAGGTGTTTTTTGGCGCCATCTGGTGCCAAGAGATACACGCCTGCCTTCGAGAAAGCCGTGACAAAAACCAGATACAGTTCCCAAATCAACTCTCGAGCAGTTCTTGAACTGCTGAACTCGAGATGACGTGTACCTGATTGCTCTGGGTAGTTGCACATGTAAATGATTCCTAGAGGCTTACCAGGATGTATTAGAAACACATTAAAAAATGGCAAGAGCAATAACCAAATTTATACTAATATAGCTCCTCAATTCCGTTTACAAAATTTAAGTACGTACTTTATTTTATAGAATTGATTCCATCAATACCACGAGGAGCTATATTAGCATTATTTTTATTGTTTCCAGACATTTTTTGATGTGTTCTTAATTGCTAAATTAAGTTAAAATAACGCATTTGTATTAAAAAAATAATATAAAAACCAAGCAACTCCAAAACAAAAGAAAACTATAGTATTTAAGTTTTGTAAAAAGTTATTGGAATTATATTATTTAAATAAACAGCAAAGACAGCATTGCTATCGAAAGGCTTTGGCACTTAACTAAATTCCCGCACATGAGAAGCATCCGAAAAAGTCATCTACTATTTTAAAAATTTAACTGTTTTAAAGAATTATCAATTTTAAAACGAAACGCTTTCGATATCAGGTTGTTCTTGTAATTTTATAAGCATAAATGAAAAAAGAAATATAAGTACATTCTGAATTGTTCCTAATGTACTGTTATCGATTTTTATAATGTGTACATTCTAATTCATAGAGATTCATCCATAACCAATAAATTTACAAAAATTGTAGCATTCCATTTCTTGTAGTTGCTGTTATATTAATTAATTATTTTCTTTGTGGTAATATTTTCATGTTGGATGGCATTATTTTATATACTTTTGGCCGTCAGCAATTAATCAATTTTTATGTATTAAAGGCTTATGTTTTGTCGTTCTTAACATTTCTGTATTTCTTGTTATGTATTTGTAACTGCAGTTGCTCCGTGCAAACGTATATAATTACATCTAAAATATAAATGCGCGACGGCGTAAATATGCATTCTCTTGTAAAGTAGATTCTGCAACTCTCATTGTATTCTGCCCTGCATAATGTTCTAGTTGTTCTTTTCTGTTAATTTTCGTATCTCGTTATATGAATCCCGCAACGGCAGATCATAATTTAATAAGAAATGAGGTATGTACATACATACTCGTATGTAATGTGACGTTTATAAATACCAAGGGCTTCTTTTCTTTAATAAAAGATAATTTCTAACGGTTGTAAGTTCGGAAGTGCCACCTTGACACTCTTTTGGCAGTTTCAAGAGATTGTAAATTGCAAATAACAACGTTTTACAAAAATTAAATTGAAAGATTAAAAACTAACCTCAAAGTTTGACGTTAATCCAGCCTGTCTGTGGCAACGCGTGACGTACTGAAAACCCCGTGTTTGTTAGAATAATCAAGCTTGAATTAGCTTCGCACTTAAAGTAAAATTTGAACACTACAGTGTTCAAATAATTACACTTGAATTTGCTTTTAAAATTAAACATTTAGCCAAATACTAACTAAACAGGCAGATTGTCGTGGCGTCCCTTCTCTCCTTTATTAATAATAGCATTTGTCAAAACTCACGGCCAATTATGATACATATTACGAATATACAATATTTCGTATTTTTTCAATTAAATCCCAATTAACTAGAATTCCCTCTCTTTAAAAATACCATATTACAGACTGTAATATATCATAGGAGTTCGCGTTCTATTCGCCATATCTGCATTCTCCGCAAATTCTTAGCGCGAATCTCAAAATTTTGGACTGACTTACGCAGTTCAGGGGAACAAATGTGAGCGTGCAGGTTTAAAAAAACTCCAAGCCCATGCAAGTTTTCGTTGGCGGGTAATAGTGTGTCACACAGGCATAAGTATTGAGTAGAGGCTGTAATTTTTTTGCATGATTTAGCAATATTCAAATTTAGGTCGCCGTTCTCACATCATTCAGCAATCACAAGCGAGTGTTGCAGTAAGGCTGCATCATAAGGCCCAGAGATCGACGAATAGAATTTTAAATCATCAGTGTAGATCGAGGCAGAGTAGGTAAAACCGGTTCTAAATTAAAATTTTGGGGTACTCTCGCTGGCATGTAATACTCAGTTGAAGTAAACCCATTGTATTATACATAACCACATCTACCTTTCATATATGAGATCAACGTTAAAAACGAAGAAGAAAACCCTTAACTGACATTTATAGCCTTTTTTGAAAACTGGAACAGTCCGAGCACATCCCCATTTACTAGGGGCCGTATTCGTTTCAAAACGAAGTTCAATATACTATGTCAATGGCTTAACAAGCGCAGAACGACGGTGTGTTACAACGCAAGATGATATACATACCTTCATCACCGTCTTCCGTGACAAAGTTAGGACACGCTATAAAAATATTTGTATTTAAAGATTTAGTTGGTGTCCGTAACGTAAGTATCAGATAATAAGTTGGCAAAAGAAATAGCAATTTTATGAGGATTATCATCGTCATAAGAACTACCAGTATCCCGGTTGTACGATGTTTTTGTCAACATGCTACCGCACTGCAGAGGTTCTGTTTCTTTGTACAATGGATAAATATAATTAGTATATGTACACGCAGAGAAATGATTTCTTGCATCAAGAAAACCGATTTTCTTGCAAAAATAAGTCTCTATTCCAGAAAATATTTTTATTTCAAGACTACAAAAATATATAATATAAGAAAAAAAATTTCTTGAAATTTTATTACGATTAAATATCTTCTTAGGGTTAGAAAATCATGAAAATCCACGACAAAATGTTTCTTCCAAGTAAATCATTTAGTTCTAAATTAAGAAAATATTCATATTAAAGGTGGGAATGAAAAAATGGTCCAGCTCTCATAAAATTCTATTGAGAAGTTAGGCGACCGGTTTTGTATTCAAAATACATATCATCAGGCCAGTTACAAGGATATCCAGTAAAGGAAAAATTGCAATAATGAAAAAAAACCTAAAGTTGATAATAAAAACTAGGAGCAAGGGAATGAACTAATGAAAAAGTTTTTTTTTTATACGTTACAGTGTAATTATATTATTTCTTTAATAATGTGATGAAATAGGGATTATTTTTATGTAGTTTAATAATTAATGAGTTACTATTTAAGTTTATTGCCTGCCGTAACGCTCATATTTTTTGCTGTACGCATTCGCTTTACAAGATCTGTATATGTTCCCCAAAGTTAGTGCAGTTTTCTTCGGGCAATTGATTAATAATTTTCATTCTCAATTTGATGTTTGTAGCGGTAAATAAGCAATTATGTTAAGCGTCGCATAGTTTCTGCAATCTTGCGCAAGTTTACAACAAACTCCAAAGCTTCATAATGATTTCTAAACTCGAATCATCTTATACTGCGCTGTTCTCTTGTATTGTAGCACTTTTTATATACGTTGTATATTTTCACCATCTTAATGCGCTCAGATGCATTAGATTGTACGATACGATATTGCACGACTAACTATTAAAGGTTAAAAGTGTGAACGTACGCGTAAACAATGAAATGTCAGGACGAGTCACTATTAGAAATGACAATGTTGAGTCCTCTTTTACCCCTACACTAGGGAGGGATGTAAATATTTTGCTTTTACGAGGATCACATTCGCAAATTCTATTACCCTCACTTTTTGGTTCTATTAGGTATTTCTTTGAGCACCACCGCTTGGTTAATCAGTCAAATATATTTCGAAAGTAATTTCGTAAATCATAGCAACCTTTGTACAAATACTTACGGATGTAGGCTTCGGTAATATTTAAAACAGAATAAATTACAATTTTCTACATCCAAGAGGGGCGAAAAGAGACTCATTGGTATAATTGCCTTTAAGGTAGAATCTAAATAAATTAAGCTTTGTCTCATTTCCCTCCCGTATTCGACCTTTTTCTACCGTTTGTTGCGAATCAACGAGGAAAGTCCGTAAAGAATAAAGAGAAGACTAGGAAATGAATTCGCCATCAATTAGTTTGCGTTCTCAAAGAGGTGGATTAAACCCATCGATTACATAAAATATGCATTTTTTTAAATTCTCCTGAGACCGTAATAAAATCTAGTACGGCAAAAGAAGCCCCGATAATACACTCGAAACTTTGTGTTCCTGTAACTACCTGAAAGCGAACGGACGAAACAGGAAGGTGGGAAATTTATAGTCTCATTTTAATTGCTAATGATTTTCCGTGGAATATAAAATTTACTTAGGCCTACGGCGTTATTTATTATCGTGTCTGTTTTAATAAATTTAAAATTAAATCAGCACAAAAAATTGCCATTAAATACTAACCTTGAATGTAGGTTAAACAATTTCATTTATCGAATTAGTGGGCTTACCTGTAACCAAAAAAAAGTAAAATTGGTTTGAGATAACACGTACAGAGAGAAAAAAAATTCTTAAATCAAACAAATATACATCTTTGAAATTATTTATTTAATTCAACGAAGGTTTATTTTAGTGGAAGCACATTCTTTAAGAACAACAGATTGCATTTGTTTCAATCATTTTGTTGAGTCAAACAAATATATGTTAGAATCGTGCGCTTCGCGCGTCGTTGGCATTTTCCATTACGTGAACGCAGGATAATCGCAATCGTAATCGTAGTTTAGGTTATGTGAGATGGTGGTTCGTTAGCAGTGAAATGTAAAGAAGAAAATAATAGGTAAGTATGATAATGGATTTATATATTTTTACCACTGTATAACTAACGTTAAAATTTCTGTATAAAAATAATAATAAAATAGTACTGGTAAATATCAGAATTCCTGTTTGTATTAGGGATTAGCGAAAATTACAAAAATGTCAGCAGTTTAAATAAATTGCAATTCAATTCACCACACATTTAGCAATACTTTGATCTTTCCCTTTTCATACTTTGTAACTAATTGTTAGTATACAGTGAATTTCAGATAACACCGGCCATAAGTATTTACATAGTGAAACCTTTCTGTGACGCTTATGGTTTTCCTACGAGGAGTGTTTGATATATTTTTTGTTCACACATAGCTTGAACGATTCTTATGAGGTTTTGAGACATTTTGTGCCTTGGAACAAAAAAATAACGTTAAGAATAAAGAAAAAAGTTGCCGCAAAATTATGTCTCACTATCTCTGCCAAAAATTCATGAAATTGCCGCTAAAGCTGCTGATTTTTTTCTTTAATTTCGACTTTACCTTTTTGTTCCAAGGCATAAAATGCCTCAAAACCCCATAAAAATCGTTTCAACTACGTGTGGATGAAAAATTAATCAAAAATTCCCCTTAGGGAAAGTATTAACATATTATAAAGATTTTACTATATAAAATACATATGGCCAGTGTTATCTGAAATGCACTGCATTTTCTCCTTTGTTGATATAACAGGCATTTCAGCAAAGGCAAGTGATAAGATATGCTTGCATGCATAAGTCCGTTGAGGTATCTGCTGTGCTATCTCCTATCCTTTTTGTCATAATACCTAGCACCTAACCATACAGTTATCCCTGTCACTCGTTCGCGATTCTCAGGATTCCTACAAGATTATCGAGGTAGTAAGTTTTGTAATATTCTTTACAAACAAGGGCAGTACAAGTATCACTTTAATCTTTATGTATTTGTACACACAACACACAAGTTATTTTGTGGTATGTCATCTTCATCGAAATAATTTTGTACGTATACAATTACAAAATTACGTATACATGGATAATTATTGCTTCTATAGATACTACCTATATAAAAGTGCATGCCTTTTAACAGTTTTTTTGTCGACGTATTTTTGTAGCTATATGTTATAACTAAAGAGCGGAATTATATGCATCGGAAATTGACAAAATATGCGCGTATATATGCAGGAAAAATTCTTCAAAATATGCACAATTTTTGCTAAATATGCAGTTTTATGCACATATGCTTCTGATACCGATTAACTTTTTGTTAAATGGTATAAAACAGGAATAATCATAACTAAGCATTTTACAAACGTTTATTGTTCTTACATTATTCCCACTTACATTATATAAACACACACGTACTTAAAATTTGCTCAAATACATACTTAGACACTACATATTTTTATTATTAAAACAATTTACTATTAAATGCTTTTCTAAATTTTCTAATGAAAAATTATGTCGCCTATCTGTGAGAATATGCATTTATATATCGAAAAACTTCTTTCATCAACGGAAGTTATTGGTGCGTACTTTAATGCACTCATAACCTCAGGACTTAATTCTATACTTGTTTCTGTTTTATCCATTTCTAATTCACCAGTTAAAATCAAACTGATTTTTGCTAAACTTTTGTATCCTACATTTTTATTGATTATTTCTTTAAACTTTCGACTTATTGAGTTTCCTATTCCACCCGGAATATTTGAAACACTATTTTCTAAATCATTGATTAATTTAACCGATTCAGTTAGTGGCAGCGATTATTTTTCAAGTTTTGATATTGTCAAAGAAACAAATTCATAATTGGCTTTAACAAATATCAATTCATTAGGCAAAGAAGAGTTTTTTTTAATTTCTTGATATTTTGCAATAGAATTGAAGTTGTCAGTAGAGAATTCTGAAATAATGTTTTTGATCTCTAGATAATAATTGCATAAAATATTGCGGCATTTAACAAAGTACTCCATCGAGTAATGACGGGTTTAGGTGGTAAAGGAGTATCCGGCAGCTTTTCTCTATAAATCTGAACTCTCAATGGTGACTTTAAGAAAATTTTCTTAACGTTACTGATTAATGTATTTACTGCTGGAAATTGCTGCCGAATTTCCTCAGCCACCCTATTTAATCCATGAGCCAAACAAGTAACATGTATTAAATTAGGATACAAAAGTTTAAGCTGTTGACCCGCTTTAATCAAATATGCCGCTGCATCAGATAACATGACTAAAATTTTTCCTGTGGGAACAACATCGGGAAGAAAAAATTCATGAAATTTTCATAAACAAATCTTAATATTGTGAGATGGTTTGTTTTTTCTAATTGTATACAAGCAATTAAATACGATCTACCAGGCTGTTTAATATTTAGATGACCAATTAATAAATTTGCTATATAGCGGCCACAGGAATCTGTCGTTTCATCAACGGTAAAATATATATACTCGTTTTTAACAATTTCCCTAATGCTATTGATCGTTTCAGAATAAATATCGATTACGTAACGTTTTCTGAGCAAACTTTCATCCTTTGGCAGTACTTTTGTAAAAATTGCCGAAAACACGGATTTTGCAGCTTTTTGAGCGGTTTTGGCAGTAACCATCGCTTTGTACAAATCTGCGTTAAATATTTGTTGCTCACTTTATTTTGAGGTTCCGGCAAAAGATTGTGTTAAAGGCACTTGGTTAAGTTTTCAAATTTGAAGTTTCCGACAGTTTCTTTTATGCATTTCAGTTGCAACATGTTGGGTGACTTGAAATTTGCGTTCACATGACACCTGTAAAGAAAAAAATATTACCAAAAACTTACAAGAAAATCGTATATGGCTGTACAAATCTAAATACTAGTGTATTATACACAAAACAAATTTACCGTTTTCCCACATGCTTTGCAGAAAACTCATCATCCGTTAGAATAAGTTCAGGAACATTTCTGATCCACGAAACAATTAAACTTGTACTCACTTTTGGCATTTTTCACTACTGCACCAATCTACTTCAACGTCTGGTTATACAATGAATAAGAAATATTTTGGTAAATACTTAGACTTCCTATGAATCAGACAGTTGCCGGTACGGTGGTTATTGAAAATTATGTGATAATTTTTGAATTTGCGACAGTCCACCACCTGAAGGATGGCGGCTTCTTTGCGAAGTAGGCTTTTTGTAGGTGGGGAGGTCTAGCGATAGAAGAACCGACTCCGCATCTAATACACACGTGTCCGATAAAATGTTCGTTGATAAAAGTTTTGTTATATTACAGGAAAACACTAATAAAGTAAAAAAAAATTATTTTTGTTCTAAATTTGCTAAAAAATGCACGAATATGCTCTAGTGTGCAAAAATATGCACTAATCGCTGAAATATGAAAAAAATTACTAAAATATGCGTAATATGCAATAATTAATCTACGTCAATCTATTCGAAAAGTTGTTATTCGCATATATACTGAAGCATTTGCTTGTCATATAAAAAATATGGGATATGCAAATTGCATAAGTTCCGCTCTCTAATTATAACAATTTGAACATACTACGTCTATTTAAAGTTATCGGCGCACTATATCTAACTTTGATGTTATTAATATTGTTAAAATCAGGTTAGAACTTTGACATCGAGACCTAACCTAACCAGATTCACTTTACAGGTTCCTGGGAAATGTGAGTAATCTGGAAGAAATCTGAAGGTAGTTTGTAAGATTTAAGCTTCACCGTTTTTGTTTGCGACCACGTAGATCTTTGGGAAGGCATTGATATAAACTTAACGTAATGGAGGAAGCTAATGGTATTTTAGGGAGCTGGAATTTATTTACTACAAAATGGAGATTAATTTTCGGCATTATATCTTTGTTCATTATGTGCTTTTGTTAGTTTATCCACAATGTTAATAAAGTTTTTGAAAAGATTGTGTATTTTTAACACATTGTTACTCTTTGTGCTCACAAATGGATGCTTACTTCTCTAGAAAGAAGAAAGCATCTATCGTACTAACCATTTCAGTGGCGTAATGATACCAGCAAAATAATATATTTGTCAAAGTAACAGCATACTTTAAACCACAGAAATACTTTGTTAAAAATTTTATGCAAATAATATGATTGAGTCAATAAAAATGAGATTTTTTAGTATGTCCCCATTTTAGGAACGCTCGCCATTAAAAGGCAAAGTCAAGTAAATGGTAAAGAAAAATATATTTGTTTCAAACTTACGAAGTTCTTTAAAAGAAACAACTGTATTGTTGAATCAAACATATTACGTATATTAAATCAAACAGATATATTTTCAAATCTAACTATTGACTTGTCACATTTATTACGTACATCGTTGTACGTAAGTTACACAAGTTACACAGTAAAATTAATTATTTAATACCCACACTCGAAGGCTAGCCGGCCCGGGGGGAAATGTGGCTTTCGAAAAATAGCTTTTATCCGCCAGAGGGAATTTCATTACTATCGGGTGGCTGCACTAGATACCCTATACGTTCTAAAGTGACAGCTTGAGGTTACTTGTTTGAAATCATATGTTTGAATTAAATAATGATGTCAAAAAGTTATTTCTTTAAATTAAAAGAATATATATTTGCCGCCATTTAAAATTACGATATGATTGACTGAATGTATATTTGTTTGAGTCTAGAACTTTTTTTCTCTGTGTAAGTATATATAAAAGTGTACATTATACAATATAATTCAGATATTCAGAAACGAATCTTGGAGGAAAGAAATACGTTAAAAGAAGTAACTTACAAAGTTGACCTAGTTTTATAGTAGCGAATTCGAATAAAAATAAACAGATAGCCGCTTAGCGATACTTAGGTCCCTTCTTCGTAGAGATATAAACCGGAACCTTTTATTGGCCATCGTAAAATTTATAATTGAAGGATCGCATTAAGGAAATAATGTTTTTCAGAATATATAGGGATGAAAGGCAGGATAGACTTTCCTATCATAGAAAGTAGGCGGCAGCTTATTTCGTTTGACTGAACTATCAATGGCATTATTCCTGTAAAACGATAACGGTGGTCGTTAAAAAATCTCTAACAAGATTCGAATTTCTGTGTAAGTAATAAATCCTTTATGAATACATCTAGGTATTTTGTAACGTATTATAATGTGGAGATGGAAGTTGGTCGACTATTTTATTCACCTGACTATTTTTTTTCGATGGTGAATTAGTCATGTCCAGTGAACGGCAAAATCGTAAGGGGTATAACTCAGAGCCCCCATCGTAAACATGATACAGAAACGCATTAAGTATATGTTGCATATTTCAGAGGCTAAGTTTGTGTAAATGTATATAATCGAAATTGATACAATAATTATACATTGAAATGAAAGATATGTATATATGTAATAAATTTGTTTCAAGTAGGAAATAGAAGAAAGGAATTAGCCATTACCGCAAGAGATTTTTCTATATTTTCTGCAGTAAAACGGGTTCTTTTTGAAGTTAGTACGTTATTCAGTATTGAAAACGTTCTTTCAACTTAACTTGTAAGCGGAGCAAAAGTGAAATGTGATATAAGAAAGTTATATAAAATACAACTTTCTTATATCACATATACAGTGGTACCTCGGTTCACGCTAGTATCTTATTACGGAAGAAAACAAAGTGGTGTAGAACATCATAAGGTCATAGACCAATGTCAGGCAGGCTAGAAAACAACAAAAAGAAAATGTGCCTACTGAACGAGAATTCAATAAATTCTTTTCCGAAATAGGGGACAAAATAGTAAATAGTATACCCGGACCGGTGTTGTCTGCCGACGAGCTGGCTGCTAGACGGAACCCTGTCGCAACACAGTTTTTTTTTTCACACCAGTAGATGAAAGCGAAATAAAAAATATAATAATAGAGTTGAAAAACAAGGACACTCGAGATATAGAGAGATTATCAACAAACCTTCTACAAAGAGTTAGTCATGCGATATATACACCTATCATGCACTTCATCGATTAAATGTTTTTGCACGGAATTTTTCCATTAGAATTAAAGAAAGCGAAGATAATCCCAGTGCCGAAACCGGGGGATACAAATGACCCAAACAATTATAGGCCCATATCCATTTTGCCGGCAGTGTCTAAAGTCTTCGAAGTTGCAATCAAAAACAGGCTACTGAAATATCTTGAACACTATAATATACTCACCCACTCACAGCATGGCTACAGAAAAGGAAAATCTACTATAACCGCTATGGTTGAACTGATGGATATACTAACGGAGGCTTTCGATAAGAAAGATGAACTACAATTAACATGCTGTGATCTCACGAAGGCTTTTGACTGTGTGGACCACACAATGTTGCTGGGCAAATTGGAAGGGTACGGTGTTAGAGGAGTCCCGTTTAATCTTCTGAAAAGCTACTTGAAGGACCGCCAGTAACAGGTATACTGGAATGGGAAATTATCAGAAACAGAAATTATCAACAGAGGGGTACCCCAGGGGTCAGTCTTGGGGCCGGTTCTTTTCCCGGTATACATTAACGACTTGCCAGTGAACATAAATACCATTAGGACGTATATGTATGCCGATGATACGTCCATTCTCAGCAGACCGATGAACGCTACATCAACAAATTCAAATACTGTCCAAGCGGTGGAGGAGGCCACTGAATGGTTTAATGCTAATGCACTAAAAATCATTACTGTTTTCCACTAAACGAACAGAGGATCGAAGTGTGAAATTTCTGGGTATACACTTCAGTGACAGGTTAAAATTTAATGATCACATTACCTATTTGCAACTCCAATTAGCGTCATCAATATATGGAACCGCCGAATTAGAAAACTGGCAGGATGGAGAGCGGCAAGAACAGCGTACTTTGGGACCTTCCACAGTAGGATGACATATGGGGTTCTGATGTGGGGCGGATCGGCAGGGGCACAAAAAATATTCTTGCAACAAAAAGAAGCTATAAGAGCAATTGTGGGTGTAACAAAACAAACCAGCTGCAGAGACCTGTTTAAGCATCTAAATATTCTTACTTTACCCTCATACTATATACTTACCTGCTTACTATATATTCATCAAAACCCCCCCAAACTTGTTCACTCTGACAATCATTCCTACAATACCCGTCATAAATCCGACTTAGTGATACCCTACCACCGTATAAGCCGAGCACAGTCCAGTACAAACTATGTAGCACTTAAGCTCTACAATTGTCTACCAAGGGAAGTAAGAGAACTAAACGCAAAACGTTTCAAGACGGTTACAAACAAACACCTAATTACTGGCACTTTTTACAACATTGAAGAATACCTCAGCAACGATACTACGCTGTGTATCTGGTTATAGAATACTTTTGATGTACAGGATGTATGTTTTGTAGTGGTCTCATATACATTTTGTTTTGTAATTGTCCCATATACATTCTTATACATTTTATACATTTTTATACGTTTTATACATTTTTATACATTTTACACATTTTTATATATACATCATTAATGCAATTTTAATTTTTTGCAAATATCTTGACTTGATATTGATTGATACTTAGGTAAATATCATATTATTTACTATTCAAGTACTGTATAAAACATACACTAGTAGAAATAAAGAAATTGAATTGAATTGGATGAACTTTTGTTTCCAAAACCGAAAGGTGCTTCCGGATACGAAACGCGGCTTAGAGCTTTTACAGATTCGGCAGAATTTCCGCGCGACTTGTGTAGATGCTAGAAAGAGATAGTTGTATATAATGTAATGCAATGGATTGTGTGGTTAACTTCCCACTATTCCACCGCTTCGCGTCTGACTTGATCTCATAGTTAATATTATTCATACTTTATCCGAAAATCCTTTTATTTTTGTGTAAAATCTTTTTCAAAGAATAAAACTGAATTGTGATTGTATACGAAAAAGCCACCTCACCCTCACTGTCTTCATACGCCAAAAAGAACCCTTATTAAAAGTGGTGTATGTAAGTGAAGTTATTTCTTTTTAATTTAAATCATGAGTTTTTATTAATTTCTCTACGTAACATTATTTCCTATATGTTCAATAAAATGGAGTTATCATTATATCTTTGGTTGTCTCTATTTCCTTTATTTCCTATCCAGTTACGAAATTCCGGATTACGAAATGTTTTTGGAACCAATAACATTAAACCAAGGTACCACCGAATTTCTCCTGAAGACGATTGGCATATTGTATTTAAATCGGGGTTTCTACTGAACAGTGCATCAATTTTTTGAATCAGTTTATTTCCAATATCACCGGGAATACTTTTTAATTTATTAATAGTATCATTTAATTTCGACTTTCGAAGAATTGTATTGACGCTGTTAAGTGATTAATATGGAAAATAAATGCCTTAAAAATCCAATAACGAAATAAAGAGTAGATATAATAAATATGTAGAATAATTTGAGGAGAGAGCTCGATGCGAATACTACGACTACGTACCATTTCACTGATTCCTCGATCTTGAATTAATCACCGCGTACATCACATGCTCTGCATACGGCTCACGTCATCCCACACAATTTTGCCGTACTCTGGTCATGACTACAGTAATTGACTAATCTAGTCGTGACTGCTGACAGGTGTTTTCTTTTAAATGGAACATGCGGTATATTTTTATTTTTTTTTAAGATTGAAAGGTAAGCTGATTTCAATGATCTATAACACGTAGGATCTAACTGGTCGATTACTTAATGTTACTATTTAACGTACTAAAGGTTCGAAATGTTCTCCATTTACTTGTTGGCCCAATAACACATCCTATAGTAAAACTGTTATCTAACTTTTTCTAAAACAGATTACTCCACAGAAAAAAAAGTCCAATGGCGTAAAATCTGATGATCTAGTTAGCCACTTTTATTTGGTATAGTCGGGCATTTGAATACAAATTTGGTAGAATAGGAACAACTTCATCTCTAATGAGATTTCCGCTGTCAAATTCCTTTCAATAACCAATATACCAATTATATGGTTGCCGACCGCATGCTCAAACGTCAACCTTTCGAGAATATTGCGTACGTGTCACACGCACCCAATAAGGATTCTCCACAAACTAGTACATTTCTGCCGATTTACTTCCCCGTTCTACGTGAAAGTTGCTTCGTCCTAGAAACGAATAGAACCAACAGCTACATCATTTCCATCCAGCTTATTCATTAAATGTTCGAAGAACTATATTTTACGATCTGGATCGTCTTCTGCTAGTTCCTGGACAAACATCATTTTATAGGAATTAAGTTTCTCTTTATGGAGAGATTTCAAAACAGTTATATGCTGATGTTATTTTCTCGTGCAATTTAGTGTGTACTTGTTCTTAGATTCTCACGGACATTTTCACATCAACTTCTACGAAATGTGGTTTTCAAAATGGCGGTTTAACGTGTCCAGATTTAGACACAGTTCCCTGCAAAATATTACGCAAAAATGACTATGGCCAAAGATATCAGAAACTTCCTTTTGAATTCTACATGTATCTCCGTTTCTGTTAAATATCCCATTGTTTACTAAACACAAAATTAATTTCTTAGAGACAATTTACTAAGTGTCACCACTATCACTGTAGGAGTAGATACTGACTTTATTTTATTTTTTGTTTCTTTTAATGAATGGTGACTCGGAATTGCACCGAACCCACTAAGAAAATTTGATTCTAGCGTGATTCGAACGCACAGCAGCTAACTCTGCCCACTCAGGCGCAGGCCCTCTTACCACCGACCGCTTTAGGTCTTTTAAAGAATTTCCAACTTTAACCACCTTGCAAATAAGTATTTGTCCATTAAAGTTACGTTGAAGTCATCAATTTCATTAAGGAGACTTCAAAAATGTAAACATATCCAGGCTGTTCCATTAAAAAACACTTCTCTTGTACTGCACTTACATAAATCATCCTGCATATTTAAAATTTCGTTTAGGGGATGTATCTTTTATTCCGTAGCTGGTTACCATACTGTAGGTATGTAAAATTTCCAAATTATAGTGTATTCAAATTGAAAACGTAAGCCACAAAAGATATCTTTATTTATTGCGATAAAGTACAGCGTTTAGCAAACCTGTTGTGAATTAATTTGCAATTGGCGTTGACAGTATTTAACTTCACTAAAGTAAAAATGTACTCTAATTTATAATGTAGGTTTCTACGATCACATCTTGCTCCCTAGCGAAAACTTACAACAATATTTTATCTTACAATGCAGTAAATTCACATTTAAACCCGGACACAACTTCTCCTTCTTCTTTTTTTAAAATTTCTTTAAAAGGGAACTTTTAATTACAGCCCAACTTCATTAAAACATTGTATAGGCTTTGCCGCATCTAGACCTCTTTCGAGGCTACATATTTATACTTCACGGAAGTATTTTTCTTATTGTTCTCCAGTTTTAACTAAGTTTCGTTTTGAGTATCTTATACTTGGTATCCAGAAAATAGCAGTGGAACAATAGGTACGTTATACAGATTAATTAAACGTTTGTAAAAGATTAATTTTGTTTGCGATATCGCAAGCCTGACGTTTTTCGACTGGAAGTTTTAATTGCAGAAATTTCCTTATTAATTGCAATTTCTCGAAAGCAGCTTTTTTTGTAACGATGTAACTAACATTAGAGCGTCAAATATATGCCTAACATTAATTAACTTTTTGCTTTGATCCGCTCCCTTTCGGGACTTTTATGAATTTAGCTATGCCGGATGTAGAGTATATAGGTACGAAATTAAAAACTTTTCAAACTGAAATTGTTAAAGATTTCCATGAAAACTGCTGATTCCTATTCTTTTGTATACCAAATGGAAATAGTCGACCCGAACGGGTATGCACAATATTTGTATGGGCATTTGTTTTGTATTAAAAAGAACCTTGGTCCTAATAAACTATAATACGCAGAATAATGAACTTTATTCATTCGAAATAAATATCTGTCTAGATAGAAGAATTGTCAATGCCTTCTAGAAATCAATAATTTGGAATAGTCCTTGTTTTTGATGGATCTTTCAGGTTTAGATAAAATCAATGCTGAGCGTGGCCGTCCGTTCCCACCGAAACTAGAAGGCCAAATTGGTTTGACGTCAGCCGGCTGTGAAGTGATGTTTTCGTACTTTGTTGGTGATACCTGTAATGTTTTTCTAGTACTGTATAAGCGATAAAACCTTTTCTAAAATGATAAAAACGGGATAACCTAGAAACTGTGGCGTCGGCTGTTTTCTATGTTTTGTTTGTGAGTTACACTTTGTAAAAGAAGATATTATTTATTTTTCAACAGCTGCAGATTTAAGGACTGTTGAAACTATAACTGTATGTTTAAAAAATCCTAAACTTTAAAAAATGCTATTCCAACTCCATTCCCTAATTGTCTGTTGTATTTGACAAAAAACGTGAAGATTTTATTGTTCAAATAGTTTTATATTCTTACGTTATATCTAACAAAATTATTTTTGAATACGAAGGGATGTTTTTAAATGTGTGTAATAAACGTTCTGTTTTAATACAATATATTTTAAATTCTATCACCGAACGTAGCCATTTGGATGCTGATATATGTAAATGTCATATTCGCAGCAGTGAACGTATTGCAACAATTATAATAACTTGTTCTACAAATACCCTACTTAAAAATGATTGTAGGAAAAGTAATGATAGATTAGGTAAAACACCACATAACAGGAAAGATAGATTAAGTAAAACACCACATAATAGGAAATTAAAGACCCTGGTTAAATAGCATGTCTGTAAATTTTGTCGTAAAATTGAACAACATTTTAAATAAAATTGCAATTACTGTATCGTCCAAATACATGTACAATTACAAATAATAATAACTAGTTGATTAAATATCAACCACAAATACATTTTTCACGAGGACGGCGCTCGGTTACGTGTTTGGTTTTTGCTTTGAAACTTCGTTTTTCTAAAGCAAAATCGAATGGGATGCGAAGAAGGGCTCAGTTGACGACTGGCATTCTCTTTAAACCAGAAGCTCTTCAAAACTGAGAAATGTAAAAAAACGATTCCTTTACAGCTTAGGCCAATATCATGCATAGCGATACATCATCAACCCAGTGTGACGTCGTCGAAGAGTGCTGAGGCCTTGTTGTATAGGAGGTAACGGGCCGTCGCACGGTGCAACATTTCTCCATAGTGTTCTGGTTGCTTCCGGCCGGCCGGTATAAACAAAGTAAGAGACATAAAAATGCTTATAAAAAATGTGAAACGCAATGCAACGGTTTGCATTACAAATTTTTATAATTTTGTGTTACAAATATTTTAAATCCTGCAGCATTTCATATTCTAAAACATTGATGCGAATTACCGAAAAAGTAGTAGCACCGGGTTACATACACCTACTCTCTAATTAGAGATACATATCTCGAACATGAATTTTGCATCTACAATGTGAAGATACCATCGGGAGTACTTTAGTGCTCGTTGCTATGGCCGAATTCGCTAGCGGCCAAGGTTAGCTGAAAGCACTTTTGACATTTGAGTTCTGAGCAACTCCACCGGGAATACGGTAATTTTAAAATTAACATGAGCCGGTAAAATCACCTTACATTTTGGTGAGTTTTCCAGGCCAGGTGGGTTATCTGCGTTCCAGATAATTCAAAACTTTTAGCCGATGGTAAAGTTAATGTAACTGCTGTATTTAGTAAGGCACTTGAATTAACTATGAGTCTATACGTATGTTTACACTATTACTTGTCTACTAATACTATTCCAGTTTCTTTCTTTATGTATTTTGTGTATAATACTGTTTGTGTATACATTTCAAACGAAGTAATTACCATGTAGTGTGAACTACGTTTTCTAACTTTAACATGCTTTTTATAAAGTATCAAGTACATGTGTGTACTGTGCAGGACAATCAAAATTACCGATATAATTGCAGTTTTGGCTGAATTAATAACATATCGTTGCCTTAGTGAGAAAAACGCGTAACTCCATTAAGAGGAAATTTACAGGAAACCAAAAAAAGAACTGTTTGGTTTTAATATAATCACAATGAAAACACTTGTTTGTCTTTTAGAGGCTATTGTAGAATAATTTTAATGATTTTTTGGAAAAAATAGTTCTGAAAACCATTTTACAATTATTAGATGGTAATTAAATCTCATCTTGGATAAAAAAGTTACGTGCTTGGAAAACAATGCTTAAACATAATGATTTCAAATTTATCTTCACTGCAACATTCGTAGATGAGAAAATTAAGACGGTCCTCTATCTATATATACAGAGTATCTTACGAGGAACTGCATCGATCGATATATGAAAGAGTATACATTGGAAAATTCTGAAAACTTGGTAATATACTAAAGCCTATCATGTACTGTTGAAATAATATATCAATAATTGTCTAAGACGTCCGGTTATACGGAACGTAGCTGCCAACTTTGTTATTTTAAATAGAACACCCTATATGTTATTACATTTTTGAATTCCTAGTTCAATTTTAGGATTTCTATGATAAAAGAACTAGTTTGCTACTTCTAACCATTCGAAATTCCCATTTTTTAAATATTTGTGATGGATGAACGAGTGCATGTGAACTTTTATAACTTGGAAAACTAAAATTTTGCAGAAATGTTGACTGCATAGGGTAGGATTAGAAAAAGAATGAATTTTTCGAAAACATTATACAGCTGGTCCGACAATTACGATAAACTTTAAAATAGAAAAAGTGTCAAAACTTATATTTTTTAAGTACAACTACTTATTTTCCTTTTTCTTTTCAAATTGCTCTTAAAATGGATACTTGTCAAGATATTTAAGAAAATGTGTATTGTAACACAAGTTTCTTCGAAGTAAATGTGTACACATCAATGAGAATATGGCTTATGTAGTTTTTTTTTTAATGTCATCCAACTTTGGAGATGTCCAAGTTAATCATGATCATTAGAACACAATCCAGCATTGATGAAAGGTTGAGATGCCAACTCTTCTGGATGTTTTACGTTCTAGATAAAATACATACTGAATTACGGCCAAAATACATAGTAACAGTTGCGAGGGTAATCAAAGTCTTTAACATCATCTTCCGAAAAAATTCACATCGACCGAGTGGCTATACTGAATACACTATACGTGCTCGAAAGATAGCTGCGTTTGACGATGTAAATATACATAACTACGACACAGTGGTATGGTATATAGTCAACATATCATAATAACTAAAATCTGTAATTATTAAGCTATTAAGTGTCAATGAATCAAGAAATATTTCTTATCAATTCTTATTATCCCGGCTCCTCCACCATCATTTCGCAAAAGATATAACAGGAATACAATTTGTTTTTATGGGCGATTTGATATTTGGGTATGTTGTTGACGTTGTTTATCGAACTCAAATGAACTTTGAAGTTATCAATATCAGTTCTACTCACGTCAGCGAAAATGACTTAGTTTTCAGTTTGAATACTGCAAACTAAGTGAAGTTGTATTTGAACTTGTTGCAGTATACTAAGCCAAGCGCTCATTTAATTGTATGCCGACTTAAACACTATTACATTATAAGTTAATTGGTCTGATCTTACATTTACTCCTCGACAGTTGAACATATTACGCAGCTGAAATTCATTGAAATAACATGTAAACATCTTTATCTAGGCGCTGTTTCCAAGTGGAAGTTGTAAACAGTAACATTATCCCTTCACATTGAATTCGTTCTTAAAAAAATTATCGAGTTCAGCTACTCTTCTGTGTTGCGGGTTCTATCAACTTATTTTCCTTTTATTGTCGTCAACTTCCGGACGTTCTATAAGGCGCTTACAGCTTTCGAGTGTTTTCTATTGCCATCCCACAAAAACAGATACCCTTGCTTGTTGTTATTATCCTCATTTGACAGCGTATTTTATATGGATGTGATAGATAAATCAAAAAGAACGTTTTCTCCGCTTAACTTTATTGTGCGGGAACATGTTTTTCACTTCCTCAATACAGTGCCCTTGGATATTTTTGTTAGCATATGGCAAATATTATAACAACCGGTTCTTATTGTAACATAAGTTCCTGTTAATTAACCCCCTTTTCCAACTGTTTTAAAATAAAGATGCAATGTGATATTTAAGACGTTATATTGGAATAGCATTATTGCTTATTAAAGTACTTATGTACTTTAATTCATTTATTCCTGTAGCAAAGTCGTATATTGGATGGGGCCGATTTGATTTTAATACGGTATTCCCTTAAGGTCGCATTGACTAGGGCACCGAGAAGTAATTTATTAGTAATTGATTATATTAAGTTAACATTGATGCTCAAAGGGTTAGATTAGCACTGGACGTAGTCATCGGCGTGTTCTACTGCGACCTTTTCGCCCATCTTGTGTTTCTCCAATTACTAAACCGTTTGTACTGACCTTGCCTTTTTTACCAGAACTAAATACCTTGCGAACGATTCCTTCGCATAGCTTTCGCCTTTGGATTTCTGCATCCATTTTTGACAGCCACGTACTTGTTAGTCCTGTGTAGTAACACTGTATATAGACAGCGGCCATTTCTTCCGTCTGATAGAATCTAGATGTTAATAAGCTTATTACTATTTTGGCGAACCTCCTATCTGCTCTATCTGCTTAGTAGAATGGCTGAAATTTGGATCTATGTTTTTAGAAATTGTTTGGCTACTGTTTGGCCTGGAATGTTTTTCAACAAATACCAATCTTGGGTCTTCTTTTGTTTCCATTGTTTAGTAGCTGTTATATCTGCGGCCGTCGAGGGATCGATGGCCCTCATATCCTGGTTCCCAGACCAGGTTCATCTTTGCACGACTACTGAGTCTATTAAGAGCGATGATGCTGTCCCACATTAGTTTTCGCTTTTTGTTTGGAGCCCGCCTTTAACACTGTTTGATAAGTAACCTGTTACCCCCTGCTTTCTTCGGTTGGCTTTAGCACTGCGACTATTTCGGCTTCGAATACTGTAGCGTTTTGAGTTCTGTGTAAATTAACGCAGTACAAAAATACCTCAGTAAATGTTCATATTAGTTAGGTTTAACAAGCTATAGGAATCAGGCGTTAACTTTTACAAATCACAGGTTTTTATCTTTTCCATATATAGCTTTATATTATAATACTATCCATTATTAGGTTCTTTATTTCAAAATTAACCAGCATTCAAACTTTACTGAGGTTTTTTTTACAAACTCTTGCATTCAAAGCTTTATTCAATGAAACCTATTTAATATTTATTTCATTATAAGATGGTTATGTTGTGGTCAATGAATTGTAACGGGCTAAGGGAATAGAAATGTATACTATTTTGAATTATTCTCTCTTTGATGTTTTGTAATTGGTCTCCTTTTCAGTAGGTAAATTATTTTCTTTTCAGCTACCTTCAGGAAGCTTTCATACTAAATAATAATAAACCGTTGTAATAATTGGGGTTTTTATCTGTTTCTCAAAGTACTCAAAATCATTCTTCTTTTATAATTATTTTCTCCACAAGTACCAAATGTGAGAACGTGAAAACAGCTGATAAGCATACCACTACTAAGCACAAAACAACAATGCTGCCGGAATAATTAATACAGGGGATTGTAAGGAGCCCTATCCAAAACTTTTGTTCCGTCGAAGTCCAAAGGAATTTCCGCAATTTCCTACTCCGAATTGAAGCAGCTTCGGAACCTCTTCTGTATACGTGCATTCCGCAAATATCGTAACAAATTAATAGGCCATTCTCGAAGTACTAAACGCAGACACTACAGAAATGGTACACGGAGGATACCACCCCCATCATCATCTAATACGTCGTGCTGCACGTCATGTAATTCGTTATCGAACGTGCGGGCAGATGTACTCTTTGATCCAAATTCCGCAGCTCCATTTCTCCAAGCCCGAGCGAAGAAGAGCCATCGCATCGCCACTGCCACCATCATACGCCATCGCCACTCGACAACGCAACGGCGCAGAATTCGAAGGGAATGCCGTAGCTCAGATGAATGCATTATTTAGGAGCACTCTGACGGAAAATTATTAACCGATATAGTATGTGCATGCACGCTTATTAAATTTTAATATTCTCGACATTAGTAAGCGAGTTTGCGAAGAAGGCGGTGATGTAGGGAAGAAGGATGATGGTTTCCGGAGGCGAAATGAATTTTCCTCGAACTGTCGAACAACTACCGATACTCGTTCGGTGAATTTTCGTGCAATTTCCGACATCTTCCACAACGAAAAAGGTGATTTAGTAAGATTGTGAAGTTTTTGAAAGCAACTTTCTATCTTTCCAGCGTGAAATCGTTTCACGAAGAGTGACATATTAGAACGATTCGCTTTAGTTCTACAACCCAATTACACGGCTATTTCATCTCTTTTCAATTCATAAAACTAATATTAGACTGCTGTAGTTTTCTTCTATGGGCGATTACATTTGTAAACTTGTTCATTACGTAGCTTATTTAAATTTCGTTTCTTTAACATTTTAATATTTGTATGATAATGATTTAAATTATCAATTTTATTTAAATAAAAGTCAATAATGATAGCATGGACTGTGGGCTGTATGGCAAACATCACGTACTCCGGTTGATACTATAAAGTATGTGAACATCTAAGCTAAGCTTTTAATTACTCAGGATTGTATAACGCCTTGACAATTATCAATGTATTACATGCACATGCCTGTGACAAATAAAGTTTATTATTATTCGATTAAATCGGAAGAATTGTTTCCGGAATTTCTATTGTCACGAATTCACGAAATAATTGTTCGGAATTAATCAAAGAATTTGTGAGGCGCGAAGTGTGCCGATGCTTTAATGTTAGCCAAAAACAGTCCAATAAAGTCGAGTTAACAGTAACAATAAAGGACACCAAGTATTTTCGAGAAATCTATTACTTAATTGGAAATACGTGCATTTTGTCCAAATTACGGGCGTTATTCTACATAAGTATTCGTAACTACATCTCAAAATTCACGTCGATATGGGAATCAAAATAAACAATCATCGCGAAAGGCAGGGCATAAAAATATTGAAGGCAATTGATTGATAAATAACTGTTGGATAAAGTAAACAGCCAGATTGAAAGTAAATGATAAGCTTAATATATTAGAAGGTAAAATCATTTAATAATTGGGCATTAAGTTAAACGGTTTGTAAAACTGCTAAACAATGTTAGCGATTGCATTTGGAAGCATCTATCGAAATTTGGATCATTAGGAGTTGGTGCGAGAATAGGCAATTTTTACCTAAGTAGCTTTAAAATATGCACGTAAAGATTAATCCAGAAAATAAAACAACATTAAAGATCAACACACTCACACCTTGAGCGTTTGCTAGATTTTTTTTTATAATCGGATAATAATTTTAGCTTCGCTTTTACTGCTACTTCCCTTCACAAATATATGTGTGGATCGTCCCCCTTATTTCTTCTAAAATTCCGAAATTGCCGTCTTCTTGAGTTTAGAATTAACATTGGAGAGTTAAATTTTTAATTGATCGCACTTCTTTTGCAATATGTTCCAAACTTCAAAATTTCATCACACAAACATTAAGATTGTTAAAACTTTTATTAGTCCAATTAAACAAACATTGTCTATATTGCAATATTATAGAAATACAACGACAATTTCATTAGCGTCATGTGGAGTGAAATTCATCTAAACATATACAGAATAAATTCCATTGTGTCTTTACGATCATTTCCTACATTAGATATCACTCGGTAAAAAGTCCGGTAGGAAATTGAACGGTTGTCGGTACTAGGTAACGTCAATTACTAAGCGGCTGATCGCGGACTCCTATGATATATTGCAGGCTGTAATATGGTATTCTTAAAGGAAATAAATTTTAGTTTGAAATTTAACTGAAATTTAATTCATTAATCGCTGATGAGTGAAGACGTATTTGGCTAACACCCGCAGCCTGAAAATTCAGATTTCGATGAAACCTTAGCGACTGAAAAAGTACTTTGGTATAAAAACAACACACTTTTTTTAGTGATATAATTGCCCGAATAGACCTATTTCGGGTTACAGCGTTCTCCAAAAACTTGCACGGTTTTCAAATTTTCGTAAATAACATAATTTTCTTTTAAAACATAATTTGAAGTATATTACCCAGTCTCAAGGATTATGCAAATTATTTGCCTAAAAAATATATATAGAGGCGATCGGGTACACTTCTATAAATTTTTTTCGAAAATAATTTGCATAATCCTTGAGACTGTAGCATATTTTAAATTATGTTCTAAAAAATATATCTGTTTCAGTTTCCGAGATATTTACAGAAATTTTAATATCTTGCATCTTTTGGAGGGGGCTATATCCCGAAATCGGGCAATTCGGCTGCTAAAAAAATTGTGTTGTTCTTATATCAAATATTCTTTCAATCTCTAGAGTTTCATCGAAATCTGAATTTTCAGATTACGGGTATTACCTTGTAAGTGATTATTATTAAACGCAAATTCATGTGTTGTAGTGTGCAAGCTTTACTTTTACTAGTTTAATTCAAGTTTAGTTATTCAAAAGAACGCGGGGTTTGTCTTACGCGATGCCTTACCAGAAAGCGCGCGGTAAAATTTTCAGGTTAGTTTTTATTCCATCATTTCAACTTTTGTAAAACATTATTACTTACTTGCCATTTATTATTTTTTTTCACTGTTAAACGAGTGCATAGGTGATATTCCCGGATCTACTGACTGTGAAGATTTATTTATTTAGAAAACAGGTTTCTGGTATTTATAATATTGCAATATATAAACACCAACGTCAACTTTTGATTTCTCAAGAGAAGGTTTCTGCATTAAGATATAAATAATAAAGTTATTTATTTTAAAGAGAAAGCCATTTTGAAATATAATGTACAATAGAATAGTCCCATAATGCAGGAAACGGTTAAAAAGGTATTAATGTAGACGCACAATCAAATAAAATTTCTTTCTATTACCATTCTTTCCGTTAATTTAAGGCGGAAATCATATATTTTCCTATGACTAATATCAAATAACATAGCAAGCATTTCTGGGAAATAGTAGTTATGAGTCAACATGAAGAATGAGTACATAATCACTACGCCCACTTGAAAGAAAAAAAAATTGTGGTAGCGGTATTGTATTTCATCACCAATGCTACTTATTCCTCGAAAATAACTTCCACTTCATTCTATCCACTTTCGTAATAACACTGTTGGTCTTAGAAGTTGTTTTTTCAACATCTCCGGCGGTTATGAAAATCGTCAAATATACCAGCAGTCGAATGAAATTTTTCTAAAGCCGTCAATAGAGAAACTCAAACACTCTTTATTTACTCAGTTGTCGTCCGGAAGCGAAACGTTAGCTATTTTAAAAAGGAACTAGAAAACCATCAGAATGCATTACACGACCACTATAACGTTGTCTGCATCCAACCAATGACGGCAGCGGAAAAAGCACTATTGCAACACTGTTACCGGAACTGTACCGTCGATCCGTCCCGCAATCCGTTTTAAATGCAGTTGATTCTATTAAATTTACAATTCGGTTGGGTGGCCTTCATTGGTATAACGAGATGGCGTAATAATTTACTTTGTCTAACTACATTAACATTGCGCAAGCATAATATTAAACAAAATTATCTTTTAAAGTTGTTGTTTGTGTACTTAGTTTTATATTGATTAGTAATTTCCAAAATGCTACACGATTATTTTTATCTTTTATATGAAGCAGTAACTTTGTTTGCTTCCAGTGTTTTTATACGTATCTGCTCCGCAGATAAATCGTGTTACACCTTCAATTATATGTATTTATGGTTTCCGCGGTATTTGTCGTAATTATATAAAATCTAAATTGTTTTTTTGCTATGGTGGAAAATGTTTCGAACCTCCCGTTTTCCGGACAAGCGCGCTAAGCAACTACACCAGAGACTTTGTAGGAACGAATAACTTTTAATACCTAGATGTTCGATGCTTGCAGATATATTGCAATATCTCGATAGACATAATTTTCGTGTGCCTAGCATACACTAATAAATTAATTAATATATTGGCTTCCGTCAGCGAGTAGTGAAAAATAGGATTTTCGTTGGTTTCTCCACAGAATCTGTGGAAAGAAATCACGTTTTAGGTGTAGTTGATTAGCGCGCCTGCCCGAAAAGCGGAAGTCCTAGGTTCGAATCCTACCGGAGTCAATGAAAGTTTTATACTTACTTGCTTACTTACTTAATCCTTGGGCCTTATACCTTTCGGTGTTGGCTGATGGGAGTTGAGTCTTATTGCTTTCCTCTATATTTCTCTCCAGTTTATTGTATTCTGAGCTAATCCTGTTATGTCCTCCCACCTTACCCCCTTCTCCCCGCTGCCTCTCTTACTTCCTCTTTCCACGTTCTTCGCGGTCTTCCTCTCCTTCGTTTTCCGCTTTCTCTTGCTTCGAACACCTTGTTCACTAGCCTGTCTTGTACCACTCTTTGCACATGTCCCATCCATCTCAGTTGTCCCTGTTGTATTGTCTCTTTCACTGGTATTATGTTCAACTGCTAACTAACTACTTCGGCCTTTACCTCTTAAGGTATTTCCTTCTTGTTGAGGAATTTCGTTTTTATTATGTTGAAAAGTTTTCCCGCTTTCGCAATTCTCTCGTTAATTTCGCCCTCCATGGTTCCCATTTCATTGATGGTTGTTCCCAGGTAAGAGAATTTGTTTACTTGTTCTACAGCCTTTCCTCCAATTTCAATTTGGTGTATTTCTTTAGCTGTTCCTATTACCATTGTTTTGGTTTTCTTTAGGTTTATTTTCATATTACTTTTTTGTAGCTCTTCATTCAGGATATTTATATTGTGTTGTAAATCGGCTTCGTTTTTCCCGACTATTACCAGATCGTCTGCGTAATTCTGTTTCCCTGCAGTAATCGATAATTCTCATCGTAGCTTCTTCGCCCTTTTTTTCCTAGCCATCTCTCCAATCCATTATTTTTCTTTCCCACTCTCCCGTTGAGATCTCCCATTATTATTGCATTATTATTTTCTGTCTTATCTGTCTCATTTTCTAATTCTTCATAAAATTTGTTTTTTTCTTCCATCTTTTCATTATCGTTTGGGGCGTACACTACTACGAAGTACCACTTCTCTGCTCCAATAGTTATTTCCAATGTTAGGATCCTTTCGTTTATATATTTTATGTCTATTATATTTTGTTCTTTCTCTTTACTTATTAATACCGCTACTCCAACCTTTGCGTGTGTTTCTGCCTCTACTCCTCCCCACTCCATCACATATCCACTCCTTATTTTCGTTTCTTTTTGGTTTCGGTAATTCCTAACATTTTTATATTCCCCTTTTTCATTCCTTGCACTAGTTCGTCTTCTTTCCCGTTAATCCCTCGCACATTCCACACCACCACCTTAACCAATTCCTTTATTTTTATCTCATTTTATCTTTCCCTGTTTCGGTTTAATTTTCGGTTAGTGTGAATCTGTATAGTCGTGTCCTTATTCTTCGCCTGAGTCTTCCTTGCTCTTCCTATTTTTTTCTTTTTTGTTAGCGTTTTGTTCTAGGAAATACAGTAGTATCATTTCTTTTGTGTTCTTTCAATGCTCCACCTGCGAAGTCCCGTCTATATTCCCTTTCTTCAATGGTTATTTTGCGATATCCTATTTTCACACTTTTTCCCTTATTCCTCTCAATATCCGCTACTTGTTTTAATTTTTTCTGAATGTCCCGTTCTTTCTTTGTCAATCCGTCGTTTATGTAGATTACTTCAGGTTTTTAAATTTATTCTTATTCTTCATTCTTATTTCTTTTTCTTTTGTGTTGTTTAGCTCTACTTTATTTGCTTCCTGTATTTGTATTTTTGTGCCCAGAGTTCTCTCCATGAAGTTTTCCATTCCAATCTTTAAATCCAATGTGTTTTCAGTTTCTATTTTTATACCAGATATTACTATGTTGTTTTAAACTTGATTTCGCTCCATGTATACTATCCTTGCTTGCATATCTTTCATATCTTCCTTAATGTTTTTATTCTCTTTTCCTAGCTTTTCGTTTTCTTTGCTCAGCTCTCTCATTTCCTGTTGATATAATTCTGCACTTGTTTCATCTCCCTTACGTCTTTAGCTAGTTCTTTGCTCAAAGCTGTTAGATCGTCTAGCCTGTCCGTATTTTCCTTTGCTTTCTGTAGTGTTCCCAACGTTTTCTTGCTTCTTTTAAACGTCTCACCCGATTCCAGACTTTCCTTTCTTCTTTTGCTTTCTTCCGACGTATATTCGTCGCTATCCATTCTTCCCGCACTGCTTAACTTTTTGGTAGCTCCTCGTATTTACACTTTCCAGTCTTATTTACCACTCACGTATCTTATCCAACACTTTTTGTGTCGACTTTTATCTCCTTCTTGTTGCTGTAAGCACCGCTCGTGTCCGTGTATAAATTCTCTTATTATTTCGCGCAGGGACGCCGTATGAATTTAACGCTAATTCCCATTCTGATATTGTGTTTCAGAGTAAATAATTAGTAAAGAAATCAACTCTATTCCCTTCATTTCACTGTTCACTATTCATTTAGTTTTCGTGATCACACATGGTGTGGCTCTCAAAGCACTGCCGTCCGAAACACGACCGCTCTGTTTGCCGCTCAAAACTAAGTTGAAAGTTTTATTTTATTAATTAACTACGTCGGAGAAACCAAGGAAAACCGATATTTCGCCGACGGAAGTCAATATATTAATAATTAGACAATATATTTATTTATATGGTAACAAAACATATATTATTTTTTTTGTATACATGCGGGTTATTCTTAGAGATGCTCAGTTTGTTGCCCACGTCATGGTGTGGTCCTGGAATGGCGGGGGCATAATAGTTAGTAAAGAAATCAACTCTATTCCTTTCACTTCACTGTTCACTATTCATTTAGTTTCCGCGCGGTAACATGGATCGGGTCCGACCAAGTCACCAAGTCAAGTGTGACCCTTCGGGTTGGCCCCACAATCTTAGGGCCACACCATCGCGTGAACGACAAAATTATCATCTTTAGTCACTATGTTTATGTATAAACAGCATTAAAGTGATGCCGGTTTTGAGTTGTAAATTATTTGTTATTAATAGATAATAGATTTCGAGATATGTATTTTGGAAAATAGCAAAACTCTGCCTCTTTAGAAAGTAGCTAAAGCAAGAGATCGAATGTTATATGATTGTTATATGAGATGGTATGTGAATTACCCGTATTCGGAGACAGACGGGGCTTTGTGTCAAATCTACATTACCGACTGTGAGTACTATTCTAGTCGACGTCTGTCAAAATTTCAGAGAGATTCATCGAGTGTTGTTTTGAGAGCTGTTGAAAGTGAGCAAGCTTATGTATTTGTGGAATCATAGAAAAAAGGACAATACCGGTCAGTGATTAGATTTCTTTAGTGGATGGGAAAACGTGTGCTGAAATCAAAGAGAAGTTGGATGCAGTTTATAAGGACTATGCAGCATTGGTGATCACCATACAATCAGATACCGGTTTAATGAATTTAAGAGCGATCGAGCATCCGTCTTTGATGAAGAGCGGTCCGGCCGTTCTATTGAGGTGACTGCAATATGATCAATAAAGTTCATAACGTCGTGTTAGCAGACCGCCGGGTGAAGATTAGGAAGACTGTTAATATGGTAAACATCTCAATTGAACGCGTACAAAACATCCTTCACGAAAAATTGAGTATGAGAAAGCTATCGGCGTCCCGCGCCTGCTGACGATTGATCAAAAACGGAATCGAGTGATAACTTCAAAGCAATGTTTGGGCAAATTTCAGCACAATGCGAGAGAGGTTCTACGGCTTTATGTGACTGTAGATGAGACATGGAAACATCACTGTAGGCCAGAAATCAAGGTCGGAAAAGTTAAGGTGACGATTTTTTGGGATTCGTAAGGCATGATCTTAATTGATTTGGGAGTCAGTACCATGCTGATTTACCGGACCGATTCGACATTGAACTAAAGAGAGAACGCTCCACCTAACGAAGAAAAAAATTCTCTACCATAATGATAACGCCCCGGCCCACTCATAAGTAATTGTGACAGCAAAACTAATCCAGCTACGGTACGAATTGGTGCCCCATCCACCATATTCGCCAGATTTGCCCCCTGTGATTTCTTTCTTTTTCCAAATTTAAAATGGCTTGACGGAAAGAGGTTCACGTTAAATGAAGAGGTCATTGCCGAAACAGATGTCTACTTTGCAGAGTTCGACAAATCCTATTATGTGGATGGCTTAAAAAAGTCGGAACATCGCTGGAGCAAGTGTATAGAGCTACACCCTGTACTGGGATTCTATCAACCAAATATTTGTCCATACCAAAATTGATTACTTTGGTCTTTTGATTCTTCATAAAAGAATATTTAACTGTTAATCAAAATTAAAGACTACTGCCAAACAAATTGATAATAATAGAATATCACAGTTACAATACATTCTGAAGGGAGAGGTGAGAGACAATTTTTCTCAATGAAGCAAAGTTGATTGTTGATTCCTAAAAGAAACTAACAAAAATATATATATACAGAAATTAACCAAAATCAACGTCTACAAGTATTACCTCAGTAGTAAAACAATTGTCTAACGTGGTTGTGTTTTATTGCGGAATTTATTGCAACAATAAGACACTTACATATGCTGTACGTACATGCTATGAGAAAGTTGAGGGTAGGAAACGACTGAACAAAATGCTACAGTAAAAAGACATAAAGCAGCAAGTCTGTCCCGTAGACACTATCCACGGTTTGCAAAACAGTGATATAGAGCTCCATATTATGTCATAATACTGGCTTTACAATGCAGTTGGTTGTTTTCACGTCTCGTAATAAATTGAGTTTCTTAAGTGGATTTTTATCATGCTAGATTCGTATCGCCACCAGTGACACTTCAAAAGCTTTCCATGATAGAGAAGTTTTACCGAAATTATTACTACAATTCCTAACAGCTTGTGTAATTCAATGTTTTACATTCCTTTATAGGTATGTATGACGTTTTAGTATCTAAGACAACATTGTTTTTAGTGTTTGTGTTCGTTTTAGAATACTCTAAATAAATTTACCGCATAAATAGATCAGATCTAAATACGAATTGATTTTGTAATGTGGTATATTAGCGTTAACTGTTACACATGCATTCTCGCTTCGGTAGTAATAGGAACGCTAAGTTTATCCAATGAGTTTCGCCTTGGTAACGAAGCGAATCACTTACACGTAACATACTCGACCTACACTGTCCGCTAATGCACCGTAAACTTCTGGAGTTACGAAACTTACTTGAACTAGGGGATCGTTAATAAGAATCCAGACAGGGAGACGTTCGATAGAATTTGTCGTTGCCAATTACATAATGCAGGCTATACTTGCGTCAGTATACTATTGGTGATATTTTAATTTACAATTGCTAAGTTATAGCATTTTCATTAAAAAGAATGAAGTATTTATTATAAATGGAGTCTTCGCCAGAAACCAAATTCTTGGAAAGTTAAACAAATATTTTCTTAATAGTCTAGTTTCACAGCACCTTCTAATATGAAGCCGGTTTCATGAGTGAAACAACAATGACTGCAGTTATTGATATGCAAAAATTGCTATGTCTAGCGTCTTAAAATAAAAAAAGAAACCAAAATATTCAAGTTCCGCGCAAGCAACTTTCTCCCGAAATTTCTAAAATAGCGACACCTTCATACAGAATGCCAGCCTGCTCGTCGGCGAGGGAGTGCGTCAGTACAACTGACCAAAAACAGGTTAAATTTTATAAGGTGCCTCCTGCTTGAAATAACCTGGTCAGGTGTTCGGGGTAAAATTTTAGTTGAGGGAGAAGGGGCGTTACGGGAAAATTTACTTTGAATGAAATAAAATTCGCAAATACACATGAAAAAATTCCTAGTAACAAAACCAAAAATAATGCTAATATAGCTCATGGTATTGGTGGAATCATTCCCGGCAAGAACAATGCGCGCAGAGAAAAGCCTTCTACCCGGCGTCATCAGCGTAGGTCATATATGGCGGGCATCTGTACTCCGGTGTGTGTCGCCACGGTCTAGGACGGCATGATTGTGTTTCTTGGCGCTAGGGGGCGCCGGGAGATGTTTTCAGTGCTGTTGTGGACATTGGGGGCATAAATCGAGAGGCAGATACAATGCAGGCGGTGGTGAAAGGTGAGTGCTCGTAGCCACGCTGATGACGCCGGGTAGGCAGAAACATGTCCATATGCTAGTGCTCCTTTTTCTCTGTTCGCATTGTTCTTGCCGGGAATCATTCCACCAATACCGTGAGCTATATAAAACAGAAGTTTAAATGATCTTATTTCCTTATACAATGTTATATTGGATAGATTACTCAGACGGAGTCCAGTTAATCAGTCAAGTGCAAAGAAAGTGGATGCTTATCATAAAGGTGCTTATTCAACAAGTGCAAAACGTTTACAAAAGTTTGCAAATATTTGCAAACGCAATATATTATTAGCGCATACATAAATAACGCGCACTTGTAAACGTTTACAAGCATTTGTTTGCATTTGTGCGTGCTGTCACTGATGTCGGTAACATCGAAGAGGTTGCGTTGTTTGCGTCCATTCTTGTTTTGTCGGCGGAGACAGCATATCACAGCTCAACAACAAACGAGATCTATCGTATTGTTTTCAGACGTTCAGTATATGAATGTAATTTAAAATTAACTAAACTATATTTTATACATTTAAAAATAACGAAATCAATAAAATGGAATGGGACAATGAGAAGTGTCTGTAGATATAATAGACCTTTATGGACTAAAGCGCGAAATATAGCAAAGTACACACAGTTTTTAAACAGCCTGTTTCTATCATCACTTCTTTAGTTGCCGTGAATTCTTTGTTTCTAAAATAATGGAATATCCAAAACCTATGCTGTCTCCTTTCTTTATTCTCTTCTTTTTTAATTAAATCACTTATTATTAAAGAGGATGCAGCGCTAACTACTTTCCTATTTGGAGCCATTCTGAAGGGACACACCAAGCCAGATCGATTACAAATGCTCGAAAACCTCCTGTTGCTCGAAAATATATTTTCGGTGGATACAGAATGTTAGCATGTACTTGGAAACATTTGCAAAACCTTGCAAATGTTTGCTAACAATTACTTTTCGACGGATAGGCACCTTAATGGTAATGATATCTTCTTCGTAACTAATTTCTGTCCTTAATAGAAAATAATAGGAAGTGTACGTTAGATATAGTATACCTAATTGATGTAAAACATTGGAAAACCACCGGATTACCATTGCCAATTAGGTTTTCCTCTTTATACAAACAAATGCAACAAAAGAATCAATGTTTCTCTAATATTAAAGTAAATAAAGCTTACGTAATTATTTATTATTGGCTTTTTAACACCACTTAATAGGTTGTAATTTACTTACAAACCAAATGCAATGGTCTGGGCTTTACATATTAAGGCTATACCTGTTCTATCTACTAGATCAGTGGTTCTCAAAATGCGGGTGGCGACCCCCCCCCCCCGGGATCGCGTTAAAGAACTGGGGGGGTCGCGAGAGGATTTCCAAAATAAAAGAAAACGCCTTACTAAGACATTTATTTCCATCTTTCGAAACGTTAATGAAAACATACAAAAATAATGCTTTAATACTAAGCTAAGTTTTATCGTATATTCAGGAACATAAACTTGACTACTTGTGAATCTTGTGGAACATAAGCGAAAACATTAACACTTTTATACATAAAAAAATTACAAAGTAAAAGAATCCTAATGCGACGTATATGCCTGTTTTTCAAAAACTAGCATCTCAAATCTGAGCTCTGTATTTGATACACACACAATGATATTATTTTCATGTTCGAGACGAATTGATCTGGGTTCTGCGAAAAAAATTCTAGTTTTAACATTCCATCACTTGATATTTCAATAAATTGTTCCATGTTTGTTGCAATCTCAGCGTGTTGAAAAGAATTGTCTAAAGACGGATTCAATATCCATCTCTAATTATCATAACTGTTTTGAAGTTCTTTGGGGAAATAGTCGCAGAGTCGTTGCTTCAAGCTGTGCAAACTGATTTGCATATCTGCACAAGCATGCTCAGAATTTATCGCACTATGAATTAAACTTCTTTTTCCCAATTGAAGTCGACCATAAATCAAGTTTTGTTATAAATCCGTTAATTTTATTCGTGGCTATTATTATATTAACATAGCAGCCTTGCAAGCTATTATTCAAAATATTTAGGTGTTCGAAAATATCAGCAAGGAAAGCCAGTCTAAGAAGCCAAAGAGGACTGGAAAATAGGTTCTCATATTCCGATGTTTCGTCATGCAAGTAAATTAAAAGTTCTGATTTTAACTGGAAAATTCTTTTCAAGACGTTACCCCTCGAAAGGCATCTTACTTCTGTGTGATAAAGATTTACATGAAGAATCCATGTCTTCACAAATTTTTCTAAAAATACGAGTCTGGAACGCTTTTCCTTTGATAGAATTCACAACTTTAATAACACTTTTCATAACACAATCCATTTTAGGAGGTGAAGATTTTGACGCAAGAACTTCTTGATGAAAAGAACAGTGTACCCATGTAGCATTTGGCATTACTTCTTGTAATTTGACAATAAGACCAGATCGATGTCCTGTCATAGCCTTGGCGCCATCGGTGCATATAGTAACGCATTTCGATCAGTCAATATTGTACTTATTAGTACTTTGCATAAAAGTGTGAAATAAACATTTTCCGGTCGTATTGGTCTCTAATGGTGTACAAAATGAAATAGCTTCTGTAATACCATTTTTCGTATCGTATCTTACGGATGCTACAAACTGGGCACAGTTAGAAATATCTGTAGATTCATCCATCTGTAGGGGGAAGTACGTGCACTTCTTAATATTTTCAACAATTTGTGTTCGAATATCCTGACATGTCACTTATTCTTCTTTGGATAGTACTGTTGGACAGCGGTATTGTTTTTAACATTGCAGCCTCTTTCTCACCAACTATTATTTGCTTCATTTCAACAGCTGCTGGTAAGATCAGATCTTCAGCAATTGTATGTGGCTTACTGGATTTTGCAATGTGAAATGCAACTCGATAACTTGCTAGTAATGGTTTTTCGTTATGAGTGGTTGTTGACGTAAAAGTGGCTTGCTCCTTGTGCAGGGAATTTAGCTTTCTTTCAAAAAATTCCACGGGCTTCTCTTTTTTGTCTGGATGTTTGCTATTTAATTGTCGAAGTAGCTTTGATGGCTTCATACTTTCTTTTGACAAGACTTCTCCACATACAACACACTGTGGTTTATTAGAAATAACGGTAAAACCATATTTAAGATATTCATCGTTGCACAATCTATTTTTCTTTTTATATTTGTCACTTCCAGACACAGATGGTTGTAATGATCTTTTTAAAAATTTATCCATAGTTAACAAACCAATAAATTTCAAAATAACCGATATTGCACTCAGTAGCTAACAACACAACACACAAGTTGGAAATGATGCTTCGTTGCGCTTCGCTGCTTATATAAAGCCAATCTGAAACTTCTAGAAAGCTCCAGTGGCATCTAGCATTATCTCGAATATGGTGGAAACTTCCGTAAAACGCGAAGAACAAAGAAGAATTTGTGCTACTTGGTGATAGATGGCGCAGGTAGCAGTCAGTCGCTAGAAATATTGGTAAACACAAAGTTTAAATCTTTCCTTTTTTACGTTGGTTGATCTTTTTAACATTGATTTTATATCCAAATATATGTCAAAACAAAAACAGAAAGGTTTTTATATTTTTAAACTTGGTGCTTTACGACTAGGAGAAAAATGCCAGTAACAGTGGCGTAACTCCTAACAGTCGCCGTTTTATTATGAGGGGGTCTCGAACAAAATTCTTGCCTTTAGGGAGGCCCTTTGAAAAAAAGTTTGAGAACCACTGTACAAGATTGTAAAGGTAAACAGTAAAGGCAGAGTGGTTTATCGATTTCTGGAGAGATGCAAATCGGTATGTGTCGGTCGCCTAACAAAGTTACTTATTTTAAATGCACAGCTTCAGGCAAGTTAATTTAGAAAATCTAAATTTTGCGAAAAGGACTGCATACAGTTAAGTGTGAGGAACTCAACAAAAGATCACTTTTTTCCGTTTAAACCATAAATTTATGAGGAAATGAGGGATTTTTTTTTAAACATTCGTCTCCTGAAATAAATTTACCGCGTCGTTGCTTTGTAAAACGAAAAACATTTCAATTTTCATTGTGATATACCACAGAATTCCCAAGGCGCTTGAAAGATATAGGAATTTAACTAGTTTATCTGTATAACGTCCATAGTATTGTAATAATTCAAAGATATAAGATTTAATCGAAAATTGTAAATTGATTAATATAGCAATGTCATTTATTTTAATCTACTCTATTTAAACGTACAATTTTCGAAATGAAACCTGTATCGATCTGGATTATTAATTTATTAATAATGCATCACACGCATTTTCGTAATAAGGTAGGTATAAATCACCACACTGCATTAATTAAACGAAAATATAACTCAATGATGTTTTACGTAACGAACTAGTTACCCGCTTTACGTGCCATCCCGGATATTCTACCTAGTTATGACTACGAAAGCAATTTCTATACTACATTACCGACCTGCCAATATCATTAACGAAATAAACTAGCGCTGATAGACACATCCACGCCAATTTGCGTATATATCAGAGAATTTGATTATGTAGAGTATTGGCACTCTACTATATGTCTTAGCGGTATAGATAATCGAGTTTACACGATGTCAAATTGTCAGCTAAATTTATCTATTATCAATGGTTAGTTTAAAGTTTAATTAGTTTATCTATAACAAATACGACAATGCTCCGGAGAATTGGAAGGTCGATACTCCCACCGACACTCGCCGAAACGACTTAACACAATCAGCTTTGTAACTTTTCCAATTTATTTGATAAGTATGATAATGTGCAAGTATTTAGGTAAACGGATTAGGACAACGTATAGGGTAAGATACCATTCCTGGGTTTGTGGGAAAAGCGCAACTTTCCGCTAAATAAACATTTAAATGCTTGGCTAGGTCGATTTCGCATGCGAACTGGAAATAGAAGATAAGGTATTCTGGAAAACACAATAAATATGTAAATATTTTTGGCGAACCAGCTACAATCGAATATCAATTCAGGCAAATTGGCTATAGGGTACTATGTTTAGCTATTCTTAGAAGAATGAGGAAAGGAACATTCTCTGATACCGAACTCGTAATGTATGCGGATACATTATACGATAGAGTGCAAAAAGTGGACGTAATGTATGGAAAACGATGCATGAAGATAGTACTGCAGTAGATATAGAGAACGAACTCGATTTTTTCACCATAAGTTGATTCGAAGCATCACAGTCAGGATTTACATTCACAGAGGTAGAAATCAATGAGTGAACCAATTGTTCGTACATTATTTAAGACTACAACTGAAAGACTGATGTTTCTACCCCTTTCTGCGCTGGACGCTGGGAGTGAGGCAGTCAGTTAGAAGAATTAATTTGCAAGATGAAAAAGCAAACAAAAGCAATATTCCGCTACATCTGTTTCTTCATTTTTTTGTAATGAAGTGGTCTTTCCAAAATACAGTAAAACATCGTTTCGCACTTAAAATGTGTTCCTCGGTGACAAATCGCTAAATGAAATAGCGTTTTAATATATAGTAATGAGACGTTTATTACTTGGGGTAATTTGTCGCAAAGCCGCATTTGTGCTTTCTGTTAGCAACTATCTTGCATCAAATGTGTTCCTTTGAACTTAGATCACGTTTGACATATCCATACGTAGCAAGCGTTGTTGCTCTTCCTTCTACATTCCTAGTCTTATTTTCTCTGTCTTACACATTAAGACTTATGATAATTTCGTTAAAAAAAAAGGAAAAGAGTCAAGTCAGTAACGGACACAGTGATATACTAATTTCACCAACGGAAAATTTAAATTATATTTTTTTTTTAAACAAATTATGTAAAATGTATTGAATATAATTAATGGATTTTAAATCATCGTTCACATGGAAACCACATCTTAATACACCGTACCTGGAAATACCGTACATAAATCTAGATCATTCGCTATAATTTGATCAACGATTACGTTTATCGTTAGAAAACTTTTACTAGGGAAATATTTAGCACGCTCTTCGTTTTCATAATCATTATTTTCAAGTTATATATAAATTCCTTGTTCTGCCGATTCTTGGAAGTTGTCGTTGATAAAGCTCTGACCAGGAATCTGCAGTATCTCCTGCTTATTTACTTCTGCTTATCCTGCTGTATTTATTAGATTGGCAAGTTAGGCAACGATAGGCTCTTTCCGTTGAGAATCCTCGGACATCTCTGCTCATACTTTCATCGAAACTCTGTTCGTGCATTTAACAGATTCTTGCCAAGCGAGATCAATTTTGCCTATGGCATCCATGATATCGTGTTTTTTCCTAAAGTACACAATTGATTCTTTATTTTAGCCGTCTGTCTTATTAGTAAATTGTTTAAGTGTAGGGCGAAGCCTTCTCTTTCGATTGCAGCCCCTCCCGTGTCTGTAGATATATTAGTATGGCCGTGGCCTTCGTTTGTATAAAATCTATTTTGTTTTGCCGAAAGAAAGTGTTTTAGTAGAGCAACGAATTCTGGTGAAGCTTCATATGAAACTTGGAAAGACCGCTACTGAAACTTATCTTTTATTAAAAGAAGTATATGACAATGAATGTTTATCACGTGCGCGGGTTTTTGAGTGGTTTAAGTGTTTCCAAGATGGCCGAGAAGACGTTGAAGACAACGAATACCTGGGTCGCCCCTCCACGTCAAAAACGGATAAAAATATTGAAAAAACAGGTAATCTAATTCGATCTGACCGTGCGATTGCTGAAACTGTAGGATTTGACAAAGAATGCGTAAGGTAAATTTTACATAACAATTTTAACATGCAAAAAGGTTTCTGCGGAAATGGTGCCGAAAATTCTTACAATCGAACAAAAAGAAGCTTGTGAAAATGTTTGTGCTTTAAATTCCATTGAAAATGACCCAAACTTCTTGGAAAGAGCGATAATATGTAATAAATCTTGGTTTTTCACTTATGATCCAGAAACTAAGCGTCAATTCATGGATTGGAAGGGCCCAATTTCACCGAGAGTTAAAAAAGCACCAATGAGCAAATCAAAATTCAAAGCAATGATGATTTCGATATTCCTGGGATTGTGTACCTTCACTGAGTCCCTGGAGGTCAAATTATTAATCAACATTACTACCATGAGGTTCTTGCTCAACTTTGTGAAAAAATTAGAAAAAGAAGACCTGAATTGTGGAAGAAAAAGTCATGGGTTCTACATCAGGACAACGCACCAGCTCACACTGCATTGTTTGTCAAGACGTTTCTAGCCAAGTATAACATCCTAGTGTTAAGTCATCCGCCCTATTCACCTGACCTGGCACCATGTGACTTTTATCTGTTCCCCGAGGTAAAATCTGCATTAAAAGCAATAAGATTTCAAACCGTTGAAGCTGTGAAAGAAAAAGCGGTACGAGTGATGAAGGAGCTCACAGAAGAAGACTTTCAGCACTGTTTCGAACAATGGAAAATTCGCATGGAGCGGTGTAGGGATAGAGGAGGGGTGTATATTGAAGGGGATAATAATTAAATATGTATAAATTTTAAATAAAATGTTTTACAGCATCAGTCTCGTTATTTTATAGCCACACCTCGTATGCCTTAACATTTGGTATAACTCTCTGATCCATCGGCTAAATTAATGACGTAGTGTTGAGTAGTAAGAAGACTACATGAATCGGGATGCAAGTGTTTAAGTCAGATAGTTGGTGGGATGGCTTGAAGTATTCGCCATCAGTATTTTGTTCACTTTTTTTATTCACAGTAACACAGCAAACTAATTTTAAAAAATTTCTCCAGTTATCCAAATTTAAATTCGCAAAGTAGATTTTAGAATTACTTTCATAGCTCTTGGCGTTTTGTCGTATACGAATCAATAAAATGTCGCGAAAATTAATTTGAATCTGCAGCAATTTTGAGCTTTCTTTTAGACTTCGCATTATATCTAATCAGCGTAATCAAGGAAGTGCTAAACGAGATCTTACTGTATGTAGTTTAGACAACGAACTAATAGAATAACTTAAAGACACATTTACGTTTTCGACAATATTATTTTTTGTTCCTGGAAGCAATTGTGTTAGAATTGATTAATCTCCTAGTAATAATAAGCTATCCTTGAAGTACCTAGGTAGATCCCTGGTGCAAAATAAATAGTGAATATATTATGTGAGTATATTTTACCGTTTTTAGATTCACAGCGTATACACAACTCCTCAATTCCGCGTCCTTGGGAAACACCACAAGAACGTGTGTTTTCCTTGCATCTCAAACAAACTACGTAGAGATCCTTCTGACTGTTTACAGACACATCATACAGATGGCGAAACAGTGTTAGCTCGAAGGCTCGGCAGCACTTATCTCTCTTCTCAAGCAAGAATTAAGATGCACTCTAGCGAAGATATCGAAGCTCGGTAAAGGCTTAACCGCTGTCCACACCGACGTAGACTGGAATAAGTTAGCGATTACAGAGCGTTAAGTCTCTCTCCCAACCTTGTTCGGTATGTCTAGTGTACTCGAAAATAAACATCAAATACCTACACGCCGGACTATTAGGTATTATGCTGTTTTACGCATGGATGGAAGCTAAAGGAAATGATGTTTAACCTGCGATTTACGGTTGACTTATTACGATCTTGAAGTGGAAATTGTTGTTTATGTATTTTGAATAATAAATATAATGTCGTTCTTTATCACTGGAATATTGAGTTTTGCGATATTTACTTTCTATATTTTCTTATCACTTCGTAAAATACAATTTCGTTGTAGTTTATGTTAACGTATTACGAATGATTTAATAGATGAGAATGCAACGTCATCTTCCATTTGACTACATGAAAAGAGGATGAAGAATAAATTGTATTACCATTGCACAAGAAAAATATTGATACGCACCTGATTGAAGTTAGTTATTACTATTAAATAAAACAAAAATCACCGCACGATATTATGGATCCATCATAATTGGCAAAATAATTGTCGATTATAATTTTGGTAATTTTGATGGTAATTCTTCGAATTTCACTTGTACAAACCGAAATGGACGTTACAAGTCCATTTAATCCCATGTATGTACTTACGTTTTTATATTCTGAAGAGCGGCAGCGTTGTTTCTAAATCAAATCACTCGAAAAGTTCCTGAAATTTGAATCACGCTTGTGAATGGGCGCAGTACAATCAAACGCCACTAACAAGGGAACATCCCTAACCCGAAAATTCAAATAAATTTGAAACTTTGTGAACAAGTAGTCCACACCCATGGATGTTTGAAAGTATTTTCTTTATCGGCCCAACCTCGTTTTAAGAGAAAGTTTAGTAGATTTTCTTAAAATAACTCGGCAATGGCTGGAGCAAGTACATCACAACTATATCAAAATAATCGTCTCATCGAGTTCTATCACATATATGAAAATAGCACCCTAGTTCAATTAAAAAAATTATGGTGTCCCTCTCATCCCTTTGATAAGGAGCGTATTCTTCGACGTTATGTATGTTACGGAGGTCTGTTATGAACAGTATAAAAATTACATTTTATTTTATGTAATATAAGTATAGAAAAAAGAAATAGGGAGAATTATGTTTTATACGTTAATATATAAGACTGAATAACATATACGAGCCTCGTTCAGCTTCAGTTGGCCCACCACAAAATTTGTAGTGTTGTTGGCATTTATCGCTCAAGGAGCAAGACCAGCCGCTAGAATGTAATATCTAAGACTAAATATGCTATGTAGAGGACTTTAGGAGAGATCTGGGTTCAACGGAGCGTGTTGTCTCATAAAAAATCGAAAATATTAAAAAAAAGTAGTTTTCTTGCATTCCATTAATAGTACTGCTAACGATGAGTATTAAGGTGCTATGGAAACAATGCTTTTTTTGTCGGAAATGACGGTGGCAGATGTTTCGATAGTAGAACAGTTAATTGATAGTGCAGTTGTTGTCAAGAATGGACAGGGCAAAGGCAACTGATGAAAAAATTCGATCAATTATCATTAATTTACACAAATCCGGAAAATCAAGCGGCGAAATCGGAATATTGTTCAGCATATCCAGATACAGTGTTCGAAATATTGTAAAATTGTACAAATCAAACGGTTCAGCTGCCCAAAAACTCCGATATGTGAAAAAGTCCAAATTAACAGACGCTGATAGACGAGCTTTGGCCAGAATTATCAAGTCTTATAGGCGTGCTAACTATGGAACGTTGAGTGTACTCTGGAGTGAGGCTGTTGGAAGACGTGTTTGTTTCATTCAGAAGCAAGAAAATTTGGCTTTGGTACTTACAAGGTAAGTTTCATGAGTTCAATCCTAAGGGACAAAAGATAATTCGTTTTTCCTTTGGCGAAGGCAAAAGAAAAGCCGTTATTGACCCTAAAGCAGAAACGAAGCAGGTTAAAATGGTCTAGAGACCATCGAAATTAGGGTATGGAGAGGTGTAATAGTGCACATTGGAGTGACGAGTTACGATGTGAAGTTTGTGTCGGTGATAACCGGAGCAGAGTTATTCGCCAGAAACATGAAACTTATCATCCTCACTGTTTTAAGCGCAAAGTTAAATTTCCATCTTCGGTAATGGTCTGGGCTTCAATGCCGGCTAGAGGAGTTGGAAAATTATACTTTATCAACGACATTGTTAACTCAGACGAATATTTAGACATCCTAGAGGAGTCTTTGTTGCCTACTTTGGAAGAGAGCAGGATTTCTGGAAATGACTTCCATTTTTCAGCAAGGCGGTGCTGCATGTCATACTTTCAAAAGATCCATGAAATGGCTTTCAGACCATGAAATACCGGTTCTTAAAGGAGTTTCTGGTAGTCCGGACCTTTCGTCCATCTATTGAGGCATATCATGACAGAGGTGGCGAGCCAATCCTGCCAGGATTGTGCAAGAACTCAAGCAAAGGCTCCAAAACATTTGAGATAATTTCACTGCACAGGAGTGTCAGGATCTAGTAAATAGTTTGCCGAAAAGAATGGAAGCAGTTATTAAAAATAAAGGTGATGTTACTCGATGGTAGAATGAGCTATATCTTAGAGCTGAAAATCACAAATTTGGGTTTTTCTTTTTTCAATCCTAATCAGTTCCAATTGTTGTACTCAGTTCCGTTATTTTTGTGCAATATATTTTCAAACTGCTATTTGCAAAATAAAAATTGAGAACCATACCTCTATTAGTTTAAATGATCTTCAATACATGCTAACAACAGAAATTTTATCGAGTGGTGCAACTGAAGCTGGACGGGGCTCGTACATGTTACATGGCATACTTCTTAAAATATAACTTATGTATATACAAATAATTATTTAATCTGTATGGTAATGTCCCTCTTCATAAAAATGCTTAAGACATAAAAAGCGGTTGCACCAAGAACACCGTATTATAGCACAGGAACTACATATGACACATCGCGATGGAACTTGAAAATCTTCTGTGAAGGCAAAATGTACAGGATTATCGAAATGATCTCAATATAACCGCATTTGCACCAGACATAACCAAATAAATCATGATATTTTGTAGAAGATAATTGGTTGTAAAATTTCCTAACAACATCTTTCCAAACACGAAATCCATAGACGTCCAATGGTTGCATCATGCCAGCAGTTTTCTTTGGTATTGTAAGGATGTTCACGTTCTTGTCGGCCGATATATGATTTCTTAAGGTAGATGGGCAATGACCAATCTAGCAATAAAACTGTTTGAAGTCCAGTATTTGGTAGGTATACCTTTACCATTACCGTAAATAATGCTGTTGTTACATAGATATTTGCTGCTCCGTATATTGATGCGGCTACTCGTGGTCCAAATGTTCTTCTTTGTTTTTTTAAAGCTACATAAATAGCGGTGATAACAAGCGTCTAGACGCGGATATTGTGGGAAGTATGGTATAGCTGTGGGTTGTCGCGAATATACACTGTACAATACTTTCAACTGCTTTCGATCCTTGTGGGGCTAACGTGTCCATTGCAAATATGATGTGAACAAATATGAATTGCATACATTCGTATGGTGGTTTCTAAAAAAACACCTGATGAATATAGATCAACTGTCAAACCTAAAGGAATTACATATGCACTTGAGTTGCAGTAGGTGTGTAATATGTATATAGAATACAATTCGATTGAAATTTTTTTTTAATACAATATATTTTAAATTATATCACCGAACGTAGCCATTTGGATACTGATATATGTAAATGTCATTCACAGCAGTGAACGTATTGCAACAATTATAATAACTTGTTCTACAAATACCCTACTTAACAATTATTGTGTAAAAAGTAATGATATATTAGGTAAAACACCACATAATAGGTTTTTGTTTTGAAACTTCGTTTTTCCAAAATAAAATCGAATGGTATGCGAAGAAGGGCTCAGTTGACGACTGGCTTCCTTTTTAAACCAGAAGCCTTTCAAAACTTAAAAAAGAAATGCAAAAAAACGATTCCTTTACCGCTTAGGCTAATATTGTGCATGGCGATACATCACCTAAACAGCGTGACGCCATCGAAGAGCGCTGAGGCCTTACAGTCTCGGCGGTAACGCTTGTATACAAGGGCTTAATTATATTTTTATGCATACATGTACATACAGATACAATTAAGATATAAAGAATTACTGAATAGTATAACAAGCACTTAAATGACGTAATTTTCCTAAAGTATTCTGAAGAAGACAAATAATTTGTCGAAGCGTAATCGCGATTTCATTTTTATACATGTCGACCTTAAACCTTTAAAAATTCGAAAAAGCCGCTATGATCCAGAAGTGAATTTAAACAAATAATAAGCACTATCACTTTTCATTTGTCAAAAATATATTTGAGGAAATTTATTGTGGATGTGTCCGAAAACATAAATGTTATTCGTTTTAGAGAGATTACAACAAATATATTTGAAATGTATACTCTGAGGGATTGATGGTAAAACCGCCGCAATTTATTTGTGTTTAAAACGAATATTCAATTTTTAATACTTTTTAACGAAACGAGTAATATCCTACATTTTCCGATATGGAATTTTTGAGTAGAAATAGCGAATAAAAGCGAAGTATTCATATATATGTTTATAGTTATTGATATTTGCTGCATGCGTACAGAGTATTTTAGAATTTTAGCTTGAAAATAGTGCTAAAATATAACAAATTGATAAAAGTTGAAAAGCTGCTATCGGTTCACAATAATTAATTTGCCCTGTAGGTAATCCTCAAAGTAAGATTAGCAGAAGAAAACGTTTCGATGCATTTTAGTATAAAAACCTTGAAATCTAAATTGATTAATTGGCGGCATTATGAATGAGTGTGCAATTCTCATTGATGCTTTAAAGTTTAATTGTTTTTACTATTTTTAAATTTTTAGTATAATTTTGGGCCCTAGTTTATAGTAACACACTTTGTATATTTTTTGCTTAGCAAGTTTATTTCTTTAGCATACACAAATCTGCATTTTTTAAAGTTGCAAAATAGCAAATAGATTGTTGTTCAGCGAACCGCTCGGAAACCTAGGGTTATTTTACTTATTGTTCAGTACTGCAGTAAAATATTGTAACGGGGGATCAAAACATTTAATGACGTCAATAAATAATTTATACATTGTAACAGTGATTGTTGATTGATTTTGAAGGAATGTTGATTAATTTCTTCAAAGCATTTCAGATTCGAAATATTTCGGGAATTTAAATGCATATATACGGATGGAAAGAAAATATTTTCGGGGCCTAATGCAGTACATATATTAAGCGCGCAGTTATCAAATCGTAACTGCGGTACTCTGTCCCTTCCATCGTCATATTCGTCAGTCCATAAGTTCAACTGCGATCGGTATTAATACAAGTCAGTCGTGACTAGTTAGTCGTACCGGGCGCTATGCTCAGATCAAAAAAAAATATTTATTCTTATAATTCACATAATATTGAAAATATAAGCGATTAAATAAACTATGAACTGAAAGTAGGGCATTACAGAATCATAAAATAAACAACTGTATTCTGTTAAAGAATCCTAGTGCTCAAAATAAAAAAGCGGCAGGTGCCAGGTTCGATTCTTTACCGAGATGAGATTTTTTCAAGTATTTAATTACGTCAGAAATTCAAGGGAAATTACCGATTTTCATAATTCACCGACGGAAGCCAAAATATTTTAATTAATTAGTGCACTTGGCATGTAAGAATTAAAAATTGTCTGTCGAAATATTGTGATACATTTGTACATAAAATTACTAGGTATCGAAAAGTGAACGTTCCTGGTAACAAGGTCCCCGTGGCGCAGTGGATGGCACGCCAAACCAACAAGTGGCAAGTGTCAGGTTCGATTCCTTACCGGGATGAGATTTTTCCAAGTATTTAATTACGTCAAAATAAATTACAGATTTTAAATGGAACAATTGTTGTAAACAACCAATAAACAACAACAAAAAATTTGCTTAATATACCAAACTAGAATTTCTAAGGCATGATTTATATCAATAAATTAAATTAATTGCTCGAAAATGTCCTCATCTGTTTTGTTGAGTCTGTAGTAAAAATTCCTGTCATACATTTGAAAGCATGTTCGCGGTATTATACCGTTTACAGCAGGGATAGTTTTTTGACGAAGTTCGTCTAAGTTACGAGCTTGTTGAGACGAACCGCACATCAACATAGCTGGAAGATGACTAAACTGAATCATCATAAGCATGTGGATTAATAGATCTCTGTCTGGCGCCTAGTGAAATCACGCATAACTCACATATTTATAAACAACAGTGCCTGCAAAAATACATGCAGTTAAAGCTTGGATCGTCCATTGCGGTATAGTAATGTCTCTGTTTGAACGGCTACTTGCAAGAAAGTATTTTTTTTGCACATTCGCTGTCTAAAATTGATGGATCAGGCTAATTTAAAACGAGCATTTTCGTGTATCAAGTTTTTTGTCAATTTGGAAATTGTTTACAATGTACTGTGATTTACATTGACAATGTCGGTATTTTAAAGTGTGTGTGATAGTCCTGGTTTTACAAATATTTAACTTATTACTAATTTTAATTTGTTACTTCAAATGCTTCCAGCATACAGTATCTGCATTCTTGTATTTTGACATAATTCTTGCTGTTTTTAAATTTGAAGTTTGTTGCCTGAGGATGAGCTTGTTTCGAAACCGGTAGCGCTGATAGATATTACTAAACAAACTTTGTGAGTAATAGACCACTTTTATTGACTCCAATTGTTTACAATTTGGTTATACCCCATACGATTTCAAATAAACATGTTAACGAATCTTTAAAGCTACCACTTATCCACCATTCACAGACGCGTTTCTTTGTCTATGGCTCCTCAGTGGGTTTTGTGGAATGTACTGACAATTTGTAGTTCGACAAAGACGTGGAATGAGAATATCTTAATTAGATATTTCTCATGAGCACGTATTAAGAAAGTGTTAACGCATTTAACTAAATAATTCGTTTAGAAACACAGTTTTGAAAACCGGTAAATCCTACTTAAAATCGTTATGTTTTAGATGAACTTATTGCGCATGCATAGTATAAGATCACTGCAAAATTAATACTTTTCAACCACATTAATTTCGTTTACACGTATAACTTCAACATTGATTTTCCCCTCTCGTTTTCGAATCTGCCAAATTATATTAAGACGATCTATCTTCCGGTGCTTTATCGATGATTTCGCGGCGCGTCTTACATCAAACGAAAATTTATCAAAAAAAGCAATAGCACGCGAGAAAGGGAAAAAGGAAATCTCATCACAGGTTCTGTCTGCCGAAAGCATATTGCGCCGATATTCAAATTATTTCTTGAACGCCCTTCGGCGAACAACGATATTACTTTTGTAATGTTTTCGTCGAGCGCAAATTGCACGAAAAAAATTTATTGACATGAGCATAACGTAATCGACTTTCGACGAAGTGTGAAAAGTAAAAAAAGCGGAAAATATTACCGTAGCCGTGGCGTGTGCGTCGTTTTCCAAAAATGTCCCGATATAGGGGACAAATAAAATATCGTAAAGGCTCTAGATCAAATAAATAAAATATTCGACGAAGGAGGCGAAATACTTTAATATTAACAAAGCAAAATGTCAAGAGCTCTCGGCATAAATGTTTCTATAGATTCTTGGAATGATTTAGGTGGAATGAACTACAGAAATAAAACATTTCTGTTAGCGTTTTCGTGCGTTTCATTTTTATAAATAACACAATCTTCTGCCCTATATTGATACTGATTTCTCTGAAAACTATAAAAAAAAACAACTTGCGTATTAAATTTTCAAAGACAAATAAATAAGAAAACATTTTGCAATGATGAAATAGCTCGACTTTCTCTGTGGTTAAAATGCGATCTTTTGATTATATAGGAATAATGGATGAATGTATTGGGACGTTACCAACGATATACACAAGGCCCGCGCGCTATTACGTCAGCAGGCTGTGACGTATTTTGAAGTACACCGTCGATCAGCCATAAACGTGTTTACACGTTCAGACCGTCCCTGCGTTCTGAATTGGTTTATCCAAATTATATTGGTTTTATTTTAAAAAATACCGTGTAATGATATTTCCGTACTTTGTTAGTGATACCTGTAATGTTTTTCTAGTGTTGAATAAGCGATAAAACCTTTTCTGAAACGAAAAAAGCGGGATAACCTGAAAATTATGGCGTCGGCTGTTTTCATACGTTCAGATCGTTTTCTGCGTTTGAATTGATTTATCCGAATTATATTGGTATTATTTTAAAAAATACTATGTGGTGATATTTCCGTACTTTGTTGGCGATACCTGTAATGTTTTTCTAGTGTTGTATAAGCGATAAAACCTCTTCTGAAACGATAAAAACAAGGTAATCTAACCTAACATAGCGTCGGCTGTTTTGTATGTTTTATTTGTGAGTTACGCTTTGTAAATAAAAGAAGATATTATTTATTTTTCAACAGCTACAAATTCAAGGACCGATGAAACTATAACTGTAAGTTTAAAATGTCCTAAGCTTAAGAAAGATGCTATTCCAACTCAATTTCCTAACTGTCAGTTGTATTTGACAAAAAACATGAAGATTTTATTGTTCAAATAGTTTTATATTCTTACGTTATATTTAACAAAATTATTTTTGTACACGAAGAGATGTTTCTAAATGTATGTAATAAACGTTCCGTTTTACTACAATATATTTTAAATTACATCACCGAACGTAGCCATTTTAGTCGGTTAAATATCAACGACAAATACATCTTTCACGAAAACGGTGCTCGGTTACGTGTTTGGTTTTTTGCTTTGAAACTTCGTTTTTCCAAAATAAAATCGAATGGTATCAGTTGACGACTAGCATTCTCTTTAAACCGGAAGCCCTTCAAAATTTGAAAAAGAAATGCAAGAAAACGATTCCTTCACATCACCAACCCTGCGTGACGTCATCGAAGAGCGTTGAGCCTTCTAGTTTCGGTGGTAACGATTGAGACCCCTAATTTTTTATTGAAACAATAGCTGAATATAATGAATAATTACGTTGATATACGAAGGTAGTTCCCAGTGACTACCACCTGTTCCCTAAGTTGAAAGAACATTTGACATGGGCATACAAAAACTGTCACAGCGTCTACAAAAGTACATTGACCGAAATGGAGATTATGTAGAAAAATATATAAATGTTCAAACTTTAAAATGATGTATATATTATAGAAAATAAACGGATTTTTGTATTCTAAAAAAATTGGAGACCTTATTTTTGGGACTACCCTCGTAGTATTTAAATATTTTATTTGGGTTCAAAAATATTCACGAAACTGGATTGAAGAGAATATATTGAATTGCCAATTCCATCACTGGATTGAAATTCTCTGGACTATTTCGTTGGTGGTCAGTTAATGATATAGTTATATTCATAAAACCTAACCTTAAACGTTAGAACAGTTTAAAGTTCGAATTCAGTTGGTAGTGAAGAGATATCTTATCAATAAAACAGAACATTGTCGGGTATTTTGTATCTAAAAAAATTGGAGAATGTTCTTTTTTGAAACTAATATAGAGGGCGAGTCACCTCCCTGATCTAGGAAGGTTTCGCTTTTCTGAATAGAGAATTTTCTTCTTTTTGTTGTTATGAGGTCTAGTTGTTATCCTTCTCATTATGAGTCCATGATTTAAAATTATGTTAAACGTATAGGGTGTCTCATAATTTTCTAGCCATCCAAAATTGTGTTTTTTAAACGTAACATGAACATTATTCAATTTTTGCAATCCTCGATAAATTCGGAGACAAAGAGTAATAAGATTCTATTGTCTTAGAATTAAGGCTTTCAGAGTTACTAGTATTTTTTTGACATGCCGGCATTTACACAACCCGTTAGTTCTTCGAAAATGCGCATTAGCGAGATATGATTTTGGTAGCTAGATTAGGTGTAGGACCTAATGCAGTACTAAAATAATAATAATCGTTTATTCTATAATGCAACAGCGTATAATACTTAAAAAAAGAAAAAAAGAACAGGATGACAAACACTTACTGTATAGGTAAAATTACCATGTAGAAATAAAAATTAAAATTAAACAATACATGGGGCATTAAAAAACAAATTTTAAAATGTTTGATGGACTAAATACTCTTTCAATTTATTTTTACATATACGGTCTGTCCCAGGATTGATGTTACAAGATGTGCGATGGACTAAAAATTTTTGAATGTTATTCTAAGATTGTGGGATTAAGTTCTGCTTGGTATGAATCGACTTTTAAGAATATTTTTAGTTTTTGCAAAACAAGTCGGCCGTGACAGTGAAGCGAAAACAATTTTCTGTTCAGGTAACATACACTTTTTCTTCATGATACGTTAAAATGTTACTAAGAAAAGTTGTTTAGAATGAGAAATTATGGCTCTATACAACATTATAGGAAGAGTTACCTACTTTTATTAAACCGTACTTTTTTTAGATTAAACAAAATAAATTGTATGTATTGTTATGTTCGACGTTGTATCTACGACAACAACAACTTCTCTCAGTTGTCACTTCTGTACTGACTAAATGTCAGGCTGTCCACTCGTTGGTAACTAAATATCCCGCTTGCGGGGAAAATTGGAAATTTCTTCGTTGCCATCCCCCCTCAGCTAACCGTCCTTCGAGCGAGGACATTATATATAAAGTATAAGTCCAGATAATGACGAGTGTGGGGTAGCATGGACAAATCTACTCGTTAGTTAATTTTTCTATTCACTTATTCCGTCCAAATTAATGTAGAAATCGTCTGGAATAAGCAACAGCATAAATTGAAAGGTACAACAAATAATATTTCATCAATCAAATCTTTATCTGAAAGGTTTCTGTAAATTAGCAGTGGATTTTCTCATTTAAAGCTTGTTGGTGACAGTTTGGATCACAGAATCATCAACATACAACCTCCTGGTTAAGTCACTGCATTCGTTCTCGTATGCTGTTTGCAGAAATAATATAATTTGATCGAAAGTCATCGAAAAGTTTTTATTTGGGTTAAATTGTCAAAATTGGCTGCGAAATAAAACAATCGCCGGTCTTTCGCGATTTAAAATAAAAGAAAGATGAACGACGCCATAATTTTTCATCAATCTTTATTCGGCCTTGGTTGAATCAAAGTGTGTCTTAAATCCAATCCCAATATAAGAGTTCGTTTGTGTATTCGAAGTCTTTATTTGAAGAGAAAAAGGTTAAATCTCCAGAACAGTGTGTGGGTATATAAACAGAGGGTTTATAAAGGTTAGTTACTTTTCAAATCTTAAAATTCGTTAATTTCATTTTACTGAGTTGAAAATTCATTCTAAAATTGCCGTAAGGGTATCCAGGGGTACCCCTGAACCTACAAGAATCGTTTATTCAAATTAAATTAGAAAATTTAACAAAATATAAGAAAAACCCCCGAGAAAGATATTTCAGCATTTACTCACAAATTACATTTACAAAACGTAATAATATCATTGATCTACAATAAATTTATTAAAAGTAACTGCCAGCGTTATCTGCGATGTCTGAATTCGCGTGAAATAAAGAAAACAATAGGAGGCCAGGAAAATAAAATCGTTGACTAATCTTAAGTACTGTCAGATTACAATTTGTAGTATCCGTTAGTTCAAATTTCAATTAATGCTAGATTATGTTAACGTTACAGCAGAGAATTTACGTTGTTTAGTGTTATGGGCTCGGACAAATTGCACTAAGGTAAGTGGTGCAGCAGTTTAACGAGAGATTTCCCGACACCAACCTTACATGTATGACTGCCATGCGAATAGATAAGAAATTTCTTGCAACTGGCAGCGTTGTTAACGTAAAGAAAGTAAAGAAGAAACATGACGAAAACGATGCCGCAACTATTGTTGCTCTTGATTCGATGGAAGAACATTCTAGACTATCATTGAGGGAACGTTCACGTAATGTTAATATTAGTAAATCGGAATTACAAAGAATTTATAAAGCAAACAAGGTAAAGCCATTCAAACCGAAATTTGTGCACACTATCGAAGAAGGTGATGAAGGCCGTAGATTATTATTTTGTCTTACCCTCGGGGAGAAATTGAAGAACGAAATTTTTATAAAAACATTGTATTTTCAGACGAATCAACTTTTAGTACAAATGGCGTTGTTTCCTCTCAAAATTGTCGGTATTGGTCTACGGAAAATCCAAACTTTCGAATCAATTGTAGACGACAGTATTACCAAAAAATGAATGTATGGTGTGCCGTTTCATATCGTTTTGGCATTATTGGACCTTTCTTCATAGAGGGGCGGTTAAATCATAATCTTTATGTACAGCTACTTGAAAGATTCAGGGAAGAGTACTTACATGACTTGCCGCTGACAGAAAGACAAGTAATATATTTCCAACACGACGGATGCTCTGCACATTCGACAGCACGCGTAGCTGAATGGATAAATTTGGTGTTTGGAGAAAAGTGGATAGGTAGAAATGGTCTGATTGAGTGGCCTCCAACATCGCCCGACCTCACACTATTAGATTTTTTTTTATGGGGTCGCCTCAAACAACTGGTTTACTCCCAACCAATACCCAACAGTAGAGAAATACTAAAAGAAAGGATAAGAAACGGCGTACAGCAAATACACATCGAGGAAATTCCTAACAGTTTCAGAGAATTCAGACATCGCATAGAAAAGTGTGTACAAAATGGCAGCAGTTATTTGGAATAAATTATTTATTATTACATTATGTACAACAATGTTATTACGTTTTGTAAATGTCATTTGTGAGTAAATACATACAATTTATTTTGTTTAATCTAAAAAAATGGCGGTTTAATAAAAGTAGGTAAATTTTCCTGAAATTTTGTATAGCGCCATGATTTCTCATTCTGAATAACTTTTCTTAGTAACATTTTGACGTATCATGAATAAAAAGAGTATGTTACCTGAAAAGAAAATAGTTTTCACTTCACTGGTACGGCCGAATTGTTTTGCAAAAACTGAAAATATCTATTCATACTAAGCAGAACTTAATCCCACAATCTTAGAATAACATTCAAAAATTTTTAGTCCATCGCACCTCTTGTAACATCAATCCTGGGACAGACTGTATATGACAACAGACATCTGGTTTAGCGACTGCGGTAAATGGTTAAAAACTAATACATTGCCAGATGGCTTGTCTTTGTACTTTGGTGCTTGGGGAGGCAACATGTGACAATAAATTTTTCCTGTGGTTTCTAACGAAAAGTGCGATATTGGTTAAATGAGCAAAGATTTAGCGATTTTTCCGCTGACCACAATGGTGTTGCGAAAAAACCTATTCCACATAGCATTTCAGCGCTAACTTCAATTGTTTATATTTTTGAAATTGTATATTTTTCAATTACTCGATAGAAAATGAACTTCTGCGTGAAATATCCTTACAGTACTGTAGCCCTATAATGAAAAACGAAAGAGATACGATGAAATTCATATTGGACAATTGAAACTGTAACAACTTCATTATTAGAGTAGCTATTGGGAAGAATATGTAATTTATTCCACCCAATAAAATTGTGTAATCAAAGAAAAAATTGTATTTCATCGTATTTCAGCGTTTGGTTATATTTTTATCAAAACACCGTGTATATTTTTTCACAAATCGATGGAGAGTGACATTTCAAATAAATTACTCTTATAACGCCAAGGCCCCAAAATGAGAGACAAAAGAGGTTTGATAGACTTTAAGATGAAAGATGTAAAATATAAATCAAAGCAAGCAAGCGTTGCTTTTCTTGACCCTTTGCAGCATTGCAATCGATTAGAGACTTTATTAGTGGAAATAATTGCATTTTGCCTCCGTTTTTTTCATTTTTTTTTTGCTTTTGTGGAGGAAAAATGCTATTATTTTCATTTTATTGGACGGAATAAATTACTTCGACTATCTCAATAGCTGCTCTAATAATGAAGTTATTACAGTTTCAATTGTCCAATATAAATTTCATCGTATCTCTTTTGTTTTTTATTTTAGGGTTATAGTACTATAAGGATATTTTACGCAGAATTTCATTTTCTATCGAGTAATTGAAAAATATACAGGATGTTCAATTTATAAGAAGAAACAATTCAAGCTAGCGCTGAAATGCTATGCGCAATTATTTCTTTCTCAACGCCATTGTGATTAGCGGAAAAATCACTATATCTTTGCTAATTAAACTAATATCGCAGCAACAATAATAACAAAGTTAACAATAGTGTCTCGATAACTTTGAACAACCTGTATAGAAGGATGATGGGGTAAGTATATTAGTGTGAGATTCTAAAAATGCAATAAGATGTTCTATTTATTTTCGATAGCAACGAATTTATGAGACGCCCTATATGTCTTGATGCAATTTTAAACTACCCCGGAATTGGACCTTATAAGATAAAAATCGATTTAAAAAATTTTCATCTACAAATGCAGGATTTTCCTAACCCGTGGAGATGACTCACCTTATTATTAAACACTTCATTTTCACATCGCTTTAATTACTACGTACGTGTTAATACGTCACAATTGAGAAAACTGATTACCCCTGTTAGAAATCAGTACACATCATTAAGTAGCCAAAAAGGTCTACAAAAACGTATGCAACATTATTTTCTGTAACAATTTAGCAAATATATTTAGTTAATTATTGTGCATTTGAATTTTGGTTTAAAGTAAATTACCTTTAAATTTTAATCAATTATGTTGTATAGTTTATTGCTGGTGAAAGTGGTGCTTTTCCACATTATCTAAAGACCTAAAGTTTCACATATTCTGTCTCTCTTCTTTGTAAAACAAAGATCTAAAGCGCCATTTACACGGTCATTTTTTGCTTCATTTCTTGATCGTGTAATATTTACTGGCATATAGAAGCAATAGCTGAGTCATCTCTTTTAATTCTCGACAAATTATTTGAGTTTAGGTCTTAACAAGTGCCTTGCAAACTATAACAAGAAAATCTATAATATGTATGTCCCACTCTTATCCGTTTGTATTTAAAGCTGCTTCATTGCAACTTACACCTCATTACCAATTCCCTTAATCTTTGATTCGACATCTTCTTCCTCATAGCAGGGCAGGCTGACGCCTCTGGGCCCTATTGTCGACTGTTGGTTCAATCCTGGTGATTTGTGGAAAAATCTATCTTTCTTAAGATGATAGGGTTCTGGCTAGTCTCTTCTGAGTCCATTTCGTCGGTGGATCCTCACTCTCGGCGGAGGTCGGTCCAGTGCTACGACCTCCCGCACCAAGGGGTGGTTAGAGAGTGTGGCTCTCCCCCACGTCTTCGTCCAGAGGCTTTCCAGAAAGGCGGCAAGGGAAGGAATGCCAAAGTCCTCTCGTATGCGATCGTTTCTAACGAAACGCGGAGCTCCAACAATTGTTCTTAATATTTTATTCTGCTCGGTTTCCAGTTTTCTATTGTGCGATCCGGCTGCGGTGGACCACACGGTAGAGGCGTACGTCAGCTGGGGGTGGAGGGTGGACTTGTAAATCAGTAGCTTTCTTTTAATGTCCAACCCACTAATTAGCGGCATGAGCAGTCCCTTTGTATTTAGGTATTTCCCAATAATTCCGTTGATATGTTCCCTCCAGGTCAGGCGCTTATCCAGTGCGAGTCCCAGATATTTGACGGATGTTGACCACGGTATTATAGCTTGTCCGATCCTGTGATGTTCAGGAGCGTCGCGAAACTTGTATGTGAAGCGGATTGCCTCACATTTATCTTCGTTGATTCGCAGTTGCCACTTGGCGAACCATTCGGTGGCTTGGTCTATAGCTGTTTGAAGCCGTCTAGTCAACAGTCTCTCGTCCCTGCAGCTGGAGAAGAGCGCCGTATCGTCCGCGTACATAGCGATCTCGATTGCAGGCGTTTGCGGCACATCGTGCGTGAAAAGAAGGTACAGATCCGGCGCGAGTAAGGAACCTTGGGGTACGCCGGCATGAATGGGTCTCACAGTCGACGGGGCATCACCCTTAATCTTCTATTACTTTTCCAGTACTCTTTTATACATTTTCATAATGCAATGCTGTCGGCCAATCATATTCTCTGTCAGTAAAAATGATATAAATATGTTCACTGGAATAATTCTTTTGCGGTGAAATTATCTATTGCCTAATCTAACAATCTCAATTTTGTTTTGATGAGTGGCAACGCCTTCCCATCAAGGATGAAGAAATGTTTTATTGAAAGCTATTGCCCAAAGAGTGAGACAAGTATTTCCCCTAGGTTATGGTAGTTTTAGCTCAATTTAATAGAAAGTTTACTTACTCCTTTCATTGCAATTGTGTGCAATTAGCAAATATAATTTAATTAAGGTCCACGACTTTCTTCAAATAAGTTAGATATTTACTTTGATAATTCATTGGTCAAACAAATAAAATAAAAAGGGGGTGATTGAATATATGTAGGTAATGCACGGAAGCACATTGCTACAACAAAACCCCTTTGTTATGTTCCTAATTAATTAAACTAATATGGACGAAAATTATTTCTAGAGCTTCATCAATCAAGTACATTGCCATGTTCCTACATGGGAGCAGACTATATAAACAGTAACTTCAGTTTTATTAGATGTATATATGTGTATACATGCGTTCAGTAGACACATGCATATGGTATGTATCCACTGAAGTCGTGGTTAGGTTAATATTTCACCCTCGGCAACAGTTAAATGTTTCTAGTAAAGTAAATGTAAACAGCGTAGAGGCGTATACACCATGCAGCTAGTTTCGGTCACGTCGTAACGTAACGCTTCACCATTTTCCACCCCACACCCATAAACGCCATATGCACGCCACATATGCACTGGTCGATAAAATTGTTGACATTTAATTAATCCTTCGTATGCCTTGATTGAGTTCGAGGTTAGGTTGTGCTGCGCTGGAAATCCTAACCGGTTAGGCTACGTGAGGCATATGCTGCTAGATACGCGCCCGTTGAAATTTAATCTAATCATGTAAATTAGGTCTTCTTAGAAACGGTTTTAATTGATTAAGTAGACTTAATCTTGAAGTTGGTTAGATACTGATTCATTGTCGCAGTCTAGAAATTATTGCAAAATGCTGTGGTGTCACTAAGCTCCTTAAAACAATCTATAATGACTAACAAGGAAAGGTATCCAAGCCGCACTTTCAGAATATAATGAAACTTGGGTGGTTTGTAGAGCGTACAGGACTGACAAACGGTTTTCAAGGGTGAAATCGGGTTTCCAAAATTAGGGATTTCTGTATTTTTCGTTAATTATTTCCTATTTAGATGTTCATAGAAATTGTGGATACATTTAGCTTTTTAAAAACAGCCATAAATTTGAAGACGCAATATACACCTACCTATATTTCTATTGCAAATAAGACAATTACTAAGAATGGTTTATAGTTTACATTTTTTTATTACAATGACATTTTTAAATTACACAATCTCTATGGCGCGATCGATCATGCCGTCATGTGACTGATCGTGCCATGTATTACATACACACAGTGGTGTGATGATTGATCCAGGTTAGTGATAAGCAAAATAATAAAGTCATACGGGAGTGATTAATATTAATCACTCCCGATATTATTTATTGTCACATATTTAGATTATTTAACTTGTATAATTATATAAATAAGCAATATCCGTTTGCTTGTCAGACCAATCAAAAATTACATGGTATCCATAAACTCGTTGAATATTATACAATTACTAATTATAACATATGGTTATCGAGGAGGAGTACGACACCCAAGCAGGAAAGAGCATGAATTTCACGACGCTATAAAAATACAATAAATTAATGTATAAAGGACACATCTTTTGAATTTGAAACAACATATTCTAATCCATAGACTAGAATATTTGGATGAATATAGCCCAGATAATAATAATAATAATAATATATGTGGTCCTGTATACATCAAATGTGTAGGACATGCCATAGAATTAGTCTACAACTACATAACATAGATAAAAAACATAGAATTACTCGCAGGAATCTGCGCTACAGACATCAAAATATTCCTCAATAGAGTATACGCATGTCTGCTTTTATGTTACGTTTAAATAAGTTAACGCTAGAAATAAGTTGAAACTTCTGAGGCAATGCGTTAAGCAGCTTCAAACCCAGATCGCTAGGTCAATTTGTAGTCAAATTTATATTATATTTAGGTAAATGAGAGTTTTGTTTAAATCTGGTGATGAAAATCACTGTGCCACGGAAAATGTTGTCGGTTTTTGTAATTACTTAAGAGCTCATGTATGTGTATTGCCGGCATGGATAGAATATTCCACATTTTAAAGTAAGGTCTACATGACTCTCTATTATTGATTTCAGCAATACATCGTACGATACGCTTTTGTGTCAGAAACACGTTTCTACTGGCAGGTGATGATCCCCAAACAGTTATGCCATGAGTTAATTTGCTATGAATATTAGTGCAGTAAAACGACAGCAAAGAATTAAAGTTAATAACCGATTTTAAAGCACGAATTTGATAGCAACTTGTGTTCAACTGGCCAACTAGCTTTTCGCAGTGAGCGATCTAAGAAAGCGTCTCGTCGGTATGTTTACCTAAAAATTTTAATTCGGTAACGTTTTATCCTTTTGTTTTGTAAATTGTAATCTGTTTTGTTCTGCACTGTGTGAAAAATCATATATTTGGTTTTGCCGTTATTTAAAAATAATTTGTTGTCTGAAAAGCATGCAACCATATTTGGCAGAAGTATGCTTACTTTATTTTTCGTGTGTTTTATGTTTGGATTTAGATACTATGGCGCTAGTATCGTCGGTATACATAATTACTTTATAGTCCAAGAAAAAGGGCACAATGCCTAATCTCGACCAATTGGATTCTACCACGCAGATACGACTCGAACCATTGGGCCAACACACCTCGAATTCCATACCAACTTAGTTTTGTTATTAAAATGTAATCGACGCAATCAAAAGCGCGACTTAAATCGCAGAAAATTCCTAATGGAAGTTCACCAGAATCCAAACCTGTTATTACATGTTCATAAAGTGCATGAATTGCAGTTAATGTAGAATAGTTTGCCCGATAGCCGTGTTGTTGTTTTGTTAAAAGATTGTGTTTACTCAAATGTGAAAGTAATCGATCTAATATGGCGTATTCAAAAAGTTTGGAAAAACTTGGTCCAATTGTCAAAGGACGATAATTAGCGATATCTGATTTTGAGGTTTTTTTGTGTAATGGCATAACGCGCGATACTTTCAACTTCTCCGGAAATTCCCCCCACCTCAAATGATAAATTGATTCAATAGGTTCAACAGGTTTGAGTAATGTTTCCGAAACCTTCCTAATCAACTTGCATGGTACCACATCTGGGCCCGCGGATAGTTTGTTTTTCATTTTGTTAAAGGGACTTCTAACTTCAAATTCACTAAAAGGCATAGCACACATACTTTGCGAGATGTTAATGCCATTATTGTGAGTTTGATGGTTGTTGTTGGTAATCATCGAAATAACCTTACGAATAGATTCAATAAAATATTCGTTGAAAGTTTCAGGAATATCACAAGGATCGTTTACTAGTTTTCCATCATTATTTAGGATTTCATAAATTTTTGTCTTGCCTGATAATTCAATCATAATATTCCAAGCTGTATTTCCCTGATTTGTTGATGAACTTATTTTGGTTGTAAAATGATTACGTTTGGTAGTTTGTAAAAGTTGAATATGTTTGTTTACTTGTTGTAGATACAAGTTATTTAAAACTGGATATCGCTTTTGCAAAATATACAATTTTTTACCTTTTCACTAGAAAGCCTTACCTCAGTTGTAACCCAACCCCGACTACTTTTGTAACTCGTTTGTTGTAATGGAAAACAAACTTCAAAGCACTCCATAAAACTATTATAAAAACACTCGAATTCGTCATTTATGTTGTTACACACATATACAGGTCTTGTAAAGTGAATACATTCAACAAAAAATAGCGAGTTACCCGCTCCCTCTCAGCAATTGGAGATCACAAGTTAATTACGCTGTCGCAACCTCTCCTGCTCATGCGTAAATATGTACGCTCTTGCTTGCTCGGACTAACGTCCGCACCTTTTCCTGTACGCATTCGCTTTACAAGATCTGTACATCGTCCCAGGATACTTGGTCTAATATTTTTGCAAAGTGCATAACATTATTGTCATTAAAATTTATATAATACTCCAGAAAAGGATGAAGAAGCATTACCGGGAGATATTAAAGAAATGATACAATAAAAATTGGAGGAAATCTGTACCAGCGATGCAGAAGGTGGTTTTATTAGTTTAGAATATAAACGGAAAGCAGTTAAATATTGGCGGAGTGGGAAGAAACGAAGGTTGCTATAAGAAAGTGTACAAAATCGCTTCAAAAAGTGAAATTCCAACAACAATTATATAGATGGGAGGAGTCATTTCAAAAAGGAGATGCAAGAGAGGATAAGTTATTGACAATTTCTGACTATGCAGTTAATAAGTTTGCAGCTAGTTTAGAAATGAATTGTTCGCGACTTGTATTTACGACGATGGGTTGTAGAGACAAACAAAGAGGTGCAGGTCGGTCGTACGGAATTAATTATGGGAACTAAATAATCTAAAGTAGGTAATATCGAGAGAGATTATTTTAACATCATACGATTTTATTATTTTGCTTATCACTGTCCTGGATCAATCATCACTCCACTGTCGCGATCAGTCACATGGCGGCATAATCGGTCGTGCCATATAGATTGTATAATTTAAAAATGTAATTGGTCAGTAATAAATGAATATCAAAATATCGTTAGTAATTGTCTTATTTGCAGTAGAAATATAGATAGGTGTATAGTTCGTCTTCAAATTTATGGCTATTTTTAAAAAGCTAAACACCTAAATGTATCGATAATTTTTATAAACATCTAATAGGAAATAATTAACGAAAAACGGAGAAACCCCTGATTTTGAAAACCCGATTTCACGCTCCAAAACCGTTTCTCAGCCGAAACGAAAACTAGTATTTTACATAGTCCTATAAGATCCACAAGCCACCCAAGATTCATTAAATTCTGAAAGTGCGGGTTGGGCACCTTTTCTTGTAAGTTTACACATAATAATTCACAATTCCGCCGAATAACAAACATTGGATCTAGCTGCTTTCCAAGCCTTTTTGAAATATAACATGCAACAACAAAACATAGTTAATTATTGAAACATGATAACTTCGCAAACTGGTAGTAGTTACTTTTGTGAGAGCAGAAATCTATGGTTTATGCTCGTATCAGATGAAACTGTATTCAAACGGCACACATATATCTGTTTAATAAAGTTACACAAACTTTCATTTCCTCCTATTTGGTGAACATTTAAACTGCATTAGCATCAAGCAGTCCCATTTAGCAGTTTGTGTTTTATTATGCAATGTTGTATCCTTCTCGTTATCAAGCTGACCTCATTTAATAGGTTAGTTAAATATCTTTTTGGGGCGAAACAAAAAAATGTTTTAAGTAAAACTTGTTTGCCCTTTAATTCTGCTTGAATGCATATAGGATTTTCCAATATACAACGTGTCCCACTAAGAGTGGGGACCGGTGATATCTTGGAAACTACGATAGCTATAGTGATGGGAAAAAAAGTTTCATAATTAAAGTGACAAAGTGAAATTTAATTAAAATATTTTTAAATTCCAAACATGAGCGTTAGGGGGCGCGGTTGCTAGGGTCAACAGTGAAATTTAAAAAAGTAGTAAATTTTAAATTAGTCGGTAAAAGTTCCAGGATTAACTATGATTTTAAATACATATTACTAAAAGCTTAGCTAATTACGCATCACTTTGGTTACAGACATTTTGTCATATTGTGAATAATAACTGTAGCAGGCGGCCGAGTCATGTAAAACTATACTTGCTATAACTTGTAGTTTTTACTCGAATTAAAGAAATGTGGACTTGTTTCAACGGGCATTTAGTGCTGTTTTTGACACTGCAGTTTGTGCCACCCGTTAATGTTCAAGAAATGTACTAGATGGCGTTATTCTCAACTGTAGGAGTTTTTCTCAATTATCTTAAAAAAATCAAATGTAACAATATGTGTTTCTTATGTTGTGTTAGAAGAGTTTTGACAGACTAAAGTAGTAGCGAAAACCACATAGTGACATATTTTTTCTTTTTCCAGATAATAACGAAAACAGCCCATTATCAGTAATAATTTCCCTATCAGTTATAAATACCTACTTAGTAATATCGAAACCTATCTTAGTTAGCCACAAAACAAAGGAATGATAACTTTTACTCCTTTACACACAAAATTGTATCGGTATTAGTTTAATATGACGGTTTGTTTTTGATCACTTTTCAAATAAAGGCAACAAAACCTACATAGTATGATTTAAATACAACAGCAGAATTTAGCATGCTATGGAAACAATTATTTATTTGACAATCGTGACAAGTACATAGAATTTTACTGCGCACTGGCCCTTAATGATTGCTTCTTAGCCGTTGAATGATAAAAAATGAAGATGCTGTCTTCCTACCCTGCGTGTTGTGAACTGATGAAGTTACTTTTGTTAATGATGGGCAGGTAAATTTGCATAATATACATTACTGGTCCAGAGAAAATCCTCATTGGATGAGGAAGGTTGATCATCAACATAGGTGGAGTAATAAATGTTTGGTGTGGCATTTTATGTTATAAAGTTATTGGACCATTTATTTTTGAAGGCAACGTAAACAGCGAAACATACTTAAACATTTTACGTAGCGAATTACCAATACATTTAGAAGATGTTTCGTTGAAAACTCGAAAAACACGGTGGCTTCAGCATGACGGCTGTCCAGCTCATTATTTACGAATCGTTCGTTACTATCTTCATAATACGTTTCCATATCAGTGGATTGAAAGAGAATCTATTTTTCCATGGCCAGTTAAATCCCCAGACCTGACCGTTTGACTTTTATTAACGGGGAAGGGTAAAAGATTTGGTTTACCAAACACGTCCTACAACGAGAGCTGATTCAACCGACTCATAATGCTATCGCCAGCCTACTAAGAGTAGAAATCGAAGCAGCCGTTATTACCACTCGTCGTAGTCTAAATCTGCGTATAAATAATGACAGCAAACAGTTTAGCCATTTAAAATAAATTTAAGGTATTGTTTATTTTCATTTCAAATAACACTATATTATGTACTGTTGGTACTGTCTTGGTTTTGCATTGTTGTAATTTATTTGTTTATTTTGCGACTGCTACATTTTGTTATTTAAAATTTACTGTTGCCCCTAGCAACCGCGCCCCCTAGCGGTCATCTTTGGAACTTTTATTTTCACCAAGTTTCCCTTTGCCATTTTAGTTATGAAAAAAATGTTCCCATCACTGTAGCTACTGTAGTTTCCAAGATATCGCAGGTCCCCACTCTTAGTGGGACACGCTATATATAGTGTTCTTAAAGGAAATACCACCATACCCTTAGTTATATCCAACAACAACGTTTTATTATTAAGTTATATGTTGTAAGTAATTATGTTTCTTCCTTAAATAATACTATAACGCTTGAGCATATTCCTTTAGGTCGGGACCGTAATCACTTTATAATTTGGCTGCGCAATTAGATTGGACCAAACGTCAACAACCTGCGGCTGCGGAGCCGCATGCGGTTCTTTTAATGCATAATTTAGACTCTTTTTAAGTAAAACAAACTTAGGGACCTCATTGTGTAATCGATACCTTTCCTACCATTAGGTGTAAAGGTAAATACTTATTCAGTTTTTATGCACTCATTTTCTCCGGTCTTTTCTGTCCTTTGCCGACTTATTTACTTCGTTCCAGCCCATGTGTCTTTCTTCCAGTATATCCTTTATTGCACTATTCCACGTTTTCTTGGGTCTCCTTGTTCTTTTCGTCATCGGTCTCGCCTCTCATATAGCTTTCACAGGTCTTTCTTTTTCCTTTCTTATTAAACGACCAAACCATTTCAGCTGCTGTTTCCCGATCGTCTTTGTTATTTCGTCATTTTTTGTTTCCCTTTCCTTTTTTACTCTTCTTAAATATTCTTCCTCCACCGCCTGAGGTTTACTTTTTAAACTGTTATTTAGTACCTAGCTTTCACGCTCATATATTAGCAGCCGCTGAAACACTGTTTTAAATATAGTCATTTTTGTGCCCCTACTTATTACCTTCTTGCTAATAAATGTCTTGTTGAGAGCGTGCTATACTTTTGCTGCGCTGTTTATTATTTCATTTATTTCTTCCATTCTTCCGTTGCTTTGAATTGCTACTTCCAGGTACTTAAAACAATCTACTTGCTCCAGAGTATTTCCTTCGAGCTTTATATTTATTTTCACCTTTTCCTTTCCCAGCGCTATCACTTTTGTTTTGCTTGCATTTATCTTCATATTTCTTTTGCTCAATTCCTCTTGCCATATTTTAAAATTTTTTCTCAGTTGAGACTCACTCTCCCCCGATCATCGGTAAAAGCGCACTTCGCTAGTTTAAATTAGTTACCTTTGCATTAAGTTCTTTTAAGATATCGTTCACTATTATTATAAACAAAATCAGGCTCAGTACTCCTCCTTGCTTTAATCTTTCATTAACTGTAAACCGTTCTGATTGCAAGTTGCTTGTTCTTACATAATTTGTGCTGTTTTAGCACATACTTTCAATTCCCCTCTGCAATTTATCATCAACATCTCTTCTTATTAGACTTTCCCATACTATCTTCCTTGGTATTTTATCAAAAGCCTTATCCAGGTCAAAAAATGCAATGAAAACCCTTCTATTCGTTGTTTCCTCTATCATCTGTCCTAATGTGAAAATGTGATTTTGTATGCTTCTGCCTGGCCTAAACCCACTCGGCTCCTTCTTTAGTTGATCTTCTATTTGCAAATTGCTAAATTGCTAAATTGTACAATTTAGCTAGTAATCTCTGTAGTTACCACACTCTTTAGTATCCCCTTTTTTATATATCGGTACAAGACAACGTACATACGTACAAATAATTCAAAATGTATCTATTGAAGTTCTTACGGTATGTTCTACGGCTAATTAAACTCTTCAAAACGGAATTAAAATCTAAAAAAGTAGTGCACATGAGCAACGAAAGAATAAGAAGGTATCACACTTAAAACAGCGTTCGGAAAATGGGTGGTCTTGGTTTGAACTGGTAGTGTGATGTTCAAACTGTTCTGGTCGGTTACATGTGCAATTGTTTTGCAATTATATTAAGAAAGCCGACAATCCGCGAAAGTCGAAGTGAATCTTGCCAGGAATCACAAATGCATACTTTAGTGTGCTCTGTTTTCACCAAGTTTCGTTAAAATTTGAATTTGACACACGAAAAACGTTTCTTTGTGATCATTGATAAGTACAGGGTCCGGCAACTGGTATTGACGATATTTAGAATGTGATGGTAGGTGTAGGAATTGAAATTCGCAGATTACAAAAATATAATTTTATTCATTAGATTATGCAATTTTGTCAGATATTTAATTTGTAAAAATTATTGTAGATAGATGTGATCCATTAAACCTTTCGCACTCAGCAATCCAACAAATAAAGGACAACATAGCAAATTAAATTAATGCTATCCAGCCGGAAGTATTGCAGCGCGTCATGCAAAACTTTGTCCGCCGTCTCGCTGAATGCGAAAGGCTTGTGATCCATTACTTCCGGCTGGATAGCACTAATTTAATTTGCTATGTTGTTCTTTATTTGTTGGATTGTTTGACGTCTGGTAGCGAATACCTTGGACTTCAGATATTCCCATAAAAAGTAATCGCAGCATGTCAAATCCGGGGATTTTGCTAGCCAATGAATAACCCTGTTTTTGGAAATGAGACGTCCCGAAAACATATCTCTATAGCTGGTTGCTCCGTCCTGTTGGAACCAGAGTTCATCTGCATTTGCACCTTTTGCCAATCGTTGTAATTCGCCCGGCAAAAAATTTTGAAGCATAGCCAAATATCGATTTGAAGTAACAGTCGCTGCCCTGCCTTCATCCTCGAACCAATAAGGACCGACAATCTCAAAGACTGACACACCGCACCATATAGTAACTTTCTGTGAATGTAAAGGTCTTTGATGCACCTCATGAGGGTTTTCTGCAGACAAATGTCGCGAATTTTGCTTATTAACGTTGCCTGATAAAAAGAAATTAAATTATTTAAGACATTTGGATTATCATTTAGAAAAGCCCGGAAATCTCTGCAAAACTGTAAGTGTGTTGGTAAGTCTTGCGGTTTTAACTCTTGCACTAGTTGAATTTTATATGGATGAAATCCAAAGTCCAAATGCAATATTCGACGAACGCTCCTATCACAGAGTTGCAGTGCCAACGCTTGACGTGTTACCGAACGTCGCACAGTGGTCAATCGGCGGAAAAAAGTCCAATAAATGAAAGTTCAAATTTACGATTGATTTTCATTGCATTCGGTTGTAAATACTCCAAATAACTAAACTTGTAAAAATTGGCAATATAGGACGAGTTATAATGGGTTCTCTAATGCCAAACATACATGGGAATTGTACGTTGACAAAAACAGGGTTATTGTTGCTGTAATGAACGATTGATTTTTAATAACAAAGCAAATAGAAATGGGCAAATTAAGTTCGGGAAGCTATTATTGGATTAGTAAACATTAAGTTTTGCTGAAAATTTGTATATATATGTTTTTAATTACTGCTATAAAACTGTAATTATGAGTTCATCTCTAATGCGTTAAAAATTATTACATTTTGGACAATATCTAGTTAGCGGCGGTTGCCGCCGGTCTGTGGTTGGTATCTGGCTGATCATTAAGGTATTATTAAGGTAATCACATAGCTTTCAGCTGCCGAAAAGTGCCGCTTTTGGAATTAACCCCAAAAATAGATGCGCGTGCACGTACTAGGTAATTAATCACATAATGGAACTATGTGTAATTAGTGTAATTATAATAAATAATCATACTTAAATATTATAAGTAAATAATGCAATAGTTAATAACACAATAGTTAACAACACTTTTTATCAACAAACGGAAGGAACAGCAATGGGTAACAGCTTATCTCCGTTTATGGCTAACCTCTTTATGGGTAAATTTGAAACTGACCTGAAGAATACTTTCGCTTATTTCCCTCGGCTTTGGATCAGATACGTCGATGACATTTTTTGCATCTTTGACATCAGTAAATGTTCAATAACGGATTTCATAGAACAACTTAACTCAAAATTTCCCTCTATCAAATTTACCCACGAAGAAGAAAAAGACAACAGGATTCCTTTCCTCGACATGTTAGTAATAAGAAATAAAAATAAGTTAGAAATAGACGTATATAGGAAACCTACTAGTAATAATAGATTCATCTTACAGGATTCTAATCATTCATATGAACACAAACTTTCGGCTATTAACTTTTTGGTGCACCGGTTACTCAATTTTCCTTTAACGAAAGATAGATATCAAAATGAACTAAAAGAAATCATAAATATTTCTAACTTTAACGGATTCTCTGAAGATGTCGTCTATAATACTATTAGGAAACATAAGAATAGATTAAGAATTAGAAATGTAAGCACATTAGAACGCATTGACGGCCGTAATAATAAGAAATATGTTAAATTACCCTTTTATCCATGTTACACCAAGGGTCTTCAAAAAATCTTTTCTAAGATTGACCGCAGGATTGTTTTCTCTTCGAGCAATAACCTTAAAAACCTTTTAGGAAATTCCAAAGACCCAGTGGATAACATAGATAAATCAGGAATTTACAAAATTTCATGTAAAGATTCTGATCAAGTGTATATTGGGCAGACAAAAAGATCAATCAAAATTAGGTACAAAGAACATTTAGCTCATCTCAAATTCAGAAGGTTTGATAAATCTAGCGTTGCCCTACATATGCTTGAAAATAACCATAATGTTGATAATATAAAGTTAATTAAAAACGTAAGGAGTACTTCTCAATTAAATTGTTATGAAGGCATGGAAATTTACAAAAACAAAACTCACTTAATGAATTCAGATTTAGGACCACTAAATTCCAGCCTTTATCCTTTGTTACATCATGTTTAATCATGTATAGTTGTAATTTTAACCATGTGCAATGAACCGCTTCATTGTAATCTAGGATTTATTAACTCACGTCATTCGGCTCATTTACCTTTAGGCTATTTATAGTCCTGTGCAATGAAGCGGCTTATTAAATTTTACGATTGTAAATTTACATATTGCATAATTTATTTTCCTTATAAGGTTAGTTTTTCAGCTTGTTAGTTCAGTCTTGCTGCTGATGATGATAGCTTGGCTATCGAAACGTGCGTCCAGTACGAATTAAGTGTTGTGGTAAGGGTTTTAGTGAACTGTTTCAATGCAATAGTATTTAAACCCATAATCTTTAGATTTAAGTTTAGTTTCAGAGAAGAACAACCAGAAGTGGTATGTAGTTACATACAGAAAACATTTTCATATAAAATGGGAGAGTGCAAATCGATGCCGTAAAACATTTGAGTTAAAATATGGTGATTGGCTTGAAAATGTAGTTCACATTCAATTTGAGGACGAACAGAAAAACTGTGCTGGGCCATTCACGAGTGTGCTTGGACGACCAACGAAGGATTTCGATGATTGCTGTGACAGATCCAAGCGATATAGAGTTAAGAGAGTTTGTCAGGAGACATCTCATGAGATGCTTGTAACCGCAGCGAAAAGAGTAAATAGAGATGATACCATGAAAGTAACCGGCTTTAGCGATGATAAGGCGTTAGCTTTACTTATGGATGCTAACCTTTCGAAATACCAATACGACATTCATGTAAAGAAATTGGTTGCGATATCTTCCCTCCTTATTATAGAATAATTAATATTAAAAATGATTGTTATCCCGAAAATATAATCATAACAGAAGATTATGCAAGAGTCGGATTGCAAGAGCTATTAGACCACACAGTCAAAAGACTGTTACAATCCAAAAACCAAGAAGTATTAGCGGCTATTGGAAATACCGAATTAAAATTGACGACAAAGTGGGGTTGTGGTGGTTCCTCTGGTCACAGTGAATATCAGCAACTTTTTGTAGATAATGGTGTATCAGATGGGTCCATGTTTTTATCGTCTATGGTGCCACTAGTTTTAAGTGTAAAGAAGGATGCATCATCAATATATTGGAGTAATCCACGACCTTCATCCACTCGGTTTTGTCGACCGATCAAGTTTCAACATGCAAAGGAGACACAACAGAAAGCAAGAGAAGAAATTAAAGAAATACGAGGCGTGTCCAAAAACAAAGGTAGATTCCTGCGCATGTGTATGATATGGCATGATTTCAACCCTGTAATCAAGTCGTCCTATTGCGTCATTTTTTCACTCAATGTTAGTGCGTTGTTTATTTTGTTCCGGCCAGTACTTTGGAAATTATTGCGATAATAACGGAGCCTCCTCTGTCAAAATGCGTCCCACTGGAAGTTCGTGCAATCATTCGCTACCTTTATGTGGTAGTTTAAGCGTTATGGTGAAACTGTAAATACAGCAGCATACTGCGAAACCCTCGATAAATTACGAGTGATTCGACAAAAGAGGCCTGGTCTACTTAGTCACGGAATCAAGTTTCTTCGTGACAACCCTCACACCGCCAGAATCACCACGGATAAGCTTCGTCATTTCGGATGGGATGTCATCACTCATCCAGCTCACAGTCCGGACTTGGCTTCTTCGGATTTTCATCTTTTCCGAGACATGAAAGGTTTTTTGGGAGGACAACGGTTTCGGTCGGATGAGGACGTCATCCAAACCACAACACTGTGGCTGCGTCGACAGGGACGTGATTTCTATACCAAGGGTATGTTAGACCTCGTCCGCAGATGGGACAAGTGCCTCAATCGGCTTGGTGACTACGTTGAAAAATAGTTTAAGGACCGCACTTTCATCCTGTAATACGCTTTTTATTTTTTAATAAATTTATTTGTATCTTCTAAGCGCGTGTACCTCTGTTCCCGGACATACCTCGTACAAGAATGCATTACAAAATTAAGAGACACAAGTGTTTGTATTAACAATAGAGAACTGAGGATAACTCATGAAATAGTGTTACATACATGTTTCATTTGTCACGCAAAGCCCTCTGAAATGAATAATCTAGATAAAATTAAATGTAGGGCAATAGACGACAAGGCTTATCGTTTAGGTATGCCGCCCCTTCACGCTCGAATAAAATTTATGGAATGCATTCTACACATTGCATATAATATGGAGTTTAAATCGTGGAAAACAAATAAAGTCATCCGTCATTTAAAGGAAGCTGCAAAGGAAAGGATTCAGAAAGAATTTCACAAACGTATAGGATTGAAGATCGATGTTGTAAAACAGGGAGTAGGGACAACAAATGATGGTAATTGTGCTAGGCAATTTTTCTCTAATCCAAAGTTAACTGCCGAAATGACTGGTGTTAGTGAAGCACTGATACAAAGATTCTCTACGATATTGGAAGCAATAAGTTGTGGCGCATATATTGATGCATGTAAATTCGGAAACTACGCCAATGAAATTGCTCAACAGTATGTTGAAAAATATGGATGGTACTATATGCCAGTCACAGTACATGGAAGTGATATTATCAAAGCTTCAGTACTGCCCATTAGTTTATTGTCAGAAGAAGCACAGGAAGCGCGTAACAAAGATTATAAGCGATATCGTTTAAGCCATTCAAGGAAATGTAGCAGGATTGCAACAAATGAAGATGTTTTTCACATGTTGTTGGTGTCTTCAGACCCGTAAGTATCTCATTTGAGAGCAGAACCACGAAAATCATATTTGGAGTTAAGTAATGAGGTAAAAACGTTATTAGTCGATGGTAATTAATTTATTTAAGGTAATTTTTATAAATTTTCAAGCCAAAAACTTATTGAGATATTTATGCACTTTCTTTAGATTGGGTTAAGTGGATATTAAATTTTTTCCTCGCGTATTTTAATTTATATCACATGTGCTATGTGTTCTATATATGTATACATATATATACATACATACATATACATACACTTATATAATATAACCGCATGCACTCGTTTTTAAAATAAAACTATCGTTTATTTGACTTTTTTTCGCTGCGTAATGTAAAATTGACCACTGTGCGCCGTGGGCTTCGCAGGACAGCAGTTCGCACTCTCTCGACGTTTTCGGGTGTACGAATTGTTCTTCGACCGCCATTATAAATATTGTTAAGGTTTCCGGTTTCTTGATGTCGATGATGCCACTTTAAGATCGTATTCCGTGAAGGAATTCTTCCATGCCTAGCAATGTTGTATTCACGTTGAAATCGGCGTTGAACTTCAATTATGCTTTGCGTTTAAATAAACGCGGTCACACAAAATGCACGATGTTGCACGGCCAGGAATTCATGGTGACTAAAATTGCATTGGACACCGAAGCTAATGCGCGTTACAGGTTCCCCCACCTTTGCTAGTATTATCACCACAACGCCTACTAAACCGTCAATACCAGTTGTCGGACCCTGTATAAGGTTTCAATCAGGATCAGGACTTAAAAGGCACAATTTACTCTTTCGGGTTGATATCGATAAAATTTATATTTCAATTTTACCTGCGCCATACCTACGTTATGAGGGCACCTTAGTCATTGCCACTATGAAAGGTTTAAACTTAATTGATTTTGGAGAAGAATTTGTTTTCATAAATTTCCTAGGGTATAAAGCATATGAGTATATTAATAAGTAGAGTAACCTAAACTTGCGGACTCGCATAGGCATCGGTATTACGGGTTAATATAAGAATACGAAAAATTCATAAATAAACTAAACCGGTAGAGAAGCAGGCATGTAGTGTCGACCTTGAATATAAATCATGTTAAACCGCGCTGAGAGAGATTTCGTTTTAGTACCGGTTGAGCTGTTGCAGAAATTAGTCGAACGGTCAAGGTTATGTACTTACGTGTCGCTTTTAAAAATATAGCTGGTGTTTTTTGTGTGTTGTAGTATTATACCAAGTACATAATTAGTGTATTGTTTCATATAGAACTAATATTTACATACCTAAGAAAACAATGCCTCGTAATAGATTTGCTACTAATAACAGTATTGTGAATGTAATAGCTCGCGTTTTATCTAGCGAGAACACAGCATCTCGATATTTGTTAGCTGGCAAACGTGTTCAACAATGTACCGCGGAAAATATTCAAAAAGTGATAATGAACGCTTTGAAAAAAATTAAAATTGCCCAAGATCAAGTTGTGATGATTGTGACAGATAGTGCAGCAACGATGTTAAGTGTTGGGCGATCCTTAAAACATATATTTCCTAACTTAATACATATAACCTGCGTGCTGCATGCTTTGCATTTAGTTGGTGAAGTTGTTCGACAACATTACGGAAACGTTGATCGTATGATTGGAAGTACTAAAGCAGTGTTTCGTAAATCTCCTAAACGTTTAAAAGAATTTCGTAAATTTTGTCCAGGTATTCCAGAACCTCCTGAACCAATTTTAACGCGATGGGGTGCTTGGCTAACAGCAGCTTCTTACTATTTGATCCATTTTCAACAAATTCAATCAGTTATAATGCGATTTAATCGGAATTAATCCAAAGCAATTAGAGAAAGTCAAAGAGAATTTCAAATTCCTCAACTTTTAGAAGATTTAACAACAATATGTACCAATTATACAGTATTACTAGATGCCATCAGAAAACTTCAATGTACCGAATTGTCATTGCAGGAATCATTAGGCATAGTGGAGAGTGTAAAAAATAAATTACACACTTAAATGATACGCCAGGATTATGCGCTAGTCAAAAGTTGGCAGACGTTTTAAGGAAAAATCCCGATTTTAATACTTTAGAGGCCGTTTATAATAAGTGTAAGAATAGTGAACTTTTAAGTGATTTTGAAAAACAGTTTCTACATGCAAATGTAACTTCCTTAGATGTGGAGAGATCGTTTTCTATGTATAAGAATATTTTTTCTTGTCGACGCACAAGGTTTAAAGAAGTAACTGTGGAAACATATGCAATGATGCAAGTTTACAGTGGTTCACATCCTGATGCCTCTAATTTGTTGAATAATTAGCAAGTAAGTTTATTTATGAATTTTTCGTATTCTTATATTAACCCGTAATACCGACGTCTATGCGAGTCCGCAAGTTTTGGTTACTCTATTAATAAGCTATCGAAATATGCTGATCGGTTCAATTTGTTGTAAATGTGTTTACACGAATTACAAAGTTACGACTTTTAACTCACGAGAAATTTCAACATATTCAGCAATGCATTTTTGGAAATAGTTCGTCCAGATAACGCAATCGAGAATATTGAAGATAATATAGAATATGTTATTATTATATTATTATTATTATTACTATTATTATTATTACAACCATATATCTATTTGCAAAGTTGCAGATCAAAATTCGCTAACATTTTTAAAAACTTATCTAGTAAATTGAAAATTCGACTATAGGAACGGTTATTTATGTGTATCATAATGTTACATCATTCCACAAACCAAATACTGATTTAATTAAACTGGACAAAATAAAAACTGAGACCATCATGGATGCTACTGGCATTTAACTCGTTATTTAGCAACTATTTCCAAAATTTCAGCGATTTACAATTAATTACTTTTGATGCAATGTATCGGGAAACCATGCCGACAGGAACAGCTGGATGTACCGATGTTGTAATAGCATGTAATTTTATTTCCGAACGGCCATTAATTATTAAATACGGAATTAAGAACTGCGCATACAAACTCAATTAAAACTGCAACTAGCTCTACTGCTAACGAACGTAGTAATACCATTTGGTCTCCTAACAGAGGAAATGAAATTCAAAACGTACGATTCGGCGCTTATTCCTTTTTCAATCGTTTACGTACGTATAAACACCATAAAGTAGTTTTGATTACTTAATTTGACATTTTAATTTTTAAAAATTTAACATTTTATTGTACAGCTCATTTCAAATTATCAGAAAATAATTTATTTATTTTCTTAAATCCACATCACATTCCTTGACATAACTCTTCGTCCCCATTACTTCTAATAAATTGCTTTTCGCGTACTTGTCTTCATAATGCGAATTATTTGCTTCTAAAATTCTTTAATATGTTTCCCGTTGCTATTATTTGTAGGAACCTTGGTGAGCTGCCGCCAATGATATGAAGCTTTGTCCATTGCGATGATATTGCCTTCTGGTAAAATTGGCAACAGGATACCGCAAAACCAATTTTCAAACAATGATGAAGTCATGTCCTCATGATAATCCAAACTTGATGATTTTAGGTCCTTTGCAGATAACGACGATTGTCCGATTCATTCTTTCTATGATCCAACGTGAAGCATGATTATTCTCTTACCTCGTGAAACAAGCACTTCCAGTTGACACATGCCGAAGCTATTCACTCAAGCCTTAGAAGTACTATCGTGACTATCGTACCATGTCTCAACTAGATAGTACAGTGATCTTCCTCTTCTCTATATCTTTTAACCGACGTTAAATGATCATGTCGCAGTTTCCGTAATGTAGGGCTTTCCACAATAGTGGAACGTTTATCAATTGTACAGAATTTAAAGCCAGCTCCTTTTATGATTCGTCACAAGGTTGTTTACGAGTATTGGATGTTGATATCAGCATTAATTCTTATGTGCAAACATTCACGTGATGCTACAATATTTTCTCGAAACATAACATATACTTCTTGTAGCATAGTATCAATGTCGTAGTCGTCAACTTTCCTCAATACTATTTTGTCACCTTTTTCTATTCGATACACTAGACCATTTTTCATTATTTTGTATGAAAAATCTACATTTTCTTGATTGTACCGATTTAATTAAATTTAATCGATGAAATAAAAATCTCACTAGACGGTAATAGGATTCGAAACTACGATTCCCGTTGGCCGAACAGGATCACAAAGTCTCTTGCAGATCGAATCCTTTAAATACCTAGATGTTCGATGCCTGCGGATCTATTGGAACATCTCCACAGACATATAATTATTTATATGCCAAGTATACACTAACAATTAATATACGAGGTAGGCGCCATAAATTCTCGGCCTGATATAGCAGAAATAAACTTGGTAAAATATAACAATTTTTATTTTTCAATATAATCTCCCGTAACTCCAATACATTTATTACCATGATCAAATAATAATTCTATACCCTTGTAAAAATGATTTAAAGTTTTTCCCTCAAAATGTTAGATTACAGCTGCTAGCAACTCACTATCGTCCTTAAAGCGATAACTTTTTGGATAGAGGATCATAATACAGAAACACTGTCTCATCTCCGGTGATAATGGACTCTAAAATTGGTTTTGGGTGGTCTCCACAAACGAGCGCGCACATTCGACCCTACGTTCACGTTGGAGAGCAGAAAGAAGATGCGGTACCCATTTTGCACCAATTTTATTCATACCCAAATGGTTATGGAGACTTGTTTCAGAAATGTTAGACATCGCTGCTAATTCCTTCACTTTCAAACGACGATCTGCTAATACATTTCCTCAATAATTGAAATGTTTTGAGGTGTTATCAGTGCAATTGGCCGACCGGGGTGTTCACAATCTTCAAGGGATTCTTGCCCATAACGGAAACATTTTTGGCCACTTTTTTTACAGTGGAATATGACCATAAACGCCGTCTAAACTGTTTAATGTGGTTAGGCGTATGCCCTTCTTTTGTTAAAAATTTAATGACCGCGCGGTATTAAGAATAAGGGATTTTCTTACGTAACGCGTTAGCATCATGCGCCAATTTTTTAAGTTAGTTTTTCTTTGTCGTTAATTTATTTTTGGAAACGATATTATTTGTAATTTACTTTATAACCAGTGTGTTTCACTTTATATGAAGAAACGTAAATATTTTTTTTTATTAGTATTCGCTTTGATATCAAATCTTAACCAATCAAACTGCCTTCAAATACAAATTTATTTATAATTTCAGACTTGAAAAAAATTATAACACTGGCCTAGCACGATCAAAGGAATATAGAAGAAAATTGAATAAGAAAAAGTTGTTTTGAATCCCCAGAAATGCCCAAATTCCAAATTTCTACTTTTTAAGGTTTTCGGAAATTTTTATAATATAACTATACCATTTTGCGATCGTTTTAATTAAGTGTGCCTTGAAAGAAAACAATTTATTCAACTGTCAAACAAGCTTCAATCTGTCTATTCCCTGTTTGATTGTTGTCGAATAATGGCTAGTCAAAAATTAAGCACAGCATGGAAAATAGAAGTAGTCAGATTAGTTGGTGATAATGATGATTAGTTGGTAATAAAATGTTTGGAGTATATCCCAGTGCTATTTCCATTAATGATTTACGTCAGTATTTTTGTTTAAAATCGTTAACATCGCGCAGAAAAATTATTGACTTTTTATTATGTTCGAATCTTTTAATGAATAGGTGTGACTCCCCCGCCGCTTTGTCCTCTGTTTTTATTGCTGTACCACAAAGAACATCGCGAAAATATGAGCTATTGAATGTACCGAACTTTAGCACAAATGCGGGTATGAATTCTCCCCTAGTCAGGCTGTGTAGGGCTTTCAACCAGTTCGACATTGATGTGTTCTATTTAAGTATCCATCAAATTAAGAAACGAGCGTTCACTATCGTTGATTGAGGATTTACTGTTAACAATTACTTTGGTTTCTAACTTACCACATAGTTTGCACCTGATGTAACTTGGATATTACACAACACCATAAACCACGAAATTATTTTTTTATAATATTGGAGAATGTTTGGAGTTATCCGATTTTGTATATAGATATGTGTATAAAAGTTAAATAATGAAATATTTTGTGTTAAAGTAAGCGCAGAATCTTTAACGCAAGATATGTGACTCCCCGCTTTGTCCTCTGGTTTTTGCTGTACCACAAAGAACATGCAAATATAGCTATGTGACGACTTTAACCAAATCCATGAATCCCATCATGTGTAGGGCTTCAACCAGTTCGACTTGATGGTTCTATTAAGTATCCATCAATTAGAACACGTTACACGTTATTAGTTTACGACATGGGTTTAACTCTAAATATTTCTGTTGTTATAATATGGATATGTCTTTGGCGACACAAACTAAAACCCTACAAACCGTTATTCTTACATACCTTGGAAGAAGGAGATGCTGAAAGAAGATTTAAGTATTGTCTTTAGTGCCAAGCTCTTTAAACGATGGAATTTTCCTTAAACAAGTTATGTTCACCGATGAAGCCATATTTATGACCAGTGATGTGGCATCATTACAAAATTATCTGTTATCTAATTTTGTCTTTTTTTCTTATGTTTTGACATTAAGAAATTAAGTTATAAAGTTTTCATTTGTAATTTAGAACTACATGTAATCTATTCATCTCAAATTTGATTATTAAAAGTGCCTGTTTCTGTTCGTTTCATGGCCTTCTTGATTGAAATAATGGTCAAGATAAAAAACCGAAAATGAAAACCTTTATGAAAGGTATTAAGCTGTATAAGCCTAAAAGGCTTGTCTGACAGTTGACCAAACTATTTTCTTTTTTTTGAAGGCACACTTAATTAAAACCATCGCAAAGTAGTATAGTTATGATAAAAATGTCCAAGAACCTTAAAAATTTGAATTTTCGACGAAACTTGCGACTCTAAGCAACTTTTTCTCATTAAATTTTCTTCTATCTTTATCGCTACTATAAGTTACTGAAAAATCGCAATCTGGTGAAAATTTGAAATCAAAGCGAATAAAAAATATTTAGGTGCCTTTATGTAAAGTGAAACATACTGTATATGCGTTCAATATAATCGGTTTCGGTTGTTAGGGAACACCATAATACTAAATTATCCGATATTTTATTTCCTTTTACATCACATAAGTTAATGCTTATAGATTTATTGTTTGATTGGAGTAACCAACAGGGGCTCATGTGCTTGCATATGATACGGGTTTAAACCTCTATGTCAACAGCTATACGTGCTTTGCCCCTTAATTTCGTTACATTCTAAAACTTGTACGGACCCTAACTTTCCAGCGGAATGTTATTTATTCTAGGTGTTCACACGTGAGGATAGAACGCTTCCTACTAAAAAAACGAAAAGATGACAAGAAAATTAAGGAACTAACACCTTTATTATAGTGAAATAGAACGGACCGCTATTTTTATTATACCGGGTGTAACTTTCTTATCAATGAAGGTGGAGAATTTGTTAAATGGGCAATGTTTTGCAGCTTTAAGTGCTGATTTCAAATATTTCCTAAAAAAGTTTAAAATGTCGAACTCGTCAGAAGTTATTTCAAAAAAACTATAAACTGTCATTTTCTTGTATGTGAAATATCTTCGTAAATATAAGAAGAACAAAGAAAGTTTGATATGAAAATCACTGTTTTCGGTAAGACCAATTTAAAAGTGACGTTGAACAAATATTCAAGACGGCGGTTTTTGCGGTATTCGCATCAACTTCCTTAAGTTAAATGGAAGCCATATTGGATTTTTAGGTTACTGAATACAATTTTTTGTTCTCGTTTCAACAATGTAAGATATGATTGAACAAAATATACCAATAAAGTTAATTACTTTTACATTTTAATCAAGTAGGCTTACACGGATCCAAACAAAAACAAAGAAAATTTATATGAAAAAAGGGAACTTAATCCAAATAATCAGATGAAATGTTCAAGATGCTGGCACTTCAAGATGCTGACACTTTTGGTTATTTTACGCTTAACATACCCCACAGTCGAGACTCGTTAGATCCGATGATCTGGCTGGCCACCGAACATTAGTATTGATGGCAATAACCGTAATGTCAAGTCGGTCAATTGAATAATCTACCACATTTCTTGAATTGTGGGCCGGGCAGCCATCTTTTTGGTTCTATAACCCAATCCTGTCGGCCAAAGGTAGGCCATCTATGAAACTTTCCAAGGAAGTTTGGAGAATTTCTAAATAACGATGAGCAGTTAAAGTTCCATTGAACATAATAGGTCCAATTAAATGACTTCCCATAATGCGGCAAAATAAATTAAATCCGAATCGAACTTGATTTCAACGTGGAACTACAACATGTGGTTTTTCTTGCGACTAGAAGTGTTCATTGTGTCGATTAAACATTTCGTAGTTAGACAAATAAGGCTCATCTGTCCATAATACTCCACTCGTAAAACTATTATTTTCAGTGCTTTTGCAGATAAACTACCTACCAAATCCTACTCTGCGATCATAATCTTCTGGACGTAAAATTTGCGCAATACGCAACCTGTGCCTTCTTAAAATTCGCGATGCTTTTTATTGAAATATACCAGTCTGCGCTTTTACTTCTCGAGTTGAAATGCTTGGATTAGTTGCGACACAAGCCATTGTTATTAACTCACCGTTGTTATGATATTCCACTAGTAAATTGTTTTCCTTAGTTTTAATGGGCTTTCTCAAACTTCCATACCGTTGGACGTTCTTGTTTAGTCTTTTAAACGATTTGACATTTGGTTGTCTTCTTTCCGGAAAATCAGTTAAATGAGTTTGTGCAGCAAAACAGGAATTTGTATCACATTTGATAAATGTACAGAACATATCGTAGCTTTTAGTAATTGGAAAATTCGCCATAATTTTTAAAGTTTGTAATACAAATAATTGTAGATAACAGTTTAGCTTAAGTACCTGCCTTTTGACAGATTTGTGACAAATTTTGTTGTTGTCTTTTATCATAGTATTTCTAAAATAAATTTCACCTGATTTTGTGTGGATCCATGTCAGCCTACTTGATCAAAATGTAAAAACAATTAACTTTACTGGTATTTTTTATTCAATCATAAGTTATCTTACATCGTTGAAAAGAAAATAAAAAATTCTATTCACTAATCCAAAAATCCAATATGGCGTCCATTTAACTTAAGGAAGTTGATGCAAGTAGTTCAAAAACCGCCATCTTGAATTTTTGTTCAACGTCAATTTTAAATTAGTCTTATCGAAAACAGTGACTTTCATGTGAAGCTTTTTTTCGTACCTCTTATACTTATAAAGATATTTGACATATAAGAATATGACAGTTTTTAGTTTTTTTTTTAATAACTTCTGACGGGCTCGACATTTTGAACTTTTTCGAACAGATTTTAAATCACCACATAAAATATTACCCATCCATATAAAACATTACCCACCACATAAAACATTACCCATCTAAGCTGATTTGGTTAATAATCTAGGTTACATTTATCTATTTACCAAGTAGATAAGTACATAAACTTGCACCTGAAAAACCGTACAGCGTTGATGACATCATATTCGGGTTGATTCATCGTTCCTATTTGTATATCATAACCCCAACGTAAGTACGAACGTAATATAATAATAGCAATTTAACCAGCGTCATTATAATGTCGCCTCCCCTATATTTAAACCATGAATCATTTTCCACGAAGGGTGCTTGTAACAAACTGATCGAGTTTTTTTTCTGTTATCACTGTCTGGTTTGAAACGCACATTTTAAATTAGTGGGAGTTAACTGTTTGATGTAAAGATGTAACTTTACTAATTAGATTTACAGTTTCCAAGCATTTTCAGTTGGTTATTGCCAAGCTTTTAAATATCGTTGCAAATTATATTTCTCCTGCATTCCATATTTTTATAATGAGAGCTTCTTATTATATTAAAATGTTTACATTGAAGAAATCTCGTATATTCCGCAGTAATTTAGCAAGTTCATCTACAGAGTCGCATCTCAAAAATATAAGGACTTATAGTAACAAGTGGCTCGCCCTCGCTAGTCGTAATAATAGCAAAGTTTTCTCATTAACCTAAAAGTGTTATCCCTTAGCCGAATAATCGCCATGGAACTTTCCATTTACCACAAGTTTTTAACGAGATTTTAAATGAACTAAAAACAGTAGAAAGAGGAAATTTAATACCTGTCAAGTTAGGTACCGTTCACAAATAGAATCCGGTCTATTTTTCAATTGCGATTAGTTGTAAATTAAAGCCAGTCAGTCGGAAAACACCAACTGGAATATAGACACTGCTAGAGTGAAAATGTATTGTCAGTAATTTTCTGAAATTATGTTACTGAAATCATTCGAAAGCGGGATACTTGAAGCAAGAGGAGTAATTGAAGTTTTTGCTCACAAGATTGTTTATGTACCAAAAGATATCGCGGCTAAGAAGTAATAATGTTAGCTAGTTTATATATACAAATTCTGTACTGGATGCTTATCTATTATTAGAGTTGGCCACGCGCGCTAACGGGCAGCGGCGTTGTTTCTATTAGGCCTCGGGTTCCACTAGAACTATTGTGTGTAGATGTTGGCTGTCGTAAATACTTTCGCGTAGTTGTTAAATAAAAATAAAATAATGCGTGCTCAAACTCTTACCATTTTAAGAGTCCTCCGTGAAATCGCAAAGTGAATAATGTCTGTTAAATAACTGCAACATTAGATATCTTTCAACAGTTGTTTCGACAGACCGAGTGCGGCGCGAGGAAAAAATGTGTTTATATGCAGAGAACGAACGTTCTACATCTAGTGACGTTATATTTGCGTAATTAAAATATTCTTTGAAACAACTTAACGGTTCTGTTGACGCACCTTCACAAATGTGTCTTAATGTGCCAAAATCAGAATCTTTCTCTAAAACACTTTCAAATTTTTCTAGAACAAACATTTTTTGCGTCTTCTATCGCTCATAGCTGTGCGTGAACATGTTGCAGTATTTGCACAGATTCCACTAACGACACCGAAGGATCTTGTAACTTTTCTATTGTTTCCGCTAGTCCGAAGTAATTGTTGTGAATAATTTTTAAATCTGTTTTAACCCGACTATCTTGAAATTTCGACTGGCTTTTCTTGATTGCGGCAGCTTCCTTTGGATCGAATTGTAAAACCACGTTCTTAATATTCTCATTATAATATTTATGATAATAAAACGCAGCATTTAACCAAGTCCCCAACGTCTAAGAAGAGGTTCTGGTGGCTCAGGTATACATGGGCACAGTCTGTGAAATTCGCGATTACGTTTCGGGGTTTGACAAACACTGCTTTTGTATGCGCTATTAAAGCGTCTACCTCAAGATAACATTTTCTGATACCATCTGCCACAAGATTGAGAGCATGGATGTGTAATGCGACATTACGTGTAATGCTCTCAATCTTGTGGCAGATGGTATCAGAAAATGTTATCTTGAGGTAGTCGCTTTAATAGCGCGTACAAAAGCAGTGTTTGTCAAATCCCTGAAACGTATTCGTGAATTTCACAGACTGTGCCCCCATATACCTGAGCCACCAGAACCTCTTCTTATACACGCTGGGGAACTTGGTTAAATGCTGCATTTTATTATCATAAATATTATGAGAATATTAAGAACGTGGTTTTACAATTCGATCCAGAGGAAGCTGCCGCTATCAAGAAAAGCCAGTCGAAATTTCAAGATAGTCGGGTTAAAACGGATTTAAAAATTATTCACAACAATTACTTCGGACTAGCGGAGGCAATAGAAAAGTTACAAGATCCTTCGGTGTCGTTAGTAGAATCTGTGCAAATAGTGCAACATGTTCACGCACAGCTATGCGCGATAGAAGACGCAAAAAATGTTTGTGTTCTAGAAAAATTTGAAAGTGTTTTAGAGAAAGATTCTGATTTTGGCACATTAAGATATATTTGTGAAGGTGCGTCAACAGAACCGTTAAGTTGTTTCAAAGAATATTTTAATTACGCAAATATAACGTCACTAGATGTAGAACGTTCGTTCACTGCATATAAACACATTTTTTCCTCGCGCCGCATTCGGTCTGTCGAAACAACTGTTGAAACATATCTAATGTTGCAGATATTTAACAGACATTAGTCACTTTGCGATTTCACGGAGGACTCTTAAAATGGTTAGTGTTTGAGCACGCATTATTTTATTTTTATTTAACAACTACGCGAAAGTATTTACGACAGCAAACATCTACACACAATAGCTCTAGTGGAACCCGAGGCCTAATCTAAACAACGCCGCTGCCCGTTGGCGCGCGTGGCCAACTCTACCTATTATGCACCGTATATTTCCATGTATGTAAATAACGCGATAGCCAATTTTTCTTTGACAACATAGATGAAAGTATAAATGGTTACATGATCGGTTACACACGATATATAGGATTAAAAACTAGAAAGCTTTGAATTTTAATATATTGCATTTAACACCCTATAATTAATTCTTCACTAGCAATGCGGATTAAAAGATTACAGTCAGGTTTGGTGACTGAGAACAACTGGTCTTGTTGCTATATCTCGTATTTTCGGAGTATTAATTCATATATAAAGAAATCGCATAAAAATGTAGACCACCAATAGTTGGGTAACTAGTGGGACGTGCATGTAATAACACTGTGCTAGATACAAAATGCAACAAGCTCGGCAACCGGGGGATAAACCTAATTCGAGTACGCTGAATCCAATGGTGCCAACCGTTTTTAAAAGTTAGTTCGCGTTTTTGAGCAATTTCAATTTAAAAATTTTAGGCCCAAATAACCTTCTGGAACATTCTGGAATTTTCTGGAAAATCTGATCAATGGCCGAAAAGCTTTCTGGAACCTTCGAGAACCTTCCATGGACTATCCGTGAACCTTCTAGAAACTTCCATCCCCGCTACTGTCACTTAGTCTAATGGGTATATAAGCGGTGCTGTTAAACGCTGTGAGCTCACTCTGTTTTCAGAGGTCAAAGTGTTAATATCTAAATATTAAAGCAAATAACCCAAACCGAAGTGAATAGTGAAAAGTTCGAGATTGTTCATTGCATTGGCTTGTAAAATCGATTAATTTGAAATATCAAAAATGGATAAATGTTCTAAATTGAATACCTTTTGTTACGTGTATGGAAAATTTGTAATTAAGACCACTCGACGTAAAATAAGTGCTGATATCGCTGATTTGTATCAACGGTATTTCTCACAAAATGTTTTTACTGATGTGTATTGGACGCCGTCTAATGTTTGTACAACATGTGTTTTGAATTTGAATAAGTGGACAAAAACCGGAGCCGCTATGCCATTTGGTGTCCCGATGATTTGGATAGATCCAAGAGAACATGATCCGGCTGAACGTTATGCGTGCGTGAAATATACTGATGGTACGAACAGGAGAAAAGGTGGTTCTTTGAAATACGTACCAACAAGATATACTCCATTGCCGCTGCCGTATTCAAATACAATTCCTGTTCCAACAAGACCAATTTCAACAGAACAGTCTTAGCTAGCAGCATTAGAAACCATGAAAACCGAAGAAGCAGGCGTATCAATGTATCCATCAAATGTCACTGCGCCTTGCAATCACATTGAAATCACGCAATCTCGTTTGAATAATATGATAAGAAGCCTGAAACTATCACAGCGGCAATCTATTCTTTTGGCAAATGACTTGAAACAAACTTGAAGAAGATAACGATACAGAAGAATCAGGGCAATCAGAGAACGAAAAATGAAAAAAAATCAAAGAAGAGTGTTTTTTTTGCAAGTCGACTTAATTTTTTTCAAATAGTTTCTATTCCATGTGTATGCGCCGATACGATGTCTATTCGATCGATTTTCATTGATTTAAATTCAATAAATAGTCAAAAAATGATAAAAACTACGTTTTTTAGGGTCTTTGGATCTAAAATCTTTAAATTGAAATTGCTCGAAAACGCGAGCCAACTTTTAAAACCGGTTAGCACCATTGGATTCAGCACACTCGAATTGCCCAGCTTTTTGCAAAAAAAGTCTCTAATTCAAGCACAGTGTGATGATTGCGCATTCATGGTGGTGGTTACATATAAAATTACGTTTAATAATACATGTCTAGACGTGATGCAGTTTCCATAAATTTGCAATACTGTCTTGCTTTATAGATTTTCCCTTTGTTGGATATTTTCCACTCGGTTTGTACTATCATGTCTGCCTTTAATGCTTTATTGTTGTAGAGATATCTGTCGGAATGTAATTATACTTGTACTGCGTTCAGGACAACACTACTGGTGTACTTAATTTTCCAACGTTCTTTATCATTATCTTTAGAGGCACTTTTGGGAATATATGTACTGTTGCTACATGAGTATGCTGCGAGCGCCGTGCACGAGTATATGGGTAGACATATGAAATGCCATATACATACGTTATCAAAGCGAAAACATATGCATGTATGGTTATAACCGTCATATTTTCGTAGAAGCATTATTTGTTGTGACAATTCCGTGGCATGAGTGGGTAATTTTGGTAGTTAATAATGTCTGACATATCTGTATACAAAAATAAAGTAGTTGAGTGCCATGATGGCAATTATTCCACAGACATAAATTTCTATGATATTTTTTAAGGTTTCAGGTGTCAAATTTGACTAGTATTTTTTAGTGTAAACAGGAGTCGTTGGCTTTTCATTAGTAGCGTCTTTCAATTGTAAAAATGGTGTTATATTACAGTGCAATATAAAACTTCACCGGTGCATACTCAATGGAACAAACGTATACGAGTGGTACTAGTTTTCATTAGAACATACCTATCGGCGTTGCTTAAATATCGCTTGTTATACCAATACGTCTATGTCAAGTTGTAAAACAGGGTTCTTTTTTATTACATACATTTTTGCTATGTGTAACTTTAAAAAGATAATTATTAATGCATTAGCGACAGTAGACAATCAGTTATACGTTTACGATTCGACGTGCGTGAAACCACAGGTGAAACCATAACTTTCTAACAAAACCCAACGTTACCAGTGCTATTACGTTCATCACGGATCTATTTTAATGTAAATAAAATAACATTTAGTTCAAAGGATCTACTATAATTTTTTTTTTGTACCGAAAAATAAACTTTTCGGTATACTCGTATATGAAACTTTTTAAATCTTCTACGAAACTATTATTATATTTGTACAAATATTAATAATAGGGGTAAGTCAAATATTATCTACATTTTCGCCATAACAAACTTTGAAGGTTATCGTAGTGGCGGCATGCGTTGAGTTGGCTTCCCTGTGGTCATGTGTGCGGGATTTAATCACGATCGCGTTGTTTATCTGCTAGCTACAACAGCAAAAGCATGTCAGCTCCGCTATTAGTTTGCACCAAAGAGAAACAACGAGCAATGATCCGATTTTTGTGGTCAGAGGATGTGAAAGGTGCTGAAATTCACCGGAGACTTATGTCACAATACGGGGACAGTGCTTTATCTCGTAAAAGCGTTTTTTTGTGGATCGAAATGTTTCAAAGTGGCCGCACGAGCGTAACACAAAAAGAGTGAGCTGGATGGCCGAGCTCGAGAGATGGTTACAGCAAAGAAGCAAGTTACCATAGACTTTCGTTCAAGGAAGCTTTGAGAGGTCGCCGATTTGCCTCAGGCACAGACGTTTGGGATGCGATGTAAAAGTAGCTTCACGACCAACCGAAAACCTTCTACCAGGAAGGCATACGGAAGCTTGTGGCTCGCTGGACCAAGTGCATTGCTAAAGGTAGCGTCTATATCGAAAAATAATGTATCTGTTGTATACCTATCTTTATTTAATACAGTTGTAGAACTAAAAGTGTAAGTAATTTTTGACTTATCCTCGTATGTACTTGCAACACAGAGCAAAACAAAACTATGAAGAATTTGGTTATGTCTTTAAGAATTTGGTTATGTCTTTAATAAAGAAGTGTAAGCGAAACAACATAACGAAGGTGAAGTCTAATTTCGCAGCAAGTTTTCAAAGTGTTCTCCTTGTCTTTCAAGGCAATAAGCAAGGCGATCTTTAAAGCAACTCAGAGTATTCCGGCTTTTAAGTTCGTCCAAGTTACGTATTTGCATATTATTATAAGCATTACCTTTCAGGTAACCCCAAAAAAAGTTTGGAGACAAATGGGTTATTTAATAATAATAATAATAATAATAATAATAATAATAATAATATATATTTGCCCAACAGAATTATCCAACTCGGGCAAAGAAATACAAGGATACACGCACATATGTGAAAATATGTAAATTGAAATTAAATTTTTGCTACTATAATATAAAAATATCACTATATAATTCATTTGCGATCCTCATCGAGTGTATTATCGGAGCTCTTAGAAGAATGTTAGTTCTCACTGTTGGAAGGGCAAAACTTGGCCCAAGTCGTGATGCAGTCTGTAGCACTAGAAAGTCGAGACGTGATAGGAGGACAGGTGAATCCAACTTAGAGTTTAAAAGATTCATACTAAGCGCAGCACTTTTCATTTGTCTTCTCGCCGAAAGCCTGTTGAACCCATGTCTCTCCAGCAAGGTAACATCATCGCAGTTTCGATCCAGATATACTTCATCCTCTTTATAGTTTCGCTGAACTCGTTCAATCCTATTTACGTAGGTCTCGTAGATAGGATACCAGATAACAGATGCATACTCTAGCTTGCTAACAACATACGCGAAGTAAAGAGATTTCAGGGCAGCGATGTTAGTGAAATTTCTAGTGCGTTAGAAAATGAATCCTAGCAATCTGTATGCAGAGGTGGTGATATTTAGCACGTGATCAATGAAGCTAAATTTGTAATTAAATGTGACGCCTAGGTCTCTAACTAAGTCCTTTCTTTCAATGGGCGTGTTGATGGAATAAATAGTGTGAATAGCATTCTGTTTCCATGTGAATGTCACGATACAACATTTGCTGGTGCTCAAACTGAGCTTATTCACTAAACACTAATTGTAAATGGTGTTCAGGTTATTATGAAGAAATTCCGCATCTTGTGGGTCTCTTATTTGATGGTAGATCTTTAAATCATCAGCGTATGCAAGCTTGGTGCAATTAAGAGAAGTTATTAAGTCATTCACAAACAGAATGAATATTAAAGGACCTTGATTCGAACCTTGGGGAACTCCAGACGTGGAATAGAAGGATCTTGACCTATAGCCATTGTAAGTGACATAGTTAACTCGCTCCGCCAGATAGAAATTCATAAGCATAATCAACGATTGAAAGCTTACATAGTAAAACATAGTGATCGATGGTATCAAATGCACGGCTGAAGTCAGTATAAATAACATCTAGCTGACTACTGTTGCCTATGGTCTCAACTATATCGTGTGTTATGCAGCATAGGTTTGTTGCAGTGGAACGATTTGAAACAAATCCATGTTGAGATGGAGATACAAAAGGATAGCATTTAAATAAAATTACACTATAAAGAACAGACTCAAAAACCTTTGCAAGAGTTGATGGTGATAAGGCAGAACAGAAAGCAGACCAATATTTTATGTAGAGGAGACATGGGCGAATGAAGGACGCACAAAAGTGTAAGTGTGGACCGATACAAGTGTCACTACCTTTCGACAAGCTTTTATTGAAGGTTTGCCAACCGGCCTCAAAAATCCAACGGGCAAAAGAAGAAGACTTATCGCTCTCCATGTCGGTCCCGATATAGCTTTCCTCAAAGGTGGATTCATGCTGTTCGAGGGTAAAAAAGCCCACCGACTATCATGAGGAAATGAATAGTGTCCCCTTTGAGCAATGGTTTGAGAACATATTACTTAAGTGACCTTACAACTCTGTAATTGTAGGTGACAACGCATCACACCATTCACGAAAAATTCCAACGAAAGATTCCAATCTCTAGTTGAAAAAAATGCAATATTCAGGAATGGCTACGATTAAAAAAATACTTCTTTCAGTATGGATACGGTTCGTTCTGAATTGCTGCACTTAATACGAGTTAACAAAAATAGATTTAATAGTTGGCGATGAAACAACAACTTTGTGCAACCAAAGAACACAAAAACTTATAACAAGAAGAAAAGACCGCCATTCATCTGCGGATATAGCCTACCCTGTAGAATTGGTTTGTTTTTCTCGTGTGAAGAAAACCATAAATCTAAATGCTACGTCATAAGATCTGAATTCTATTAGAATCCAGATCTATCAGAATAAATTGGCATTCCGCATAAGCTAACAAACAGCATTACTTTCATGCTTGACTACGGTTTTTTCGAAATTTTATCTGGAAAAAAATCGAGTCACGAATCAGTTTATTTTTTAGACGTCAATCGGCTCCGGGGGATTATTACACACACGCGCATTCACGTACAATGTACGCGCCTTGAGGGGTGAAGGGAACGTTGAGAACGGAATCGGCGGTGGGCGCTTGTTTCCGTGATATGCGTTAAGGGGTTGTTTACTACCACGCTCGCACAACCTTAACTCGATACACGACAGCCCCTTCGGGCCAAAACCGAACCCAGTTTTACATTCATTAAACTCGTCGGAGGTATATTACCATCACCCCCTTTAGATATTTGCTTACCGGAAGGGTGTAGCCGACATCGCTGCCGTGCCAATTCGTTCACGTATTTTTCGAATATCCCTGGGTCCTTCAACCGACGAGAATAGGTGTGCTTCCGGATTTCCGACTGATCGGCAGAGGGTTCGTGAAAAAGGTTGTTACAATTAACTTACTCGTGACATGTCTTTTTAATTATATTTATTTTATAAACATTTTCGTTGGATGTTGCTTGCGGGTTAGAAATACAAAGCATTTTTGCACTGTCCAAATATAAACGGCAAATGAAAACTCTGCAGGTAAACACTTTTTTTAGAAGTTGGCAGGCAAGCTAATATTTTTTAATCATGCGCATATAAAATTAAATTGTTTTACATATTAAACAGCATACGGAAACAACATTTTTGCGTGCTAAACTTTATATTAACATGCCTGCAGGCTTTTGAATCATCATATTTCATATGTTGGTGCAATGTTGCAATGTTGGTGCCATGCTAGATTATATCATTCTAAAAGATGGGAGAAGATGGGGTAAAAAATTTTAAGGAGAATACTAAATTTAAAGTGACGCTAATTATTTGCAATTAACGATTTTTGATTATCCATGGAACAAAACCGGGTATGCAAATACGGGATGTGGCAATTAAATAACCGGACTGGTACTACAAAACGTTTTATTGATCACCAATTACTTCAAGCGTGTTATCCCTTCATGAAATCGTCCGGTGTATCATTACAACCTCGATTTATATCCAATTTTACTGTCGAAAGCGTGCTGTAAGTTTACTTTTGTCAGTTGTTTGAGAATAGCACCCTGTTCTTTCGATTATTTTAATCCTTCGAGCATTAGTTAAGCCAATTTTATCCACAACCTTTCCGAATTTTTCCTTAGAGAGACCAGAAAAAGTAACGTAAAGATGCTCTGATGCATGTCTATGGCTCTTTGCAACGAATCAGGTGTCTCAACAATTCTGATTCGGATTCCAAAAACCTTCACAGACAATCGAATTGGCTGGCCATAGATTCCTGGTAGGTCATGATTCCAAGATTTGCTCGTTTCCAACAAATGGTATTCGTTTCTCAACTCGTTTACGAGGGTGTGCAAGCTTTGTTTCACAGGAAACCTAGGTTACTCGTTGCTCGATCTGAACACTCTGCATTTTTCCGACGCGACGCTAGCGTAAGTACTTGAACGGACGATTGCTACAGCGAGACTGAGCGACGTACAACTGTGCCCATCGAGCTCGGGGTGGGGGAAGCATCTACAAGGACAGACATGTTCAAACCTGCCGTGGCGTGCTCGCTGTTTGCCGATAGTAGCACCAGTCCGGTTATTTAATTGCCACACCTCGTATTTATATCCAATTTTACTTTGCTCCATAAGTGGTTGCCACACTGTATATTTGTATAAATTACATTTGTCGTTGCCAATTTAAGAGAAATAGCTGACCCTAGAAGATTCATTTCGGAATTATTTTTATATCCTTCGGAGATTATTAAGCCAATTTTATCCACAACCTGTTTCAGTCCAATTCTTCTTGCATCTTACTGAGAGACCAGAAAACATGTAACTGTATTAGAGAACTGCTCTGATGCATATGTCTATGCTCTTCTGCAAACGAACTCAAAGTATTCTCAAAATGCAAATTCTTGATTCGAAAAGTTCCAAAAACCATTCGTAAATTACCCAGACTATTATATTCGATCATCACAATCAGATTCCAAGGTAGGTTGTCATGGAGGTTCTCCAAAAGCTCCTTATTACGGTTGCAATGGACAAAAAATAGTGATAAATATTTACTAATTACTCGTATAGCTGCTGTGTGGGCCAGCTTTTCATATTTTTATCAGTTTGTAATAACCTAAAAAGGCTTACTTGTTAGATGGTCTACTGTGGTTTCCCGTATAAAACTTTTTTTCAAATTTTAACACACATTAGGTGTTTGTGCTACAATTACACAAAATGTTTCAACGAAAATCTTCTTGAAGAATTATTTCTAAGAAAACATTACGTTTAAACGATTTTGATACTTGGTTTAAAACAAATGCACCGGAGAGCTTTCTCGAAATTATCGTCATTAATCAGCGTAGTATTTGAAGAAAAGTTTAGCTACCCGCAAGACAAAGGCAAAGTTCGTAGATATCACGCTCTTATTGTAACAGTTAATTCACGTCAGATTTTGCCAGCTGTTATGACAGTTCTTTACAAGACAAAAGCTTTCTCCGAAAAGAGACGATAGATATAAGCGATTGTTTTAGACCGCCGACAATGTAACGTCAAACAACCTTTATCTTAATACAACCGCTATATTACTGCTTGTACTATTACTGGCTACCGTTCCCTACTATTGTACCAGTTGTATACCTACTCTCGATCGGATATTCGATGTTGATTTATTATTTCTGCCGTGCCATCTTCTGTCTTCATGCTAGGTTTGTACTATGTTCGCTCTCCAACAATAGGGAACGTGTGAATGTGAGGTTGGCAGTAATGATCTCTCTGTTCCTGTTTATTATTCAATGATTCAATTGGCTCCGGTCGTACTCCATTCACAGAGAAGTCTGTGACTTCGTTACACGACAGCTCCACTCTATCCTCGCCCGCTTGTTAGATGCGGGTCTTGCTAGTAGTTTTTGTTTTGTTTATGCATTATAATAAACTTGTACCTTCGACAATGAACGGCATCGTAAAGCGATTTATAATATGCCGGAGAAGCAACACGTATTATAATGTGTCCTATACGAGTAATTGTATATGGTTCAGTATCAAAATTGTAGCGTCAAATATTTTAGGAAAAAGAAATGATACATCGATAGAAAATGTCTACTAACATTGTAACATTCATTTTTTGATGAGATAAATAAAAATGGTAATAACTATATGGTTAATATACATCATACCTACCTCTTAAGTCATCCAATGCTAATAGCAAACTAAATTTGAATAAGATATATTTTGGGAGGACTTAATGGATAAAATGTATTTTGGAAAAGTATACATTAGTTGTAAGAAGAAAAACTATAGTCAAATCGTATAGGCATATAATTTACAATTTCATTGTTAATTTCTGAGATTTCGAGGTCTCTACTAACTTATAAACGAGATAATCAGATCTATTTAATGGTTAAAGTCACGTGGTTGATAGATTAATTTGATTGATTGAATGATTATACATAAGCAGAATAACGTCTTTTGCATCCTTAGCACTGAATGTATTAATTTCAGCTTTAAACACACGGATTTATTTCATGATAAGACTTAGTAGCCTATGTAGTGAATCATTCTCAATTGCGTTTAGCAGAGCGCATTTGAAAATATACCGGAGGTTTATCTCGATAGATCGCCATCTTCTGCAGGTGTCCTCTCAAACTGCCATGTCCTCTCAACAGTCATGTCGCTGTCCTAAATTGCACGCGAGTATGTTATTTATAGAAATAGCATAAGAGAATGAATATAGTGACGTTACCAAATGACTGAAATTAGGTGACATATGCTTAAAAGAACCACTGACTACATAAATATGACAAATTTTATTGACGATTTACTTAATAACATTAGGATAGAGACTTAATTTACGGAATGATGTTTGAAATACCTTTGAATATACCCTGTTGTCCGTTTTAGAAGAATTTTACATGAATTTTGACGATTTACAAATGGAGAAATTGCACAGAAGATGGAGTTTTATCTACGTTACACTAAGATCGTCGTTATTTGGACTTATATAAAATTTGTAATACCTCGGCCTGGGGGGAATTATGGCTTGGAAAATTACCTTTTTACCCGCTAGAGGAACTTTTCATTACTATCGGGTGGCTATCCTGAATACCCTATACGTCTGAGATTGACAGCTGATATTCTCGACGTAAATATTTAACATTACAATATATATGATAAGAACCTATTGTTTTAAAAGCTGACAGACTGTCAGAAAGAATACAAATCGTCTTGCACTCACGTGCTTAAAATATTGACAAATTATTGGCGAAATGGATGTAATTCTTTTTAATGTAACGATATGGATGAATAATTTGGTTAAAATCTGTGGCTACGATGCTCTTTGGAACGACCCACATCATATTACTCTATCAATTAAATAAAACATAGATTAAAAAAACTATTTCGTTGACCGGTTATATTAATAGAATCTTTGGAATGTCTGAATGGGTTAGCCAACACGTTACCTACATGTTCTTTGGCGGACTATGTTTTGTAAGCTTTGGTGAGCTTCAATAAGTTTCATGCTTACTCTTTCCATCAAAGCTTTCTATAGAACTATAGCCACACGAACTGTCAAGCCGATCCCATTAAATCTCTGACAAAAGCAACTACGTGAAATAAGACATCGCTGACTCCAATATGTGTCGTTTGGTAGCCTGTTGCAAAACCCAATCTACAAGCAATGTATAATTATTATGTTGTTATTGTAGCATCAGTTTGTCGGAATTTACAGTTAGAAGCAAAATAGTGTCTATAGAAAACATAGTTATATAAGATACATAAACACAACAGATTCTACACGTTACTGTTAATGTTAAATTAAATTTCTGCTAACGAGTTCAAAATAATGTTAGCTCGACCCTTAGTTTATTGTGATCTTTACTAACAAGAAAAGTACCCGAAGTGTTAATTGCCGACTTCAATGAAACTTTGCCATTTACGGAAAACTACGGAAAAACTCCGGGCCCCGGGTTCGAACCCGTTAGCCCGAGACTGATAGCCCGACGGGCTAGGCACTGCACTACCAAGAAAACAACATTTATTAATAGCTACTAGTTAAACTTGAAAAAATCAACAATTTCTCAACACTAATTATTTTTATTTTATGGAAGTGTTTCTGCCAAAATCGATCTAGTCTCTATTTTACATCTTAGTATATTGTCCATCGCGCAACATACATCCATATTTCAGTTCTCCTTACAACATCGTTAACTCCATTTGTAACATGCTCCGGATTCATGGTTCTCACACAATTGGTAATCAGAGTTTTTAAACGTTCTATCCCTAAAAGGACGATGTCTGTAAACTTTATTTTCCTAGTAATCCCAACAGAAGAAACCTGTTGGTCCATCTAGTGAGCGTGCTGGCATATGAAACCCTGCATAACGTTCTATCTATTTTTCGTTCAAGGTTTCATCTAAAGACTTTCTTATTCCTACGCTACAATGAACGGTCGCTCTACCTAACTGATACCAAATTCTATCTTTTTGTCTATGTGGCATTTGATTTAAAATTGGTAATAAATCTTTTTGCTAAAATTGTAAATATCGGTTGGCAGTAAGGTTTTCATCAAAGAAGAAGGGCCCAATCACTGTATTGCTTACCTTAAACGAGTATTGGTCCTTACATTTTACAGTAAAATGACGATTTTCTACCACCTGAAGTTCTGTCAACTTACTGTACTTTTAAAAGGACTACATATTTTGGGCAGAAAGACAAATGTAGTAAATTTATGTTGAGAAATTGTTAATTTTTCAAGTTTAACCAGTAGGTACTAATAAATGTTCTTTCCTTATTACAAGTTTATTATTTTACGCAATTTTAGGTGTTAACAAAAATAAGAGAACTTTGCACCAGCAAAATTCATAAGTTTGTCACATTTTAACTTAAGTTAACATAACATTTGGCCAATTTATATTAACAACTTTTTAAATGAAACACTATTTACAGAATGTCGTTTATTTATTGTTCTAAACAAATTTAGTTTTTTGAAAACGATATTTAAAAAATAGGTAAACAAGTCAAATTTGACTTAGGTGGCCATGACTTTAAATTTAGGTATAATTTTTAATGCTAACCAACTTTTTCAAATACCATATTTCGATATTTTTTAAAATAAGGGACGAAATCCAGTTTTCAGACGTACCCCATATAATATTAGAAATTTTCCATATTTTTTTGGAACATGTTTACAATTTTAGCACAAACTTTTATCAAGAATAATTTTTTTCGAAAAACCCATAATAAAGAAGTTTCCCATATGATGTGTACTTTATAGATGACACTGTATATAATGACCAAATAAACCAGCTTATGTACTTAAACTAGTTTATTTGGTTATTTTAAGCTTTTTACTTTATATAATCTGTGTTGAAATATTTGCGACCGCATTGCGCCCCAGGTCCTCATAACTAAAATTTAGCAGCAGGTAGGTTTTGATTTAGGGGATTGTAAAAAAAAAAACTTAAAATTTGTAAGTATTTTCTATTTAATGAACTATATACTCTTTTTGGCAATGAAGAATTATTTCGTTAGTCTTGTACCTCATTGGTAAAATTTCGAAATCCATCAAAATCCCACTTACCTAATTTTTCATTTGCGTAACCCTGAGAAAGTCTATTCCCAAAAAAAGTCTCTTTACAATATATTTCTTCGCCTATTTTAATCAACTGAAAGCGACAAAGCAGAAACAAAGATATCGTACAATAACGTCCATGCTATATAATTTCTCTGTCCCTTAAGAATGGTTTCCATTTGAGCACTAATTTTAAAGCTTCAAGTTGCTATCTACGAACACATTTAATAACAGTGTAAAACTCATTAATATGTTTCGGGAGCTCCTCGTAAAAGCGTAGCAAGATTAACTTATTCCCCTCTGGGAATAGTTGGGAGTCCGCAGATAATGGTCATTATGTAACTATCTTATCACCTTGTTATTTATTATTAATACAATTACAAAAAGCTGTTCTTCATTCCAACTACATAGCATACGCTCTCCTGCCCCTAACTCCCAACCTGCTTAACATTCTCAATGACGAATTGCCATCTGCTCACCATTTTTTTATTTTTTCTTTGACAGCTCTTTGAAATGTAACGGTCGGACGTGTTTTGCCCATGAAAATGCGATCCTTCTTGCTTTCGAAAACAAACGGGTAACGTGCGGACGGGTATTGCAAGCAATATGGTCCTAGCGGGACATCTCAATCCCACAACGATTAAAATCTAATCTGATAGTACCCGTATGAGTTTCGGTTTCAGCTGGAAAGAGATTTAGTGAAAAAGGAAACGAGCGTACAGAATGAAAAGGATCGGGATCCGGACTATCCGCAGGAGGGAGAATTTTAAACTTAATTTATTCAGTGGCGAACATAAAGGACAAATATGACGGTTTAATGTAGAGAGGCATTTTTGTAATGGAAATTTAAATGGGTAAGTTAAGATATTAACGCTTATATGTCATTTTTCTAGAAACTGCACTGAGAGAAATGTAGTGGTAATGCATACAATATATTTGTAGTTAACGTGTTGTGGTAGTATTTACCCCATTTATGGTTCTCGCAACAAACATATACGTAGATCTTATTACGATAAACGTAGTTACATACACTACAATATTGTAGGTGAACAAACATTCGTGTTATAGGCAGGGAAACGTTTACTTGTAACAAGGATGTCCGCCTCAATTCAAGACAATTACTGTTTCAATCACCCACAATACAATAACTGTTTTAAATCAAAAGAAATATTATCTTAGCATTTTTTTTGTTGTATTACAGCTGCTTGCAACTCACTATCGTCCTTAAAATGATTCCCTTTTGGATAGAGGATCATAATACAGAACCATTGTTTCATCTTCTGTGACAACGGACTCCAAAATCGGTTTCAGGTGGTCTCCACGAATGTTTAAAAACGAGCGCGCACATTCAACGAGACGTTCACGTTGGACAGGGCGAATACTTGCTTGTTGCTTCATGGCTACCTGCACAACTCTGTCTGTCTCTACCTCACCGACGAGTCCTTTTATCGCTGCGAGGTAATTTCAAATATAGTACGAAGGCATAAACATAACGCAAAGTTATAATTCCGAAAGGAAAATAAATAGTAACCTCCGTTTTTTGCTATTCTCTTCCATTTTGAGTCCTTATCAATCATAACTCAATGAATACACCTTTTCATTTAAAAATAAAAGAAAATAATAATAAATCTTACCTTTAAACGGCACAGCATATATACTGTAGTGGGATGTTTCAACGTGAATAGCGTATCTTAAAAAGTTTGTTATGTGACAAATTTAATTAAAAGATTTGAATTGAGGAGATAATCTGTTTTTGTATTTATTTTAAGTATTTACTTACAATAGAAAAATGAATTTAATCTAATTAAGATTACTTACAGTTATTGAGGCGTGTTTTTTTTTAATGTGTGCATACGCTATTCACGTTGAAACATCCCACTACAATACATATGCTCCAAGTGAATAAGGTTTCTTAATCTTCTGAAATTTTTCTTTAAAACGAATCCATGTTTTATCAATCCGTTGAGGCAAACCAAAGTTATCGCGAATCTTACTCTATTTGAAGGAATACGTCATTAAGTGTTAAGGCAAATTTATGCAACATCGCGCAAGCAGTAATATTAACACACCATTTCAATTCCGCAAATTAGAAATATTTTTAATTAAATGTTCTCGATCACTTTTATGGTTCAAATTTGTTCTTGAAATCGCTGGGACCATTCCTGAGACAGAATCTTGAATGGACACCCAGTATATTGGAATGAGTTTCTTGCCACTTTCTCAAGTTGAAAAGTTGAAATAAGAGGAATTTTATTAAAAATTTGCAATTACTATTTAAACTAAAGTCAAAATAAATAAAATTTGAGTGCTAACACAGTAAGATTTTATTATTATTTTAAAATTATTGTATTAAATGTTTCTAAAAATTATTTGCCAAAAGCGTTCTATTTCCACTTTTCAAAATAAGTTTTCTGAATAAGATCCTTTCGAACTCTGATCCTGTGAAATTTGCTCCAAATTTACGTTTCCCTTAAAATTTCTTAGTAGTTAAAAATTTTACAAATATAGAAGTTCCAAGAAACACTTATGTTTTGTCGACGTATACCATTTCAAGCTTATTTGAGTAATATTTTCAATTTTAAATCACATTTTATAAATTTTGGTTGTTTACCTATTCTCAGGAATTTTCAATTCTCATTATTTTCGCTTGTTCTTTAAATCCAATGTTCACTATTTGATTAAACAGGGAAACTACCACAACGTCCCCAGTTCGAGCACCAAAACTTCACGTTTCCACAGCGACATTTTGAAGTATGTATGTGAATATGTGGAAATACTGGCACAGACACTAAACGCAATTAATAAATTTTATCGTAAGCAATATAATTATATTAAACAATAGTGAAATTTTGATTTACCCGATATTTGTTGTTGACCCGACTCTTCTTTTTAACAGCAAAAGCATTCTTACAATATTGTGTAAGACAGAAATTTAAAAATAAGAACCACCAGCAACTGTCTCGCAAACTTGCAACTGTATGCAATAAAATACAAATACAATAGTGAACTCAATTAACAAGACGCTTTCTCAAACGTTTATAAGAAGCCCAACAATATACATCATGTGAAAATAGATGACTCGATCGGATACGTACAATATTTATATGGGCATTTGCTTTTTTATTTAATCCGTCGTCGTACCAGAAAGAATAAAAAATCAACGTTAGTACTACATCAAAAAATCAACGTTAGTACTACATCAATTATGATTCCCAGGTTTAATAAAGGAGTAACTCTATTCGTTCGAAATAAATAACTTTAAAAACAAAAATTGACAATGCGTTTTAGAAATTCGTAAAAAATCTAATTCAATCATTCATTAGTTCGAATAATTCTTTTTGATAGCTCTCTCAACCCAAGTTAACAGAATGAAACAAAATACTCTGTGTATTATCATTTTTGAATTCCGTACTATAGTTCGAATATTTCTTACTATAGGTCTAATTTGGACATAATTGCAATTAGAAAGAAATTGCTTTGCAGGTGTTTATATAATTCCTTATATTTCATTGCGACGTTGATTAAAGGTTGAACGATGTGGTAGGAAGCTGGTATGGCGCATGCGACACCTCTTTACCATATTGAAATGTCCTGCTGCTTTACAGTATTCTAATCTTCTAGAGGATGGAGAAATGTCGTTCGATAATAACTTATTCATTTTAAATGGAATAGCGTGCATATTTCGGCGGTTTTTTAGTAATTGCCCTAATACCCAACACTTTTATTAGCCACATGCTATACTTATTTGCAACAGTTTAGCAGATATTTTATTTGTGTATGAAGTGAGTTATATTTCCTTGTTAGTTTCTAAGTTCTGTGAATAAATTGAGAGAGAAATGTGATATTTGACATATTCATGAAGTTCTCCACTTTGCATACGTTTTGGTTCCACATTTTGTTTGGAAATTCTCATTTTCGTATTTTTTAATGCTCATTTGCTTTTACATTTCACTATAATATTGTGCCGTCTTAAAATACCATTACCTCAGAAAGCTGCCTCATCAAAAGAAAAGTGTGATGGAAGTGAAATCTTGGCTTCTACTTATTCGCGCACATAGTATCAAAAAAACGGAATCTCCTTCAATAGTGTCTCCCTTCATTTTTGATGCAATTCTACTCTGCATAGACATTATATTTTCTGATTACTAGGTTACTAGTTGACTAATTACTAACTATTATAAAGAAATATAATGACAACAAAGAAACAAGTAAACAAGGAAAAATACGTAATAAGGATTTCTTAGCAAAATGTGCGACCAAATTGTATACACTTCACAAACAAGTCCAATATAATTCTTTTCCCAATTTGTCTACAGCTACATGGATAATTACGCAAATGTCATTAATTTAATAAAGAATTAAATATATGTTAAGTAATTACAAATTGATACAACATATGGTTAATAACAGTTCTTGGTATTAGGGAAACTGCTACAAATCCATCAATCGAACGAATTTAGTCCACTTGGGTAATTTATTTACAATATACTGTATAACGGCAGGCCACTTAAATATGATAGCGAGGCGTTTTATGCCCTATATTGGCTGCATACCAAACTATTTAGTCTTTAGCCAATGGTGTCATGAAGTATAAAAAACTATATAAACACCTGGAAAACAGAAGTTTTTAAAGAATTACAAACATTTCAAATATGGTGGAGAGAAGCTTCTAGAAGCAATACATCTCTGCTTAAAGAAATCTAGCTAGTAGAGCAAATGCCGAGAGAATGGACAGAAGCACTAATGCCTGTTGTTAGAAAAGGCGACAGGGGATGTGAGAACTGCGTAAGTGAATATCAGTGTGGTTTCAGAGAAGGAAGAGGAGTAATAGACCAATTATACATACTAAGAGAAATCCAGGCGGAGAGCTATAAATACCGGAAACCAACTTTCGTAATTTTTGTGGATTTCAAACAAGCGTATGACTCAGTAAATGGAGAGGAATTATACGAAGCAAGGATTATACGAAACTAGGAGTAAATCGGAAAATAATGATAAGAATGAGGCTCAGCTGTACAGAAAACAAGGTAAAAATTTTAGGAAAAATTTCATGCACCTTTGAAGTCAAAGGGGGACTAAGGCAATGGGACCCTTTATCAGCAATTCTGTTCAACATAGTACTGTAAAGAGTAATAAGTAGAGTTGCTCAATTTGCGCCAAAAGCCAGTGGGGGGCGGATAAAAGTTTACACGAAATAAATGGTCAGAAATAAAACATAATACATGCTCAAACACTTACCGTCTTAAGAGTCTTCCGTGAAATCACAAAGTGAATAATGTCTGTTAAATATCTGCAATATTAGATATGTTTCCACAGTTGAGCATTCTACATCTAGTGACGTTATATTTGCGTAATTAAAATAATCTTTGGAACAAATTAACTGTTCTGTTGACGCACCTTCACAAATTTGTCTTAATGTGCCAAAATCAGACTCTTTCTCTAAAACACTTTTAAACCTTTCTAGAACACAAACATTTTTTGCGTCTTCTATCGCGCATAGCTGTGCGTGAACATGTTGCACTATTTGTAGAGATTCCACTAACGACTCTGAAGGATTTTGTAATTTTTCTATTGCCTCCACTAGCCCGAAGTAATTGTTCTGAATAGTTTTTAAATCCGTTTTAATCTGACTATCTTGAAATTTCGACTGGTTTTCCTTAATAGCCGCAGCTTCCTTTGGATCGAATTGTAAAACCAGGTTCTTAATATTCTCAAAATATTTATGATAATAAAACGCGGCCTGTAACCATGTTCCCCAACGTGTAAGAATAGGTTCTGGTGACTCAGGCATACGGGGGCAGTCTGTGAAATTTGCGAATACGTTTTGGAGATTTGACAAACACTGCTTTTGTATGCGCTATTAAAGCGTCTACTTCAGGATAACATTTTCTAATACTATCTGCCACATGACTGAAAGCATGAATTTTACACATAATATGTAGCAAGTTAGCACAATGTTTTTTTAAGAGACCGGCCTACAAAAAGCATGTTTGCGGCACCATCACTCATAAACATCAACAGTTGGTTTGTTGAAAGTTCAAATGTTTCCAATGTATTTAACACTAACTTTGAAATTACTTCGGCAGTACATTGTTGTACTCGTCTGGAAGCTAATAGAATTGAAGGTGACGATTGATGTGGTTCCGTTGTACGTACCATTACATTAACCACAGAATGTTTTTTACGATCTGTTGTTTCGTCCACACATAACCACAGTTTTTTATCTTTCAACTCTGATTTAATTCCTTTTTCAACATGTTCACGAGCAGATGGCACAATTCTTTGTAACGATGCCTGACTTGGTAATTTGCAGTCCGAATATTTATTCCAAAAGAAGATATATTTTTCCTTGTATAGTAAATTAAACGGTAGATTACATGCAATAAAGGTAACACATAAATTAAATTTAAGTTTGTCATAGTGTCGTGTGCAATTTTTTTTTTTTGGGAGTGCTGTTTACTATTTACGTGACGTAGACAATCCCTTTTGGACCAACACATTAAAAGGATATTACAAACTACACATTGAACTTTAACGCCATCATAATTTAGGTCAGGCATTTCTGCCATAAATTCTGTAACTTTATCCAACATTGGTCGTTTTCGCGACGTAGGCAACATTTTTAAAACAAACGTAGAACTACGAAATAGTATTTACGGCAATGTACATGTATACACAACAGATCTGGTTGAAACTCGCAGTTATATTGAGGATTGTATCGAACCTCCGCCACTTCCCGTTGGCGCTAGTGAGCAACTCTAACAAGACAAGCGGAAATAAATAGAGAAAACCTAATCCATTATAAGAATCGACAATGCTTAGTCTACGCTGACGACATAGCAATTATAACGTGAAGTAAAGAGGAACTTAGGAAACACTGCGTCGATTAGTAGAAGCATAAGAAAAAATAGGCCTACACATAAATAAGATGAAAACAAAGTACATGGCATGGGCGGACGATGGTCTCGCCGAGACACAGAAATGCAGATAGATGAAAATAGGAAGTACAGCTTCAAAGAAGTATAACGTTTCATATATCTAGGTACGGTGTTTACTAGGAAACCAGAAGTAGGGCAAGAAATACAAGCAAGGCTAGTGGCTGGAAACAGATGTATATTTGCATTGAGAAATGTACTCAGAAGCAAACTGGACTTAAAGTGCGAATTTACAAAACAGTTACAAGACCAATAGTGGCATATGGAAATGAAGTGTGTATAATAAGAAAGGTAGAACAAAAGGTTATAGAAGTGTAGGAAAGAATGGTTCTGCGAAAAATATATGGGGGAAAGAAGTGGAAGGGGAGTGGGAAAGAAGGACGAATACGAACTAATGAAACTTTATGGTGGGCCAAGTATAACAAGAGTAGCGAAAGCACAGAGGATCAGGTGGCTGGGCCACATTTGAAGGATGGACAACCAAAGAATTACAAAACTAATACTGAACAAGACTATAGGTGGAAAGAGGGGAAGAGGAAGGCCAAAAGGAAGGTGGAAAAATGAAGTAGAAGAAGATCACAGGAATGTGGGCATCACCAACTGGAAGAAAGAAGCGGGAGATTGGCTGAAATGGAAAAAATAATAAAACAAGCCATGGGCCACAACGGACTGTAGAGCTACAATATAGGAGGAATCATTTAGATGTGCATGTTCCCAGCGCACTTACGTGCACGCCATCTCGAGTTAAGCAGTCCAAGAACGGCTCGAGAGGTTTGGGAACTATACCCGCGTTTTGTCGCGGTTTTGTAGACGGCGGGCGTGTATCTCTTGGCACTAGATAACACCGGAGATATACTGTTTGCTCTGTCGGAAGGTAGTGATATAAGCCGAGGGGCAAATAGCGGTGTGAGGTAGAGAAAAGCACTCGGAGCAACGCTGATGACGCCGAGTAGGCAGAAACATGTCCGTTGGCTAGCGTTTTCTCTCCTCACATCGCTCTTGCCGTGAGTGATTCAATCAATACTACGAGGAGCTGTATTAGCATTATTTTGATTATTGTTTCTAGGAATTTTTTGATGTGTTTATAATCCACAACTTCAATGAATAAATAACTGTACTCACTCGAAATAAGTAAAGAATAAAACCATCAATGCCTTTAAAAAATTCATTAGTTCAAATAATCCTTCTTCTTGATGACATGATGACTTTCTCATGTTTAGATAAAAGAACTGCTGCGTATGGCAGTCTTGCAGTGCAGCACTCAACTATAGCAGTCGGGTCGCTTCCGACAGGCCGGTATACATACGTCCACATATGTTTACTTTTCATTTCACTTTTATTTAGAGAATAATATATAGGGGTTTACCTGATTGAACTAAGGGTTATCAGTTTCACATAACACAAAATAGTAAATATGGGGATATTTATAAACAAAAACCTTTGGCGGCAATAATGACAGAGCTAGAAATTTCGCTTATTAAAGTAATTATTGCATTGACACGAAAATATGTTTTATAAGAGTTTTCAAATTTCAACGTATGTTTTTGTAAAATATGAATAATTGGGTTCCAAATCTTAGCTGAAGCAATTAAAATAGAATTGTAATTTAACGTATTTATGGAATCAGATTGTATTTCAGGCAAATGAGTAAGGTACTTCAAACAGACTGAAAGCTATAGGTAAATAGAAAATATTAAAAATATTATAAATTTTCCCTTTGGCGGTTTTACAACCGACAATGTAAGTCATATATGTATGCGGTTATACAAATGCATACAAGTGCATTTTCCTATAAGAACCTCGTTTTTCACATTCCATATTTCATCTACTTTAGTAGTATTTGTTTCAGGTTTCATGCAAAGCACTTTATTACAAAAGAAAGGGTGAGCAGAAAACCTCTCCGTTCCAGTTCGGCTTCTACTGCAACACATACAGTAAACGTTTTCTTTTTCATTCGCTTCGCACATGCACAGGAGTGGATATCGCAACAACAAATATTTCGCGACAATGGAATAAGACACGAGAACAATGTCTGGATCCGACGTCTCTCTCTCCCTGCAAAGATATACACCATATACTTTCGGGTTTCGAAACGCTGGCTGACAGACAATTTGTCATCGGACGGAAACAATAATTCGTACATTTGACGAGCGCGTACGCTTAGCGCCCTCTACATTTTCATTCGGATCCCGATAAAGCCGGAGAACGTTGGTTGCTGTATAATCCCCTTGACGTGTGGCACAGTATGGCAATTCAATTCTTTTGTCCCCAACGGTTTATCGCTCATTCAACAGCGAACGGTGTAAATTCTTGACGTAGGGGATTTTTTTTTTTGGATATTGTCAAGTAGTTCTTCCAACAATTTTCCCCTCCATACCGTCATGAATACTTGACAGTCTCTTTCTCAGTAGTAAGAGTACCGACGTGGAAGTGTATTTTTTTGCCTTCAGGAAAAAAAGGGATGAAAATTAGAAATACGTCTCCATTTTGTTACTAAAAGGGAGAAAAGATAAATCCTGTATCAAGAAGATGAATGGAATACTGACATGCCAAAAAAATGAAAGATAAGTGGTTCGGAGAGTTTCTTAGTCTTCTTTATTCTATAATAATGCTTGATATGAATGTAGTAGCTGCACATTAATAACTACACTGCGGATCAGCGACCGCCTCTATCACTTCGCACAGTGTATGTGCGTACTCATCTTTCTGAGTTCGTACAAGTTGTCGTTTTATTTTGGAAATTTGCCTTTTATTTTTCTCTTAACCTATGTGGCAAGCTCTTAAATTTCAGTCACACTGTATAGTTTCGCTTACCTTCATTTGTTAAACCTTTTGTCTATGTTTTCCTTTAAAATGTATCAGAACCTTCTTTCGCAGCCCTAGGTTTTTTTTTACATTTTAGTTTATTACGATATTCATGTATGCTCCAATAAAATCTCCAATAACAGATTCTATCTATTTATGGCATTTCCTATTACTTATTTATTCTTTAGTTACTCTTTCTGCTATTTTGGTTATCGGATACTTCATTGGATCTGTTTTCGCATTGCATTCTGTAAATTTTCCGAGTGGCGAGTTCGTTCAGATAACGTGCATAGTTCCGTTGTTTTGAGTCATTTAACTGCTTCCAACTCTTTTGTTATGTTCGATTTTTCTTTAATTGATAATCTATATTCATTCAACCTTATTTACGTATTGTTCCAGTTTAAATCTTCAGTTTAGCATCTTTCGTTATCATATCTTCCACGTAGTTCTATGACCTATTTCCGAGTAGGGGGAATTGTATTTTCCACTGTATTTCCGACCTTTTGTCGTTAAATTGTATCACTTGTGGCCTGATTTTGATATTTTTGATATTTTGTAATATTTGAAACTAATCACGTTGAGTGGATATTTTGGAAACCTACTTGTATTTTCCGTTGCCGTCATTTGGTCTCGATTATTCGATTGGAAATATTTAAGAGGATGGCTATGGATTGCTGCTAGGCAGGACTTGAATACAACGTCTATAACATCCATCTTTGATTTGCTACGTGGGGTTAAGATTTTTATTCGTTCCCATCTTATTAATCGTTTACCCCGTTTTAACTGTAAGCTTTCAATTTGTTTATATTTCACATTGTAATTTTGGGGTTTCGTTTATTTCTTTTTAGGGGTTCTATTCTTGGGTACACTGCTTTGGTATCTCGTTGTGGAAATTTCTGTTTATGGATATACCTAATTTTGGCCTAACATTTTAGGATTATTACCTCTTTTGGAACCATCTATCTCGGATCTACGTGTGGCCTTACCTTTTTGACTTTGCCTTTCTGGAGTTAATAATTCCTTCGAGCTGAAGAGAATTTAGGAACAGGCACCGCTACCTTCGTTCAGTCAGCACCTTTCGTGGAACAGCTAAGTGTTAGTTGTTAAGTTTTCCTTTGTTTTATGTTATTTGCCAGGTCGAACCATAATTTAGTAGTTTATTCAATTCAAGTCTGTTCATATCGTTCTTACATTTCTTATTTTAATAGCTTCATCGACTCAAGTTCTTTTTAACGTATTTAGTTTCAATTCAAAACAAATTATTTGAGTTAAATCTTTCACTTGTCATACATATTAACTATGAATTTTAAGTAAAGCAAACTTGTATTGATCTTTTATCATTTAAGAATTTCCCCTTGCTACTTAATCTTGTGTAAATCTAACTTAGGGTAATAATTTTATAGCCATTTGTGCTCATTAATTTCAATCTGGTCTTTTGAACCAGTTTTGCTTCGTGCAATGTTTACTTTTAACTTACTTTCATAATTATTTCTTATTATGATTTTACTATTGTCACAATCACTGTAAATCGATGCGTTGGCCATTGCATTCGGTAACACCTTACCACTTTAATTTGTTAAAAATTATTATAATTTTTTTTTGTTTGGCTAATACAAGTTTTGAATACCTACCGATACATGCAACTTTTACAACATTTTTTTTTGTTATCATTAAATAAATTTTCCTATACGTTAGCTTGGTGACTTTTTTATTATTCAAATCATCCCGCAACGTCTTCTCCACGCCCTCCCCTCCTCCCATTACTTATTTTTATTACCATCGTCCCGGGTTCTTGTTTATCCCAATCACCTGACAGGGTTATTTCAAGCAGGTGGCGCCTTGAAAATTGTGTTACTTCTGCTGGTGCGTAGTACCGATCCACTCCCTCGCCGACGAGCAGGCTGGCACCCTGGATGAAAGTGTCGCTTTTGAAAGAAGTTCGGGGAATAATGACTTGCGCGGAGCTTGGTTATTTTTGGTATCTTTTTTTTCCCTTCTTCAAGGCGTTGAGACGTAACAACATGCCGCGGTTGGGTGAAGGTATCCTGCCCCACTCTGTTTCAAGCGGCAATGATAAAGGCGGTCGCCGATCCGCAGTGTGTTAATAAGCAAGAAAGGTATTAACTTAATTTTTATAAATACTCTAACAAGCATGTATTTCATTTTCGTAAACAGCTTAAATTAATCCAAATTACATTTTGAATTGGTTTCTGAAAATGGTCTTGTATATTTGAAATAAGAACAAAGAATGTAACAGAGAATTGCTCATTTGACAAATTTAAAGGTCGTATTTCGAAAGAAAGCTGTTGTTCGATTGATTATATGAAAAACAAAAATTACAAAGCAATAAAAACAATAGTTGTTATTTTATTGAAGCAAATGTCTAAGGTGACTACAGGTTACTAGTTAACAATGGTAATCTCGACAACATTCCTTTCATTGATCCCAGCCCTTTTTGTGTCTTCAAAAGAGCTAGATAAAACAAGCAACCAAAACATGGGAGGATAATCAAAAGGCTTCGTACTTCTTTAAACTAGAGAAAGCTGAAGATCACATCTGTTGTTTATGCCAAGAAGATCTGTAGACGGCAGGACACATTTTATGTAAATATGTTGTCATCAGTCGCATATGACACCAACATTTCAGTAGCCTATTTCTCACACCTACTGAACTGAGGAAGAAGATCCTAGAGTTCATTAAAAGCTTCCAATTACTGTAACACGCTCAACAGCATTTTGTTACAAAAAAGATCTATTAAAGTCGCAGTGACTAAAGGCATCTGTATGATATTAAATTATGAGCAAACGTTTGATATTACAACTTGCTAAAAACATAAATAAATAGATCAATAGATTTTCAGCTTATGCAGAAATGATTACTACCTCATACATGTGCCTTACCATTCACGAAAACACAATCAAAACAGCCTACTTTCTTTCGAAGAGATACAATAAAATCAGAAAGGCTCTAGATGCACACAAAACATTTTATGCTGCAATAAGACGCTGAATTTCTTTCCTCTGCAAGCAGCAAATACAATATCCGCCCATTATTATTATCGTTATGTTACCTCTATCACATCCCTTAATAGGACTTAAGCCGTTAATTAATCATACTGTATGTCTAATATGCCAACAGCAATCAAATGACGATAGTGCCATTGTATGATACGTAGAATTATAATTACGTAGTGTAATAATGTATGGTATCCATGTTATATACAATATTGACGAAAATTTATAACATTAACGCATCCTACACTATAAATTCAGCAGTGCAAATAACATAAAACAATGCGTTTATGTGTTCCATTGGTATATTGTTAGTGCGTTACTATGAATTAATAATAAGAGTTGGAATATGTTGGATGTGCACTAATATTATGTCTTCCCGTATATGAAAATTGAAATTTTCTCGTGAAAGAATTTTGCACAAGTACAAAAGCTTTAGAGAAATTTTATGGTTCAGAATTTATAGTCTACATAGCATGATAACGACTCCCGCCTCTATGATGTGCTTATATTCTACACAACGTCGAATTTCATGCATGCCATTCTTTCCCATAAAGTAAAATATTCTATTTTTCCTGCAAGTATTTTTACTCGAATTCGGAATATTGAATTTTTATATTGGGAGCGACTGTATAAATATGAACTTTTTGATATTCTCAAGTTAGATATATGTAAGTTGCGGAAGAATAAATTAAAGTTTGGGAAAATATCGCTTGCCATACGTAAAACGTACGTCAGTGAAAAGCATTCGACGTCAATGTTATTTTGACTAGGAAAAATGTGCCAAGTTCTGATGTATGCTAACTTTAGTATTCTGCAAAATACTTCAGAGATAAATTGTTACTGTGTTTACAAACATTTCCTGCTGTCTTTTTAAAGGTTTCGCACATACCCTTCATCATTGTCGCATTGCTATCACAAAAATCTAACAGCACGCAACAATACAAAGATTAAATTCTTGAAAAACAGAATTACTTATAGTATTTTTGGTAGCGTTCTATTATGATGTTGAAGAATTTATTACACAACAAAAGTCAAGTAACTTCTATTGTTAATAAAATGTATGAGCCATTGGCCAATTGCAGGTACAGCTTGAAACCTCCCAAGCTAAGGATAAAATTGATTGAGGTAATCAGCGATTTTTAAATATTCCACCTGTAGTTATCACAATTTAGCAGTTATTAATCTCCGTCATTTGGTAGTTTTGAGATAACTTTCTAACGCTGGCCCCAAATAATTTAATTAATTTATATATTTGACAGTTGCTATACTTGTGACCATTAAAGAAATTAGATATTTGTATTTCATTCGTACATCTGTTTTCTATAATACGGAATATAATATGCATTACATCGTTAAGTAGTATTATTATATAGGCAAATTACAAGGTACTGTAAAACAAATAACTGCCTTAAAATCGTAGGAAACCCTATAAAGTATTTCTTACCCTTATATCTTTATAGTTTGCATTTATATTATCCAGTAAAAACAATTGTCTAAAGTCCAAATGGTAATATTTGTTAAACGAAAAATATTGAATTATATTTATACGGCGATTGTCACTGAAAGATAAACTGAAGTAATTCACAGAAGTTAAATTATGTACAGGTGGTTTCAATAAAACTTCAATTCAGCGCAAATTCAAAGCATCTAAAGTTGTACATAACTTGAACTTTAATAAAAACACCGTTGCAATTCTCAAGTGTACTTTTCAAACAGTGTAAATACCTATAGTGCTTACTTTTTAAAAGTGACTGTTACAGATGATTTCAAGAGTTGTGCTAATGGAAAAAAAATTCAAAATTTTCAAAATGAGTAAAATAAGGTAATAGGGACACCTGATGAAATTCTACCCTGTGGGGTAGTATGGCAAACAACAATATTCTAGGCACATTCCGCACGACACAAATTATTAATTAACTCGGAAAGGCCGTTTCGAAAACACATGGGTCTTCATCTTCGGCCGCGTATCGATTGATGTAAGAGAACATATATCAAATCTAACGAACCCGCTCTATCCCTATTCCTCAAGAAAAATATATACAAGTACCTACTTTTGCCCCTTAGATTAAGAAGCAAGTTAAAATAAGGAGAGAAGGCGGCAAAAGATTTTGTCACCACAAGACATGTGGCTGTCCCACCCTAATAAAAATGAAAATTGAGTGAGGCAACGGTTATGTCCCTTTCTATAAGTCAAATTTGTGTTCTCTCCGCCTTTACCTAAAGACTGGACAACATGCTCTATAGCAGAACCATAAATCAAAGGCTTTTTACCGTAATAAATCGAAAAGACAAGAGAAGTGTGAAGGTCCCTTCTCTTTATTGATTAGGTTTGTATTCTTATTTATGTACATAGTCTCATAGGCGACCAATTCAAGCGGCGAAATCACGTTTTTAATCAATTTTAGGTTTTCTAATTTAATATGCCCTACATCGTTTGTGTTGTGCTACACTTGACACTTCTATCTTCTCGTATCTGTAACACCTGATGTGTTCATTGAATCTAGTACTTATCGCTCGTTTCGTTTAACCAATATAGGCTTTATCATAATCACCACATTCAATTTTGTAAATTCCCGACCTTTCTCTCATGCCTGGTTTATCTTTTGGATTGCCAAGAAGGTTTTTGAGTGTATTTCGCGAACTGAAACATACGTTCCTCTCTTGTCCCTTAAAAACCCTACTAATACCTTTCGATACTCTATGGAAGGGAAGTTTCACAATTTTTTTATTCCAGGTTACTGTTGGGATTAAGGTCGTGGAATTTCTGACGTAAAGCCTATGTTGGACTTTCTTGAGCATGCGATCGACTTCTATAGAAGAGTAACCGTTGTAAATAGCTACATTTTTTATGAATTTAGAATATAGCTAACAGACAAAAACAAGATTGATATAAATCACGTTTTGTTGCTTTGTAACATACGACAACAAAAAATACAAGCTTATTTTAAGATTAATCCAACGAGTGGTATTATTTTCAAACGAAGTAGATAACGGAACGATAACATTTTCCAGAATTTCTAATTACTCCGCTCTCGTGTTTCAGTATACATGGTTCTAATCTAATCATTGTTTCGCCGTAAATACAGCCTAGCATACAATACCACGGTAGCCCACCCTATGACAATACTCGAAAGCAGCTACATAAAACAATTCGATAATAAAAGGGCAATTCCCAAAGGGAAAATCCATTTGAGGACAATGGAGCTAATTTTAGACTTGCAAAATTGTTAGCTCTCCAACAACAGCTTACAGAAAAACGAAAACGATGCCTGTTCATGAAGAAAGGGGATTCTTTTAATGGCAACATTTATGTTAACACACAAATTAGGAAACAATAAATGAATCCAAAAAGTTAAATACATTTTCTATTTACTTTGAAAGTAAGATCTGTGCATATTATGTTTATTTTTGGTGTGATTTGAGACTAATTTGCATGCAGATTTTACTGTAACCTGCGGTTTATTTGATCCAACTATTGTAAGATATATTTGCCCAAGAAAATATTTTAGTTTGTTTGTTTTATTGTTCGCAGTATCTTGTACAGCAGTTACACCTATAAAATGTACAGAAATTGTACTGTCACCAAATATAAAGTATAAGTATAACGTTTGTATCAATAATACGAGGCATATTCCAAAACTAAGGTCCGTTTGGTCATTAAAAAAAATAAGCTCATGAGAAAAGGTTTTTATTGACAGTAATATTTTACTATATATCTACTCTACTTTTCCACATAATCGCCGTTCACATCTATACACTTTCTGTAACGCTGCACTAGCTTCTTTAACCCCTTTGCATAGAAATCTGCCGCTTGGGAATTGAACCATTTGGTAACGGCAGTTTTGAGTTCATCGTCGGTTTGAAATCGTTGCCCACCCAGCCACTGTTTCAAATGCAAGAAGAGGAAATAGTCACTCGGTGCAAGATCGGGACTATACGGTGGGTGATCAAAAAGTTCCAACGGAAATCTTGAATCTTTTCCTTGGTTTTGGCTGCGGTGTGAGGGCGTGCGTTATCGTGAAGAAGGATTATTCCAGACGACAGTTTCCCGCGGCGTCGGTTTTGGATCGCACGTCTCAGTTTAGTTAGCGTTTCACAGTATACGTCAGCTGTAATTGTTGACCCACGGTCCATGAAATCAATCAAAAGGACGCCCTTGTCGTCCCAAAAAACCGTAGCCATCATTTTTCGATTCGAGAATGGAGATTGCTTAAACTTTTTTGGTTTGGGTGAACTTGAATGGCGCCACTGCATTGACTGTTGTTTCGATTCTGCGTAGGTGTATGATATCCACGTCTCGTCGCCCGTAACAATGTGGGAAAACAAATCATCTTCATCTTGTCTATAGCGTTCCAAAAACTGTCGTGCACTACGCATTCTTTGCTCTTTGTGCTGATCAGTGAGCATTTTTGGAACCCACCTCGCACACAGTTTGCGATATCCAAGCTGTTCGGTGACGATCCTGTAAATTGAGGTTCGAGAAACATTAGGGAATTCATTATTCAGAGCACTAATCGTCAATCGCCGATCACTTCGAAGTTTTTGGTTCACTTGATCAACGATGTTGTCGGTTCGAATACTGGGCCTGCCACTCCGCTGTTCATCATGAACATTTGTCCGGCCGTTTCGAAATTCTCGACACCATTTTCGAACTTGCTTGTCACTCATTATTTCAGGTCCATACACTACGCATAACTCACGATGGATTTCAGCAGCTGAAGATCCTTTTGCTAGCAAAAATCTAATTACACCGCGAACTTCACAACAGGCGGGATTTATGATTGTCTCGGTCATTCCGATCTGCTGTCACCGACTGTCAAACGACTACTGAATAAAAACAACACGTCAAGTAGGTTCGTAAAGAGGCAGTAGATGGCGCTGCATCAGTAAAACTTCATTCAGGCCTACCAACCGTGAAATATCGCTCACCGGACCTTAGTTTTGGAATATGCCTCGTACATAATAATATCGTGTATATAGAAAGTATATATAAATAAAACTTATGCAAGTGAAAAATTGTATAAATAGAAATTACATAAAAAAGTGTGAAAACAATCAGAAAACGAAAAATAGAAAAATGAGGAAAATAGAAAAATGCAGACATTAAAAAGTTGTAGCTGAAGAGCTCCTGTATGCGATAGAGCAAGTTTTCGATTAGTCGTACCCTAATCCATCGCTTGAAACTTGTAAGATTTATCTCTTTTACCTCTTTTAGGATTTTGTTGTATATTTTAATTGCCATATAGTTAGTAGTAGTAGTAGGCTTCTCTTGATGCGATGGTGGGGGACTACTACGTTGCTTTGATGTCTGGTGTTATAGAAGTAAATTTAGGATTTTTTTATATATTTTTCAAGAGTGGACTTGACATAGATAAGGGAGGTGAGGGTAAAAACAGAAGGAATGGTAAGTATCCTATGTTGTTTAAATAAATCTATGCACGATGTATTGGCAAGTACGCCGCTCAGCGCCCGTGCAGCCATTTTCTGCAGCTTAATTATATTTTCCGCCGCAGATGACGCGCCCCATATAAGCTGTGGAAGTATACAAATTATGCTGATTTGGCTGTATCGCAAGTTGTTATCTGCGTCAATTTTCTAACAGCATACATTGCGGATGTTAAATCTTTCCGAATATGAGCCACATGGCCTTCCCACGTTAAGCTTGTGAGTAGGTGAATTCTCAGGAAATGTAGGTGGCTGGCCTCTTCCTTTTTAGTAGTCAGCAAGAGGGTCTGTGTCTTTTCCTCATTCAGTTTTAGAGCGTTACTGCTGAACCATTCCCTTGCTTCGGATATTGAATTTTGTGTACGATGTTCTGGGTCTTCTCTTCGTTTTGATTTTACTAAGATCGAAGTATCATCTGCGTATAAAGACACAGTTGCAGCGGTGGTATTGTGTGGCATATCATTCATATAGATGATAAATAATAGCGGTCCAAGGATCTAACCTTGTGGTACTCCCCGGTTTTTTTTTGATGCTTCCGTCTGCCTGCCATTCCATACAACCACCTGTCTTCTGTCTGTTAAACAAGATTTTAGCATGTGGTGTGTTCCACCTCTAATTCCATAATTATATAGCTTATCTAGTAAAATTCTGTGATCGACTGCATCGAAAGCTTTTGATAGATCACAGCATGCTAACATCACTTCAACCTCTTCGTCAAAAGCCTTTGTAATAAATTCTACCACATCAACTATAGCACTAACTGTAGATTTATTTTTTAAATATCCATGGTGATGTGGATTAAAAAGTTTATGCTTTTGAAAATGTTTAATTATCCTCTCCTTAATAATTGTTTCTAGAATTTTTGATAGGATAGGGAGTAGTGATATCGGTCTATAATTTTGTATTTGATGCTTGTCTCCGCTGTTATATATAGGTATTACTTTTGCGATCTCTAGTTCATCTGGAAAATAGCCGTGCATAATGGTTTCATTCAGGAGATTTGTTAAGGGTTCCAGGATGTAATGGAACGTTTTCTTCAATATGTGTGTTGACATGCCATTTATGTTTGCAGTTTTTTTTTCTTCTAATGTTTATAATTATTCTTGAAATCTCTTCTTTAGTTGTACGCCAGAAAAAAATTGTATTCGACACTGTCTCAACGCTATTTTTCATAAGGTCACAGGCATACTGATTTGGTCCACTGATGGAATTGGCCATTTCTGTCGCAATTGTAGAAAAAAAATCACGGAACTCTTCTGCCGTTATATTTTCATAAGTATCCCTTTCTCTGGTATTACGCCCAATTTCATTATTGATTACCTTCCAAATCGCTTTTACCTTATTGTCAGAATGATTAATTATTTTTGCTATTGATTCCTTTCTTGTTTGAAGTACCATAGTATGATACTCCTTTTTAAGGTGTTTATATACGACATCTATTTCCTTGTCACCAGTCGCTTCTCTTATTGTCAAGATAGCATCTAAAGTGTTTTTCATGCCTTTTAAATCTTCTGCTATCCAATTTAGCTTAGATGGATACGCTTTTTTGATATTTGCCTCCTCCTCGAGAAACACTGTGTTAAATATCTCAATATATTTCCTATGGAATTCAGAAAATTTTTGCCGATGATTAGCGACTTGTGCTGTCTCAGAAAACTATTAACTCAATCATTACTGCCTTGATTTTAAGGACGTAAGCACAATTTACGGGTTATTTAACTTGGTTGCCCGTGACAACGGGATGTAACGGAATTTTACGTCCATAGGGACGTAAAGTAATAGTAGTAATATATGAAATAGGTGTCAATACATAGCCGAAGTTGACAACTTTGACAATAACTGTCATGATTATTATATAAGTATATAAGTAAATATAAAATATTTTCGTAAAATGCTGATTTTTCGAAATTTTGGGGCGTAAGTAGAAAAATATAATATGACACTTGGGCCAGAAGAGCATTTGCGGCGTCAAAACTGCACTTACGTCCCTTGTGATATAAATAACTATTAGTGGGCGATACTCTCAAACAGTTTCAAACGACATCGGACAACATGAAAAGAATTGTTTTCAAACTGACTCCAATACATAGGAAAGGTGCTCATAATATCACCCAAAAATCGTTAGGAAATGAATTGGATCCTGTAATAAATCAGAGAAACTACAAATGCAAACAGTGTCCTTATATTTTTGTCACCAAACAGGAACCGGACACCGGTTTTGAGTGGTTAGCAGAATTGCATTGCGTACCTAACAAGGAAAGGTACCCAACTTGTACTTCCAGAATTTAACGAAATTTGGGTGATTTCTAGACCTTGCAGGACCATGTAAAATACCGGTTTCCATTTCGGCTGAAAAACGATTTTGGAGGATGAAATCTGGGTTAGAAAATCGGGGGTTTCTGCGATTTTTCGTTTATTATTTTTTATTGGATGTTTAAAAAAAATATCGATACATATAGGCATTTAGCAGTTTTAAAGGGCTATCGAAATACAGTGAACCTGATGTAATAGGGGCTTGATGGACGTGACCATCGCCCCCGCTTCTATGTCCAAAAGGGCGTGCATTTGTTTTTGTGGTGATTATATTCACTTTGGCATACCATTCGAAACTGACCTGCGCTTTTCAGTCTTACCGCCTTCATTGATATCATAAAATAGCCATTAATTTGAAGACGCAATATACACCTACCTATATTTCTATTGCAAATAAGACAGTAACTAAGAATAGTTGTCAGATTCATTTATTACTGATCAATTACATTTTTTAAATTATTCAATCTATATTGCGCGACCGATCATGCCGTAACGTGACTGATCGTGCCAATGGAGTGATGATTGATCTGAGCCAGTTATAAGTAAAATAACAAAATCGTGTGATATTAAAATAATCAGTATCGATATTACTTACTATCACATGTTTAGATTATTTCATCTGCATAATCATATAAAATAAGCAATATTCGTTTGTTTGCCACACCAGTCAAAAAATCACAACATGGTACACATAAACCCGTTGAATATTATACAAATACTAATTATAACATATAGTTATCGAGAAGGAGTGCAACACCCAAGCAGGCAAGAGAATGGACTTCCTGAGGCCATAAAAATATAATAGATCAATGTATGAAGGACACTTCTTTTGAATTTGAAACAACGTATGATCAGAAAATTTTGATGAACATCGACCAGTTGTACCAGAGATTGTGGAAGAGGGTGAAGAATCATTACAAGTACGTATTAAAGAAATGATACAAGAAGAATTGGAAGAAACCTGTACCAGCCATGCAGAAGGTGGTTTTATTAGTTTAGAACATAAGCGGAAAGCAGTTGAATATTGGCGAAGTGACAATTATATAAATGGAAAGAGCCATTACGAAAAGGTGATGCAAGAGGGGATAAGTCATTAACAATTTCGTATGTATTCAATATTTGCAGCTAGTTTAAATATGAATGTAATTATTCACGACCTGGATTTACAACAATTTGCTCTAAAGGCAAACGAAAAGGTGCAGTTGGATCACTTTAAAGTATCTTATAAATGGATAGTACATTTCAAAAGGTCTCACAGAATAGTTAAAAAAAAACAAAAAATTGAATGAGTACGGAGTGCAAAATACACTTAACGCCGACGAAAGCGGTTTTAATTTAAAATTACTTTCAGGTCGTACGTTAGCGGCAGTAAGTGCAAAAAAAAATTGAATGTGCTGTGCAGTCAGTATCTCCTATAATATTCTTCCATTGGTATCAGCAGGGGATCGGTTGATGTCTCCGCTATTTATAGTTTTAAACGAAGTCAGACGAAGGGTTGGTCGCCAAGTACAGCGAAACTTATTTCAAGTAATGTGCTGGGCTTGCTATAGCTGGTTAATTTCGTAAATAAGCTATTATTTTTAGGCGACTAATGTACTTGTTGAAGTGTCATATTCCTGGAAACTAACCAGTGAAGTATTTAGTCAATGGTTTATAGACGTATATACATATACCAAAACTGAACAGCGAAGTCTTTTACTATTGGATTTTTGGACAGGCAATTGCCCTAATTTTTTAAAGGAAGGAAAACGACCGGTATGATTCAACCTCTGGATGCGTATGGATTTCGTGCATGGAAATCCCTTGTTAGAAAATGTTCCGACCTCGTAATACTGAAAAATTGTGATGTGGATCTTCAACAAAGAAACCACATTATTAAGCTACAGTCATTGATGCAGAACAAGTTATCTGCGCGTGGATATCGCAATCTATTTGCATATGCCTGGTTTAAAAGAGGCTACTTGGAAAATAGCCCCGATCGTTTCGACTATCTTGTTGAGTTTGCTCTTGATAACAACAGTGACGGCATTTTTCTTCATTGCTCTATTTGTAGCGAGTCCACTTTTATTAAATGTTTAAGATGCAATCAATTTTTATGTTTTCAACGCTTTTATGTGAACTATCATTACCAGGGATACGATTTCTGCCCACCGCCAAGATACGAAATATGAAAATTTGCTGGTCAGAGTATACGCATAGATAGGGCGGAAGTACGAACGAGGCGGTTGGTAGGGATTGCAGTCAGCTGTATTTAGTATAATATACAGTACTAAAAATGCATATAGTATTGTATCGAAAGAATTGATTCAATTTATTCGTAAGCATAACTATTATCTCGTCAAAACATTATTTTTGTAATATGCTCAACGCTATATGATGTTTACACAAATATTTATATGTGTGAAACAATATTATTAACATATTGCAACAGTTATTTCGTTTTAATCCTTTCGCAGATTTAAGTATATAAGACGCCGGATCAGTCACCAATAAAAGAACTTGACCAAAATTTAATGATTGTGCGTTAGACCACAATAAATTCATAGAACTATTGAATTGATTGATGATACTTTCACTGTTGGTAACTGGTAATTACTAATTTGTTAGAAGCATGTCTTGTTTTGCCTTTTCTTCGTCAAGAACTCCCACCACTACGTTTCCAACCTTCTACATCGGTAGTGTCATCTGTGGATACCCAAATATAATTATTTTCTACTTTACTTCTAATAGTGTTCATAGTTTTTCGATAACATCTATCCACGTAATTTTTGCGAATGAATCTTGCGTTGATATCTGTATATGTTTGCAGAAAGCTGGAGAATTTAAAATTCCCCAAATTATCTAGTTCACAAAGCTAGCAAGTAAAGCTTCACAAAGATCTAAATAAAATTGCTGTTGAAATGGTGTTCTGGGAACATACCTTTTAGAAGAAGCAAGTTGAGTTCTTGAACTACGAGCAATTGTTGACATATGGCGAACTAAAATTTTACGTCTTTTGGTGTCAATTCTTTCGTCAGAAACCGTACAAAAAATAGCATTGCTTTCCATTACAAAAGTTCTTTCAAATTCTCACATATGATAATCGTCTCTGCACTGCGTACTCGGAGCGTGCCAGTTTCAGCGAATGCCGATGCCAGTACAGTCAATTGAAAAATGGTACGCTAGTAGGTGGCCTGAAATCGCATCCCTGATCATTGCTATGATGAATGAATTTATAGGACGTGGATATGCACCCCTTTGAATATTCAATAAGAAACATGCAATAAAAAGCGTGATGTGCACATCAAAATATTACAGATTAGCGTATACATATGCATAATAGTTAATGGATTTATTTATGCCAATGTTGAATGAAATAATAAACTCGGACTCATATCTTAGCAGTTCGCTTATTTAGTGTTTAAAAATATAGCCGAATACTACAATCATTCTGTAAAGTCAATGATGCTAAAGCAAAAATGCATACGTTTGCTTCGAATGGTATGTCAAAGTGAATACAATCTCCACAAAAAGAGATACACATGCTTATGAAGATAAGCCCCCAATGCATCAAGTTTAGTGTATTTCGATAGCCCTTCAAAAATACTAAACGCCTATATGTATCGATAATTTTTATGAACTAATAGGAAATAATTAACGAGAAACACAGAAACTTCCGATTTTCAAACTCCAATTTCACCCTCCCAAACTGTTTCTCAGCCAAAACGGAAACCGGTACTTTATATGGTTCTATAAGGTGTATAAATCACCCAAATTTCAAATTCTGGTAGTGCGAGAAAAGTGCGCAAGCATCTTTCCCTATAAAACTGTTGCGTAGAATTTATGACTATTGAATAGAGATAAGTTTAGAAGCTGCGGAGCAGCTTTTACACAGCGACCTTATTATAATAGTATTAGGTTATAGGTCCTACTGGTGCACTAATTTCTAGATCTCCTGTTAGTAAAATTTTCCCGGCTTTTGGGAGACCTTTTCAACAGTAAACTTTAGAGTACTCCTTTGATTAATAAGCACCTGGAAATCACACGGAGAAAAATCTGAATTATATGGTGGCTGTGCTGATTTCCTAATGAATACAAGTAAGTAGATCTTGAATTGTTTGTGCGGCATGAGAGCGAGTACTATCAAGTAGAAAGATGACAGCCTTTGTGTTTATTCTTGCACATAAACGGTTTAAAGTGTGTCTCATTTAGCACTGAGCAAATGCCAGTACTATGAATAATAGAATGAATAACTCAGACATTGATTCTTAACATGTGAGAAAGTTCTCTTTAATGCACTCACTTGTACGTGAAATATGATAATTTACAACAATCATTTACATCTGACGCTGCAATCCGAGCATATCATTGGCGGTAAAAATTTGTAGTAGCAAGCACAGCCTTCCGTGGCAAATTAGCTTTAGTGGGTTTTCCTATTATAAATGTCAGCTTTCGGCTAAACCCCAACGATTAAAAAGAAGCAAACTACAAATATTTTTGACAAGTGCTATTAGTTTACCAGTGGGCAACTGAGTTCTGTTGCCATGGTAACGAAATTGGGGCTCTGCAGTCAAAACGTTTTTCTATTCAACAATCCCCGTAGATATTTATAACTGTTGTACCCTTTCTTTCTAATTAAATGAGAAATGTTACTAACCATATCATAACCTTTTCAGAAGTGCCCATAAGTGAAACGACAAAAATGCCTGAGGAAACTGGACATATAAATTCCAATGGAAAAGTAAAATATCAGTCGGTATAGGCGTATCTCTCTATAGCATTCGAGAGTATGCAAATATAAGCAATATGCTAAAATACACCTACGAGTGCTCTCAAAAGTTTTTAGGATAATTAATACGTTCCTAGGATTAATGGTTTGCTCCTCCTAAAAATGTAATACTTCTAAAACTGGAAATTAATCAAAAATTTCTCGTGCGTTAAATCGGTTCGTTTTTTGCGTTAGTAAGGATAGGAAAAAAGCTAAAACCCGTCCGTGGTTTGGTCAATTATTCAGCATTCGGTTATATTTCCTACCTATACCCAACGCACGATATTTTTTCGCCGTGGAAACGGAGGTCTTGGCCTCTTTATTACCATGAAATCAAACCTATCGCTCGCAGTGAATATAAATTTCTCGTTTCGTCCGGGTCAGAGGGCCTCTTCTGAATAAACTGCTGGATAAATTCGGCCTGCTATCGACAGTTCGACAACGACGGGGCAGGTCCGTTGACATTTATTTCTGCTCTCCGCGACCACCGTACGACATATCTCAAAAAAAAGGCAGCTTGTCAATCGCCTCGGACTACGGCTATCCAGGACGATCGGGGTCTTTTATGTTTGCCGTCCCGATATTCCCAAATGCATCATGCATGAACAAATAAACGGGTGCGATGGCGCTGTAACGCACAATGATACGGAAGACAATGGATGTGCAGAACTATTTAAAAGTACGTACACAGATAATCTGGATCGTCCATTTCAACGCCAGCGAAGGCATTCATATTGGCCACCGATAATTTAGTGGTAATACCGCATGATAGAAGTACGTGAAAGTACCATTGTGTTGAAACAGTTCATTAGCAACTTGGCAAATATTAACTTTGAATTAAACGTGACAGAACCACATGAACAACATACAGATGAATTTGGACCTGGTGTACTTTGAAATGTATCTGACCAAGGCTAGAAAGCGCAGCAAAGCGTATATCAGTTTACACGTAATTCGATCAGGTATTGTTAAGCTCAGCAATCTGGCAACGGCTGTCAGAGTTAAGCTTTTTTGGCTCTTTTTCGGTTTCCACAGCGAATTATATACCACCCCTTCCTTTATCCCCGGCGTTTTATCAGGTATATCTCCAGCCAACGGTAACTCTGGGGAAATCCTTATTTCTGGAAATTAATATAACTTCTTCCCACAAAAACGTAGAAAATTAATTCTATGTTGTCTTTATCATAATTTCGCAATTTAAATATCACATTGTAATAAGTCATTAAGTTCGGTAGGGAATGTCTATATTCTATGGTTGCCGAACACTCCCTAATGTCAGTATGTTAGACGTTAGATCGTGAACTCTAGTAGCATATTACAAACTGCAATATGGTATTGTTAAATAAAAGATATCTAGTTAGTTGATTGTAAATATAAATTGTAAGAATGTAAAGTATTCTCTATATGAAATGTGAACCATAGTTGGCCGTGATTGATATTTAGCAAATGCTATCGGGAGCAAAGGAGCGAACAGACACCAAAACAATCCGTCCTTTTTTAACTCGATTCGTCTTTACGAGAAGACGTATTTCACTAAGTGGCTTATTTTAAAAGTAATTTCTCGGCGAGTTGTGGTATTAAAACTTTACTTCAAGTCCAAGGTTAATTCAAGTTTAGTCATATGAAAGAACACGCGGTTTTCTTACGTGACGCATATCTACATCTATATATTTTTTATAAGTATGTTATTGTCCACGAAAAAACAATAAAGAAACAAAAAGGGGCAAAGTGCATCGAATGGACAACATTTTGAATATTTATTAAAAGCCTATTTGTTTTCTTCTGTTTGTAAATAGTTGTTAAATAAAAAAAAGTTTCAGATGAAATTTATTTGCTTTTTCGTGAACAATAACAAACTGAATAAAAAGATACAGGTTTCTATTTGGAAGAAGTAACTTAGCACTCGAAAGATTGATGGCACTTCTAAAATTAAACGTGGACCTTACAATACTTTCCTCCTTCATATGATAGAATTTTTATCTAAATCTTTTTTCGATTAAAGAAATAGTTTCTGAGTTATTCTGTCATCTCTAGATAAATGAATCACCCCCTATATTATAAGTATTAATTTGGTCTTATTTAGTTTTTATACAATTTTCATTCATACATTCCTTCAATTATTTTAATTACGAGCATATCATCGATATCGAAATACGTGTGTACAATATTCGTACTATCAGCGGTTTTCAATCTCCTAAGTCATCATCATCAATTCAATATAACTGCAATAAAGTCTTGGCGTAGCTGACAGTGCGCTATTCATCACAAATGAAATTTATGATTTATGTTTCGTGACTGTCTTCGATGCTGTAGATGGCGCCAAGAGTACCTACATAGCAAACGCATCGATGCAATAGATTTATTTCTCTTTACTCTGACAATGCGAAAACTCCGGGAAAACTCCGTGAAAGGAGAACGCTTCAAGTTGTGACAGCGCTCGTCTTACTGTTATATTGAATTAATATCAATAAAACTTTTATTACTTTTATTGCTCCGGTCAGATAGAACAATGATAAATCGTCTTCTCAAATGAAGGAAAATTTATCCGGATAAATTGATTTAACCTACGCGCAGTTTTCCAACTTTGATTTCTATCTGTCGACGTCCTTCGATTTCTTATTCTTTTTTCTGATTGTTGTCGTTATAGATAATGGACTTCATATTTCGGTATTTATAGAGATGATCTTATCATTTCTTAGTTCTTGCAGATTATGTATTTGATCTGTGATTCTTTTTTTGATTATCAACTATATTACATTTCAATTCCTGTTTTATTAACCCTGCACTGCTTTGGGGCTATCTTGACCCGAAAATAAATTTAAATTGTTGCTTGTTGGTTTTTATTTATCTTTACTTCATTTACTTCGGAATAATAATAATCGAATATTAATAGAATTCAAGACGCAGATGATTCTACAAACAGCAATTTTTTTCAAAAAATCCTTTAGAAAGGTTTACAATCATGTACCCAGTATTTCATAACAAAAATTCAAACTTCCATCATTGCCAAGAACAAATTCAATTGTAATACACGGACATGTCCATACGTGAAAGCAATAAACCTGTGTTTGAGTTTAATCTAGCAATATAGTCGTTCATAATATTTATACCCCAATTTGCTCTTTTATTAAAGCCTTACGGAAAATTTAATGTAACGGAAACTCATTTATTACACCGTCCTACATTTCTGCACGATCGACCTAGTCAGCGTGCCAACTTTGGGTAATTATTTTTTACGTTTTTACTTTGTGAGAAAAAAGCGCTATGTCATTGACAAATGGGGTTATTCTAGATATGTATTGATAAGACCATGACGATGAAATATGGTTTGGTGCATCCGCTATGTCCCTTTTTTTGCAATGTAGAAGATATCTAGCTATGTGCAAAATTTTAAACCGTTGAATTTTAATAGTAAAACAGTTTGCGAGTATTTTGCGTTTCCTTGTCATAATTTATTTGCACCTTCTTTGAAGGACGATCAAGAATATATCTTTGGAGACACCAAAAGAAAAAAGTACATTAGCACTAGTTGCTCTGAATGTTTTATAACATTCACTCATTTGGTACCATACGATCATAAAACTACGTCACCGTGAGGGCCACGTTTCTTTTGTTAATTGTTTTTTATGTTGGTTACAACTACATATGACAGTTAAATCTTGCTTATATCATATCAAGATTGAAACAAATTACGTTTTACATATTCGACAGTAATGATACAAATAAGCTTCTGTTTTAGGGTAAATGGCTAACGTCTAAGTCAATAATAATAAAGATATCAGAACAAAGAAATTAATTTCTAGTAAAAGTAAAAGAAGAATTACAGTAAATACTCAACGTGATCTCCTTCGGTTTGAATACAAATCTCTACTCGTCGTTTCATGTTGTTAAATGAGTTGACGAGGTGTTGAGCAGTTACCGTGGCTCAAACATTTTGAATTACTTCGGTAGGTTATTGTATTGTATGTGGTGTCTTTTTGAAAACCGAATTTTTTTTTGGGTAAAGCCAAGGGCCTTTCGGGTCTGTAGCGTTGAACAATTTTTTATTTTTAATTTTTAGGCGTGGAAAAATAAAATAATCTAAAATAGATCAGGAGAACTTGGAGGAAAATCACGGACATCAAAATATTCATAAGAGGTTCATTGTATGTAGAGCTTTATGAGCTATGGCATTGCCTTCTTGGAAGTATCCATCCTTTAGTTCGTCATCGCGCAACTGGTTTAGAAAAGTTTGCAACAAGTTATTACGATATCTTTGTGTGTTTACTGTTTCATGAAAAAATAATGACCCAATAATTCTTCTTCGTGAAGCTGCTATCCAAACACCAACCTTTTTCGAATGTAATGGTTTCTGTATCATGATATAAGGGTTGGTCTTTACTGGACCATATACGCATGGTTTGTTTGTTAATTCAGCCAATAAGGTGATACCACGCTTCATCTGAGGTATATAAGGAGGATTTGTCAAGGGTATTATCGCCATTCATGTGTTTTTCAATCCGATTGCAGTATTACACTCTTACTACGTAATCAATGGGCTTGAGTTCTTGCACAACACGAATTTTATATGGATACTTTTCAATATCTTTTCTAAAAACATGCTGACAAGTACCACATAATATTTATTAGTTTCCTCTGAAAGCTTTCAAATTGACCTTTTAGGTGAATAATGATCTATACACCTCATCACCACCCGCAATAGTTTCAGTAGCTCTTTTCATAAGTGTGTACCACCACCGGGTTTGCGACTTATTGCACCAGTTTCACGAAATTTAGCAACAGTTTGTTGATATACCGTAAGAGCGCGTGTACTATGATCGGCCAGCATAATCGGCATTTTTCGGAAATGCGAGAGCAAAGTCGTGTCTTATACGTGTACATGAACGAATATGCCGTTTATAACGTGAGCAAGGTGTTTTAGGAAATGCAAGAGCGTAGTCGTAGCTTGCACATGTACGTGAACGAATACGCCGTTTATAACGTGAGTAAGGTGCACAAATGAATTTGCGTTTACGCAATTTTGTCAAGCAAATGACATTCCACAGTGACATTCAACACAGAACATGTTTAGATGCGCTGAGTTCGTGTAAAATCGGGTGATCATAGTACGCTCGCTTGTACGGTATATCAAAATATGATATTGCAAAATGTGGAAACTGAAGACGAAATTCATCCATACATAGTTGCCCATTCTGTTGCTTTTTCTCCTTTTCGAAAATAGCTTTCAATGATAAACGTAAGGTGATCTGTAAAGATGCTTCAAAATTTATAAGATACGTTAATAGACATCAAATTTAATTTGAATTGTCAAACTTGTCAATAAATCTTAAACGTAATTTGAAGTTTCAATCCTGGAGTACGTTCCCAAATAATGTGTAAGGGTAGAGGAAGGTGAAGCAAGGTAAATGCCGTCATCGTAAAATTACCCTACCCTCCCTTTAAGGTTGCGTTCTTAAATAGTACCCGGAAAACTCTGGTGATACCTTGATCGTTTATAAATTAAGGGTGCTAGTTAATGCGTCATAAATATTTTCCCTTTTCCCGTGTTTATGAACTACTTTGGGAGAACTCGGAGTGTCCCTAAGTTACCCTAGTCGAGTAGTGCGGGAAACTTTACCCCGCATACGCATTTACATTGTTTTTCTTACTTACGCGTCCATTTGTTTTGTTTTGGTTATGTTTACGGTGTAACGCAAGCGCACTACGCAGACTTATCATATTATATCGTGCATACACGAAAAATATTTGAATCAACTGCATATGTATATTGCTATATACTGTCGCTTTCTTCTATCCATTAAAAAACTTTCACAATTCAAAAGCGCTTGCAAAATTACAACCTGACGTAAATAACCCGTCACTGTCAATTATCAAAAAATATGAAATTCACCCTTCACCTTTCAAAATTTGTTTATAATTTTGGAGGGAAGGTAGGGTAACTTCTTACGTTGATGTTACTTTTCCTTGCTTCACCTTCCTCTACCTTTACACATTATTTGGGAACGCACTCTAAAATTGTGAACAAATTTTGAAAGGTGAAGTGCTTTTAAATTGTAAAAGTCTTTTAATGGACAGAAGAAAGCAATATGCATACGCAGTTGCTTGAAATATTTTTCAACAGTGAATTTATTTTCACCCTTTTTCTGCGATGAAATGGAAGGACACAAAAATTCGTTTAAAACCCTTACGAATCGTGAACTATCGTTAGTAGAAATATGGACCTTGGAATGGTTGACCCACAGTTTCAATCACATTTCCGAATAAATCGGCAAACATTTGAACCATGTCGCACTGTTCATGTTTTGTCCCATCATTCATAATAAAATAAAAAAGACTGCGTTAATAGGTCGATACAAAAGAAATACAGAGAAACAATTATTGGCAACCTTATGGCTGTTAGCAACAGTAATCCTTTCCGTATCAATTAAATGCATTTTCAAAAATGTAGCAAAATGAAAAATGCAAGGCAAATAGGTATTTGTGTCACAAGGGGCGTAACTAAGGTAAATAACTCGCAAATCGCATTTGCCTCCAATCAGGCCAGTAATGAAATGGAAATGTTGAAATAATTATAACCCTGCGAAAAAAAAATCGGGCTTCTTAATACAAGCAAATGGCCGCTATAACACAAAACAATATTTTCTTCAGGATAGTAAATTGTTTTCTTTATAAATTAATAGTATAATTTTCTTAAAATATAGCATTTATTTATTTAAAATTCTTGAAATGCATATTATTTATATGCACGTTATTAATTGTACTTAGGTACCTTGTTTAAAACAGTACGACATATCCATACATAATGCAGTGCTATGGTAGAGGTTATCTACAGAATAATGTTCAAACAAAAGTGAACTTAATGTAGAAGAACACACGAAAAAAGTGCCTAGAAACAATAACCAAGATAATGCTAATAAATAACTCATGGTATTGATGTAATCACTCCCGGCAATAGAGACTGCTTTTTTGCAAGAAAATCTATTTCCTGGATGCAAGAAACAATTTCTCTGCGTGTATGCACGACATGGGACAGGTCTGTATTGTGCGCTTGTGTTACACCGTAAACCTAACCGTAGCAAAACAAATGGACGCGTAAGAAAAATAATGTCAATGCGGTTGCGGGGCAAAGTTTCCTGCACTACTCGACTAGGGTAACCTAGGGACACTCCGAGTTCTCCCAAAGTAGTTCATAAACGTGGGAAAAGGATGAATATTTATGACGTATTAACCAGCACCCTTAATTTATGAACGATCAAGGTAACACCAGAGTTTCGTGGGTACTATTTAGGAACGCAACTCTGGATTTAACTCTTAGATATAGCTGTAATCAGCATAAAATGTAATAAAAAAAACATGGCCCTCTCGATCACGTTTTGTTACGATCATATTGTATTTATAATATGAAGTTTTTGCTATCTATATTATTAAGCAAAGTTTCGCAACTGTAGAAGAAAAAAATAAAAAAAGATTAGATAATAAACAGTAAAGAATATTCTAGGGAAAAATAAATTAAAAAAAGGGAAAAGTATGCAGCGAATAAGAAGTGATATTCGAGAAATCACAGAGCTGTGGATCTGAGTGCCTTGTTTAATAATACATACATACGTGAGATACCAACAAAGTAAATCCAATTTCATCCTAAATCGTTATCATAAGTCGATTTATAGGCACGAACCGTGCACCAGATAACAATATTCGTTTGATATGAGGCATTGGTGCTCTGACTAGAGCTCGGCATGGTGCATAAAATATACATGCGGATAACCTTTGTCCTACTGAACTAGATTATTCAACCTGAGCAGGAGCGGTTCGCTTATTTGCCATTTATTATTTATTGATTGGGAAAAGTTTTACATGATTCAGTTCACGAAAGAGCTCCGATGAAAGCAGTTCATTTACTGTTCTTGCTTGAGACGCTACATTATACCCTAAAATGGTTAAAAAAAAATTTAGATTCACCCCATAAACAGAGAAAGATATTTATATTGTGAATACCACCACTTGTACCATGAGCTAAGCGGTTATCCAGATCGATTTTTCAATTACATGAGAATGTAATTTTGCACATTTGATTATTTATGACAAAAAGTTAGCTATCACCTAAAAAAAACACTAACAAATTTTGAGAAAAAGAGGTTTATTTCTCGCACAGGACGAGTTCTTATTACATTAAGGTAAGAAAACATTTACTTAATTTACTATTTAAACGGATATTCATATGGGTATTAATGTGAATACGTTGAAAATATTGATCTGCCTACAGACGAAGTAGACGTAGAATTCTGTAAGGTTATTAACCATCCTTTATTTTTTTGGATCGAAGGGGACTGATGAATATCTGAGTCTTTTTAATAAAATAAAATACTTCAATATGACAAAAAAGTCTAGCAATAATAATAATAAAGGAAATAGGTTATGATTTTCCAAAGAAGAGGATAAGAATTAATATACAAAATATCTCTACATCCAGCACTGTACGACACAAAAGATAAATTATACAAAGATCAAAATGTGCGAGATATATGGGAAGAAATTTCTATGGTAGTAAACAAAAGTGGTTTACAACATTTATTTTCTTTTCAGTAGCAACTTTAAACATTCAATATCACATAATTATCAGAAGACGACTGCTGTTAAAAATAGTAACTGAAGAAGCGTTTCCAGTAATCGCCTACAAAATAGACCATGTCAAAGCGACTAATCGACGCGTTTTATCGTAACGATTACTTGCTGCTAAATATAAAGGACCTGTAAATGCTCCAATTTCAATTCTGTTGCACGGGCGAACTTCTGAGGTATACTGCTTCTGTAAGTATTTGTGCTTTCCACTAACAAATTTAATATTTTATCCTCGAAAAATAGACGCCACCGATCTGCTTCATTCTTTATATTCTTCGTCATTTGGCCAACAATTCTGGATAGTTTTACTAATATGTTATGCGAGGGAGTGTACGAGGGGGTACCCAAAATAAACCGAGCTGATATTGTTTTTATAATACCGCGTTCCGCCGCTAGGAGCTACCATTCCCGAGTCAGTAAGCCAAGCATCGTCGTTAAAGAAGGTTCCGTTCGTTTTGTGTGAATTTTTTAGTGATACTTTGTGTGCTCGTCGTTTTTGCAATGGCTGATTCTCGTGAACAGCGCGCGGAAAGTTTTGCTTCTTACTTGGGAAAACTGGCACAGAAACTCTTGGAATGTTAAAAATGGTCTACAAGAATGATGCTATTGGGAAAATTCAAGTGTTTGAGTGGTTTTCTCGTTTTAAAAGAGGTGAAAGGTCAATTGATGACAATTCTGGCTTTGGTCGCCCTTCCACGACCCGAACCGATGAAAATGTTGAACAAATTCACAAAATCATCCTGAAAGATCGACGACGGACCATTGAAGAAGCTGTGGAGCTGCCCGAAGTGACTTGGAGTTCAGTTCAGCGAACTTTAACGAAAGATTTGGAGACGAAAAGGGTGGCTGCCAAATTCGTGCCTCGACTGCTGATTGCTGAACAAAAACAAAGTCGAGTGGAAGCATGCTGTGCTTTGAAAGAATAGTTCCGAAATGATCCAAGCTTTTTTCCAAGGTCATCACAGGTGACGAATCATGGTGCAACGGTTACGACCCCGAAACAAAGCAAAAATCAAGCCAGTGGAAGACTTCAAGTTCGCCTCGCCCCAAAAAAGCTCGTCAAGTGAAATCAAACGTCAAACCAATGCTTATTTGTTTTTTCGATGTAAGAGGAGTCGTCCATTCAGAGTTTGTTCCACAGGGTCAGACAATCAACCAGGCTTTCTACCTGGAAGTTTTGAAAAGATTGCGCAACAGTTTGCGGCGGAAGAGGCCTGATTTGTGGCGGTCAAGCGACTGGTTTTTCCACCATGATAACGCTCCTGCTCACACAGCGTTCTCTGTGCGACAATTTTTGACCAAAAATGCTATGACCCCTGTGCCTCATCCTCCCTATTCACCCGACCTTGCCCCCTGCGACTTTTCTATGTTTCCCCGAGACATGAAAGGAAAGCGTTTTGCCGACGTTGCTGAGGGGAAGAAAAAAACGACGGAGGCGCTGTCGGGCATCACAGAAGACGAACTTGAAAAATGTTTTGAACGATGGAATAAAAGATTGGAGAAGTGTATTAGCTCCAATGGAGAGTAGTTTGAAGGGGATTGAAAGATTTTTGTTAAAAAATTAAATAATTTTTTTTTTAATGAGTTCTGTTTTTTTTTGGGTACCCACCCCCTCGTAAATAACTCTCTAGGTAATTTTTCTTCATATCGTACCATACCAGCGTATAATAATAAGTTACTTAATGTAAAATGTATTTACATCTACTATTTTCACAAAAATTAGGTAGTAATGTATAGGTAATGTAAATAATTGCTTGAAAAAGGACTACGGCAATTGATAACGTACTGACAGCGTTAAATTTGAGACATAAGAGTGAATAACAATTGAAATATTAATTGCAACAAATAACAGAATATATTTTACATTTTATTTGCCTTGGTTGCAGGGAAAACTAAACTTACCTCAAGGAATAGTCAGCCCGACGACCACTAGTGCGTTAAGTAACACGCCTGGAGTGGTTCTTGAAATTCTCTCTGACATTAACCTTTACACTGACGGTTCCAAAATGTACACATTAGTTAGTACAGGAAACTACTCTCGCAAACCTCTAATTGAACGGGTTGTAGTCAAGGCAGACATGCGAAAATTCTTCAACCAGAAATATTTGCAATCGGTATGGGTGTCGGGATACTCCTGAGTAGATGTGTCAGACAGAAATCGATAAAAGCCTTCTTTGATTGTCAGGCTGCACTACGAGCTCTAAATATTCTGAGTAGGAACAACAAGGTTACTCTCATCTGGACATCACGACACAATGGCATTGATGGCAATGAGGCGGCCGATCTACGTCATGCGAGGGCATTTATGTTGCCCAGCAAAGACAGAGCTAAACTTATAGAACTTGACAGGAAGTCTGTCAAGGCTCTAACCGTAATCCTTACCGGCCATGCTCGATTAAGAAAACGCCTACACAGAATAGGATTCGCTCAAGAGGGGGAGTGCCGTCTGTGCTTGGAAGAGGAGGACAGAGTTGTACACATTTTCTGCAGTTGTCCTGCCGTCTGCAGAATCAGATTTTCTCTGTTTAGTGGGGCTTTTGTAACGCATGAGAGTCTAAGGAAAACTTCGCTGAGCGAACTTCTGGAATTCGCCAGAAGAGTAGGTCTACTCGGTGAACTCTAAAATTATATTGCCGGTCCACAATAGACCGTATTGGTTGATGTAGCTGGATGGACTAAGTCACCCATCCGGCTTTACTATTGTAATTGTACCATGGTAAAAGCCATCATCAACTTCTTCTTCCTTGACTTCATGTATTCGTGTCAGAATCAGTTGACCTGGTGTCCATTTCCGAATTATTTGAAGGAACAAATTACTAATGAGAGTGAGCTCGCTAGATCCAGCGACCAGAAAAATAAGCATGCCTAATACTATCGCCAGTTTTATGCAAACTACAACAATTAATACAAATTCGATTGAATCAAACGATTGTAAATACATTTTTCTGAGGTGTAAAAGTACACCTAGATATCTCAACTTGCTTTTGAAGTATAAGCAAAACGCAGTAGCAAGAGTCCTCTGGACCTGAAGAGTTAAGGAGGACACATCAAATTGCTACATCTTTATAGTGGTTATAGCTTACTTTTACATTACAAAAGCTTAATCGTGGTCCATTTGAATGTCTAAAAGTAGGGGTCAACGCAGTTGTGTGCTGTAAAGAAAGAATTACATTTATCCAGTATTATCATAAAGACGGAGCAACATGGCATACTTATACTAGCCTAGTTGGTAATTTAAAATTTTGCGCATAAATTTCATAAGCGAAATCAATTCTTTTGATCAAGTTCAGTTGAGTTATTCCTTCTTCTCACTAAACACAAAAGTTGTAGTATATATTAGTGATGTCAGTTAGGGTCACCAGTGAATTTAACTCAAAATTGAAACACATGTAAGACGAATCGGAAAAAAACAAACGGAAAAAATCTGCTCATGTGAGTATCTGCCATTATTTTTTTTCAAGACAATTACTTATTATTTTGGCAAAACACTCGGTGTTGGCTTTGACTCCTGACACTCACCAAGCACACTTCATACATATTGTTTTAAAAATTGCATTATCATATAACACCCGGAGCACATACGTAGTATGTGGTACTGTGTACAAAAGCGACTACAGATTTCGAACTGCTAGACGAAAATCTGTGACAACAATGGAATGCCAAGCGTCTTGACTTCGCCACTTGATATTTAGATAAACCGATTTTGTTGTGGGAGTGGATCATCCTTACAAATTAAAAGAAATTTGACTCATTTACATCAAACCTGAAACAGCTTTTGTAGATACATAATACGTTTGTTTGGTTTCCAGCGTAATTTTAAAGTACCGTTTTCCCTTCACATATAATTTTTCCAACCAAACGGACAGCTTTCACTAACCCGTATGTAGCGATGTAGAAACGCTTGTCCACCATCTATGTTTGACGCTAAAAGCGGCCTTCAATTACCATCGTTTCATGTCAAATAAACACCGTTAAACGAAATAAACCGGCGGTAATCCACTTACGCCTCGGTAAAAGACTATTTCATTCGCAAAATATCTCCGCGCGTTTTTCGTCGGCTACTCTATTTGCGTATCATCGGGAATATAGCGCGAAAAGCAAACACCAATAAATCACAATCTAATCAGAAACGTTTTTTTTATTTTCTATTACGCCGATTTCTCTTTCGATTCCCTCTAATCTGGTTTATTTTTTTCACGAACGATCAACGATGGATAATTTATAGTTGGCGAATTCCGTTTGATTCGTGTATACAAAACCAGTATAGCTGGATTTTATAACCGAAGCTATGGTTTGTCTAGCGAGGAGAATCTTTTCCCCGAAGTAGTAATTAATAGGCTTAGGATTTTATGCAAAGAAAACGGCTGAAATATGCACATATATATGCAGGCGTTTTTACAAAAACATGCAGAAAAATATGCGAGATATGCAGAAAAATATGCAAGATATACAGAAACAGTTCACTGATGATGATAGCTTGGCTATCGAAACGTGCGTCCAGTACGAATTAAGTGTTGTGGTAAGGGTTTTAGTGAACTGTTTCAGTGTTCCAATGCCACAGTTTTAGAGTATCCGTTTAATGCAAGATATAGATTAAAAATATGCACTACTTTGTAAAAGATATATTAACTTATATGCTTACCAACCCCGAAAACGAGCAATCTGCACCTGGAAACTCTATCACTTATTAGGATTTAATACGAAATAGTAGAAGTAAAAGCTTTAAAAACACCTTTCTACTTTGCGGATCATTGGCTGCTAAAAATCTATCAATCACTACAATAGACACCTTTCTAGGTGTTAATATACGTAGTATGCGGCAAGCTCTCTTTTATTATTTTCTCTCTTCGGTTCTTCTTTCCAACATTGATTAAAATTGCACTTACCTCTGGGGATCGATACATTCTAGCCGTCGATATGAACCTCAAAAACTTAAAATATGTTTAGACATGAAACATTCTCCGGAGTCGGCAGTTTAGGGTTCGAAAACACGTTTTACAATACGCAGCATTAGGGATTAGAACTTAGGCTTTCGTATATATTATTATGGGAGTACCCAAGCGAAAGTTATCGTTATTTATAAGATTTTATTGTTTATATTCAATAAAACATGTTGACACTTTGTAATTGTGTGAATTTTTGTTGGAATTGGCGTGATAACGGATTGTAAGCATCTTCTCGAGTATGTGCTTAGTAATAGCTCACCAGGATCACCATACAATAGATTATAACTAGCTACAGATATAATATATTATCTCACTAGATTAAGCATACTTAAACCAATAACTGCAATATTGCGTGATTACTCAGTATCGCAAGCTTATTATAGAGTATACACCGTAATGTTATAAATACGACGTACCATTGTTTTCTAAGGTAAATAAATTCATTTTTCACAGTCGGTAGCTCCAGAAGTGTCCTCTGAACTCTCCTTCGGCAGTTTAAAATAGAAATGACTCGTAAATAATAACATTTTGAGAAAATCAAATTGACAGAAGGAAAACTGACCTCAAACTTTGACGTTGCGAGAACTCTCTCTGGTAACGTATCACACACTGAAATTACGTGTTCGTTTGAATGAACAAAACTTAGCCTAACCTTCTTCTTGAAGTAAAATTAGTGTACTGTAATACTTGAATTTACATAGAAAATAGAACACTTAGCCAAATAATCGATGGCTTACGGCTCTCATTACGGAATCACGGCTCTTCCGAATATAGTATTCAACTTTTCCTTAAAATATCATACTATAGTCTGTAATATTTCTCATAGGAGTTCACGTTCTATCGTCTAATAAACTGACATAAGCGAGAATCGGCAACCTTAAAATTTGATTTCTACTACCGGAATTGATGACTTATTACCAAGTAATACTTAATTTGCGAAAATATTATGACACAATTGAATCTATTCTGTACATTCTTGCAGTGAAATATTACATTAGAACCGAACGTTAAAGACGTGAAGAAAATGGATAAAAGACAAGTTATTTAGCCGTTTCACCGGAATTATAGTTGGCTGGAATTATATTTTATTAATAAAACGCCGGGGTCAAGGAAGGGAGAACCCGAGGCTATACAAGCGACTGGAGAATCCGAGAGAGATATCACAGTGACTCACCACTGCTATAACGCGATCGCTGGTTGAATGACACTCCACACGGCGCTATCTTCGTTATTGAACTATTTTTGATATTATAATACATATGTAGCATTCTTCATGTTATTGTTGTTATGCTACTCGTGCTCTCTCTGGACGAAACTTAGAAACTTCAACGCGTCGAACGTGAAGTAACAAAATCTGTCGGACGCTTTCATAGTCAACTTATTCTAGAGTCGTAAATAATATGCAGACAAACTGTTTGCTACAAGGTTTCCTTACTTTAAATGATTCTTATGTTTATCGACGACAGGAAGCCTATATTATTGGCTTTATAATATAGTTACAAGTTCGACCACGGGATGTCGCCACGCGCATCATGAATGCTTCCTCGTTAGAATTGAATCAGCTGTCTAGAAGTAAATAATCACCACGTGCTTATTAATCAGGGAAACAAACGTTGTTTGCGGGCTCAGTGACTAAGAAAAAGGATGTGATTTGTGATCTTAATCAAGCACGGTGCACATTGACGAATCCCACCGAATGGTATGCTCTTGTATCCAGAGGTTCATCAAAGAGAAAGGTAAGTAACATTAACCAAATTTATTTACATTTTATATCTCAAAATAAAATTCTTTAAAATAGCACAATAACATACATCTCTCGAGTTCTTAAATTGAAAAAGAAAATAACAGAATTGCCAATATTTATAGTAATTCTGGTCGGAAATGCAAAATACAGAATATAACTCTGGCGTTTACATTGAAAGTATTACAAACTGGCATAAACTATTAAATATTTACACGGTCTTAGTTTATAAAATCAGAAAACAAATAATCTATCATCGGTTACGGGCTTTGTGCAAAGTTTAATTAGATTTCTATTTTTCGCAAAATTACGGAAAAGAAAACGCATCGCGCTTTACGGACTTGTGTGATTTCAAGATTCCGGTAAACAGATATACGGACTTGTACGTAAACGGATATCGCTATCTCATAAAAGCCAGTTAAAACCGGATGATTGTGGGATACCGACGTTATCGCTCAAACTTCGCAAAAGCAAGAGAATACCGACGATTGCGGAGTGCGGTCGGGGAGCCCTTCTGCTCAGCAAAAAGGCCGGGCAGTAAAAGGCGAAGCTATGACATTTTGAACGGTTTATATAGAAGATTTCGTGTGTGACGCGGTACTTTTTGTTAATGACGTATTTGGACCTTGTGCGTGAAGTAGTTTACGAGCACTCCGTTGCACGAAGCTCCCAATTATTGAACTTACGTAAGTTCATTCACGCTCAACATGAAAAGTAACATAAATAAGGTAGACTTGCGCTCAAAATAGTCGGTTCGGGTTCTTTGAAAAATTAATCAACAGAATGAAATAAAAGCTTATAAGCTTACACAAGATTTAATCACTGATTATAAAAGGTGAAATATAAAATATAATGTTACGTCTTTTCCAGATTTTACATTCTTTAAATCCGACGGACTTTGATGGTTCGTTACATTGTGATACAAGTAAAATTTTGAAAATATATAAGAAAGCATTAATTTCATTTTAGGAAAGTGAATTATTTTGAATAGAAGTGAGAAATTTGGAAACATATTGCATATTAATAGTAAGAAGATACAATTATTCTCTAAAAGAATAAAATTCGTGATTATTCTCTAAGAAAAACAAAATTCATTACAATTTATGAAATAAATTACCTTTTCTAATAAAAATCGCCTCATACTAACATTATACGCAAAAGTATAACTACTTATACTTTAAAAAATCTTTCATTGTAAAATTTTACGTAAAAATCCAAAATCAAAAATTAAAACTTTATATTTGACATTCAAAGAGTTCTATGACTGCTTTTCTTAATCAGTTCACAATTATGTATTTAATATTATTACTTCTCAAACTCAATACCTACATTATTGGAAAAGATATTGTCACAACGGAAATTCACAGACGGTAAAATTCGTTTTAATTGGATTAATTGTTGTGGCTAAAGGAGTCTCCAAGAATATACTTTTTATGTTCTTCCAAAGTAAATGTCTAGCACGACCTCGGTTAAACCTAACTTGATTGGAACAATTGCGTTAATAAAACTCCCTCCAGGGTGTCCCAAATTAAATCCTCACCGTTGCCGTTCGATTTGTTCCAGATTATCAACTCATTTCCTCTTAAAAAGAGAAGTCTTTAAAGACGTTAAAAACGCCGGCGGTCTAAGCTGAGACGTAAATTCTCATTCGGTTACTCTTCTGACGTCATGAATGACGCAAACTCGGAATAATTTTTCTTGATGGCCCGCTGGATTTAAAACTGAGTTACGGAACCGAACAGATCGATACGAAGGTATAGAAGTTAGATGTTCCCGGCGAGAGAAAACCTTATCTCACATTCAAATACCACCCTTGATGCTGGCGAATAAACCTTTTAGTATAATAGGATATTCTCGTGAGTTTTACATATTCTGGACGTACCTATCTTCTTGTCCATAGTAGATTATTCATTCTTAGGGAAGTATTTTGAGGAAATCGTGTTAGTGGAATTTTTATGTCCGATTTCAAGACGCTGATGTTATACCTGGATCTATTCTTCTTATGTACTAAATATTTCAAGGAACTCTCGTTTTTTTTTTGTATATACAGTAAAAATGTCGGATAACCATTACGTAAGTACATCTTGTAGGTACATACTGTTACTATTATTCCCTTTACTTACCATTTATTTAAACTCGCTCAATTCAGGGCTACTTAGATATGTAATGCGCTGTGCTGTGATTGTTCTAAAACCCATAACACAGATTTGTGAAATAAATTTCTTTTTACTGGGTAAACTGGCTGATGTGTGCAAATTTTGAAGCATATTTTTCTGTTCTACTCTATAGGGTAATTGTGGTAGAGATGCCCTACCGGGAGAGACGGCCACAGCTCATAATTCGTTTACTGATAGTTAGATGTCAGTGTTATTCATCACGTAAACTCTAAACGATACTACATAGAAGTGTGTGGCTGACGTGACAGTTCGCAGGCAGTTTTGCTTTAGGAAGTAGGCTGTGTTTAGTTAATCTTATACGGCTACAAATTGTAGGTAAGTACACAAAATTTTGCTACTGTACCTAGTTACAAAGCTAATAACTTCTGCTTACGTGAGATGGTAAATAAAGATACTTTCTTTTGTTCTAACCTAAAAAAGCGACCGGAAAACACGCGGTACGTTCGAATATCAGCTGAGGCATTTCTACCTTAAAATTAGGAGAGATGCCCTAGTACATCTAGGGTAAAATGCCCTTTTAGTTTTTTATTTTTTATTTTTTTTTGTAGGCAGTATGCTCACGCATTATAAGCGCAAATGCCCAAAAAGAGGTAAATGGACCTCAGATCAACGAGCGAACACTGGCTGCAGTTAATGAGGGTTTAATGGCCGTAAACGAAGCCAGTCGTACATACGGGGTTCCTTCAAGGACACTGGGAAGAAGGCGACAACAAGGTACAGATGGGACCATCATCATTATTTAGAAAAGCAAATGAGACAAAACTAGTCCAACACATTCAGAAATTAGAGTCAAGGGGGTTCTCTCCAACCAGGTTCGACATTAGGAAAATTGCATACAAATTTGCCGAATCCTTAAAAATCAAACATAATTTTAACAAAGAAAAGGAGATCGCCGGATACGATTGGCTAGATAGCTTTCTGCGTCGAAACGCAATCCTTACAGTGCGTAAGCCGGAAGGAATGTCTTTGTGCTGAACAGAGGGAATGTCAAAAGACCGAGTAAATGAATATTTTGATTTACTTAGAACGGTGATGGAAGAAAATAATTTGTTTGACCAACACGCGATGTTGTTCAACATGGATGAAACAGGATTGTCGCTTAACAGCAGTCCTACCCATGTGATAGCTACAAAAGGGTCAAAACTAGTACCGTCAGTAGCTTCGGCTGAGAGAGGAGAAACAATAACTCTCATTGCATGTTGTAATGCGGAGGGAACTTTTCTCCCCCTACATGTATAATGAAAAGAAAGTACAAGAAACCTGACTATGAAGACAACTTGTCTCCTGGTGGTTCCGTCTATATTTCCAAAAAATCTGCTTACATCAATGCGGACATCTTTTTGAAGTGGCTTCAAACGAAGTTTCTAGCAAGAAAGCCGCAAGGAAAAATCCTGTTACTTGTTGATGGACACTCATTCCACTGCATACTCTACAGCATATATGGGCAACCCCCGGCCCCCGGGCCGAATCCGGCCCTCCACCAGCTTCAATCCGGCCTGCGAGAGAAATTCAAATAACGCGCCCAATATTGATCATCTTGTTTCTCAGCTTCAAACTCAAGTCTCTCATTGATTTTCATTTGATTTTTCTGTCTTTTTTTGTTAATTTGCTTTTTATATGTTTAATTATGCTATTATAATTCTAATAAATAAAAAAATGTGTGAATTTTTGTCGCCTTTTTATTCACTACTACCTACTTATTTCTTACCTACGGCCCGCGACCTGATTAAGTCCCGAAATTACGCCCTCAGCTAAGCAAAGGTTGCCCATACCTGCTCTACAGCATGCAACAACTGGATAAAGGCGAACCCCTCCCGAAAGGTTGGAAGACTTCAATTCGGGCAACTTCTTTCTGAAGCTTGGGGAAAGGCAACAACCCACAGAAATCCTATTTCAGGATTTAAAGCCACTGGAGTGTACCCCATTAACCCTGAAGAAATTCCAGATTATGCGTTTCTGGCGGAATCTGAAGAACACACAGAACATCCTCATATAACAGCAGATACACTACAAGCAGAAATGCAAGTAAGACATTTGTCACCAGTTCTAAGGACTTCTAAAGATTTTGTTGCAATTGGAATGCCAAGCAAAAATGCCGAGAAAACAGAAATATCACCGGGGAAAATACTTCAGAAAATTGATCCTGTGCCAAAAGCAGGAGCCGTAGAACAAGCCCAGAAACGGAGTAGAAATGTGACAGCAGTTTTGACTTCTCCACAAAACATAGCCGCTAAAAGAAACATCAACAGAAAAAGAAGAAGTCTGAAGGAAGGAAGAACTTACAACTGAAAAGTAGAGGCAATCGCAAAGTTCCTACACGTCAGCGAAGATCCAAGAACTACGACAGTACTTCTGACGAGTCAGATGACTTGCAAATGACCTTAGACAATTCAGACATCGACATTTTTTCTGATAATGACGATCAATGTGTCGGTTGTGGAGAACAGTATCGAAAAACTACTAGAAAAGAAGACTGGGTTCAGTGTCTCCATTGCAAGGCATGGTTTCATGAAGGTTGCAACAAATACGAGAGCGTTTGTGACCCGTGTAGAAGAGTGTTGGCTAAAATAAAAGGGAAGAAATAATGGAGCATATCTCCCTCACCAGTGAGGCATCACTCCCGCATATCTTGGTAGAGATTGCTAAGTTTATATATTTTTCACCAAATGATAATTTTTATTTTTGATCAGCGTCTGTTGTATTTCTTTAAGAAATAAATAACTCGTTCAGATTTTCGATTGCTATTAATTTACTTGCTAAACTGTGGTCACAAAAAAGACATTTCGAAATGTGGAGCATCTCTACCACTATTACCCTATTCTGCTAATATCTGGTTGCATTGATTGTACAGGTTAGTTATCACCTATTAAAAAACTGCATCATAAGGAATTTCAAAACAAGAAAAGTTTCTTGCTGTGGCAGGCAGTGGAATTATATAATACGTAAGTATAGCTTATTAGATGTTTCTTTTATTTGAAGGAAGATATACATAACGTTACAGTAAGCTATAAGATGCAAAATGCTTTACGATCAACACAACTACATTTTAGCGCGATTTTAAAGGGACCATTACAATTAAATTTGAAAATGCATGTATTTCGGTCAAACGAAACAACATTTAACTGAAAAATTCAATAAATTATCTTCTTAAAGCCTACACCTTGTATATGTTTACAAAGCTTTTAAAAAGATTGTCCGGTTGACAAAACAGTATGTAAAAAAAAAAATTTATTGAATAAACTGTAGGCAATTAGAATCAGATTTGTAAGTATTCTACGCATAAAGTTTACCCTTTTGAAAGTTTGTCTTATCGATTGAAAAAGGCAAAATATAGTTATCAGAATTTTTGGTTTAGCTAAGAATATAATTATTTTCATGAATTTTATCTGCTACTATTCCCAGTAGGTATTTCTATTTCACTCTACGCAACCATACAAAATCAATACTACTTTTAAATTAAAAATAAAAATTACCATGTTGTTTGATTTTAACAGAAAACCTATCTCTTGTTTGCATTTACATAATTCGCTAGTTAATCCTTTGATTATTGTGTTGAATGCAATGCCAATTCATGAATAATTTGTACTAGGACATTTCCAATAAATTGAGAACTAATAATTTCACCGTATAGTGAAATACTTCCAAATCTCTGAACAAATCAGAAACTATAGTGCAGTCTACAGCGCGATCGTTGTATTGACGCTTGTAGACAGAATGATGTTTTATGTATTAGCACTTCTACTGCATACAGGTACATAAATCGATTTAAAAAACGACTACAACTGGCATGTCGACAGTTTGCCAGTAAGTCTTGTAAATGGATATGGGAATTCTGCAGAAACTTGACACATCATCACACTGTTAGAGTATTGTAGGGAAACTGTAGAAATACTCGGATTCTATTACGAAAAACGAAAAGATTCTGTTTGAAATGCGCGAAATGAAAATTGCCGTAAATAAATACAGTATCAAACCAGAATAAGGCACAAAATCTATTTTTTCTATTTTGCACACGAAATGAATGAGACGCAATATTTTATTATTTAATGTTGGCATTCCTGAACATCGATGACAAGACAACTAGGATAGGCATCTCTTTTAATGAACGTTATGAAATCTGAAATACGCAAACGTACTTAATAGAAATTAGTATGTATATTGAAATATCTTTCTCAGGGGTTTTACTCTAAATTTTGTTAAATTTTCAAATTTTACTCTATGAAATGATTTTTGTTAGGTTCGGGGGTATCCCTAGATACCCTTGCGGCAATTTTGAATGAATTTGTAACTTAGTGAAATCAAATTAACGAATTTTTACGATTTTAAAATTAACTAACCTTTAAACTTTCGAACGACGCCAATGTAAATAAACACTCTGTTTAAATACACACCACAGGAACTGCCTGTTCTGGATATTTAACCCTATTTACTTTTCTGATATAATGACTTTGAATACACCATGAACACTTATCTTTGGATTGAATTCACGACAAACTTTGATTCAACCAAGGCCGAATAAAGATTGATGAAAATTGAGGGCGTCGTTTCCCTTTCATTTATTTTAAATCGCGAAAGACCGGCGATTGTTTTCTTTCACAGCCAATTTTGATAATTTACCCAAATAGGAACTAACTTTTCGATGACTTTCAATAAAAATGATAACATACGAGAACGAATGCAGTGACTTAATCAGGAGGTTGTTTGTTGATGATTCTGTGGTACGAATTGTCACCAACAAGCTTTAAAAGAGAAAATCCACTACTAATTTATAGAAACCTTTCAGATAAAGATTTAATTGACGAAATATTATCTGTTGTGCTTTGCAATTTACGTTGTTGCTTATTCCAGACGATTTTTACATTAATTTGGAAGGAATACTTGAATAGGAAAATTGATAAACGAGTAGAATTGTCCATGATACCCCACACTCGTCGTTATCTGGACTTATAATTAAACTCTACCTTCCTCGCCCCAAGGGCGGTTGGCTGAGGGGGGAAATGGTAACGCAAAAATTACCAATTATCCCCGCAAGAGGGGTATTTGGTTGCCAACGAGTGGCCAGCCTGACATTTACTTCAGTACCGAAATGACAACCGAGAGAAGTTGTTGTCGTCGTAAACACGACGTTGAACATAACATAACAATATACAATACCGAAAAAACGCCTTCTGCTAATAAGGTACATCTATTTAATTGTGACTTCGATTATTATGATTATTGTAAATACCCTTACAGAAATCTCACGAATCATGGACATTTATTGTTATTCCAAGTAAATTATGAGTAGAAACATAATGTTGTTGAGTTATTGCATTCCCAGCGGCGAATTCGTAAGATTCACAATTAATAATTTTAGTGCATTGTGACTACGAAACGTTCGAATCTCTACTTGATGTATTTGGCTGGGATGAAAATATTTATGTAATTTTCTTCTTCATTGAGACATCAATGTATCCTCAGTTACAGCATCCCTCGTGGTTTTATTGTGATCAAATCGCTACCTGTATCGGCTAAATGTGAAACACTGGAACGTCGAAAACAATGCCCACTATATAGCCCAGGATTTGGCAGTTTGAGAAAAGTTGCAACCAGTTTAGGCAATTTGCCAATTGTGTTAATGCGCATGGAAACAGATGTGCAATAACCATTGCGATATGTTAGAGAGAATCGTTGATGAGTAAGGTAACATAGTCGTGTCGTCCCAGCATAGCCGTAACAGCTGGATAAGCCAACGGAACTCGGCGCGCGCCTGTCTGATGGGATGCGTAAGCATCTGCCGGGTGGCAAAGCAGTTCAAATTCGTACACATTCATCATAACTAGCGCAGCGTGTGCGTGTGAATTATATCAGGCGAGCGGAATACTAGTTATTCAAGAAAATTTTTAATTAAAAATGTCCAGTGTGCGCAAGGCTAAACAACGACCATTTGCTGATAAAGTAAGAAACTTTATCTGTGAGTTTCCAGATTTGTTGTACGACGGTGCTAAAATAGTTTGTAAAGTGTGCGAGAAAACTTTGATGTACTGGCAAAAGAACGACTGTAGGAAGCATGTAAATAGTGCAAAACACAGAAATAGAAAAAATAGCTCGTCAAATAGAAATGACTTTATTTTCGATTTACTTGCCATGATGATAACATGTAATTTGTCACTTAACATACTGGATAAGAAATCGTTTAAGAACTTTTGGAACAAATACAACCCGAAGTTGAAGTTGCCAACTACGGCAGCAGCACGTAAGCATGTTTTATTTGTACGCAAAGAGGTGGAAAATAAAATCATATTTACATTAAAAAATCAGTTGCTTTGGTTGTGTGTTGACAAGACAACAGATTGTAAAAAAAATCTATTATACATGTTACAAAAGATTACAAGGGTGTACTAGTGCAGCAATTACGACTGTGATACTTACTACGTTAAAAAACTTTCAAGTCTCAACACGGCAAGTGTTGATGTTTATGAGCGGTGGCGCAGCGCCAATGCGTGCGGTTAGCCGTTCTCTTCTTGAACACGGTTGCGACTGTTTACATGTAACTTGTAAAGTGCATGCTTTACATCTTGTGGCACAAACTATTAGATGTTATCCCGAGGTAGATGCATTAATATCAAGTACAAAAAAAAAGTGTTTCTCAAATCTCCAAAACATCTTCGAACATTTCACGCACAGTGTCCCGGTATTCGTGAACCACCACAGCCGATTCTTACACGTTGGGGAACCTGGTTGCAGGCAGCTTTTTATTATGCTGAACATTTCAAAAAAGTAAAAGCTGTTATTCTACAATTCAACCCTGCCGAAGCTGCAGCTATTAAGAAGAGCCAGTCAAAATTTCAAGATACTTCTGTTGAAACAGATTTACAAAGTATTCATAGCTACTATGAAGCACTGGAACAATTACAAAATAGAGCGTTGTTGTTAGTGAAGTCACTGCAAATAGTAGGCGAAGTACATACTCTGCTACGTACTATAGATGACGCAAAAAATATTCGTGTTTTAAAAAAGTTGGAGAGTGTCTTAGAGAAAGATTCCAATTTTATCACATTACAACAAATTTGTAATGGTACTTCGACTAATCCACTAATTGAGTTCAAAGATATTTTAATCATATATGTATTACATCGGTAGTTGTCGAGCGGTCTTTCTCCAAATATAAACACATTTTTTCACCACTGCGAACACGGTTCCACGAGACAGCTATTGAAACATATCTAATGCTATCAATTTTTTACGTTTCTTATCCACTGGGTTATATCTAATACTGATTATGGTGCTTCTACTTGTCATGTTCAGTAATTCCAATGCAATCCGCCAGCCTACTTGATTACGCTGCTTAAGAGGGTGGGTGTTTCACAACCTTACAGATACTATAATTCTTGATTAGTTTTTTTATTATTATTCTCTTTATTACTTCTTTTTCGGTATTATAAATATTGAAGAAACCGCACGCCTATAGTGCGACGGACTTTATTATTCTATTGATGAGTAATATTTTTTGGTCGTAAGTATGCATACTTTTTATTGTGCCAATCCATGTACAAGTTGTAACTGCAAAAACTCATGAATTCTTTGTTTTAGATATTGCTACAATTACGTCAGTCTTATATTATGTCGTTTAATGTCATGTTGATTAGTTCTTCACGCCTTACACCCATCAGCACAACCTAAAATGAACACCACTATAACAACTAAAACTGTATGGAACTTAAAACCTAAATATAGATACTCCATACTTTTACATAAATATATAAATAAATACATGTTTTTAAGTTTATCTTGAAAAAACATGTTGATAAAATAAATTTTCCATATAATTTTTGAGATAATAACAACTCAAAGAAACTACAAGGAATAAAATGAATAACAACCATCGTGCTTGCATAACATAAAGTTCTTTTGAAGAACTGTGGGTCACTAGTAGCGTGGGTATCTTTCAGTAGCATGAATTACTGCTCCTCCGAGACATGCTTCGCACGAGCTATCGAATGTCTTCTTGAGTTATATTTTCTCATTTTTTTATTTGTCAGCTGTTAGAGTGTCCACCTGCCCAGGTGGATCTGGGCATCTCCAAATACGCCTGTCCAATAAATCCCAAAGATGTTCAAATGGGTTCATATTGGAACTTAAAGAAGGTCAATCCATAGTTTGAATGCCGTGGCACTGAAGGAATTTTTTGGTGATGCCCACAATGCGGCGCCTCGCGTTATCTTCCATTAATACAAGATTTGGGCCTACACCATAGGCGGCTAGTATAATATAATGCTCCAAAATGAGATCAGCGTATCGTTGAGCAGTTAGTTTCCTTGGAACTACCACGAGATCTGTTCTCTCATCAAGACCAATCCCGCCCCAAACCATCACAGGCCCACTATCAAATTTTTCCTCTTCTTTTACGGTAGCGACATCATGTGGTTCGGAATTAAAACAGGTTTCTGCACGTGTCTTCTTGGTCTCAAGGTTGCTTCTCTCAATCTATTTCTAACTAATTAATTGAAACGTAATGCATTACGTTTCAATTAATTAATTAACCTATGGCGGTTTAAGCCAGTAGTTGGGGCTACTGTCGCGTCAGAATTTGTAACAATACGATTTGTTCAGTTCTGTAGAGGCGTTTGCAGTAATTTACTCGACAAAAATGTACAAATGAGGATATCTAATTAGATTTCCTCATGCGTACATGTAAACATCTATTTCTAACTGTTTGGTCGAAAATTTTTAATTTATGTATCGCTCCGAGCCCGATTTAGAGATCTATTGCTGTGGATGAGCGAAAACGCACGGATGATAGAATTAAAAATCGGTCGTGTGTCTTTTCCGTCTTTTCTTCTTACAACTTTGTCCAATACGTCTTCTATATCCTCCGGTTTTTAGGTAATGGTTGCACATACGATGGATGACGGAAAGGCCAACGTTAAAATGTCTCGAATACTGGTGCCATCTTCGATAGCAGCTACAACACGCGCATACAACATCTAACTCATTTACTGTCAACATTTATTACTACTCTAAAGAAAACTACATTTTCAATTTGCATTTCAATTATTTGATTCACTTTCTTTCCTGTAGTTTGTTTGAATTGGTATTATCTCAAAAATTATGTGAAAAATTTGTTTCCTTTTTGCAAATTTATTCTAACAAGATGTGAGGTTTTAAGATAAACCTTATAAGGTATGTACACTTTTACAACTTATGCACTATTTTTTAGCAAATTCGGTAACCGAATTTTAAGAAAGCCACATGAATTAGGTTATGGTTTGTTATTAATAGCTATTTCGAAGAATTGTTTCTGCCATTGTTCGATGATATTACATTCAATTAGCTTATAAAAGTTCAATACAGTAGTAGTTAGCAATGCCAACGCATGAAAAACGTACTTAGAAACAATAACCAAGATAATACTGATATACCTCATGGTATTGATGGAATCACTCCCGGCAAAAACAATGTGAGAAGAGAAAAGCACTGACCAACGGACATGTTTCTGCCTATCTGGCAACATCGGCATTGTTCCGAGCGATTTTTTCCCCTGCCCGCATTGATGTTCGCCTCTCAGTTTATGTCACTAATCTTCAAAAACAGCACTTAAATATTTCCTGGTGCCACCTAGTGCCAAGAAATATTGTCATGCCGTCTTAGAAAGTAGCGACAGAAACCGGAATACAGATGCCGAACCACCTCTCGAGTAGTTCCTGGACTACTTAACGCAAGGTGGCCTTACGCCTGAGCGCTACGGTATCTAAATATGTAAATGATTCCTCAGGCTTACCATGATGTATTGAAAATACACATCAATACACAATAACCAAAATAATTGTTTTTTCCGGTAGTGAGTCCATCAATACCGTGAGCTACATAAGCATTATTTTGGTTACAGTTAGCGTATCTTTAATTAAGTTACCAAATTACCAAATCGTATACAAAACAAAAAACAAATAAGTCCGAATCGTCAATTCTGCTTCTGATAAAAACAAATAATTAGGAAACGCATTCTAAAGTTGGTTATTATTGTGATTAGCGCAAGCTAACAATTCCGTAGAATTGTTAGCCGTTAATATTGCAACGGACGCCATTCTATTAAATTTAATAACCGACATTGCTGGCATAGCTCGAAATTTAATAGACGCCTGGTCCGAACTATTTCATGTTTGTTTAATTAATGCGATTTGTGAGGTGCGGATTTTGTATAACTTCCTAATATAACGACAAGAACTCGAGCAATACGAAAGGTCGGGATGTGTACGCGCAAAGGCCATGCTTTTATTAATTCCGATGGAGGAGGAATATCTCATTTTGAATATTACAATCCGGAACGATGCTATTAGAAAGTTTTGAGTCAGACGGCCCCAAAAGCAATTTTGATGAATCTCGTGACGGCGGATACGACGCAGTCCCTGGTAAAATGCATCCTCCTAGGATCCTAATTCGTAGCGTATAGTAATGATGCTCCGTTATTTAAATCAATATTAGGTACGTACATGGTGAAAGAAGAATATACGAGGATCGTATGAAAAGTACGCGTGCAACAAAGTAGTGTTGTTTTGAGAGTTGCTGAAAGTGAGCAAGTTTATGTATTTGCGGAATCATGGAAAAAGAGCAATACCGGTCAGTGATTCAATTTCTCTTTTTGGGTGTGAAAACGTGTGCAGAAATCAAAAAGGAGTTGGGTGCAGTTTTTAAGGACCATACACCTCCAATGACTGCCATCATATAGTGGTTTAATGAATTCAAGCGTGTCCGAACATCTGTCTTTGATGAGGAGCGGCTAGGTCGTCCACTGAGGTGACTGCGGACGATATGATCAATAAAGTTCATGATTTTTTGATTTCTTTTTTATTATTATTTAAATTTTCCTTAGTTTTAGGTTTGGGCTTGTTTCTTTATAGACACCTTCAGTTCAATTTTCTTTTCTTTTTTGCATTTCATTTTGACTGATTCTATTGTCATTTGACACCTTGAATCAATAAACGTTATTATTATTATTATTATTATATCGTGTTAGCAGACCGCTGGTTGAAGACTAGAGAGATCGCTAATATGGTAAACATCTTAATTGAACGTGTGCGAAAAATTGAGTATGAGAAAGCTATCAGCGAGATGGGTACTGCATCCACTGACGATTGATCAAAAACAAAATCGCGTAATAACTTCAAGGCAATACGAGTGAGTTTCTGCGCTTCTTATGTGACTATCAATGAGGCATGGATAGACTACGACACGTCAGAAACCAAAGGTCAGTCGGAAAAATAGGTTTTTCTCGGCAAACATGCACCGAAAAAGGCGAAGACGATTTCATTAGCCGGAAAAGTTATGGCGACGATATTTTGAAATTCGCAAGGCATAATATTAACTGATTATTTGTTGAAGGGAAGAATAATCACGAGACAGTACTATGCCGATTTATTGAATCGATTAAGCGACGAAAGAAATTCTCTACCATCATGATAACACCCCGGCCCACTCATCGGCAATTGTGACAGCAAGAATAGTCCAGTTACGGTACGAATTGGTACCCTATCCACCAGATTCGCCTGATTTGGCCACCTGTGGCTTCTTTCTTTTCCCGAACTTGAAAAAGTGGCTTGACGGGAAGCAGTGTTAGTTCAACAGATATTTGAACTAAACTGAAAGATTATTTAGCGTCCCTTCGCTCCTTTGTTCGCGAGAGCATTTGATAAATCAGGGTCAATTAGGATATTTATTTCCAATTACAATATTTCAATTAAATTCTCTTTTTTTAAAAATACCATGAGTACTCAACCTAAAGACTAACTTTATAACTTTAGACATTTCTGGCAACCTTTTAATGTTAACTTTATTATCGAATTTGACGACTTCTTACCGAGTAATATTTAATTTGCGAAATTATGACAAAGATAAAACTGAATTTGTACTGTAAGTTAAAGAAAAGCATCTTGGACGTGAAGAAATGGAGTGAGATTATCATTGAAGGGAGATGTATACAGTAGTGGGACATCCCACCTGTGCGTCCGTTCACATTTCAATATATTAATTCCAATCGATTTCATATCAATATTCGTAAAATATTAGAATTTAACACAGCATTTGCAGAATTCGGATTATTTTGGGTTATTATTCAAATTCTGGCATTTTGATGATTTATATTATTAATCTTTTATTTAAAAAAAGACTCAATTAACGTTATCATACAGGGAATAATTGAAGTTCCGAATTATTTTGAGTAATTTACATTTTGGAAATATAATTTGTAAAAATGACATAAACACACATACGAAACACACTATATTTGGAATCTAAGCAACAAAATTCTTCACGTCATCTACAGTACCGAAAACGAACATCACAACATAAAAATTAAAAATACCAAGTCGTTAGGTTGGCAGCTCCCAGACAACGCATAAACAAAACAGTAAACAGATTTTGGAAGATTCATTTAGAAATTTGAATTTAAAAGTCTAATATGAGCTCAAAGAAGAAGTACATCAACGCAAAGTCTAACCGAACAAGCCATAGAAGGGGATTGGAGAGGTCTATTCAAGAGCAAATCAACTTATTATTTGAAACGAGCAGATCAGAAGAAGAGGAACAAAACTATACAAACACTACACTCACACGGATAACTGTAAGTATTGGTTGTGGAAATTATGGACATTACAATATATTGCTTCTGCAAGTATAAGTTGAAATCCATGTTCTTAAAACATTAGAAGCTTATAGCCTTTGCTTAACTCTTTTTTTAAGAATAAAAAAAGGGTTAAGTAAAATCAACTTGAAGGAAGTATCGAAAGTCATCTGTTGTTTTCAAGAACTCACTTTGTAATAACGATTTTTGTCAAAAAAGTCAAGCACATATAACACATCATCTATATTGAAATCAAGACATCAAAATTCATAATATTGAGACATACAATCACAAAAAAACAAACATGTAAATATGGAAGTTCTTGGATTGGTATTCCTGTGAGGCGGATGAACCGAAAATACTCGGTTTTAAGTCTAATTCCTCTTGCCTTCCTTTACGTTGCTCGATCGTTTCACGTGCATGTATTTTCTAGTTTTTTCTTTTATTTGTTGGTACACTAGTTTTACTTACTTCTATTTCTAAAATTCTAATTACCCTGAGAAACTCTTTTTTGTTATTGCTAGAAAGAAAATCTCTGCCATTTAAAAATTTGCATCAGACAAATTAATTTAGTTAGTTAAACAAAAATTCCGTTTCATTTATTTTCAATAAAATTTGAATGAGTAATAAAACAGAAACCAATTTACTATTTATTGATCAAATTATATAAGTTTTAGTTCAAAACAGTGTTATTTGGGGGATTCGTTTTGAAAACGTAACAGGTTCACTTGTGCCAAATTTAATTTAAGACGTTGTCAGATATTTCACAACATTCGTAGCGTTTTTTTCTATTTTTTAAGCAAAACAGGTTTCATGCTTTCCTACACACATTTAAAACTATGCACATACCACACACTACAAACGAGTTCCTCATTTAGGAGGACTAATAACATATAGAATTCTAATGGCAATAAAGTGTAAGGGTATCTATGTTGCTTTTGATGACGATTATAGATATTGGCTGATATAGAATTTATGGTTTAGTATCAAGGACACAGTTAATTTATATTCATTTGTATTCTTTTATGTAAACCCTTTAGCAATATATTACTTTTATGATCGGAACGGAGCGATACGATTTCATTTTCAACGCGTCTCATTCTTTTGCGAAATTCAATTTCTCCTTTGAAAATTCCAGCATCTAAAGGAGACCGATGTATAAACATACAAAAAATACAAAAATGCGGGCGGAATTCATTTAAAGCGTCGTAAAAATAAATTAAAACGCTTTCAAATTGACATTTTATAAACAGACAAAGCACGGGCGAAGCAAAACCCCACCCTTGGCCCTCGCGCCCTCTAGCCCTTTGACGGCGCTTTGGGTAAGTTCTTCGGTTCTACGATCGTGAGATATACATATTGGAATACGGCGGCGGCGACCGAAGGAGATAGGAAAGAAGAAAAAAAATCGGGAGAAGAAGTGATGTCAAAATCTCCCGGACAACACGGAACCTCTTCTTCTGTCGACGATCTGAGAAGGATCCGCATCGCGACGAGATAGGGGCACATTCATGCATACGGGTTAGCAGCTATCTGTCGACCCCTTTTACATATTCGCTCCTTTATGGTGTACATTTGTCACGTGATGTTGTAGGTTTGTTTGACCAGCTGTGCAAGCGATATTATACATACGTTCGGTTCCCTACAGGAAGGGGAACAACGATTCCGACGATGCGAAACTTTGGTGCGTCGATCTTAAGTTAGGCAGGGTACTTTCAGGTACCCCCCAAAAGTTGGTGATTTTTTAGAAGGACTTTCTAAATGTTGTTAAATGCAACAAAACAAAAAAGAGAGAATTTGTTTACCAGTGGAAAGAAAATACTTCTTGTTTTGCTTTAATGAACAGTCTTAACTGATAAGTTAAAGTAGAGTGAGTAGTACCGAATAAAGGAATGTCACTTCATTAAAATTGGAAAACTCAATTATTTCACTGAATTTGCAAAAGAGAACAATTATTCGTCGAAGTAATTTATTGTTATTTTTTCAAAACGTAAAACAGATAAAAGTAAAAGAACTTCTTTTGCTCTAAAGATTTTAACACAAAACACGAAGCATAATACACGTGGTTAGTGAATGTTCTATAGAATCGCTGATTTCAGAAGCACACTAAGTCGCAAAAGTCAACTTTAGAGAGAATTACGAAAAACTGATTAGTTTTCTGAATATCCTGCAAAAAGATCTGATATTGAGCTGTGAATTAAAACAACACATTGACTCATATAAAATCAAGAAAAGCCTGAACTTAAATTAAGTCAGTTTATCAGATCAAGTGTCATATGGTATTTCTGCTGTAAACATTTTATTGTTACGCAGTCTGTGAGTTTTCTCCTAAGCTTGTTTTATTGCCTATGATTTTTACGCGTATCTTCGACCGAATGAAATTTTCCTTCGTCCTTTCTATCACGATCAGAGGATCAAAATCAGACGTAAGGTGTCTCTTTGTGAAGGTGCTTCATTACCTTGAATGTCTTATTTAACGATTTTTGTGATATTTTATTGCAATATAAATTTTGTAAACTTTATCTTATCGCTCTTGCCGAATTCTATCTTTACCTTATCCCATGTGTTTCTTTTCGTCGAGCCTTGTGCACGTGTTGCAATTGCTTTTTCTCTTGTAAATTTTTGGATATAATTTATCTTTTGGAAGTTAGAATATTACTTCGTGTACAATCTAGAATTAACGACTTATTTTAAAAGCCTTTATATATATATTCTACTATTTTGCCAAATTAATTCTTTTTTGCATTGAATATTAAATCTTTGGCTTTTACGAGGTATGGCAATTAAATAACCGGGCTGGTGCTACAAAACATTTTATTGATCACCAATCAGATTATCCCCTTCAATGTACTCTCCTTGCCGATCCCTACTACGCTCCATATAAATTTTCCACTGTCACAGCGCTGGAAGTCCGTTTCTGTCAGCTTATTGAGAACCTCCGTCGCTTTCGCTTTCACCGCTTCCACACTGTCAAATCTTGTCCCCTTAAGCTTCGATTTTACCTTCTGAAATAAAAATAGTCACACGGGGCCAGGTCGGGCGAGTATGGTGGGTGGTCCAACACAATGATGCCGGATTTCGCAAAGAACGCCTTCACAGACAAGGCGGAATGGGCTGGCGCATTGTCTTGGTGGAGCATCCAGGACTTGCTCTGCCACAAATCGGGTCTTCGTCTTCTCACTCGTTCACGAAGGGTAGTTAGAACCTCGACGTAATAATGTTGATTGACTGTCTGACCTTTGAGGACCCAGTGGGCGTAGACAATTCCACGCGTATCCGACGCGACGCTAACGTAAGAACTTGAACGGACGATTGCTACAGCGAGACTGAGCGATGTACAACCATGCCCATCGACGTCAGGGTGGGGGAAGCATCTACAAGCGCAGACATGTTCAAACCTGCCGTGGCGTGCTCGCTGTTTGCCGATAGTAGCACCAATCCGGTTATTTAATTGCTATACCTCGTATATGTTCTATAATACGTTTTGTGAATTACTGGGCACTACACATTAAATGGTAAATTACTAGTTAAATAGTTTTTTTTCTTTTCTCTCGGTTTCACTTTTTTTTCTTTTATTTCTTTTCATTTTAGTTTCCGTTTTGCTCTTTTTGTTTTGTACTTCTAGGTACTTATTAACTCACAATCAGTTGCAATTACTCTGGCTGTGGTGGCAGACCCTTGCCGAACTATGACCTGAGAGCCGGTGCCGCGCGTCGGGAAACATCCACTCCACCAGCCCGGAGACGACACCCTGGACTCAGGTTTTCAAAGAAAAATATCTGGAGTAACAACATTATCATTTTCTTTTTTTTTTAAACCAGATACAACTAAGAGTTTAAAATTTTTGTTATATAAAGTTTTTTCTTTTTAAATAAATTGTTGCCAAAATTTTAAGAACAAAGTTTTTGACGCCTTTCTTTAAAAAGCTCCCGGTGTCCTTTTTGAATCTATTATATATCGGAACTTTGATGAACCTCTGTCACACTCCACTCTGATCCCTGTCCTAGCTGGAGGCAAGACGTAACAATTTTTTTTGTTATACTGCATTAAATGGAGAACTTAAATTTTAGAAACTTTATTACGAAAACGTGTAGAGACAATTTTTAAGTAACAAATAAAAACTAAACTAATAACTAAATAATGCTTAAGTAATAAAAATTTAGAAAATTAGTTTCCTTCGTTTTTTTCAACAGCGGACCACTCTAAGATACCCAAAAGTCATGAGCTTTTGCGTTTTTCGTAGAAACTGGAACATTTTCATGAAGAATAGCAAGTTCTACTGGCATACCAGTTCTCATTACTCCCGGCAAAAGCAGCGTAACACTTGTTCAATAAGTCTTGATGAAATTAAATTTTATTTAGACGTATATATTTTTATTTTGTGCTATACAAAAATGCATCATACCATCATTCTAGATTAGAAGCTGAAGAAAAATCGTGGTATACAATTCATAATTTCTTATAACAATTGAGGCTGAGAATCGAGATTTTCGAAAAAAATTCAGCAATGCGAACTGCATCGATTTCAGAGTTAAATGTACTTGATTACATGAAATCACATTTTTGAGTCAAGCATTCGAGGATATTATCTAATTTTATGGATTTAATTTAAAGAGGAGTTAAACCAAGAGAAGTGATTTTCTTGAAACCAGATGCGCCATTGCAATAATTGAGAAAGCGGGCAATTTTTGTATCTTTTCGTTGTTTAACATAATGAGTTTTTTAAAGTATATTTATAGTGCCACACTAAAGTCAGGGCATCTCATAAAATGATGTTCCTAATGGACAGCGTTTTAACAAGTCCTTATGTTTAGCTTTAACAGTATGTAGTATATTTAACGTTTTTTTTATTATATAAATTACAGCAGATTAAACCTAACCGAACCATCCTTACATGCAACACTAATGCACAAACTCTGAATAAAGTAAGTCTTTACTATTACTGATACTCTATCCCAAGTAGAATTTAGGGTTACATGATTAGATTGTAAATTTTAAAAAGATAAACATTTAATGTTCATTATAAAAATTTCGAAGTAATAGTGGTATGTAAAATATAATGAGCAAGCCACGGCAAAATGTACGGGATGACTCACACGTAGTCGGCGAATACGTTATATTTCCCACTTCCATAGACGTGCCATGAATATTGTTCTGGTTTTAGAATCTGTGGGTAGTAATTTACAATTTTAATTAAAAACATTTTTAAATAAGTCATTATCTATGGTTACACGGTATTACGCTTTGCAAACAACTACGTAAAATAATATTGACACTTTTAATTTGAATTAACCTTTACTAGAAGCGACTGTTCCAAGTTTTCGGCTGTAAAACTGGTTCTTCTTGACGTCAGTACTTCTTTAAATGTAAAAATGTTCTTTCAGCATCGCAACTAGTTAGTGGAACCGAATTAAAATACAGTATTTTGTGAGTACATCGATATTTAGATTTTCTTTAATACACAACTCATTCATTATACGTAAATCTGTGTTTCGGTTGAACACTGACATAATTTCCTGATGTAATTTATTTCCAAATTCTCGGTGAATAACTTTTAATCGATTTATTGTATCATTTAAGATAATTGGACCTTCCAATAATATTATGTTTCTCATCTCAAAATATTTTATTGTTATTATTATGTTTGTAAAATGGTTATTTATAAATAATAATTTGTTTAGTAAGTTATTTTCTAAAATTAAAGAAAATGCTGGTACAAAAGACTAAATGCAGATATGTTTGAAGCGATATATCTATTATGTAAAAAATTAAAAATGAAAAATTTAAAAGACAAGCGGCAATATACGAGGGTAAGTCAAATATTATCTACACTTTCGCCATAACAAGCTTTGAAGGTTATCGTAGTGGCAGCCTCTTGCGCATGCGTTGAGTTGGCGCCTCTGTGGTTATGTGTGCGGAATTTAATCACGATCGCGTCATTTGTCTGCTAGCTACAACAGCATAAGTATGTCAGCTCCGCTATTAGTTTGCACCAAAGAGCAACAACGAGCAGTGATCCGATTTTTGTGGTCAGAACGTGTGAAAGGTGCTGAAATTCACCGTAGACTTTTGTCACAATACGGGGGCAGTGCTTTATTTCGTGAAAGCGTTTTTTTGTAGATCGAAATGTTCCCTCTTTTTGTGTTACGCTCGTGCGGCCACTTTGAAACATTTCGATCCACAAAAAAACGCTTTTACAAGATAAAGCACTGTCCCCGTATTGTGTCAAAAGTCTCCGGTGAATTTCAACACTTTTCGCACCCTCTGACCACAAAAATCGGATCACTGCTCGTTGTTCTTCTTTGGTGCAGACTAATAGCGGAGCTGACATCCTTATGCTGTTGTAGCTAGCAGACAAATGACGCGATCGTGATTCAATTCCGCACACATGACCACAGAGGCGCCAACTCAACGCATGCGCAAGAGGCTGCCACTACGATAACCTTCAAAGCTTGTTATGGCGAAAGTGTAGATAATATTTGACTTACCTTCGTATAAAACAGGAAAAGCTTGAAATGTGTAGAAATAGAATTCGGTATCAGAACCTTCTAGAGTGCACATCCTCATTTTCTACCGATGAGCACCAGCGTACGGCTATGCTGGTAATGAGGTGTTCCCGTGCGGCTGTGCCGAGCCTCAGTAATGAATAATTACTTAAGCTTTGCACGTCACTGTCTTCTAAATTTCCTTCTATTAAATACAGAAAAAATGGTTAACCATATTTCTTATCTGGAATTTAAATTTTCTTATCTAAAACGGCTGAACGTTTTACGTACATACACAAGCTTCCTGTATATCTCGTATTTTTTAAAGGACTAACAGAGTCAGCTTTTCGACTTGATTTCTCTCGGTTTTCCTCTTGAAATGACACTCCTTATCTAGTCTATCGCACTTTCCATCACAAATGGGCGGTTTTATTTCATTCAAGTCTGACTTTCCCGGACAAATGAGCCGACTACTGAGACGTCGCGTCGTTGTCGGTTTTCTTTGAAGTGGAACAAAAACAAACCGATTGCCATCTCTTTATTTAATCTGACAGCCAAGTCGTTATAATTGAGTTTACACTCTAGCACGACGAAATACGAAAAAGTTTAACTGCGAAAGTTATCAAACTATGATGAAACAACACTTTTCTGTTTTAAATTGTTAAGATCACTTGCTAGTGTACCTTGAATTTGCTTGAAGATGAAAATAATCATCCTTACGATAACTATGAATTATAATTTAGCTTGTTTGCTTTGCTCTTTGAATATAACAAGCCTAAGTAATCCATCAAATGTAATACTTTTTGTTACTTACTTAATACAAAATGTTCATTACAATCGTACAGTTAGTGAAAAAGCCTCATTGAATTAATATAGTATCGGAACAAAATTTATGAACAAAATTTCAAATAAAATTGCGATTACTGTATCATTTCAACCTTAGTTTCGTCCAAATACATGTACAATTACAAATAATAATAACACTGTGCTAGTTGCAAAATGCAACAAGCTGGGCACCCGGGGGGTAAGCCTAATTCGAGCAATTTAAATTTAAAGATTTTAGGCCCAGAAAACCTTCTGGAACATTTTGGAATTTTCTGGAAATTCTGATTAATAGCCGAAGAGCTTTCTGGAACCTTGGAGAACCTTCCATGGACCGTCCATGGACCATTCATGAACCTTCTGGAAACTTACATCCCCGCTACTGCCGCTTGGTCAGCCAAGTCACTTGAAAGCGGTTCTGCTATACGACACCAATTCAAAAAATTCCTTTCTGATTACACTGATTGTAGCACAAAAGAGATTTAGTGCAACATAATGGCCAAAAGTGGAACATTTGTGCCGACTTAAAAGTGGTGGTTCTTTTAAGAAGAATGCAAACGGGTTATACCAAAAATGTGTTACATGTGCTTATGGAATACCCGTTTTGCCGGCGACCAATATAACGAACGGAACTGGCCTTTACGTGAGGAATTTAGATTGCGACAAAACAACATTATTGAGATTCCAGTTGTGCAGATCGAAAAGATTTTGTTATCACTGCTTGACATCAAACTAGGAATTGTTAAAAATTTCATAAAAGCATTGAATCCAGAAGGAAATGCATTCAACGAACTGCGTCATATTTTCCTACGGTTAAGTGGGATGAAAATAAAAGAAGATAGATGTCTGAATCTGGTTGATCTGTTGAAATTTCATTTTGTATTATATTTATTTCACAGGAATATCTAATGAACCGGACACTCCTCGTTTGATGAGGGACAAACGATTGGAAAATGCGCTCGTTGGCATGGAGCCTTTGGAATGGGATTGTGTGAAAGCGGTTATTGACAATGTTCTCGGAATTCATCGATCCGAAAACTGACGCATACTAATTGAAGATATGCTCACTGCTTTTCACCGTTTAAATTTTCGAATGTCATTAAAAATTCAATTTTTGCATTCCCATGTAGAAGAATTCGCCGAACAATCACCAAACGAATCCGATGAGCATGCCGAGCGTTTTCATCAAGTGACGGCGAGGCTCGAACATTGGTACAGCGGCAGAAAGCTACATGCTCTTTTGGGTGACATTTATTGGAATTAGAAGATGAAGAGAACGATATAGAAGAATCAGGGTAATCAGAGAATGAAAAATGAAAAAAATTAAGAAAAGTGGTTTTTTTGCAAGAAAATTATGAAAAATCGACTGAATCGATTACATTTTTTTCAAATAGTTTCCTTTCGATGTGTATTCCTCGATAAGATGTCTATTCGGTCGATTTCCGACGATTTAAATTCAATAAATGATCAAAAAATGATAAAAATACGTTTTTTGGGGTCTTTGGATTTAAAATTTTTAAATTGAAATTGCTCGAAAACGCGAGCTAACTTTTAAACACGGTTAGTACCATTGGATTCAGCTTACTCGAGTTAGGTTATTAAAAAAAAGTCTCCAATTCGAGCAGAGTGTAATCAGTCGATTAAATATCAATCGCAAATACATCTCTCACGAAAACGGTGTTCGGTTACGTGTTTGGTTTTGGTTTTGAAACTTCATTTTTCCATAATAAAGTCGAATGGGATGCGAAGAAGGGCTCAGTTGACGACTGGCATCCTCTTTAAGCCGGAAGCCCTTCAAAACATAAAAAAGAAATGCAAAAAAAAACGATGTCTTTACCGCTTAGGCTAATATCGTGCATGACGATACATCACCTAAAGAGCGTGACATCATCGAAGAGTGCTCTGGCGTTGTCGTTGGTGGTAACGGCAGGGTTGGTAAATGTAACGGGCCAGGCCGGACCGAGCTGACAAACGTGTAGACAGGCTGGGCTACCGTAATAGAGTGTCGAGCCGGCCTGAACTATGCTAATAAAGTGTCGGACCGGGCCAGGACGGATCTATAAAAATCTCAAAATGGTCAGCTCTAATCTACGCATGCTTGATTTCGGTTTAGAAGCTTGAAATGAATTATAGCACTTATAATTAATTAAAATTCTTACGTGCATAGAAAAAATTTTTTTGCCGGATACCTAATCCCTTGAACTGTATCGTCTTTACTTTTAATTTGGTACAGGAACCATTTATTCTTTAAAACCTTCTACAGAGTCTAATGTAATTGCTGCTGCACTAATTCGTATTTCATTTAAACTAAAGATTAACAATTTCGAAGTCCGTACCACATCTCAAACAGGGCAACAAATTAGATTACTAATAAATAAACCATATGCATACTACTTTATAAAATTTAAGCACATGCGCATGTTAAAGAATATATCATGTTAAATTGACATATATATACCATAGGAAGTATTAAACAGGGATACATCTTTTTCCCGCATTACCCTACTACATCAAATAAATTTGCTCTCTTATTGTGTTACGCTCTCACAAACAGCTTTTCGTTGCCACTGCACCAACAGCTTCCAACTTGTTAGGATAAGTGCATCATAATAAAGCTTTGTTTACAGGTCTAGGAGGTTTGCTGGCATACATATACATCGCTTTGTTGTGAAAGCCATAAAGTAAAGCAATGGCTTTATTTTCTAGAAATATATCGGGTAGCCTGACTATATATTTACATACATACGCAAATACCTTTTACGCGAATTTTACTTTTTCTAAAGCAGTTTACAATATTAAAGAGTGATACATATGTTATATATACAAAAATGCAACATCTTAAGGATTAAATCCAGGTTACACTTGGATTGTATTGTGGCACTTATTGCTTAACTAGAAAACTCTGAGCTCGTTCACTAGATATCGTTGTACCATACTCATTATTAAGGACACCAAGGAAATAAGAGGAACATCTTATTTACTGCAGAATCCCTTATTACTACTTTAAACAAAAGAGCAGAAATTCGTTACAGGTGGCAGGTAAATTAATTTAAAAGAGCTTTGTTTACAAAGAGTTTAGACAAATGAATAGAAAGAAAAATGAAGACAGCAATGTACAATAATCGGTAAATGCAAAAATTAAACAATAATAAGGTTTAAATGCAATCAATACAATTCCACAAATTGAAACTGATGGATAGTAGCCCCACTAAAGACTTATTGCGTTAGACATTATCCTTAGACTTATTATTATAAAGCTGCCCGCCTTAATTCAAGGCAATTACTGTTTCAATTATCTGTAATACAATAACTGTTTTAAATCAAAAGAAATATTTTCTTAGCGTTCCTTTCGCCGCTTGAGAGGAGTATATACTCGTAATGAAATAATTGTATTTCTTTGTTTAAGACATTTGTTAACTAGATGCAAGGAAATCTTGCAGAAAATTTGAAGAAAGTGATGGCCATTATAACACAAAACAATATTTTCTCAAGGATAGTAAATAGTTTTCTTAATTCCGGAAGGAGTTTAGGTTTTATTCATAAATCAATAGTTTCGTTTTCTTAAAATAAAGCATTAATTTACTTAGAATTCTTGAAATGCATATTACTTATATCCACATTATTAAAGGCACTGACCTTGTTTAAAACAGTACGACATATCCGCACATAATGCAGTAAATTATTCCCATTGCCTGTGATTTTAAAATGGCTAAGCCAGAGGTAGGTTATCTACAGAATAATGTTCAGGCAAGAGTGAACTTAATGTAGAAGTACACAAAAAATGTGCCTAGAAACAATAACCATGATGCTAGTAAATAACTCATAGTATTGATGGAATCACTCGGCAAAAACAATATGAGAAGAGAAAAACACTAACGCCTTATTCTCATGCCAACATTTTTATTCGCGTCTCAATTTATGCCCCTAATCTCCAAAAACAGCACTGAAATATTTCCCAGCGTCACCTAGTGGCATTTTCGCAGTTTCAAAAGATACCGGTTAATATAATTTTTTTCTTTTTTTTTGCTATTTACTACGTGTAATACTTTAACTATAGTTTTTTAAAATTTGTAATAAGTAATAATAAAAAAGGGACAAATAAGCTTAAATATTAACTCATTAATTATTAAACTACATAAAAATAATCCCTATTTATTTACATTATTAAAGAAATAATTGAATTATTTCTTATAACATAAAAAAAAACATTTTCATTATTCATTTACTTGCTCCTAATTTTAATTATTAACTTTAGGTTCTTTTCCCATTATTGTAATTTTTCTTCATTGGATATCCTTGTAGCTGGCCTGATGATGTGTTTTCTGAATACGAAACCGGTCGCCTAATTTCTCAATAGAACTTTGTGACATCTGGACCATTTTTTCATTCCCACCTTTCAGATGAATATTTTCTTAACTTAAAACTAAACTTGGGAGAAACATTTTTCTGTCTTTGATTTTCTTGATTTTCTAACCTTAAAAAATATTTATTTAATCCAAATAAAATTTCAAGAAATTTATTTTCTTATATTATACATTTTTATAGTCTTCAATTAAAAATATTTTCTTGACTAGAGACTGATTTTTCCAAGAAAATCTATTTTCTTGATGCAAGAAACCATTTCTCTGCATGTACCTTTATACAATCAATTCATGTTTATTAGCAGGCAGTAAATTTTACTGATTATAGTATATTCTACGCAAATGTATTGTATAATATGTAGATGTTCTGAAAATGAAGTAGAAAAACTATTTTGCTTTCCGCGACAACTTGGTAGGTGAATATACACGTTGGTCCAGATACGAACGGGGTATTGCCTTTGTGAATGGCAACAGAGCATTCGAGTCTCACTGATAGGTCGCATCCAATCGCAGTATATCATAAAACGAGCAGCGGTACGAATGTCCGCTCAATCACGTAATATTATAATTCAACGTCTTCTGACAAAATGTATTAATACAGAATTACTGCGTAATTTTTCTGTATTCTCAGATTATGTTAGAAAGTATAATTTCTTATATTCATTTTATTGCTGCTATACGATGTAGCAGAATGAAAAAGTAATTCTAAGTAGAAAAATAAACAACGACTATAAAATTAAACTAAGGAAAAATAAATTCTATAATTATACAAAATATATTACTTTATTAAGGGAAAAATCTCCTGGTAATTTTGAATTTTGTATCTTTTGTATTTGCTGCATTTTAAAACACGTTTCACAGTACTTCTACTAACACCGATTTCGTCTGCAGTTTTCCGGCTAGAGCAAGGTTCGGCCATTTCAACTAACGAACAAACCCTCACTTCTCTCTTCTCCCGCTCGGTATGCATTAGAGGGATTTGAAGCTGTTGGTATATTTGTTGGCATTTACGGCAATTCACAAAATACCATTTAATGATCTGTACCATCTCTGCGGTTGTATAAATTAACATAATATATTCGAAATCTGCGTTCTCTTGTTAGAACCTTACGAGCGCACAGAAAGACAAAGATAGGCTACGGCAGTTGCGCGCGGCGAGGCTAAATGCAAGGATACCAGATCGCGCTACGTACAATATATCTCGCAGCCCGGTGAAGCCTGAGCGAACGTGTATGTGTATGTTTCTTTAATGTTGCGGGTTGCTGTGTGAAAAATTATTATTCCAGTGAGTTTTCTCGAAGGTATCAAAGAATTGTTAAAAAACAAACGATTTTTTGTTTTGTTTTTATGGAAGTTCGAATTTACTTAATAAATATTGCTAGTGCGCACTGCGTCCTCAAAATATGCAGGTAATCAAATGAAAAATAGATTGGAGCTACTTCTCCTTATTCATTTATTTAGAATCACTTTCTGTTGTTAAGCATTTTTTCATATATCATATGAGGCACACAGAAGAACAAAGAAATTAAGAACTTAAATATACATAAGCAATTCTTATGTTTCATTGTATTTCTCAACATTATGAAACGTAATTATCGACGACGACCATTAATAAAAAATTAATGCACCTTCTAACAGCACAAAACACAAACATTGTGTTAATTGTAAATCGCAATTTAGCTGCCTGCTTTCATATTAATGTTCAGCGAACGTGGCAGCGTACTATGAGACGTAATTATACTCCTCTTTCTTCAACACAAACCTACATATTGTTTTTGATCTATTTAGCAGGTGTTTACGTTAATAATTATAACAAAGGGGGCTGCCGCACTGTCAGTTTAGATCTGCAGAGGTATCGTACAGTAGCTTGGATGCTAGGGCGGCGTAGAAACAGTTGTTTGTGTTTAATTTGTGGCGGGCGAGGCTCTGCTAGGCCCACAATTATAGTAATTTTCGCTAGAGACGCACTGTGTCAACATCCAGTGAGATTTATTAGGACGCGCGACGTAATGTGCGTTCGGATAAGAACACGGTGAAGGAAAGTTAAGAAGGGGTGGAGGAATTTTGCACTGGGAAGTCGCTTATTACGTCCCGATCCATAAATCAAGACCTACGGCGAGTAATTTGTATTATACTCGTGTGGTGTAACGATAGCTAACGTAATTCTTCTTTAATATCTTAATAAAAATGAGCTTTATTGCTATGAAAAGAGATCAAAATTATGATAAAAATAAAATGTTACAAACTAATGTTAAATTTGTGAATTACCAATTTAATTTTAAAATTACCAATTTCAATACAGTCTTTGTTTCATTAAAACAAAAACTGTAATTTGTACATTCCAATATTTTCTCTGTCTATCGCAAGGATTTTCGCAAAGAACATCAAACAAATCTGTGGGAAGATCTGCTAGAAAAGAGGAAAATGAAGACGAACAGAGATAAAACGAAAGTGACAGAAATATGAAAAGATAAACGAACAATTTATATAGAACTAAACGGGTACTCTAAAACTGTGGCACTGGAACACTGAAACAGTTCACTAAAACCCTTACCACAACACTTAATTCGTACTGGACGCACGTTTCGATAGCCAAGCTATCATCATCAGCAGCAAGACTGAACTAACAAGCTAAGCGAAAAACTAACCTTATAAGGAAAATAAATTATGCAATATGTAAATTTAAAATCGTAAAATTTAATGAGCCGCTTCATTGCACAGGACTATAAATAGCCTAAAGGTAAATGAGCCGAATGACGTGAGTTATTAAATCCTAGATTACAATAAAGCGGTTCATTGCACATGGTTAAACCAACCGTCCAACTTACTTACTTTCCAGGTGGTTATCTGACAAATTGAACCAGTTACCTGTACAATTTCCGGATTTGGCTATTAAAAATTCTTACGAGTTCATTGAAAAAACTAAGGACATTGAGCTTACTGACAAAGAAATTTTAGTATCGTTTGACGTAAGTTCGCTGTTCCCTAGTGTTCCGGTTGATTTAACTTTGGAATATTTACAAACACTTTTGTTAGATAACCAAATGGATAGAGAGGAAGTTACTAGCTTCATTTCTTTGACAAAACTTTGCATGAAACAAAACTCTTTCCAAATTAACAACACTTTTTATCAACAAACGGAAGGAACAGCAATGGGTAACAGCTTATCTCCGTTTATGGCTAACCTCTTTATGGGTAAATTTGAAGCTGACCTGAAGAATACTTTCGCTTATTTCCCTCGGCTTTGGATCAGATACGTCGATGACATTTTTTGCATCTTTGACATCAGCAAATGTTCAATAACGGATTTCATAGAACAACTTAACTCAAAATTTCCCTCTATGAAATTTACCCACGAAGAAGAAAAATACAACCGGATTCCTTTCCTCGACTTGTTAGTAATAAGAAATAAAAATAAAAATAAGTTAGAAATAGACGTATATAGGAAACCTACTAGTAATAATAAATCTTACAGGATTCTAATCACTCATATGAACACAAACTTTCGGCTATTAACTTTTTGGTGCACCGGTTACTCAATTTTCCTTTAACGAAAGATAGATATCAAAATGAACTAAAAGAAATCATCAATATTTCTAACTTTAACGGATTCTCTGAAGATGTCGTCTATAATACTATTAGGAAACATAAGAATAGATTAAAAATTAGAAATGTAAGCACATTAGAACGCATTGACGGCCGTAATAATAAGAAATATATTAAATTACCCTTTTATCCATGTTACACCAAGGGTCTTCAAAAAATCTTGTCTAGGATTGACCGCAAGATTGTTTTCTCTTCGAGCAATAACCTTAAAAACCTTTTAGGAAATTCCAAAGACCCAGTGGATAACATGGATAAATCAGGAATTTACAAAATTTCATGTAAAGATTGTGATCAAGTGTATATTGGGCAGACAAAAAGATCAATCAAAATTAGGTACAAAGAACATTTGGCTCATCTCAAATTCAGAAGGTTTGATAAATCTAGCGTTGCCCTACATATGCTTGAAAATAACCATAATGTTGATAATGTAAAGTTAATTAAAAACGTAAGGAGTACTTCTCAATTAAATTGTTATGAAGGCATGGAAATTTACAAAAATAAAACTCACTTAATGAATTCAGATTTAGGACCACTAAATTCCAGCCTTTATCCTTTGTTACATCATGTTTAATCATTTATAGTTGTATTTTTAACCATGTGCAATGAACCGCTTCATTGTAATCTAGGATTTAATAACTCACGTCATTCGGCTCATTTACCTTTAGGCTATTTATACTCCTGTGCAATGAAGGGGCTCATTAAATTTTACGATTTTAAATTTACATATTGCATAATTTATTTTCCTTATAAGGTTAGTTTTTCACTTAGCTTGTTAGTTCAGTTTTGCTGCTGATGATGATAGCTTGGCTATCGAAACGTGCGTCCAGTACGAATTAAGTGTTGTGGTAAGGGTTTTAGTGAACTGTTTCAATTTATATAGAAATAAAGAACGAAAAATTGGCATTAAGCTGGAAGTCTGTATTTAGGGACGCCGATGAATATGCAGATTTGGATTCCGTGGCCGACTACGGAAGTATTGTGCTTTAAACAATTCTTTTCTAGGAAGGAACCAAGATGACCACTTTTAAACAGTATAAAGGCCAATAACGCAGTCGGAAATAAGAAAGCGAGGGTCTTGACACACGTCATTAGTAATATAATTTTCAAGAAAAATCAGTTTCAAAATCATAGCAGAGTAAAGCCTGAATTACATTATACTAGATTCGTCTTTTTTTCATGCTTATTTTAAGTAGAATTTAACCTTCAATATAATAACTATAAATTTAGAATGCAATGAAGATATCAGCAAGTCGCATTACATATACTTGAGAGGAGTATGTTGGTAGGCATGTTACTAGACACTTGTGCACATGAATACTTCATTTCTAGTACGAAAAATAGTATCGGAATAGGACATGCTCTAGTTTTGACACTAGTATAGTATGCAACCATACACCATACTTTTTCCAACTTTTTTCTAGCAACTTTTCTAGTTACTAAGAAAAAGCATGAAAAAAAGACGAATCTAGTATAATGTAATTCAGGCTTAAGAAACTAACTGTTAAGGGAAGCATTGGAAACTGAAAGTATTGTAGACGTGATTGAAAAAATCAACTCAAAAGCTTTGGATCCTATACAACAAGAACAATCACCTGATTTTACACGAATTCGGCGCGTCTAAACACATGCAAGCCATTGCTCTCACATTTCCAAAAAATGCCAATTATGCTGGCTGATTATAGTATGCTCGCCTTTACGATATGTGCCATAAAATAAGTGAAAAAACTATGGGAAAAGTATAAAGCAGAAAAATGAAATGACTAGTAATAGTCATAGTTTCGAAGGAAAGTAGATTAAAATTAACCTTAAAGAATGGCAAAACGCAAAAGCTTGTGTACATGCACGGAAAAAAATTCCGTGTAAAAATTTACTCTAAAAGTGGTTCATATTTTAAGTAAATTTCACACTATGAATTTTGGTAAAAGTTACTAAAACTATATAGTAAAATTTACGCTCTAAAACGTGTTGGTGTGTTACACTTAGCAGTATAAAATGTTAGCGTGTAACTTTTACACTTAACAGTATTCGGCCTTCCTCATGTATGCGTTTTGTGTAGTGATAACTGTCGAAGTACTGTCTTTCAGGTTTTTTTTGTGTTTATTACACTGATGTACTTGACGTTTCGCTGAACATGTGAGTTTCTTCAGAAGTTTTCTAAATGTCAAATATGTTAGCGTAACGTACACGGCAAAACCCGAAGGACACGACTTCAACGGAAAACAGCTGCCAAAAACCTACACTGATAATTGTCATTGCATAGTCAAGGTGTAAATAAAAACATAAATTCGTGTATTCTCCATTTCTGTAATGTGTGAAACCATGCATCACAAAATATGAGATACACGCATCCTGCCTACTTCAAATGCATATATGACGTAAGTTTAAGTATTCATAGGTGCCACTTAACATTTTGCAACGAACCTTTAACGTTTTCTTCCGTTAGACTTATTAGTCTTATTACCAACAACTAAGATCACTCTATTGCTACAAAGAGAAGCATGTTTGTTTGTATCCAGACAAGCGTATCTTGTATCTCTATCTGTTGCACTTACTTTATTTAATTCGTTTCTCTTTTATACTGCATGCAGGCTTCGATGTGCCCCTCTTTTTCGAATAAAACGTTGAAGCTGATTTTTTACACTCTCAAGTGTAAAATATCTCCAACGCCTCTTACCAAAATGATTTTCATAACAATGTGTAATTTTAACCAAATTTGGTATTAGTTTTAACACGCAAATTTTGTTCCATTTACATGTTTAGCTTTATCTGAGAAAATTTTACAAATGGTATGGCTAATAACGAAATGAATAATCATAACCGTGGATGCGAAGGTATTCCAACACGATGAGGTCTAAGATATTTCGAATATTTAGATCCAATAGATTTTCGCTAAAGACTTGGAAATGCAAAACTATCTTTTTTAAAAGTAAAAATAATTATTTTTAAATGTAAACCAACATCACCCACCCACGTTGAGGTTACGTTTGGATGCTGATGAAATCACCTAATCAACATTTAAACTTTGGAGACACTACACGCAGAGAAATGGTTTCTTGCATCAGGAAAATAAGAAAATAATCTTCTTGAAATTTCATTTGCATTAAATAAATATTTTTTTTAAGGTTAGAAAATCAAGAAAATCTAAGAAAGAAAAATGTTTCTTTCAAGTAAGTCATTTAGTTTTAGGTTAAGAAAATATTCATACTAAATGAAGGAATGAAAAAATGGTCCATATCTCACAAAAATTCTATTGAGAAATTAGGCCAGCTACAAGAATATCCAATAAAAGAAAAATTACAATAGTGGGAAAAAACCTTAAAGGTTAATAATTAAAATTAGGAGCAAATGAATGAACTAATGAAAAAGTTTTTTTATAGGTTACAGTATAATTAAATTATTTCTCTAATAATATTTAAGTTTGTTTGTCCCTTTTTTATTATTATTCATTATATATTAAAAAAAACTATAGTTAAATTTGTACACGTGGTAAATAGTAAAAAAAAGAAAAAATACTGCATTAACCGGTATCTTTCGAAAATGTTTATAGAACGTCGTGCGTTAAAAGTTATATCGTTGCCTAGGTAACTATGCCATCTATATTCCGGTTTCTATATTCGCTACTCTCTAGGAGGGCATGTACCTCTTGCCACTAGGTGACGCTGGGTAATATTTCAGTACTGTTTTTCGAGATTAGTGGCATAAATTGAGACGCGAGTAATAATATTGGCATGAGAATAAAGCATTTCACAGCTTTTCTCTTCTCATATTGTTGTTGCCGGGAGTTCCATTAATACACCGTGAGCTATTTATTGGCATATTGGTTATTGTTTCTAGGCACTGTTTTCAAGTGTACTTCTACATTAAGTTCACTTTTGTTTGAACATTCTTCTGTAAATAACCACCTCTACCTTAGCCTTTTTAAAATCACAAGCAATGGGAATAATTTACTGCATTATGTACGGATATCTCGTATTGTTTTAAACAAGGTGAATGCCAATAATAATAATGTGGATATAAATAATATGTCTTTTAAGAATTCTAAGTAAATAATAAATGCTTTGTTTTAAGAAAATGAAATTATTGATTTATGAACAATACCTAAAGGCTTTCTGGAATTAAGAAAACTATTTACTACCCTTAAGAAAATATTGTTTTGTGTTATAACAGCTATTTACTTATACAAAGAATCGCTTTCTTCAAATTTTCTGCAAAATTTTCTTGAATCAAGTTAACAAATGTCCTAAACAAGGAAATATAATTATTTCATTGCAAGTATATACTTCTTTTAAGCGGAGAGAAAAACGCTAAGAAAATATTTCTTTTGATTTAAAACAGTTATTGTATTGTGGATAATTGAAACAGTAATTTCCTTGAATTGAGGCGGACAGTCTTGACACAAGTAAACGTTTCCCTCTGTGTACACGCACACATACACATACAATGTTCGTCTATTTTAGGCGTAAGCTACTGATCTTCGTCCGTATGAAAGATATCAATAATTTGAAGTTAAATAAGATACCGTATAAACATTACATTGCAAAATTGGTGGCTGACATAGGCAGATTAGAAATACGTCATAGTGTTTAGATTAGATGCTAAGCACCCACACACATTAAATGTTTTTTTTTTTAGATTTTGACACAAGAAACGAAAGGCGGAATAATTGAACAACGGAAATGATATCACCATCCTATCATACTACAATGATTAAATCCCACGTAAAAGCAATTTTTCACGACCATACATTATCATATACCGTACGATCGAACGTACTATGATCACCCGATTTTACACGAGCTCAGCGCATCTAAACGTGTGATGTGTTGAATGTCACTGTGGAATGTCATTTGCTTGACAAAATTGAGCAAACGCAAATTCATTTGTACACCTTACTCACGTTATAAACGGCGCATTCGTTCACGTACATGTGCAAGTCACGACTTCGCTCTTGCATTTCCGAAAATACCTTGCTCACGCTATAAACGGCATATTCGTTCACGTACACGTGTAAGACACGACTTTGCTTTCGCATTTCCGAAAAATGCCGATTATGCTGGCTGTTCATAGTACGCTCGCTCTTACGGTATATTGCGTGTGTATCCTCATAATGTTACGTTTGTGGTTACGTTGTCGCGAGAACATTCGGAATGTATGTCATGTGTTTTGTTTCAAAAATGTGAAATCATAAAGTTTTCAATATCGCAAGCTATTTTCGGCGTAAACTTAAAAAGAGGAAAATGGTCATATTGTGCAGCCATGACTAGAAGAATTTTAGACAGATTTTGAAATTGAATTATTACGTAAATTCTTTAACAATCTTGCAGTTGATTTTCCGATACGATCTGCAAATCTGACAATCTTATATTTAATTTATCTACACAAAAAGAGAATATTTACAAATTGTCCTTATATGTATATAGAAGACCAAAGAGAACTTATTGAAGATACTCGAAATATATGTGAGATAGAAAATTTAAGGAATACCGTTGAAAACATGGAATGAAATGGAGCTCACTTTGAGCATTTGTTGTAGCTGATTTTATTATCAAACTTCTTAATTTTTGAACAGAAACAAAATATCCCATTTTATCATTTCACACCTGTCAACCCTAAGCTGTCAACAGAAGGCATTTTTTGGGGACATAAACAAGGTTGACTGCAGTAAACTCCTGCTTAGAATGTTTAGTTTACCATTAAATGTTTAGTTTACCATTAAGCCAAAACTCCGGAAGGCAACTTGTCAAATTTTTAAACACACATACACTACGGCTCATAACCATTTGAACACCTCAAATTTCAGGGTAAATCATTAAATATTTAAATGGAAATATTAAAATTAGTATTTGGTATTTAAGTATACAAAAATATACAACTTTAACAATTAAAATTATTTATTTGACCTAAATTTTAGATTCGTCTATGTGACCCCCCTTACTTTTAATGATCGGGTCGTATAATCGGGGCATTCTTGCAATTAATTTTAACAATGTTTCCGGAGTTATTCGAGCCCATGCTATCTGTAGTTTGTTCCACATGTCATCTGCTGAAGTTGGAACAGTTTTTCTTATGTACTTCCCGATCGAGTTCTTCCCATAATAACTCAATGGGTTTCAAGTCCGGGCTTTGGGGTGGCCATTTCATGACTGTTAGTGTCCATTCCTCTTCCATCTGCTCTAAATATTACTTGCATAATTTTGAAGTGTGTATTGGGACATTGTTTTGTTGGAATACAAAATTCTGAGCCAAAATTCTTACACCAGAGGGTGCGTTTTCCTCTAAGATACGTTTGTATTGCTCTTTTCTCATTATGCCTTGACTTTTTACGAGATCACCTGCGGATGTACCAGCAAAACAACCCCAAATCATTACCGAACCACCGCCGTGTTTGACGGTAGAGACTATGCATTGCTCTAGTGTACGTTCACCTACAGATCTTTTTAGAAACACTCGTCTTCGCGAACCGAAAATTTCGAATTTGGATTCGTCGGTCCGTAATACCTTGCTCTAATATTCTACCGTCCAATTTCGATGTTCGCGTGCCCATTGTAATCTCTTTTTCTTATTAAGTTGGTGAAGTAAGGGCTTTCGCATCGCAATGTGTTCATGAATGCCGGCTTTTTGCAGACGACGTGGATACACTAATCAGCTTCAGAAGTACAGTATTGACTTCTGCGACGATTTCTGGAGCTGGTTTTCTTCTATTTCGCTTGCTGGATACCACGATTGCAATATATTGAGCTGATGTTGTCACTCTTGGTCTACCAGTTCTTACTTTAATTAGAAAACTGCCACTTTCACTGTAGTTTTTGATATTATAATCAATAGTAGAAGGATTTAAATGTAATTTTCTAGCAATTTCACGATTGCTTATGCTTTAAGTTGTATTGTACTACTATCAGAGCGTGTTTTCAATACTAACTTCTTTCCTCTTCGGTATGTTTTAAAATTGTAAACGAAATTATAAACACTATTCGTTAAGAGATGTTGTGTACTAACATGGAACCATAACTGACTGTAATTTAATGTATTTCCCAAACATACATAAATCTAAAACCCAAGGGTGCCCAAATATTTATGAGCGGTAGTGTATAACCGTCAATAAATAATAGAAGTAATAATAAACAAGAGAGCAGGGAAGAATAAAAAGTTCTAAACGTAATAGATAATCCTTTCAAACTATACCACATTAGGGGCAAAGAGAGATGAACAAATTACTACTCAGATTTCGAGGTAGAAACTAGTAAACAAGGATGCAGATAGTAAATCAAAGTATACCCTGCACGGTAAGATATTTACCTCAACAGAGTTAAATTGTTTAACTTATGACGTCATTGTTTTACACGAAAAATTGTTGGATTAGATTTGGTAAGGTAACCGTAGTACGCCAAAAATGCTTTTAGTTGACGAAAAATTTCATCAATTTCAAGATGTGGGATACATTACTTTCGTAAGTAATATGATAAGGGTCGGGTTTGTGTGACGTACATATACTGACATATAGCTTATACAAGCTTACGCAAAGTATTGATGAATATTTTGATCTCTCTGATCCCTGTTCTGAACATTGCATACGAGATAAGAAGAAATTTCTTCGTGCTTTTTCTATACATAGAAAATATTTGCTGCTGTTATCTCCTGAAAAATAAAACAAAATGGTTTCAAACAGAATTTTAATAGCATCCTATATAACATGCCAGGGTTTAAATATTCAATACTAACAATAGCCTCATTTTCGTAAACAAAATTTTAAATTATTTCCTAAACTTATGAAAAATGAACAAATAATTAAAATACTAACAAGTGATAACTTCATTAATTAGTTAGTTCAGAAGCAGAATATTTATGACCGTGATGTGAGTATAAAAAATATTGATTAAACTATACTTATGTTGCCCTTATGCATGTCAACGAGAATGTATTTTCATTCTACAATCATAAACTATGTTACGAAGTGGAGTTTAACTACCTCCTCATAATTTTATTAGAGACATTGTACGATTTTAACACAAACTAGTACATGCAGAGAAACGTTTACTTGTATCCAAGTGTCCGCCTTAATTCAAGACAATTACTGTTTCAATTATCCGCAATACAATAACTGTTTTAAATCAAAAGAAATATTTTCTTAGCATTTCTTTCTTCGCTTAAGAGAAGTATACGCTTGCAATGAAATAATTATATTTGCTTGTTTAAGACATTTGTTAACTTGATTTAAGAAAATCTTGCAGAAAATTTGGAGAAAGCGATTCTTAGCATAAGTAAATGGCATTATAACACAAAATAATACTTCCTTAAGGATAGTAAACAGTTTTCTTAATTTCTGAAAGGATTTAGGTATTGTTCATAAATCAGTAGTTCATTTTCTTAAAATAAAACATTTTTTATTTAGAATTCTTGAAATGCATATTATTTATATGCACGTTATTAACTGCGCTTACCATGTTTAAAACAGTACGACATATCCGTACGTAATGCAGTAAATTATTCACATTGCTTGCGATTTTAAAAAGGCTAAAGTAGAGGTTGTCCACAGAATAATATTCAAACAAAAGTGAACTTAATGTAGAAGTACACATGAGAAAAGTGCCTAGAAACAATAACCAAGATAGCTAGCAAATAGTTTCTGGTATTGATGGAATCACTACCGGCAAAAACAGTATGAGAAGAAGAAAGCATTAAAGCGTCTTGCTCCTGGCGATATTACTCTTACATTTCTCAATTTATGCCACTAATTTTCAAAAAACACTGAGATATTTCTTGGCGCCACCTAGTTCCACTAGTTGATAGACATGCCGTCCTAGATAATAGAAAAGGAAATACAGGTGCCACTTACCCATACAATGACATAACCTGACAAAGTTTCATAAACATTTCTCTTTTTATTACTATTTACCACGTGTACTAATTTAACTATAGCTTTTTTAATATATAATAATATATAAATAGTAATAATAAAAAAGGGATAAATAAACTTAATACTAGCTCATTAATGCAATTAAACTACATAAAAATAATCCCTATTTAATTACATTATTAAAGAAATAATTTAATTATACTGTAACCTATAAAAAAAGCTTTTTCATTAACTCATTCATTTCCTCCTAATTTTAATTATTAACTTTAGGTTTAAATTCCATTATTGTAATTTTTCTTTCCTTGCATATCCTTGTAGCTGGCCTGATGATGTGTTTTTTGAACACAAAACTGGTCGCTTAATTTCTTAATAGACCTTTGTGAAATCTGGACTATTTTTTCATTCCTACCTCTAATACGAATATTTTCTTAACTTCAAACTAAATGATTTACTTGGAAGAAACGTTTTTCTGTCTTGTATTTTCTTGATTTTCTAACCCTAAAAAAATATTTATTTAATCCAAATAAAATTTAAAGAAAATTATTTTCTTATATTATACATTTTTATAGTCTTGAAATAAAAATATTTTCTTGAATAGAGTGACTTTTGCAAGGAATTCTATTTTTTTGATACAAGAAACCATTTTTCTGCGTATACTAATATGTACCCGACACGTACACAGAAAAAAATCGCTTGGGAAATATTACAACAGCGTTATACGAAAAAAATTGTGGCAGTTTCTACTACAATCGCGCAAATTTTTAGAGCACTGTGGTATTAATTCATATGTGGCTGGGGCAGAAACAATAATATTGTGAAAAAATGTTTGAGAAAATGCAACAAGGTGTGTGTTGGCTTATTACTCATGGCTACTTTTAACTATGTTTTTGGTGTACGGCTCAGCCTACCTTTACTGTTCAGTTACTAGTTCAGTTAATAAATGTAAATAATTATAAAATAACACTTCCTATAGATTCATATGCATTTTGGGCTGTTGATAGTGTGCAGTGACGATGTTTGACTGTTGTGGTTAATTTGGTGTTCCCGAGAACTAATCGAACAAGTAAGTAAATGTTTTATTATAATATGCATTTCTTACTAGCATTGGCAGTTTCGTTAAGGAAAAGGTAACATCTTTCGGCTTGTGAGCTGAATTTAGTAAATATTACATTAATATTCCGATTTTTTTATTGTATTGTCTATGTTCTGACTCACATTCTTATTAACTATTAAAATAAAATAAATTTCAAATGGTGGCTTTTCAGTAGGGATGGGTCGTTATTTAACTATCTGTTATTTTATAGCCGTTATGGATCCAATAACGGTTGCAACTGTTATCTCGCTGGGAAAATAACAGGTATAGCACGGTTGCTTTCGGACTGTTGTGACCATATCATCGACCGCCGTTGCGGCGTACTCAACTGTGTAGGGCTACGACTGTCTGATCGAAGCCGTTGTTTATTACAGATAATAGTTACAATCCTAGAAAATAACTTAGATCACGTACCTACATAATATCCTCTCGAAGTATACGCGTAGTCGACATCGATCGAGTTATACGACATATTTCTATAATTGATGATTGAATTCAATGTAATAAGACCATGTTTATAAAATTACTATAAACAAAAATATCCTATATTTATTATACAGCACTTAAGCGCATAGATGTTCTCGCATTTCGAAGTTTAACTAAGATTAAATATAAGAAAAATAACAGTAGGATCAGTCAAAATGGTGGATATTAAACGCTGCTGAAACAATGATTGCATTGAATCTGATAGTATAACAATGAACAGTTTATCACTTAATTTATTTTAATCTATTAACCAGTTTATAATGTATCTGCAATAAAAACGCAATAAAATATTTATTTTATAAAAAACTGAATTTAAATTTTAGCGTGCTGTAAGATCAGTAGTTGCACATGTGCTATACGGAATCACGATGCGTTATCGTGTAGAACTGTAGACTACGAAATAATGCTAAACTTGTTATTTTGCAACCGTTATTTCACAATAACGATAACGGTATAATAAATCTTCGCATTGTGTATAATATTTTACTTATATTTGTTAAGAGAAATTGCAAGAATTTTGTAGAATGTTTGTTGTAATAACATATACGGTATTGTGTGTATTATTAAATATTTAATTGTCAAAGTTCACACAGTGAATTTGAAATAGCAGGAAATATATTGAAAATATTACTATAAAGCTTGTAGTACAATCAAATGCAATTTAGTAAAAAGTCACACAATTTGTTTAACACAATCCACTAAACTATTACAACAATTCTGTAGTAATTTTCCAAATATATTGTCCTTCTCCCAATCTGTTGCACAGACTTTTATAATTGTTTAAACTTTTTCAACATTTTTTTCTGTTCACGTACACCATGACAATTTTATGTCCCACGTAGCTTAGCAAAATATTTCACAGCTTCGAAGAAAACGTGGCCAGCTTATATTTTTCGAAAGCAACCACCACTTTCAGTTGAAATTATAAAAATTTCTATACGCAATTTAAAAGTTAAAACTGATAACTCTGCACAAGCTGAGCTAATATTGGAAACAGAATATTTAATTGTGATCAATAAATTTCCTCCATTTTTCCAGGCAATGCATTATTTATGGCTTAATCAATAATAACGGCGTATAAAACACGCAACGGCGGTAGTCTAAAATTAAATATGATATAAATTCTCGGGAATTTGCGTATACAAAGAAGCGAATGGCATAGTGACAGTGGTAATTATTGCTGTTATCTCATCGGAAGAACAGGTAATTTATTTGCATCCTCTGAATTTAAGCTTCTGTAGCGTTATACGCTACACATGTGTTTGACTCTGCGCTGTTGTTTAGTTGTGGTAGTATAACTCCTAGAGTTTCATACATCTATAACAATCGAAATATACGCTCGTAACGAAAAGGCTAATCTATGCTTTATGAAGTAAGTAATAAGGATTATGTGACGTATGTATTTCTAGATATTATTGCGGTTAGGGGAAATGAAATAGGTCGCACAAGGTAAGCAGATTACTTGAAATTAAAATTAAATATTTGATATTTTCATCAGCTTAAATCACGACGTTTTAAGCTTATCGCTTAAAATATCATCTCCCGTATTTCTATAAGTACCTCCTACAAAGTATTATTTCTTGATGCTTCGCATTTTCGCCATTCCGTTTCCTGCTCGTCATATTCGGGGTCTTATTAAAAAAGATAATTCTATTAAATGAGAAAAACATCCTCCGCATCCAAGTCGTAACTTAGGCGGATTCAATTTAAATTTTCCGCATAAACACGTTTCGCTTCGTATTTCTGTTGGATACTACCTAAACAAGGCTTCTTGCGTTGTTATATCATCAATAGTTATTGAGCAGCGTTTTGATTCTAATATTCCATGGTTGAAATTAAAAGATACGTCTCCAACTTAGGTACAAATTAATGAAGTAAAAAACGTGTTTCAGACAATGTTCATTACCCTGAAGAAAATAAAAAGTTATTTTCACCGTTAGCTAAATGAGATATTAACGTTCACTAAGGCAACGATAGAATGATGTACGTGACCTAACAATGCTGTGGCGCTCTCAGTCACGCCTCGTTCCTAACTGACTTTCGCCTTTGCTTATAATTTAACATTTGAATTATGTACACATATTTTCGATTAAAAGATTACTTTACTGTTTTCGGTTATGTAATAGGCCATCAACAAACATATTTTATTTATTTTCGCAATCATGTTAAATTATTAATTCATCAATTTTCACTTACATTCCGAAATATATATAGTAAGAGCAATTATAAGGAATTTTGTTTTAAATTAATACGTAGGAAATACAAAAGTGCCAAACTCATTAAGTAAATATTGTTTGAAAAACACAATACAGGGTGTCTCATTATATTTTGACTGATTTTACAAGCTTACATTTTCCGAACGGCATAAAGTATTAAGATGCGGTTTTCACCATTGAGTTTTATATGAATCCAAGTTTGTTTATGGCTTTTATGAATACGTCATTCCTTCTATAAAAGCCGATATGAAAATGGTATAATGGTATTTTTCTGTGGGGCTATGTTAAGGAAAGAGCTTATAATCGACTTCCGGAAAATATCTCTGATCCAAAACACAATATTCTGAATGTTATTGAAAATATTCCAATGAAAATGCTAAATAGAGCATTTGATAACTTTCTAGTGAGATTAAATACCTGCATACAGGAAAACGGCAGGCACATTGAACATTTGCTATAGAGATGTACTTCTAAATGATTTTTTTGTTTTTAGTTAATTGTAGTGTATAATTAAGCTGTAAGTAAATGTAATTTGAATTGTAGCTGTGCTTATTCTTCTGTTAGTCGTGGCACGCTGGATATTCTGTTGTTTCCATTTTTGATTTTACAGTGGTATCTTCATAAACGTTTATCTCTGTTATTTTTCAACCGATTTTAATTTTGTAAATAACATTTAAAGGCTAAAAGAAGTACCTTTTCAAATTACTGGGGATAAATAAAGCATTGTATTAAAAAAATGCAGTATATCTTGTCTGCAAATTATGCCATTTTCATTTCGGTTTTTATAGAAGAAATAACATAGCCATAAAAGCCATAAAAAAACTTGGACTCATATAAAACTCAATGGAGAAAACCACGTCTTAATACTTCATGCCGTCCGGAAAATATAAGCTTGCAAAATCAGTCAAAACATAATGAGGCACCCTGTATGTGAATCAAGCTCATATGAGAATGTTTATTTTGTTTATCACTCTAAAGATAAAAATAATATTTAAAAAAAATAATGAAAATAACAACAAAAAGAAAAACGATGACCGTACGACGGATCGAACCGGTATCATGCCACCTGTGTCCCACAGTTCTAACTTCATCACGCCTTGCAAATAATGAGATTATATAGGATATATAATAAGGTATCTATAATTCCTGGTTATCTTTTTCTAAAAAATCAATTTTTTATTTCTTTATTTATCAGATAAGCTTGTAAATTGTATAAGCTACTGGATTTTATGTAATTAAAAAAATAATTCATAATTCATTCTTAATTTGTCAGATAAGCTTGCACATATCGAAAAAGATTATTTTTTTACATTGTCTTTTTTATATAACGATAAAAGCAGGAAATATATATATAAGAAAATATGAATAATTAACTAGATTATAAAAAAATAATAAATTTCACGTTTCGCTCAGATATGGACACGCGTCCTCACTACCGCGTCGATTTACCGGACCCCAGTTAATATACTTGCGAGCCCCAGTTTCAAACGAAATTACGCCTATTTTATGGGAAAAAGCAACCTCTTGCGGTCTTTGTCGATCGCGCGCCTCCATACGGCTCGCTATTTTTCGCGACAATCTCGCACAATTTGCTGCCTTTTGACCATCTTTCCCGTCTCTCTCGCGAGGACGCAAGGGAGATTACGTGATAATAATTTAATAAAATTGTACTTTAATCGTAATAAATTTTATTCTGTACCTTTTTTTTGTTATTATTTCTATTTAAATGTATACTACAATAATTACAACGACACATTCCTTAAACAACCAAATACTACTCTAATTCACGATTTTTGTTCTAAAAGTCGCGTAAAATTAAATAAATAATAAAAAGAAAACCAGTTATTCTCTTCAATCTTATATCACCAATCTACTGATTATCGAAAAATAGACGTTGTCTCACTTTTAGATGTAATTCAGGACATTTATAAAATTTCTAACTTACAAAACCCAGTATAACAATTGCAAATTGACAAATACAAACAAATGTTAGCTTTGTATTTTTTGTGTTTGCACTAAAAGGGCTGATATTTGCACCATAAATATACACACGCACAATTTGCTTTCAATTTCAGGACAAAATTTCCGATTTGTAAATGAATTTACGAGCGTGATCAATAAAATAGAGCCGGAACACATACAATAGCATAAATTTACACGCATTAGCTACAACATGCGTACACATCTAATAACTTAGATATCTGTTGAGTCAAAAAGTGTTGCTGGGAAGCATTGGTGTATGGAAGGAAGTGAAAGAAAAAAGACAGGAACTTTGCTCATCAATCACAGTCCGCCCTTGTATTGGAAATCTTTTTACTATGTATACGCATCGTATATGGGGAGGTCATCTCGATATATAGCCAATATAAAGGTGAGGGACGTTATCGGAAATGTTCATCAAGCTGTTAGTAAATGGGAAACGCGGACAACCAAGCATGTTTTTTCAGCAGTGCCAGAAAAAAAAATATCGAAAGCAAAGTTTCCTAAAGAGATAGTATATCAAGAATCAAAACAATGATCCTTTGAAGTTATTCAGCTTAAAACACATTGATATTCAGTACCGATATTCTGAGAAAACAAATTCATGATTTTACAGCGATTATTCTTAGTTATTTGTTGACATCGATCCTTATTCCATAATTAATAACCAGGTAAACATATGTACACTGTGTTTTTAGTTGTAGTGTTGCATTCCAATCTAAATTCTACGTATATTTAAATATTTCCCCATTACCTAAATGTAGTATTTCGTCGTAATGTTACGGACGGTTGCATCTTTTATGTACTGGCTGTCAGCCAATAACAGCTACCTACACTACCGCCCATAAGTATTTTGGCACCTCAAATTTCAGGGTAAATCATTAAATATTTAAATGGAAATATTAAAATACGTATTTGGTATTTAAGTGTACACAAATATGCAAATTGTAACAATTAAAATTATTTATTTGACCTAAATTTTAGATTCGTTTATGTGGACCTTTACTTTTAATTATTGCATCGCATAATCGGGACATCCTTGCAATTAATTTTAGCAATGTTTCCGGAGTTATTCGAGTCCATGCTGCCTGTAGTTAGTTCCACATGTCAGCTGCTGAAGTTGGAACAGTTTTTCTTACTTCCCGATCGAGTTCTTTCCATAGTAACTCGATTGGATCCAAGTCCGGGCTTTGGGCCGGCCATTTCATGATCGTTAATGCCCTTCTTCTTCCAACTGTTCTAAATATTACTTGCATAATTTTGAAGTATGTTTTGGGTCATTGTATTGTTGGAATACAAAATTCTGACCCAAAATTCTTACACCAGAGGGTACCGCATTTTCCTGTAAGATGCTCTTTCGTCGTTATGCCTTGAATTTTTACGAGATCCACCTGCGGATGTACCTGCAGAACAACCCCAAATCATTACCGAACCACCATGTTTGACGGTAGAGACTGTGCATTGCTCTAGTGCACGTTCACCCACAGATCTTCTTAGAAACACTCGTCTTCGCGAACTGAAACTCTCGAATTTGGATTCGTCGGGCCACAACACCTTGCTCCAATCTTCTACCGTCCAATTTCGATGTTCACGTGCCCATTGTAACCTCTTTTTCTTATTAATTTGGCGAAGCAAGGGCTTTCGAATCGAATTCGTCCGTAAAGGCCGGCTTTTAACCGTGGACACGCTAATCGGCTTCGGAAGTACAATATTGATTTATGCGGCGATTTCTGGAGCTATTTTTCATCTATTTTGCTTGCTGGACACCACGATTGCAATATCTTGAGCTGATGTCGCCCACTTCTTACTTTATTTAGAGAACTGCCACTTTCACTGTATTATTTGATGTTATAAAACAATAGTAGATGGATTTCAATGTAATTTTCTAGCAGTTTGACGATTGCTTATGCCTAAGTTATGTTGTGCTACTATCAGAACACGCGTTTCAACACTAATTTTGCATAGAACCATAGTTTTATATTCTGAACAACTTTTTTCGATAACATTTTGCCGTATTATTGATGGAAAAGGCGCTTCACCTCAATGGAATATATTTTTGTCAGATTTTTTATGGCCGTCTTGATTTCTACAAAATAAAAATCTTCGTAAAATGTTTGTCAGACCAAGCAGGCCGGGATCCCAAAACATTAAAATGAATCTCTAAAATTTTTTGTCGATTATACCTACAGCGAACTCAATCCGGGAGCACAGTATATCGAATAAATCACGACTAATTACATTTGTGCCAATAAATAAAAAAGTGTTTATCAAGCAGTAAGCACCTTTTTTACTAAAGAAGATTTCTTGTAAGTTATGTTATTTTAATTTGGGAAAATGGACGTTTACATTGTTTTATGGTTCGAATAGTATTTTCACATATAGTTAAATTGCAAAGAGTATCCTATTTAAGAAGTGGTGACCGCACTGAACGAAAAAGGTACGTAAATACAATAAAAAAGTACATTATTGTAACAAATTTTTTAACGAAATTGGTCCAACGAATGAGTTTATCATTTTAATAAATGGCTGTTTATTATATCTATGAATACATACTTTCGTATATACATACATTATATACAATCAACGATATAAAGAATACATTTATGAACGTCTAATGAAAAATCCCTAAAGTTTGTTTCTTATTTTAAATTACAATAGAAAGCCAAAAATCCGAACTAATTGGGATATAATTGAACTTTATTCGCATATTCAGCTGATGCTATAGAAGACAAAAAAAACGTATAGGGGTCCTTACTTATACATACATTTTGCCAACACCAACAGGAGGAAATTTAAAGGCGGCCATCCTTTTTTATGACACGTTTTGCCGAAACCGATAAAAGAAAATTCTAGTTTCACTTTTTAGTTACTATAAACAATCAGTCCTTATTAGTCAAGCATTTAATCGCTATAATAAACGGTTGATAAACGTAGTTCATGGTTGTAATAAAGTTATTACTTAATATAACAGTTATTTTCGTTGCTTTAACAAAACGAAGCCAACGAACACGGTTTATTGCACTAATTTTTTCAACGCACTTGACTGAAATATCTTGAGAGAAGCCTGATTTTGAATCTTAATTTTATTGCAACACTCACCGTCTTAATATGGTCATTCCGTGGCTAAGTGGTTATTCTAAATTGAACGAGTACTCCAGTCCAATAAAATGTAGGACAAAGGGGAGATGTATTACACCGCCACTAAATCCAATTAACTTAATCGATTACATATCGAGAAAACAACTTATTCAAAATTCAAATGCCGTCTCCTTCTTATGCTCTCAGTGAAATAATATTTTGGAAGCATCACAGAACTCAAGTATTGTTGCGAAAATGCTGTTACTGTGGGTCTTTCGAAACTAATTTGCAGCAACCATTGTATTTTAGAATGGTGTAGTGGATACGAAACTCTTCGTTTATTAACACACGGTATAGCATAGATTAGAATTGGTAATTTTAAAAGCAAGAAAGAGAAATTAAAGTTTGAATGTCAACCGATGTAAATATGACGCCAATAATGGTTGATATTTGAAAATTTTGACTTATCGGCTACTACCCATCTGAGCCATGTGAAAAGTTTCTACCGAATTTCAAGTACGCCGGAAGTTGGGCGACCAAAAACGACCCCCCAAATTCTTTTCGCCAAAGTTAACTGCCAAATTGTTTAGTAAATAGCTATGTTGTGATACTACCATTACATTCAGTATTTGCAATTTACTTCTTACGTCGTAATAAGTTTATTGGCGAAGCCGTGCGAGTTGAAAGGAGCCTATTTGAACATCACTAATTTAATATACTATACACTTGATTACGCTCGAAGTTCGGAGAAAGAAGTGCTTGCTCAGAAATATTCTTATATGCGTTGCAAACAAGTACAGGAATCATCTAAACTTTGCTATCAGCAGGACGGCATATTGGAATGGATTACTTAGGGAATTCGGCATAGAAATCATTGCCGATAGCTTTGATAAACCGACAACAACAGCTCTTGATGTCTATGAGAGAAAATACATCATGGAAGAAAAGTATACTGAAGAATCCTTAGATAAATTCGTTCGAAAACTGATTGATGAGACTTTAAAGCTTTTCGCGAAATCTGAATGAGTCGAAAAGAAAAATTACGAGATTATCATAGAATTGGTAACTCGAAAATTCGAAGGTGTTGCTTTTATATCTTCTAAAACTATATATCGAAAAACCACGAGCGCATAATAATAGAGTCGTTACCCTTACACGTAAATGTATTACTCGTATAAAACGAAATACAGTGGTCTAATGGGCGTAGTAATCTGTGCAACATCTGCATCAACTTAATTACATCAGCTAACATGGGTCTGCAACCTGTAATGAATTCAAATCTTGTAATGTTTAGTGATTAACGTTAACGGTTCAATTGATAATGGAGCGTGATTGGCAAATCTGACGAGCAAATGTAATTGAAATGAAGTTTTATTAAATGGTATAAAATTTCATGCGACACAGAGCACTTTACATAATAGATGGCTGCGAAATTTACATTCGTTTAGCGCTGCCTGTTTGAAACAAAAAATCCGACAGGTATATAACATTTCCTGAGATCAGGTATGTTTATGAACGAATATTTGTAAATCTAACCTGATGAAATTTTGATAAAGCGAAATACGTTCAATCTGTGAAAAATGTTATAACAAGTCCGCCATCGACGCAGTGAAGGTTTTGTTTTAGGATTCTCAAATATACAATATCCAGTATATTGGATTAAACCATAATTGGTGGATAATTATGTATATAAAAATCTGCAGTTATTGACAAATATTATTACATATGTAACTCACAAATTTAGTATCTACTTAACTTCTGGCGATCCCTTTTTATAATTTTATTGAATTTAGCCTGTTATATGCTTAGATTCTTGCTTTGACCGAAATTGTATTTTCCTGCCGCAAAACCTATAAGAAATGTTTTCTTTCTTGGTTAGAGTCAGAACTGCTAGACTGGACTACTAGAATCAAATTACGAAAATGCAATGATAGCATAAAATAATTTAGGGTGTACACTGTTGGAAATTAAAGAATTACTTAACAGAGCGCGTTAAACTGCAAATAAAGAAGTTTTTTGGATCCCTCTATTTACTACGTCGGCTTATGTTACTACGAAGGCTGAATAAATGTCCGTATTGGTCTATACTTTTCTATAATTCTGGATACTTTTGTATATTAATCCAAGTCTAAATAGCAGAGCAAAGCGAACCCAAATGCTAATAAATAACAAACTTTCTTGATACTCCAAATAATTCCAAATTTTAAGAACATCTAAATACCCACTAATTTCAAAAAATAAATGTTATCGTTGGAAAATTATTGCTAAAGCACAATACAATAAATGACAAAATTAGCGACGTTAATATGTATAACACGTATCATATAAACATTATAAGCATTAAGCTGATCCATAGAATTCTCTCAAGTTTGAACGTATTCCCTAATCTCCAATCTAACGATATTAAATGTGGAGTAAAATTAAATTTATTAATTACCGCCATACAAATCTCGTATACATAAAATTTAAGAAAAATATCAATTAGGTTTAATTAAATTTAGAAAAAAGTTAACAGAAATAAAGACTAATTATTAATCAAATAAGTCAACTAGCGTACCTTAACCATCCATCTTAATTAATATTTATTACTTGCGGTTTGAAGGTGAAGTACGAAAGGTATGTGGGTAAAAAAATCGCAGCTCCTACAGTTCTAGACCTCCTATAGTTCTGAACAGTCCTGTGAGATCCTTGTATATTCCACGCCAATAATGCTTGCACTGAAGAAAAGACGCGTCTTGCCATCCAAATAAATTCAATTAATGGAAAAGTATCTAAGTAACGATAACAAGACAAAATTCTAAAACCAACATCCAGAAATAGAAACAGAAACAGGATCCAAAAACAGAAACCCTTAAAAAGAGAACGCAATGAGGAAATATTTACATAACGTAATAAATTAAGAAGTTAGAGAAAAATATTTACAGAGCAATGCTCATCCTAGTAGTATAAGGGGGTTCTCAACAATAAAAATTCAATCAAGTACGATACAAGGCCTGCTCTCAATTTGATTTTGTAATCGGACCACGTGCTTACGCACAAACGAATAATAATCCCACAAAGTAAATGGGTTCAGTCACCAAAATACTGGTTCCACCAAATTCAATAACACAATTAGACCAATTAATCCAATACAGTGGTGTTAGAATATTATCCCATACGGATGATAAAAGATTTATCATATAATTCATATAAGATGGAATGTCGAAAACAGGAAACAGTCGAAGGAAACTCCTCAGAAAATTTAGTGAAAAACGCAAAACTCATAATTCACCTAAGAAAACCTATTTTGAAAAAGCGCAACTTGAAACCATTACCAGAAGAAATCAAATAACACAAAGGGATTAAAAAGGTAAAGTTAATTACTAAATTTATTGTAAGATTCTTAATTGTCCTGGTTATTTTAACATTTTACATTTAAATATAATAACTTTATTCATTACAATAATATGAAATGTATTCTAGGGACATACGAGTGACAGCGACTGAGTTGGCAACACGACAATCGAACAAATTTGACAAGCCGATTTAGAATGACAGCCACGAACTCAAAAAATAAACAAAACATTTAAGGGGTGACTAAAACATAAAACTTAAAACAACTTACGCTAAAACAAATGATTGGTTGGTAAGTAAACCATCAACTAGACTACTAGACGATCTATTTTTAACAGTAACTGCTTAATACTTCCATTGATAACAGTGACACAACCGATCACGACGCATGTCTATTTACAGATATAATTACAGGTGTTTACGTGTTTAATTGGTAATTGCAGGACCCTAAAGGTTATAAAAAGTAAGGATAACAATTACAGGCAAGTTACAATACAGTGAAATATAATATTTAATTGACTAAACATTTCTTAAGAATAACATCAAGAAGAAGGAATTATTCCTTATGGCAAAAAATATTAATTAGTAGTAAGCATTAAACCTGATGGTAGTCATAAAAGGTGCATTGTCCTTCTAAACTGCATCCAACTTCTCTTTGATTTCTGCACAAGTTTTCTGGCCCATATTGCTCATTTTTCATGGTTCCACAAATACATAAACTTGTTCATTTTCAACAGTTCTCAAAACAACACTACTTGATGAATCTCTTCGAAATTTTGACAGATGCCGAGTAGCAGCCGCGCTATTCTGCGCCGACAAAATGATCCACGAAGAGTAGCAAAATATATCTGATTACTCTGCTTTTTTTGTACTTTATTTACTTATTTAGATATTTATAATTTACTCTGAAACAAGCATCGTTATTCCAGTTCTGTTCTCACAAATGCTTCTTTACATTTGATTACCGCCGGTTTGAGAATTAATTTCCAGTCGGTACTCGCTGGATAGTCTTAACTTATAACCTCGTATTAAGCGTTTGGGTAAGTGGTGAGCTTTCACCATTCTATACCACCAACTCGATCGCGTACGTGCCTAATAATGTTCAACGTCTACTTATATTTATGAGTTTCCTACATTACCGGCGGCCGTAATCATTATCGGTACTGAGGATAGTCGTTTATGGAAAATTCAGGGTAGGTATGTTTAATCGCGCAATCGCATGTCGCATCAGCTAGTTGCTGTATAAGCTTCTAAATTTGAACGCTCATTAGTGTACCTATTTAATTTTTGGCATGTGGGTGCAAAATAGTTAATTACATATAAGACGATTAAAACAACCATCAAGCTCATTAGTGTTTATGGAAATTATAACGCATTGAGTAGGTAACGCTCTAATTAATAACTATTAAACCTACTCAATACCTACATCTATTATAATAGATGTATGTGATACACTAATATTTTTCTATATTTGTCTGCTTTTGCGGAGACTATTAATAGTGAGCGTACGTAAGTGAATGCTTGTGAAAATAATAATATCTTTATTATGCATCAAATTCTCATAAACAAAAAATATTCTTAAGTAGATACATAAGTAATGAATTATATAAAATTCAGATGGACAGACTATTGACATAAATTTGTTTAAATTGAGTAAATTTGAATTAAAATAAACATGCATCTATACCTAAGACCAACTATGAAAGAAAAAGTAAAAACCGATGTCAACTCTACTAATAAAGGCTATACCATTAGCTAACTATACTAGAAATATTAATAAATTGGTGCCCAACAAAAAATAAAACTAATACTGTTTGAAGATACATTTGTAGAAGGTACGTCATATGTTGCAGGGTATGGCTTTGAGTTTTTTCTGAGTGTGGGTTGTTAGGATTACATATTAACAAATATTGGGATTGGGGAGGAACTTGGGTAGTCAGCAAATTAGTAGTCTGGGCAAACAGCGGCAACAGACAATGTAGTAGATATGTGGTGCGGAGTCGGCGATCATTTATTTCACGCCTTCACAGCGTCAGTACTAAATCGATGCTGTATGCGAGTAGTTCTGTGTATATGTAGGCTGTCGTAACTTATTTCATAATTGTACGCTTATGTTTGCTTTAAAAATGTCGCAGTTAGGTACGTCGCGAAAACGACCAATGGCAGACATAGTTAAAAACCTTATAGGGGAAATGCCGGACTTAATTTTTGGTGGCGCTAAAATTCAATATCTTGTTTGTAAAATCCCTTTAATGTGTTGGTCCAGAAGCCATTGTCAACGTCACATCGAAAGCAAACAGCATTCCTCTGCAAAAAGTGGTATACGAGACCAAGAAAAATTTACATTTGATTTGTGTTACTCTTATTTTATGTAATCTATCGTTTCGTTTACTAGACAAAGAAGCATTTGTCTCCTTCTGGAGTAAATATGCGGACTGTAAATTACCTAGTCGGACATCGATACGAAATGTAGCGCCATTTGCTCGTGAACATATAGAAAAAAGAATGAAAACTGAATTGAAAGATAAAAAACTGTGGTTGTGTGTGAACGAAACAACAGATCGTCAAAAACATTCTGTGGTTAATGTAATGGTACGTATAATGGAACCACATCGACAGTCATCCTCCTTCTTACTTGCTTCCAAAACAGTTATAAATTGTAGTGCCGATGAGATTTTAAAGGTGATGTTAAACTCATTGAACAAATTTGAAGTTTCAACTAAGCAACTTTTAATGTTTATGAGTGATGGTGCCGCAAACATGCGTTCTTTAGCCGATCTCTTAAAGAACACAGTGGTAACTTCTTACGTGTAACGTGTAAAATCCATACTCTAAATCTTGCGGCACAAACGATTCCTACATATTTTCCACAATGCATTGATTGCTAGTACAAAGGCAGTGTTTCTAAAGTCCCCGAAACGTACCCGATGTCACAAACTGTGTCCTGATTTACCTGAACCACCACAGCTGATTGTTACACGATGGGGAATATGGTTGCAGGCTGCGTTTTACTACAACAAATATTTTGATCAAGTAAAGAAGGTAGTTTTAAAATTCAATCCGACAGAAGCTGCAGCAATCAAGAAAAGCCAGGAAATATTTCAAGATAGTCAGGTTAAAAGAGATTTACAAACTATTCACAACAATTACTTCGGACTAGCGGAGGGAATAGAAAAATTACAAAATGTTTCGATGTCGCTAGTGGATTCTGTTCAAATTGTGAATGATGTTCACGCACAGTTATGCGCTGTAGAAAGCGAAACAAATTGGTGTGTAATACGAAAATTTGAAGGTGTTTTAGAGAAAAACTCAGATTTTCTTATACTAAGACAAATTTGTGAAGGTGCGTGTGAAGATGCATTAAGTTGTTTCAAAGATTATTTTAAATATGCAAATATAACATCGCTAGATGTCGAACGGTCGTTTTCGGCATTAAAAAACATTTATTCCGCACGTCGTACTCACTTGACTGAAACAGATATGGAAACATATCTAATGATTCAAATATTTAACAGATGTTGCCCAGTTTGTGATTTCAAGGAAGACTTTTAAAACGGTAAGTGTTTCAGCACGTTTTATAATTTATTTCTTACCTTCTATTTTATGTGTAAACTTTTATGCGCTCGCCACGCCTCTGGCTGTTACCGCATATTTGCCCAGGTTAATGATGAGTAGAGCGGGCCAAATTGCGCCATCCAACAGAATCGGAATCAGGCGCAACGGCCGCTTATTGTAAATAGCGTATATGTGAGTCACAGCAGATATGTGATATTTCGAAATTAATACACAAGAGTAAAAAATAAAAGCTGACGCAATAATAATGTTTAGTAATTAGAGCGGATATATATATATATATATATATATATATATATATATATATATATATATATATATATGTACACGCTGAGGTGTTTTTTTTTTTATTATGTTTTTTTTTTTGATTGAAAACGGTATGCGTTTGTATATGGGATGTAATAAGGAAATAACTGAGAAACTGAACGCTTTTTTTATTCTGTTGTACTTAATAATGTAACTGTAAATAAAGATATAATAAATAAATTCTATCCTTCTTAATAATGCGGATAGGCTTGTTTAAAAAGTTGCACCATCAGATAAGTTTCCGCATTTGCCTCGGTGAAGGATGTTCGCCGAGACGAAAAAATGTTCTTATATTTCGAAAACGACCGTTCCACGTCTACCGAAGTGAGACAGGCGCAATTAAAATAATCTTTAGACTTAGTCAAGGAATCTGCAGATGCCCCATCGCACATTTGTCTTAATCTCGTGTAGTCTGGATTCTTTTTTAAAACACTATCGAACTTAGCTAAAACTCGTCCACTTGTTGCATCGTTTATACTGTGTAACAATGTACTAACTTCGTCCACGACTTGCACTGATTCTACCAACGACAATCCAGAATTTTGCAAATTTTCTATCGCGTCTACTAACCCTTTGTAATTGTTACTAATATTCTTTAGATGTGTTTCAACAGAAATATCGAGAAATCCCTTCTGGCTCATCCTAATAGCTCTAGCTTCGGCAGGGACGAATTGCAAAATAACGGATTTGACTTCTTGAAAATGTTCATTATAATAAAAAGCGGCTTTTAACCACGTTCCCCAACGCGTAAGAATGGGCTGTGGTGGTTCTCGAATACCAGGGCATAACCTGTGGAATGCCCTAGTCCTCTTAGGACTTTTGGGAAACACTTTTTTTGTGTTTGCTATTAATGCATCCACCTCCGGGTAACACTCTCGAATAGTTTTGTGCCACAGATGTAAGCATGGACTTTACACGTAAACATGTAAAAGTCCTTCACACTTTTCTTTAAGGGAACGGCCTACACTACACATTGTTGCTGCACCATCGCTCATGAACAACAACAGTTGACTGGTTGACACTTGAAATTTTTTGTAACGTTTCGAGAACTACGGCCGTAATTGCTTTACTAGTACACTGTTTTAATCTTCTGCTGGCTAATAGAATTGCAAATTTTGTTTAATAGGATCTAATACGCGCACTATTATATTCAAAATAGAATTTTTTTTTGCAATCTGTCGTCTCATCAAGACATAGCCACAGCTGTTTATCTTTTAATTCGGCTTTAATTCGATTTTCAATGTCCTCACGTATTCGTGGAATATCTCTCCGTAACGCTGTCCGAGATGGTAGTATCCACTCGGTATTGTATGTACCCCAGAATTTTCGAAATGCTTTTTTATCAAGTATACGAAGTATACGAAGTGGTAGACCACATACCATAAACGTTAAAAGCAATTCTAATTGAAATTGACGTTGTTGTGACACACCATTTCTTTTATTTCTGTGGTGTGCGCTATTTATATGTCTTTCACAATCACGTTTGCTCCAGCACAGTAGTTTCTTTTTACAAACTTTACAGAAAATTGTACTCCCATTGTAGTGTAAATCCACAAATTCACTAAGAAATTTATTAACTTTCGTAGGTAATGGCCGTTTATTTTTAATAGTTACGTTAGACATAATCACTAAAGCGAGCACACCGACGCTTGTTTCTAGTATGCCACGAAGTGGTGCAAACGTAACATCTGCAGACTCGTCATTTGTTGATGAATAGAGCGCGTCATCCGTAAATGAATAAGCGCGCTGTTAGTTCGTAGCCGTCGATGAATGAACTTTTTTTTTGTAGTGGCCCACTGTGAACAACGCCCTATTTATCAACGAACACCCAAACTGCAGGTGTATATTTTGCGCGTCTTCACGACGTAATAGACAGTGGTTTTGGTCCTCGTCCTAATAATTACATATTTAAATTACCTATGTTTACATACATATATAATAATAATAATAATAATAATAATAATAATATTTATTTGTGCCCAACAGTAAAACACCAAAATAGACACATATACATACAAATTATCTTAAGTGTAGCAAAAGTACAAAATGAAAAAAATTAAACTTCTTAGAGATACACATAAGACTATAACGATGAATACATACATACATACGTTGCATAATATACACGTAACACTAAACAAGTTGACCCAGAAAAATGTCTTTATATAACATATCAGCGCAACGACAGATGCGGTTTATTGGCGCTAGGTGCATTACATTAGTTCTCACAGGTTTCAAGTAAAATGAAGACACATTTCGCGATTCCCTAGCGGGAACATGAAAAGGTACCCCACACAGTAACTCTGGACATCAATTTTATTATTAATGAGCCTGTAGAGAAACACCGCACTAGTGCGTTCATAACGTTCATGGAGTGATGAAACACTGTGCGACAAAAGAAGCTGGCCATGATCGTAGTTCCTTTGCGGATAGTTACCAGTCTCCTTGAATGTTAAATATTTTAAAAACCGGCGTTGCACTCGCTCAAGTCGAAGTTGGTGACATGTGTAATAAGGGTACCATATAATCGCTGCGTATTCCAACTTACTTCGAATCAACCCGTAGTAAAGAGTCTTTAGAGCAGCGTAATCAGTAAATGTGCGTGTGTTACGAAGAACGAAACCAAGAACTCTGCAAGCACTGTTGCACACCGACATCACCTGCTGGTCAAAGCAAAGTCGATCATCAAATAACACTCCAAGGTCTTTCACAGTGTCCGATGAAGGTAGCTTCAGACCGTGTAATATTATGATCGAAAACGATTTTGGACATCTTTCGAGTGTATCTAACTACGCAACATTTCTCCACATTAAGATGCAGTTTGTTATCAACACACCAATTACTTATAGTTTATCAGATTCTCTTGTAGAAGTCTGGCATCATAAAGTGAATCAATTCGGTGAAATATCTTTAAGTCGTCAGCAAACGCTAAAAAGCGGCACGTTAGTGATTGTAAGAGGTCATCTATAAATATTAAAACAGCAGGGGTCCCAAGTTGGAACCCTGCGGCACTCCAGATGTTGTTAGATAACGCCTAGAAGAAAAACCATTGTACACTACACAATTGACTCTGCCAGTGAGATAGGATGTCATCAATTTCAGCAACGAAGTGCAAAAGCCGATAGTACCCAACTTCCGTAGCAATAACGAGAAATCAATAGAATCAAAGGCTCTTGTGAGATCTGTGTAGACCACATCTAACTGTGAGCGTTGATCAAGAGTTTCACTAATGCTTTGTGTTACACAGGCCAGGTTAGTAACTGTTGATTTACCTCTCACATAACCGTGTTGGTGCCAAGACAACCTGATTTTAATGTTACCGTAGATAGCATCGTATAAAATTTGCTCAAACACCTTAGAAAAATTACTTAGTATAGAAATAGGTCGATAGTTCGTGATTAATTCCGGTTTGCCTTTTTTAAAAATGGTGTGATTCTAGCGATCTTCCAAACTGTAGGGTACACGCAAGTTTTCATACATAAATTGTAGATAGCACATAGCGGAACAGCTAAAACCATCCGACAATCCTTTAGGAAGAAAGAAGGAATTTGATCTTCTCCGGCAGTAGAACTATTCTTAAGCCTGGCGATACTGTTAACCACATCTGTCTCAGTAATGGTTTGTATACTGAAGGGTCGATAAGAAGAGTTCGTATCATAAATGCGGATATCGTCGCTAGGTAAAAAATGTTCATTAAATATATCCGCAAATGCATCTACTATAGCTTGTGGTTCGTCAAACTTTGTATCACCCCGAAACAATCGCCCTGGAATGCGTGATTGATTCCTTTTTGTATTAATATATTTCCAAAATGCCCTGGGGTCCGACTTTAGATTTGTTTGAATTTTATTCAGGTGGGCTGTATGAGAATTGTTTATTTCCCTCTTCGTAACTCTACGTAACCTCGCAAAATCTTCATAAAACTTCGGACTGCCAGTAGCTATCCACTTACGGTGATAGTAGTTCTTCATTTTAAGTCCATCAATCAAAGTCTTACTGAACCAAGGAGGATAAGAGGAACGTACATACTGAGTGGTTGGAACTGACTTATTCACGATATTATATAATGTTTGATAAAAAATGTCAACGGCTGTATTTACATCTTCGGCGTTTTGGACGAGGCTCCAATCTGCCTTGAACATATCACTATAGAGCATATAATAATTAGCACGGAAAAAGTTGTAGCGCATGTTTGTATTGGTTGGGAAACGTTTTACTGAAGATGGACATGGAACTTTGAGTAAGATATGTAGAGCTGGATGGTATGAGTCCTCCGGAACAACAGGATCATCGCAATGGTCAACCAATACTTGATAATCAGTACTGCAAAATACGAGGTCGAGAAGGCGTGAGTTAACGTTGGTAATGGTATTAAATTGGTTAAGGCTTACAGATGAAGTGAAATGATTAATACATGCATACTTAGGATCACTAACGTCTGGAGGAAAATAATTTCTGATATTAAAATCGCCAATTAACATCACTGGAACATCCAAAATTATCAGCTCAAGTGCTTCAAGGAAAAGAGTAATGTCATCCGCGGATAAGCTGGGTGGTATGTATACAGCTACAAGCATGAAAGTGAAATAATCGTAAGTGCACTTGATAATAATAGCATCAATCAGAGGACAAAAGTGTTTCAGCAAAATCATGGTCAACAACCTCACATAGCACAGTTGAATCAACTGCAACAAGAACACCACCTCCCCTTCTCAGACCAGTAACATCAAAATTCCTGTCCTTGCGAAGACAGTATAAGAAGACTGAGGTATAAATTCACTGTTGTCAACATCAGCGGACAACCAAGTCTCAGTGAAAATAATGATATTTAAGTTAGAAACAAAACAATATTCATACACTAAGTTGAGTTTAGTTCTAATCCCACGTACATTCTGATAATATACGCCTAATTGGGTGCTTAAATTACTGTTGGGATTAATTAGTTTTCCTGAGTGAAATTATTTGAAACAATAAGTGGTATACCGTTCTTATATTTAACCACTAAATTTGTTTCACCGCCATCCAGACGTTTTTTACATTCAGACTTAACCAATTGGTACAAGTTACGCTGCATGGGAGTTTTGTCACTAGACACTGAGACATCGCGAAACTTATTATGATCTTTTAACTTTTTTGAATTTTGGAACACTTTTGATACACAATCAGCAGATGGTAGCCGAACTTTGATAGGACGTTTCATAACTGGCCTGGTAGTATCAAATTTACCCAAACGAATTGGTACAATATCACCGATATGTATATCTAAGCAATCCATCATTTCACCGATTGACAGCCTATCATCCTCTTCCTGATCTCGCTTAGAGCCACGCTTTGCTTCCACAAGACCATAAACAACCAAATTAGTACTACGACGCTCCCGCTCAGATAATTCGGATATGATTTTTTCGTTATTATAAAGAGTGTCTAATTCAGAAGCAGGGCTGGAAGATATCTTAGATATTTTGGATTCCAGGACCTTTAATTGATTTTGCAAAGCAACAATTACAGTTTTCAAACCGATAAAGTCATTCCCTATACTTGCACACTCAGAACACGACCAAGCAAGACCGGTCTTACTATGAATTTTCCGCGCTTCAGCTTTCGAAATATCTACGCAATCAATTTTGTAACAGTGACTACAAATACTACAATTAACAGTTAAATGAGGTTCGGCATTGGAGCCGCAACAAGTACATTTATTCATCGTAAAGTATCACCGAGGAGTTGTAGGAATCGAACGGGGACACACACTTCACCCCAGAGCTGCCCGTCCCGGGGACTTTAAAACAAACGTACACAGGAAAAAATGGGCAACGGATAGGATCAGCAACAGAGACAGATGGACGAAAGAGATGAAAAATATTGTATATACGAGTATAATACTGTGTTGACGAAAAGGAACAAAAACTTTAGCAAAATAGCAAGCGCAAGAAATATGAACGTGAATTAATTTATACAAAATTGCTTAAAACAACAACACTGTTAATACTGTTTAAATCTACTTAATACTTACAGACAGAGAAAAATGAGAGGTTTATAATGATGTAAAACACAAGCATCAAAACACTAAATTAACCTGGTAATAATCGCAAAATTACGGAGCAACAAAAATACGTGTATCTCGCTTTAACTTATACTATAAATATATGCGCCCGGCAGCCTGATTGCGAACCTGGCGCCTGGCGCTCTTGGCCCGCTCTAATGATGAGTCATATACTCTTAAATAGCATCCCAATAACATGCACTCTGTATGTACAAACGGCAGAGTATTACCTTCACGACAATATTTGCAGATTTTTTACCATCTCGGTGATATACACATTGGGAAAATGTGAAATTAGCTATATCTATATATGTACGGCGAGAGAGTGAGGAGCGGATTCAGTGGAATCCGATCGATTCGATAGACTCGGTTAAAATACACACCGTACCGCTACCTACACACGACGAGCGAACCTTACCACACTACTTTATTGGTTTCATAAACGAATAAAGTTTTTGTGTTATCATCAAAATTGCTGATCGCGTTTTCTATGCCAACTATAGACCGTGGGCTTATTAAATTTCAGGTTGTATTTCAAATCTTTGTTTAATAAGTCGATCTCTTCTTTGCTAATCCGATAACTCATTTTTAACTAATTCAGTTGAGGTAATTATCTCGGCAGGTTTCAGCTTGCTAGAGGTGACTAATTTAAAAAACTTTTTCATGAGAACTTTGTTGTTTATCTGAAACTTTCTTAGCAATAATGTTTTTAATCCTGTTGAGATAATTAATCCATTCAAAATATTCTAAAATACATAGGTCGTTACGTAGTAGTATTGTGGTAAGGGTTTTAGTGAACTGCTTCACTTATCATCAATGTACAGTGTAATGCAAAATCTATGTAAGTCGGTAACTCTTTTTAGATTAAATGCAACCAGATGTTATAGCGATTTAGTCCAGACGTTCACATTCCTCGTAATATCAATAAGCTTTTAACTCTTTATGCATCATTAAAAACTTAAAATTATCTCTGTTAACCACGAATATATGGTTTAGTAAACAATTAGTAAAGTATGTTTACTATAAAGGTCAAATAATTTGTTTGTAAAAAAGTTTTACATCATTTCAAGCTTAAATTCAGAGAATTAGATAAAACATTTTTGCAGAAACAGTAAAAATTGCTTCGACCATTCGAAAACATCTCGAAAACTTTTGCCGAGTTCGTTGTTCAAATTGATACCAATCTTTTTGGTATAAGTTTTAATTAACCAAAGTGCCTTTCAATATTGTCTATATCTTTTTCAATTTTCTCTATGTGTAGGTCACAAATTTGCAGTCAATAGCTTCTCGCTAATTGCTGATATTCAGTTTACTTCAATACCGTAAATAACTTGGATCTTCGGAGAAGCTTCTTTTGGACTCCCTCTTTGATGCAATTTAAATCGATAGACTTAATATATTTAAAAGCAAATGTTCCAATATCCCTTACTGTTAGTTTCTTCCTCGTTTATTTTTTACGCGATCCTTATCGAACCCTAGTATACCATGTACATTATTCGTAACGATTTAATTTGTTCCTCGTGAAATCGTAACATGACATTAAACCAGACCTGCATCAATTATTGAAGCGAAACTTACCCTGGTATATCTGTAATGGTTTCCACTTGACCTTTAGCATTACGTTAATAAATAATTTCGTAGGTTTTCCGTCGGAAAGTGGACCGCAAACGGGAGCAAATAAACGAGAAGGACTTCCGAGCGATACGACAACGAATACGGATGAAGCGAGTAGCGAATGCAGAGGTGAATGAAACGTGTAGAGGAATTTGTTCGTTGCCACACATTAGGGATGTCGTAATCCGCAGATTGTTGTAATTGTATCGAAAACATAAATTATTAATTTATGTTTTCGACACCGCATAATGCGTTCGAAATTCAGCGAAAGAGTAATCTAACCTGACCTACACCCATTTACTTCTATTCGCAAACCGCAAAACAGTAAAAGATATCATTTATTACATACAAACACACATGTACGGATAGACGTGCTTGGTTTATCGTTTGATTTACTGAACGTTGGGAATTTCGAGTTTGTATAGATAAGTTAGGCATGTGTGCGGATAGTCACAAAAGCGAAGGATTTTCCACTATGTAGAGGATGTTTCAGAAAATTTTGAATAACAAACGGTTCTAGAGAAGGGGTCACGAAATTTACAAATCGAACTCGTTTGCCGAATATCAGAGCATCATTCGGGAACGTTTGGATGAATAATGTATTTCTGGTGAAGGCTGAAACTGTTTTCCACTATACAGCTTGCTCGTAGTCAATAAACAATTTCACAGAATACCAACCGTACAGTAATTTGATTCACAATGGATACATAAAACTTAATAATAGATGCAATTACAATGCGCTTGTATACTATCGTTTGTCAAAAATATTTGGTTCCGTAGTATTGGAAGAGTTTCTCCCGAAAACATATTCAAAAATTGTTATGATGTAAAATCCCTGCTGTAGATCTGTATAAGTTAACCGGCTAAATATATTCTATCTAATGTTTATCCCGATAGATGACGCCACTTATTGGGCGAATATTTACATTTATTACTTCAAAATTCCATTATAGAATTACATTTTACTATTATACGCTAAATTTCAACTTATTTACATTTATTGAGCATCTTTAGTTTTTAAAGATCGTCAAGTAAAGTACCAAAACAACGCTTGATAATCCCACTTACACCTGTTCGGAGAATCTTTGTTTAGCTGCTTGTTTGGAAGAGCGTATGTAGCTTCGGGGGTGCGAGCAGCATTTATTGTGTCGCCACTTTGTTGAAACAACGTTTCTGAGATCTATGGCTACCTACTTAGTCAAGTATCGTACCGTTTGCTGTCGTAAAATTCACCCGATGGGGAATTCTTAGGTTCCGAGCTAAATGCTGACGTCATACCGCCATCACGTAAGTTTCGTTTCAGTTTTTCCGTTCGAGTTCCATTTTTCTAATCTTATTGTCTCCTTTCGGACCCCTTATCTAGTCTGAAGTTCCCGTGTGAGCACCTAAGTTCCCACTAAACGGCTCGTGAACGACGCTGAGAATTCTCTAGAACCAGTTCGTGGTTATGTTTGGAAGCTGTATACTATAAGGTATTTTTGTATTTATATTTCGAGCACGAAAATAATCCATCCTATAGCGCTTTTAAATTTTGTTTATCTGCTCTTGCAATAGGCTATTTTATTTGGTCACATCGCTACAAAACGGATCATTAGGAACATATATGAGGTTCAATTTTGTATAACGTTTAATTTTACATGACCGTTATTCCCGCGTATTTCTCGAAAAGACGCTGTTACGTCATCGCTTTGTTTTGCTTATTTAGTGGTCATTATTAACCTGGGCAAATATGCGGTAACAGCCAGAGGCGTGGCGAGCGCATAGAAGTTTACACATAAAATAGAAGGTAAGAAATAAATTATAAAACGTGCTGAAACACTTACCGTTGTAAAAGTCTTCCGTGAAATCACAAACTGGGTGACATCTGTTAAATATTCGAATCATTATATATGTTTCCACAGCTGTTTCAGTCAAGTGAGTACGACGTGCGGAATAAATGTTTTTTAATGCTGAAAACGACCGTTCGACATCTAGCGATGTTATACTTGCATATTTAAAATAATCTTTGAAACACCTTAATGCATCTTCACACGCACCTTCACAAGTTTGTATTAATATAAGAAAATCGGAGTCTTTCTCTAAAACACTTTCAAATTTTCGTATTGCACACCAATTTGTTTCGGCTTCTACAACGCATAATTGTGCGTGAACACCATTCACAATTTGAACAGAATCCACTAGCGACATCGAAACATTTTGTAATTTTTCTATTCCCTCCGCTAGTCCGAAGTAATTGTTGTGAATAGTTTGTAAATCTCTTTTAACCTGACTATCTTGAAATATTTCCTGACTTTTCTTGATTGCCGCAGCTTCTGTCGGATTGAATTTTATAACTACCTTCTTTACTTGATCAAAATATTTGTTGTAGCCTGCAGCCTGCAGCTATGTTCCCCAATGTGTAACAATCGGCTGTGGTGGTTCAGGTAAATCAGGACACAGTTTGTGAAATAATCGGGTACGTTTCGGGGACTTTAGGAATACTGCCTTTGTACTAGCAATCAATGCATTTACTAGTGGAAAATTTATAGGAATCGTTTGTGCCGCAAGATATAGAGTATGGATTTTACACGTTACATGTAAGAAGTTACCACTGTGTTCTTTAAGAGGTCGGCCCAAAGAACGCATGTTTGCGGCACCATCACTCATAAACATTAAAAGTTGCTTAGTTGAAACTTCAAATTTGTTTAATGAGTTCAACACCACCTTTAAAATCTCATCGGCAGTACAATTTATAACTCTTTTGGAAGCAAGTAAGGAGGATGACGGTCGATGTGGTTCCATTGTACGTACCATTACATTAACCACAGAATATTTTTGACGATATATTGTTTCGTCCACACACAACCACAGTTTTTTATCTTTCAATTCCGTTTTCATTCTTTTTTCTATTTGTTCACGAGCAAATGGCACTGCATTTCGTATCGATGTCCGACTAGGGTAGATTTCATCCGTTTGTATATTTTCACTAAATCTCGTGTTTGTGTTGCGCTGTTCTAGGTGTAATTAATGTATGTATAAGTATGTCGAACGTGCGGAGGGGTACGAAACAACCATGTGCTGGGGAAGTGAGTAAGTTTTTCGGTGACATTCGGGATTTATCTTATGGTGATGCCAAAATATTTTGTAAAGTTTGTAATATACCTCTGATGAACCGGGGCAAATACGATTATAAAAAACATGTAAATAATATAACACACAGGAATAAGAAAAATGGCGTGCCACCAAAAATTAATTTTTGTTCGATTTACTTTTCATTCATGTAATTTGCTGCTTCACTTACTGGATAAAGAACCATTTCAACATTTCTGGAATAAATTCAATCCCAACTGGAAGCTATCAAGTCGGTCAATGAAATATTTATCAACTAAACGCGATCAAATCGAAAACAGGATCACATCAAAACTGAGAAATGAAGAGCTGTGCTTGTGTTGATGAGACGACAGATTGTAAAAGAAATTCTATTGTAAATGTTATCGTGCTTGCACTGGAACCTCTCAAACCGACATTTTCAATCTTGTTAGCTAGCAAAAAGAATAAAAAGGTGTACCAGCAAAGCAATTACGAAGGTGGTGCTCGACACGTTAGAAAAAATTTAACTCCCAACTAGTGAACTGTTGACGTTTATGAGCGATGGTGCGATATAAACGACGCAAAAAACTGTCGCGTTAAAGAAAAGTGGGGGAGAGGATTTCAAAGATTATTTTAATTATGCCTGTTTTACATCGGTAGGTGTTGAACGGTCTTCCGCAAGATTTAAGAACATTTTTCATCACGGTGAACATTGATAACCGAGAGAAATGTCGAAACATATTTGATGCTGCAAACGATTCACGGATCTTATCCAGTTTGTGATATCTCATTTCATAACAGCTGCTAAGAAGGTACGTGTTTTACAATGTTTTTACATAGTATGGATTATTTCTTTTATTATTCACTTATTGCACCGAGCACAGTGGTACAACTTTACTGTCGTATATATGTATATATACAGGCTGGCGCAGCACATTCGTGTCGGTTTATATACGAAAACCGGCAAAGTATTTTAAAAATATTTTTATTATGCAGGTTCATTGGGAGCAAGCTTTAAAATTGTTTTGAAATATACGGGCTGACTCAAAGTTATACACCAAAGTTGCGAAAATTTAAATGGAATATCCTGTACATTATTGAATATTTTGATAGTGCGGGCTAAATATAGGGAAGTCACTGTTATGTTTTCTATACCTAACTCAAGCCGTTTTTGAGACATTTTGCTATTCTTGAAAATGTAGACCAAAATTTAAGGGCCGCACCTGTCTTACGTATTTAAGCCAGATATTGCTAATTGTATTTACTTTTAGTCCAAGCATTACACTTGATGATACGATAAAAATTATCCCTAAATGGGGGTCATCATTTTCAATTCATAAGCGAACTGTTTCTTGAAATAACGGTTTCACTTTAAATAAATTATCTGGCGTTATAGAACGAAACGCTGCTCTTATTCGGTCTTTCATATTATCGGATGCAGTTGGCGGTATATGTATTATAAACAATAGTTTTGATATATCCCCATAAGAAAAAATCCGGAACTCATTAGGTCTGGGGATCTTGCTTGCGAATTATGTGGACCTCCGCGCCCTATCCATCCGTTGGGATATTGCCTATGTAATTCGTTCCTAACATTTACTTGGAAGTGCGCGGGAGCACCGTCTAGTTGCAAGCACATTCTCTTTCGGATATTAAGCGGAATATTTTCTAAAAGTACAGGTAAATTGTCTCTTATAAATCCAAGGAACATGGCGCCCTTTAAGTGGCCATCAAAAAAGTATGGACCTACAATGCGCGTTCCAATTATTCCACCCCAAACATTAACAGACCATCTGTGCTAAGTTCTAAAAAAATGTGGATTTTCATCACTGTAATAATGAAAATTGTATCTGTTAACTAATCCGTTATTATGGAAAGTTTACTCATCTGAAAAGAGTACAAAATCTAAGAAATGTTCCTCATCTCCTAACTTTTCTGGAATCCATAAACAGAATTCCAATCGTCGGTCGTAATCTACTTCCAGGAGTTCCTGATGCAACTGTATGTGGGAAAGATAAAATTTGTGTTTCTTTATGATTCTTCCGATGCTTCGTCTGCTTATTTTTGTAGTTTCATTCATTATTCCTTGACTTGTATGCGGAGTTTCAATTAGAGGTTCCAAAAATAAAAATTAATTTTTTTCTTTTTCGGTAATTGGTTTTTCGTCGCCCCATTTTTTATGACACACTTCCTGTTCTTCGGGAAACTTGCAGTAAATTTTCTAACGAACGCTTGTCAGGATGACGTTTGCTAGGACATTTTTGAGCATAAACCTTTGATGCTAAAAAGTAATTTTCTAAACACTCCCCAGTTACAAAAATCATATCAATCCTTTCTTCTTGGAAGTAAATTCTCATTTCAAAACGTCTCTTAAACAATCTCAAAGAACGATAATGGTTTAATTAACGACTACTGTCAAATAATGTACGTTTATGAGTAATAATAACATCAGTTCCGTCAAAGCCTACTTTCGTAAAATAAATGGCAAGAAATGAATATTCGAAATCAAAAATGTTAAGTTACTAAGAAAGTATAAAATATAAGTATAGGAAACCTTAATACAATTTTATAAATGGTTAAAATTAGAATCTAAATACGATAATGAATACAGGCTGTTCCATTTAATATAAGAAGGTTATTTGACTTTGATGATAGTCCAAATCAAAAGTACGTATATTTTCGTCCAGCCTGTATAATTTTTAGGAATTATTTTTATTTTATCATCAAGTCTTCGACTAAAAATAGATACAATTAGAAATATCTAGCTTAAGTACTTAAGACAGGCACGCCTCTTAAATTTTGGTCTACATTTTCAAGAATAGTTAAATGTCTCAAAAACGGCTCGAGTTAGGTATAGGAAAGACAACAGCAGCGTGTCTTTACTTAACCGGTATTATCAAAATATGCAATAATATACAGGTATTCCGTTTAAATTTTCACAATTTTGGTGTGTAACTCCTTTTTGAGTTACCCTGTATATTTCAAAACAATTTTAAAACTTGCTCCCAATGAACCTATATAGCTCTTAATAAAAATATTTTAAAAATATTTTGCCGTTTTTCGTATATAAACCAACGCGAATGGGGTGCGCCAGCCTGTATATACATACGTGCTATACATGAATATGTATATCCGTCGTGCATCTCCAATCAGCATTCGACGTTAATGTTCAGTCGGCTCTCTGTAGGTACGTATGTATGTATCATTGATCCTGGCGCGCCGCCCGAAAGTGCCAACTGTAGTAATGCTGCTTCTACAGCACTCCAAGTTCCTTGGTTAAATGTAGTTTTTAGCAAATTATTTATGAATGAATTAATAAATATACATACATATAAATAGTTATATACTACGTAATTTTTTCACCTCTGCAGATAAAACCTTAGAGACATAAAAAAATATCGTATTGTCGGTGTTTTTACTGCATTTACCTATTTATTTTATATCCAAGAGGCGAAATTAAAACCGTGCAAAAATGAAAAATGCGGATTTTTTAAATATTTTTAGCGCACCGGGGAATTATTAAGCCCGTGCTGCGTACCATTATACGTTTTTTTTCCGGTAAATTACCTCACAAAAGCATTTGTAATTTTTAACTTGTTAGCGCCGGATATACTGCGTGCTTGCGTATGTTTGCGTCTGTGTTGCTTTATATTAAATTAATATTAGCGTTTAAAAATGCCAACGCTCTCATGATATTGTTGCCGGCAAACCATTATTATTTTGGATTTTTGCTTTTTTTCTTGCTTTTATTCTGACAATCACATCGTATATTGCACAGTTTCCGTGAAACACATTTTCATGATAGCCAGCACATGTGCATATTTTATATAATATAAAATCGTGCTACTGTTTTTGACGCCTTAAAAAAACAACAAAAATACCAAAATAGTCGCAAATATCCCCTAATAATTTTCGTAGAGCGTCACCTTCATTCAGGGTGTTAGCCTGCTCGTCGGCGAGGTAGTGGTTCGAAACTACTCACAAAAAAAGATTCTCAAGGCACCACCTGTTTAGAATAACACTGTTCCGTGAACGGACAAACAGGAACCCACAAAGTTGTTAAAAAAAATTATTAGGGGAAGAAATAAACGAATGCTCAGTTAATGCTCCGTTGTAAAAAAAGAACACAAAAAAATGACATTAAAAATATTTTGAAACGCTCAGTATTAGCCAAGCTTAAAATAATTGATCAAAGAAAGATATTGACAACAAAATTATACCCATAAGGTATTACCGATAACCCTAGCCAATGTTTCGACTTACAGAAGATTACAACAAATGTAAAGGTTAACTATTTATTATCATTACTAATCAATCGCAATAAATCCAACTATAAATGAGCTAACAACGGAGTACTGATATGATACCATACTGGTATTATAAAGGGAAAAGTTAATTTAAATGAGCTCCAGTTAATTAAATTATCCTAAAATATGTTTACGTCAGCAAAAGGAATTTCTTAAAATATCAAAATATGGATTTAATGTTTTCATAATTTAACCCTCGTGAATTAAATAATGTTTTCAAAATTTAAACAAAAACACAAAAGAAATAAACGCGTGAATCAAATAATCTCGACTTATATCTAATGAAAGGTAGTAATTGACATAACTTGTTTTGTAAGAAATTAACAACAAGCACTTAGCTGGTCCCGGAAGGGTGCTGACTGTACAGGTGTAGCGATGCCTGCTCCAAGATTCTTAATTCCAGAAACGTATAGCCAAAAAGGTAAGGTCACACGTAAACCCAAAATAGGTGGTTCCAAAAAAAAGGTAATATTCCAAAAATATTAGGCCAAAATCAGGTATTTCCATAAACAAGATTTCCAAAACGAGGTACCAAAGCAGTGTACCAAGAATAGGTAAAACCAGAAAATAGGTAAAATCCAGAACAAGACTCCTAGAAAGAAATAAACGAAACCTCAAAATTACAATGCGAAATATAAACAAAATAAGATCTTACCGTTAAAACGGGGTAAATGATTAATAAGATGGTGATGACTTAAGATCTTGACACCACACGTGGTAAATTCAAGATGGTAGCTAGGGACGCCGAAATCAAATCCTGTAGAACCAAATCAACCGATGGCAACGGTTATAAGTAGGTTTCCACAAATATCCACTCAATGTGATAAAATTCCCAAACTATAAAATTGGAACCACTACTTCACGGACGTCACTCTAGATAGTCAAGCCACAAGTGATCAAGAGAAGACGGAAATTCAATGCACGATCAAATTCATCTTAACCGGAAAATACGTCACAGACGGTATAGGCTGTCCCAGAATTAGGAAGTTGGAAGACGAGAACTGAGTGATTAAAATGGCATGTTACAGACGAGAATACTTCAGGTATACATCACATGGTAGACGATACCACCTAGCGTCCCTAACATAATATTAATTTCTCTTTACATACATAGCCATTAAATCAGTTTTGGTTGATAACCGATTATGTTTTTCGGTATGCCATGTAAGTACTCATGGGCTATCCAAAATTCGCGAGACATTACGATGCTCTTAACAGATATGAGGTGCAAGGATACGCTGACGGCCTGATAATTGTAATCCATGGAAAATATGTCACGTTTGATAAAAAACTAACGTGGAACACCAACATCCCCAACTTATATAAAAGAACCGTTACGGCATTACTAGTTTGAGAACTGAAATTTCAAGCCTAAAATAACCATCTGGTCGTAAAAAGCAATTATTAGGCTCATGATCACCTATTTGGTGGTTTGGTGGCCAAGCACAACACAGGAGATTGTACAACAATAGCTTCAACAAATTCAGAGGCTCGCATATCTCAACATTAAAGATATGATGAGTTTCTGTCCCACTGCAGCGCTGAAAGTCCTGCTGGTAATAACGTCCACATTCAAAAGTAGGCTATACAAGCGCCCTTTACTCATAGGAGAATGAAGGGATTGACCATGTGATACACTATGGAAAGGATACGATACCTACGCAATACAATTTTGTTCAGCTTTATAAGGTGGACACTGAAAGCCGTACTGAACGGGCAATCCAGCAAACCTCAATGCAAATAAAGAACCTTGGCGTGGTACACGGTATCTTTGGCGTTCCGTTAAACGAATTGTCGCATATAATTGAAAAGGAAGATATGCTTTAAATTTATTATAAATGTAAGAAGAAACTCAAAACTTGCTAGTTAAACCAAGCTTCTTTGCAAAAAATGCAACCAAACAGACTCTGTTTTATAAAACCACATTAAACGTTAGATAAATACAATTTATTCCTGCATGCCGTGCAATTTTAAAGCAACGTGTATACAGCGTGTTCACGTAGTGCGTGGTGGAAAGCGAATTTCTTTCCCGAGGAATTTAGGGAAAGAATCGAACAAAAAATACTCGGAGAGAAGTTCTGCACAATACAAAATTATGCTGAAGTATACAGGACGTTCAGTTTTTGCAGCGCAGGGTGCAAGTTTGTTTTCTTAAGTGGAGCATCCTGTATATTATTACGATTTTGAATATTTCTTATGTCAACTTTCTTCAATATTCCCTATACTCATTTATCTTAATTTTTGGGATACTTGAGATAATGAGATTTTTGCGAAATTCTGGTGTTTCTTTAACTAGTGACATCTTAAACGCCTTACGTGCTACAGTCGTGATACGAAGCGTCTACAAAATAGCCATCGAAACCGTTGCTATGATTCATTTATACTATTTTCTCTCTTGATGCATTATGCTACATATTTTCACAGAATCTAATGAAGAAACTGTCTTAGAATTTTTTTATAAACATTTCTCTATAGCAAACAACAATATTCTCGGCACACTCCGCACCACACCAATTATTAATTAACTCGGAAAGGCCGTGGGTCTTCATCTTCAGCCGCGTACCGATTGATGTGGGAGAACATACATATATTAAATCTAACGAACCCGCTATATCCCTACTCTTCAAGAAAAAATATATACAAGTACCCACTTTTGCCCCTTTGACCAAAAAGCAAGTTAAAATAAGGAGAAAAGTCGGAAAAGGGTCTTGTCACCACGAAACGCAAAACATGTGGCTATCCCACCCTAATAAAAACAGAAATCGAGTGAGACAACGGTTATGTGCTTTTTACCCGTTAAATTTCTGCTCTTTCCGCCTATACCCCTCAACAAAATACTGCACATGTGGAATATACGAAAGGATCGACGTCTCTTGTTATAGCACAATCATAAATCACCTCTTTACCGTAATAAATTAAAAAAACAGGGAAAGCGTAAAGGTCCCTTCTCCTTATTGATTAGGTTTGCATTCTTATTTATGTAAATAGTGTCATAGGCGGCCAGTTCAAGTGGCTAAATCACGTTTTTAATCAATTTTAGCTTTTCTAATTTAATATTATGCCGAGTGTGCCGAGAATATTGTTGTTTGCTATACTACCCCACAGTCCTTGCTGTCAGTACTAATCTATACCTAAAATGTGTCGCTCTTTATTAATTTAAATATGAATCTATTTTGCCATACTACTCCACAGTCCTTGCTATCAGTACTTATCTACACCTAAAATGTGTCGCCCTTTATTAATTTAAATATGAATCTATGTAGATACATTTTCCTTTAAAAGCGAAGTGCTGCGACGCAATACTACAAACTTTTCTTTCGATAAAGATATTTATTAAAATTAGTATATAAACTTTATCCTTTTTTGTACAATTCCGCAGCATCTACTTAAAGTAACCACCATTTTTCTGCATACATTGTCTAGGCAGTTAGAACAAGCACATACAAATAATAAATAGCGAAAACAGATAAATGTTGAATAGAGTTCCGCATAAAATGAACAGATTTATTTAAAGTTTCTAGAGTATAGGATGTTTAAGGTATTAACAGTCAAAGGGACAGCGGCATTTCGCAAAAATCTCAAATTAGGTCAATTTCGTAAAAAACTAGGGTAAATTGGTGTAGGGAATATTGAAGAAAGTCGACATGAGTGAAGCGGGATATCCAAAAACACACACAGGATATTCTATTTGAAAAACCAAACTTGTATCCTGCGCTGTGGAAGCTGAAGAGCCTGTATACTTGAATACAACTTTATGTTGTATAATAGCACTTGTTTCCGAATATATTTTATTTGAAAACTTTTTCTCCAAATTCCTCAGAGCGGGAATTGTCTTCCACCCACACACTGGGTGGACATGCTTTATTTGCTGTAAGTTGCAAGTTGATAGCATCCTCCTTTTCGTCTACATTTTTTCTAATCAAGGTGCAAATTCTTTAAATTGGAGTGCAAGTTCTTTAAATTGGACGCGCAACTGCACTCTTAACATAAAACCATGCACCTCCATTACCCGATTGCGCTACGGCCAGTAAACTTCAAAACTAGTCTTAATCATTAGGAGGATGATCCATTGTTTTGTCAGTTATTACTCTCACAGGGAAACTTTACAGACGTTCACCTTATTTCCATTAACGCTGCGTGCTATACGGCTGGAATACAGCTACACGCTTTCCCTCTTCTTTTGATACTTCTGGTTAGACCCTCATCATATTGTGTCTCCAAGGACGAACTGGGGACGAGCGTCCTCTAATTTTAATCAGATGCGATGCGATTTTTTGTCGGAAACCTCTCTCTATGTCTTTTACGAATTCACCGCTGCCATGCGAAAGTGAAAAAGTAAAAAATGGGTAGGTGCCCGTTTGTAATTAATGTTTGAAACGAGCATGTTGAAAGGAATCTGCCGCCACTGAATACTGCTTGAATAAAATGAAAGACACCTCAGAAGTAAAATGAAAGAAAAACGCTGGAAAAATTGTAAAGGCCCGGCGAAGAAAATTGTAATTATAATATCACATGATAATAAAAGATTTCTGCATTTCTTTTGTAGTTATTATATTTTATATCTAAAATGTTCAGCAAATCAAGATGTTGTAAAACAGAATGTTTATAAATAGAAGTAATAGTTCTTTACACTCAATCCCACACTTTGGACAACTTTTTGGGGTGATACTTATTTAAAATAAATTTTTTCCATGCTATTACTAACTCCAGATATTTTTGTAACAAAATGTAATCATTTCTAAAACGGCAAGACATGTTATTTTTGCGTTTACCAAAGATGTTGTTGAAGTTGTAGTTTCGGCCGCATTTCAGCAGTTAAGAGTCAGCAAGCTGTTGAAGGTGTTGTGCAATTTTACGAGCCATTTCTGCAGATATACGTTTACTGTCGCAATTGTTTTTGGGATTAGGAATCTACGAATATATTTGAACCTCGAATTGCGCACTAAACTTTACACATTCGGAAATAAATGTATTACTTGTACTGTTTATAATTTTATCATGTTACCGGTTCCTTTAAACACTTGTAAGTTAAGAATTGTGCATGGCACTCGCTACGAACACATTTTAAATTTCTTTTCATTAATTAAATTTACGTCGGAAAACTAAGGAAAACATGAATTTTTCACATTTCGCCGACAAAAGCCATTATATATTAATTAATTAATGTACTTGGAACATAGAAATATCTGTCCAGATGTTACAATATATCTAGAGGCATCGAAGATCTAAGTAATAAAAGCGATTCGTTCCTAATAAAATGCTGTGGTGTAGTGCCTAGCTCGCGTGTCCGGAACGGTAGTCGTTAGGTTCGAATTCTACCGGCGCTGAAATTTCCTTCGATTAATAAAATTTAATTGCGTCGGAAAACAAAAAAAAACACCGATTTTTTTAATGATATTAATTGGATACCAGTTGGGGATTTCCTTCTACTAATCAAATTGCGTCTGGTTTGTATGTGATGCCTGACGGATAAATTCATTACAGAAATGTGTTTATTGTGGCATGGCTATTGAAAAAATACTAGAAAATTCTCGAATTTACAGACACACATGTTTACATACAGAGTGTACAATTAATATTACAGCATGGCAGCTAAATTTAAATTTTCATCGAAATTCCTGCACTAACTGACGTAACCCCGTAAAATAATAAAGGGTATATGGCTGAAGTATTACTACTATCATCTCTTACTCCCACCCTGGCACAAATTGCCATGGATCATTTCTTAGATTTGGTAAAAAAAAGATTCATCAGTCACTGCTTCTCAAATGTACATCGCAATAGAAAGAATTTTATTTCATAAGTTTGGTCTATCTACTCAACTCATTTATTGACCCTGATAAAGCTTAAATAAAAGCGAAATATTGGTGTAAATTTAAAAGAGTTACTTTTTTCTGAAACCTTGGTCGTCATCCCGACAGTTTAGAACCACGTGAAATATTGCTGTCACTTTTTACTGTATAGACTTGCATGAAAGAAATAGTATTATTAAGCTACAATCGTTAACCTATAATCAATTTTCGAGGTTTTCAAATACGCGTATTTGAAGTGTAAGAGTGGATACGTAGACGAAAGACCCGGATCCTCTAAAAACCCTACAGGGTTTTGTTTTGTAAGAGATACGGGGTTTACCGTTACCTCCGATATATAAGAAGGCCTAACAGCTCTGACATCAGCAGGGTGTGACGTATATTGGTTTACGTAAACAATCAGCCATATTATTGTCCTGACGTTTACACGTTGAGACCGTTTCTTTCGTTTGGAATTGGTTTATCGAAATTATATTTGTTTTATTTTAAAAAATACTGTGTAGTGATACTTCCGTTCTTTGCTGGTGATACCTGTAATGTTTTTCTAGTGTTGTATAAGCGATAAAACCTTTTCTGAAACGATAAAAGCGTGATTTGGCCGGTCTATTTATAGTACTGTGGCGTCGGATGTTTTCCAACAATGTATACTAGGGTTTGTGAATTACACTTTGTAAAAGAAGATATTACTTATTTTTCAACAACTACATATTTAAGGACAGGTGAAACTATAATTATAAGTTTAAAAAATCCTAGGCTTAAAAAAATGGTATTCGGACTCAATTCCCTAACTGTCCGTTGTATTTGACAGAAAACGTGAAGATGTTATTGTTCAAATAGTTTTATATTTGATAACGTTTTTATGTTTTTAAATGCGTATAATAAACGTTCTGTTTTAATACAATATATTTTAAATTATATCACCGAATAAAGCCATTTGGATATTGATATATGTAAATGTCAAATTCGTAGCAGTGAACGTATTACAACAATTATAACTTGTTCTACTCTACTTAAAAATGATTGTGGGAAAAGTAATGAAGCATGTCTGTAAATTTTCTCGTGAAATTGAACAAAATTTCGAATAAAATTGCAACTGCTATATCATTTCAAGCTTAGGTTCGTCCAAATACATGTACAATTACAAATAATAATAATTAGTCGATTAAGTATCAACCACAAATACGGTGCCCGGTTACGTGTTTGGTTATGGCTTTGAAAGTTCATTTTTCCAAAATAGAATTGAATGGGATGCGAAGAAGGGCTCAGTTGATGACTGGCATCCTCTTTAAATCGGAAGCCTTTCAAAACTTGAATGCAAAAAAACGATTCCTTTACCGCTTAGGCCTTGTTGTCTCGGTAGTAACGGGTCTACGCCCCTGCCTAGTGATTGTAAAAGACCTGTTATTGTGCGTTGTTCGTGCAAGCAATATCTGTGGTTCCAACATTTTTATACCGAGTACCATTATTACACTACTTACGTAGCACAACTACTACATATACACATACAATAGTATATGCAATTTACAAGTATAATCATAATATCAATAATCACATTACAGTATGTAGTGTGTTGCTGGGATGGGTAAACTGCAGCTGGTATCCCTGTGTGTATAGAATTCAATAACCGTTCCTTACCAAACTCTTGAGGTTTGTGTTTTCATCTAGTTATATTTCATTTTTAATTCTGCTCTACTGTTTCCCAGAAATTTATTATTGCTAGAAACACGTTAGTTATATTGATATTGCTCTATATTATAATATGCGCAACTGCAAATCTACACTGTAATACAGTATAGTAAATATTGTATTTATGTCTTTTGGTTCTTCCTCTATGACAATTTTTTTCCTAATATGCCCACTTTCGCTAGAATATTAGTATTATTATTGACGTGCCCCATCTACCACATTTACTGCGCCTTGTGCCACGAAAGGTGTGCCAAAACAGTGCTACCAACTAATGGCAGCCCTGTCCTAAACCTACCCCCCGAGATATCGTCCACTCTCCTTTTCTTTTTTTTAACAAAATATATTTACAACCAGATATAACAAAAATAATAACAATAACAACTCTACGTGAAAACGGCTTTATTTTTGGTAGATAAAAAAATAGATTATAACAAAAATGGGAGGCATAGGGTACCCAGTCCCCGTTATATATTTTTTCCGAAAATAATTAGCATCATCCTACAGATTATGTAGTATATTTCAAATTATGCCCTAAAAAAAATTCTCTGTTATTTAAAAATTGTGCATAGAAGGAGCTGTATCCTGAAATCGAGCGGTTTGGCTGTTAAACAAAATTATGTTGTTCTTATATCAAGGCACTCTTTTAGTCTCTGGAGTTCTATCGTAATCTTATCGTAATTTTCAGTAGTACAACAATATGATGCTATATTGGAGTAGATTTAATTGCGATATTTCCTCAAAAAATATTCACATTTCCATTTCATATGTAATCAAAATACGTTAATGCTCGAGTTAGACGACAGCGTTGTTTCCAATGCATTTTAAACGATCCTCATATGCATTTTAGTTTCATGTACGAATGCATACATGCATATGTATGCCTCGCACGCGGACGTATGCGAGAATCCATCATTTCTGCTTTGTTTATAGTTCTTAATGGTCTGACTGAATATGCACTTGAATAACTGGTGCATGCCAATAACAACAGCGAGGATCTTCTTGTTTTTCCTTTTTTCCAAAAATGAATACCTACATTAATCCTACTTTCAATTTTTTACAATGCACCTAGTTCAGATCAACACAAGATAGCTCCGGAACTACAACACGGCATTCTCCATTTAGAGCAGCGCACTATTGTTTTCAGACTTCACGTTTGTATGACTATATACCGGACAACCGAATGGAAACCGTATGAGTTCACGAAAAGAAGGAAACTAACAGGTTTCGAGGTAAATAACCTGTGTTTATGCGTATTAGTCGGCGTAAAGCTGAGCTAACACAATAGCACCCGTTTCGTTGCGGTAGGTTTTAGTTTGGAAGATGTATGCATGAATTCATATTTCCGTCACGTTTTTTTTGTGATACTTTAAGGTACTGAAGACGCCCACCTTGTTGTATAGGATTCACGCAAAAGCCGTTCCGCGCGCATGTAAATAAGATTCAGGCCGGGGAAACTCTGAGAGAGCTGTCTTGAAAAATACATTATGTAAATGGTTTATTTAGGACGTAATACACGTGTGCGTTACGAAACGAAACGTATGATTGTAGGGGTTTTCTAGGTGCATAACCTAACGCTTCTATTATGCAGAAGAGATGCAATTGTATTTGGTAAGGATTGATCTTTTTAGCACCCACAAATTACTACAGACCCATTTAAACGCATATACCAGTTCTAACTTCCATTTGGACTCAATTTTTTGTTGCAAATACGACTGCAATAGTATATAGATCAACCAAAAGTCAGTTACACTAAAGATTGGAGGCAATATCTTTTTTAGAAAAGAATAATGCACGTATGCAAGCATATGTTACTATCTATGACAATATCAAAAGCTTTGCTGAAATCTAGAAGTGTCAGAACTGTAACCATGTTTTTGTCTCTAGCTGTAATAATGTCATCCGTTATATTTAGCAACGCGGTTCGTTAAATTCTGAGGCAACATGTAACAAAATACTGTTGTCCTAAAACTGAGGGTTTTAGAATTATCTGAGCTTTTTTTAAAAAAACATTTACAAAGACATTATTTCTCCAGAAGTGCGCATTATACAGATCTGCTTTTTGGGCCCTAGACTAGGCATGGGATGCGCGTAAAATTGCGATATGTTGATAATGAAACCAACTACCAACAACTACCAACTACCGGACGCGCGACAAAGATTACTACCATGTTACGAGACTAAAATCGATCAGCTTCTCGTTATAGCGAATTTTTAACTTGAACTATTGTCGATATTTATTTTATCAGTGTGCCTAAGAGAAACATTAGAAAAATGATTGAATACGGTGACATTTAACAATAATTGTATTCACAACAAAACTATATATGTACTATTTTCTTCGAATCCAGAAGTTTTTAAGTGTCAGCAAATAATAAACTAAAATGAACTAATTTCACTATATACAATAATTTTCCATGATTAAATATGAAATGTCATCGTATTCAATAATTGTTTACTTCCTTCTGTTACGGCACACTGATGAAATAGATATTGACAGTAGTTCATTATCAAAAATCGTTATAGCAAGAAAATGGTTGATCTTAGACCACCAATCAGTAATTTTTCTTCAGAAGTTTGCCAAAAAGTATATCAAAATAATATACAGACCGTTCCATTTAGAAATTAATGTTTAATAAAAATATTCATACAAACTTGACGCCATATTACACAAATCTCATTAGCAATTCAGAACTACATAAGCGCGTGTGTATTAGGCCCTTTTATACCTAATGCAGATATCAGAAATCACATGTATTCAATGCGCACTTCCGGAGAAATAACAGTTTCTGTAAATGTCGACTTTTTCAAAGAACCCTAGTAACTTTGAAACCCTCAACTTTAGGACAATAGTACTTTATTTTGCGCCAGAATTTAACCACGGTTCCAAAAATGCAATAATATATAGCATATTCCATTAAAAAATATATAACTTTGGGTGACTACGAACTCATCCATTTTGTAGGTTTCACTATAATTTTAAATCATGCTTACAATCAGACCTCATAACAAAAACAAATCTATTTTGAAAAAAAGAAAGACCTGAACCCGCAGAGATGATACCCTGTAGAGATCAATACACTACTGAAACATATATTCGTTGCATTAGGAGAGCTGTTTTAATTTTAAGCAAAATTACTGAATTGATGGTATATACAACTATGAGCTTCTTTCCGGAATTTATTAACCAACTGCACAATAATTACAACTACCCAAATTGCTGAAATTTGGTATCTAAGATAATTTTCAAATATACTTTTAAGTTAAATAAAGCTTGATGTTACAACATCTAACTTTATATTCGAGAAAACCAATGGATAACATACATGCGATTATATTTTGCAATATTAAAGCAGAAGTAAGCGTATACGTTAATGAATCGCCCCATTCTAGACAAAGATGCAATGTTTAACGGTCCGAATCTCAACTACCGGAGATAAATCGAAAGATTAAAGCTACAGCAAACGGGTACGACTATTATTATAATTATCATCGTTGCATAAACTGCAACAAAGTTACTGCTAGTCCGAAATTAATCCCTGAATGTCCGCAGTGAAGTTCGAACACGCCACTGAGAAAGTACATCATGTTGCAGTAGATTAAAGAGGAAAGGCTTGCACGCTGTCATTCCATTGTCATGTCAGTAACATCACTACAATTTGCAAATGCGATACACATTTTTCGGCCGGTACTCACCAAAGGTAAAAATTATATGCATAATCCCTTGAAAACCAAATCTATTTTTTTTGTTACGGCATCATAGTTTTATGTAGGTATTCAAAAAGAACGATTGTAAGCTTTATACGAGTCGACCAAATAATGAACGTCGCACAATAGAATGGAAGTTGAATAATTCGCATTGTTTGTGAATGAATCCCGTTTTTTCCCTCTCTTTCTCTAATATCGTTTCAAACCGTGAAAGTTATTGTGCGAATACGATTTATAGGATTATCATATCGTAGCAAAAACAAGCCAGTACTTCAGTACAAACTATGGATGTTATTTTTCATTCAACCGGTATCCTTAACTTTACAACGATACAAATCAGACAACAGTTGGTGCATTTTTTGCCGCGTTTTACGGCATGCGAATAAAACCGAGGTCGCAAGCGCCAAGCTTGCGGAATTTCTAAGTTCTTCCGTATGAAGATTTTACAACTGAAATTGCAAAGTTAATTCTGCGAATAACTTTTAATAAAGTTGCGAGGAGGTACTCGCAGCGGCATTTAAAAAAGGGTAGGTGGTATAAATTCTTCTCTTCAGAAATGAAGCAGTAAAAAGGGAAAAACGGAATTGCCAAGAGAAAATACCCGAATACTTTTTCAGATTTTACACTTCAATGAAGGGAATTTTATTGTTTCTAAGTTTTTCCGCTCGAAACTCGACGTAATGTATTTTAAGTCGACTATTTGAAATTATTGTTGCATCAGCATCTTCTGTGAGCTGAAATGTACTTACTGAATACTAAGAAACTTTGTTGCGCTGAATATTTTACACAGGACTGACCTGAAACAAAAAGTTCAAAGTTAATGGAATGTTACATTACTCGTTAAAATATGCAGAAACTAACTTTACAACGTACGAAAGAAAAATACACATAAACATAAAGAAGCTAAACTTAAAATGTCGTTTGTTCAACGAGATTGTTTACGCCATACAATATAAATTTTGTATTTCTTTCATTAATTTACAGGGGGGATCTCTTTATCGTTACGCTTAATTTATCCACTGTAATTGTCGCGTGTAATAAATGTTGCAAGCTAATCTATGAAGCACTAAGCAAAATGATTAGCAATGAAAATTTAGTTTTGCAAAATACAAGAGAAACACTTTGTATTGGTAGTGATGAAAATATTTCTATTTATGATTCATAATTTAATCAGTTAATTATAATTAATGATTTGTTGGAATATTTATAAGTTGTTTGATGTTATAACATCATAGTCCTTCTTTTTGAGTTAAAATACAAACTAATACACTTCACGATTAATTATAAAGTATAGGTAAGAATAAATATTTCAATTGTAATGAACAGTATGTTAGAGAGAACATTTGTCTTAATGTAAATGCTGCAAAGTAGGTAAAACATATAATAATTGAAGTGCTTAAGAGAGCATACAGACGTTAAATCCAGTACGTCTAGCAGACTAATATTAAAAACTATACAAAGCAACCAATGACAAAATATTAGAAAAGGAAGCAGAGAAAGTATTGAGAAAGGATTTGATTTCAGTCAAAAATAATTTCCTATATTCTAATAGCACAAACTTCTGGACCTAATAAATAAAGCACAGAAGTACGTACTAAAGAGAAATCAAGACAAAAAAATCAGTATACTGAATCCCAAATCTAATGAAATTAAAATTTTAGACAATAACTGCATCACACTAGGCAATAGATTTCAAAAAATTTTTTTTGTTTAAATTTTTTGATGGATTTGGAAGTAAGTTGTTTACTAGTATATTATACAACGATCATTTAATGATAGCTATTAAGACACGAATATGAGAATTACGACACGAGCCATGGCGAGTGTCGTAATGAATACGAGTGTCTTAATGGCCATTAAATGAGAGTTGTATACATTAGTTTTTCTACCACCAATTACAATAATGAAAGACCTTTGTTTTAAAAATGTATTATTCATAAGTTACAACTAAAAATACCAAAGGAAATAAACGAAGTAAACGAACTGAAATATCAAAACATTTGAAGTTTAACAGTTACAAAGAAATGTTATTCTTTTTGGTAAGCAATGACATTCTGAATTGTACAATTATTAAAGAGCTATTGCATGGGCAATTTTGTAATATTATGAGTGGATGTTGTCGATGTTGAAGGCATGATGTTGATTGCGTTGGTAGCTTCGTTGTACTCAATTGACGATCACTTTATTTTGAACTGATTCATCAATGTATGTTTCAGCGGCTGCTGTGGATTTCCATCCGCCGTGACGTTTTAATGAAGTTATATCACCACCAGCGTCAATTAGTATTGTGGCAGAACTACGACGAAAGCCGTGTCCAGTATATAAATTAGGATTTGGAAGATTTAAGAAAGTGGCAATCTCTTTTCCCATGTTTCCAAATTTATTTATTCCTACGTTTTGTATGGTGCATTTACCGTTGACATAGTTGATAAAAAAAGAAGGGGTTACACAATTTTCTGGGCGAAGACTTATGTACCTCTTACATATTTCGTAATGCTTTCCTGTAACGGAAAATTTCCAGGTTGTTTTGGTTTTAGTATCTTTAATTGTGACTAAAAGGGTTGATCCAAAATCATTTATATCTCTATACTCCAACTTGTGCAGCTCATTTCTTCTGTAAGCTCCCATAATATCGAAAATACATGGGACCTTGGATAAATTGCTTTATCTCATTTGTTGAGAACGTTTTAGCCTTTTTGGCTACATACCCGTCAGATCTTCTTTTTAATAAGACGTGTAACTTGGGATATTTCGTCAAGTCCACTTTATGTTTAATTGATACCCTAAGCGTCATTTTTGTTGTTTACAGTGAGTTGAAAAATTCATCTCGGTAAAAACATGAAATTAAGTCGTGAACATTTTCGTGCGATAATTTTTTACAACTTTCGACGTGGATTATCGCAACAATAGTGCATCGATGAACCGAATTCGACTTTTGGCGACGAAGCACCATCAAAAACCACCATATATCGGTGGTACACGGAACTCAATCGTGGTCGTGGTTCGCTCAGTGACGAATTTCGTAAAGGTCGTCCTAAATCGGTTGTTGTTCCAGAAGACGTCGATGCTGTGCCTGAACTCACATCGCAGGATCGTCATGTGACTTATCGTGAGATAGAGGCATCCTTGGGCATTAGTGGGACCAGCATATATTCAATATTGCATGAACATTTGGCCACCAAAAAAATTTGTTCGCGTTGGATACCACAAAATTTGATACCCGCACAAAAAAGGGCTCGTGTCGATTGGTCGAAAGAAATGCTCAAGAAATACGATTGCGGTGTTTCTAAACACGTCTATGACATCGTTATAGGCGACGAATCATGGATTTATGCATATGAGCCCGAGACTAAACAGCAGTCGAAAGTATGGTTCTTCAGAGACGAGCCGAATCCAACAAAAGTTGTTCGTGCACGAAGCACTTCGAAGCAAATGGTCGCCTGTTTTTTCGGAAAAACCAGCCATGTGGCAACTGAACCGTTAGTGCAACGTCGGGGGATCAACTCTGAATGGTACACAACCATTTGTTTGCCAGAAATCTTCGAAACAATAAGGGAAACCAACTGCCGAAGATGCATCGTTCACCACCAGGACAACGCGAGTTCTCACATATCGGCTCAAACAAGAGAGTTTTTGAGCACCGAAGAAGTCGAATTGATGTGTCATTCGCCGTACAGCACTGATTTGGCGCCCAATGACTTCTTATTATTCCCGCACATCAAAAATAAATTAAGAGGGCAACATTTTTCAACGCCTGAAGAAGCGGTTGATGCGTTTAAAATGCATGTTTTCTAGGTACCTCCGTCGGAGTGGCAAAAGTACTTCGAAAATTGGTTCAAACGTATGCAAAAGTGTATAGATCTTGATGGAGACGATTTTGAAAAACAATAAAGCCATTTGCTATGATTAATTTCTTTTTTTCTCTATTCCCGAAATGTAAAAGGCAACCCTCGTAGAACCCGCAAATCTAATATTTGCAACAATATTCTTCAATATTCAAATATCAAATTTTATGCAAATGAAGCTATTTTTAACTTTCAGGATTATATTCATAAACCCAACTGAAGCGATTAACATTAAGCGAAGCAGTCGATTCCTAAAGTACCAAATTACTTAGAATTTCCGTCAGAATTTTGAATCTATTGTTGCACGGTGATACCGCATGAAAGCCGTCACGCTTTAGACAATTTATTTTCAATTAAACGAGGTCATAACTTAATAACAAGCCAACGAACGTCCTTGATGTATACAGTCGAGTGGGGACGCCACCTAAACAATGGGAAGGCCCGCGGGGACGGATGCTATTTCTCCCCAGTGCCGTTAAAATGGCACAAGTTGGTCTTAATTGCAATTTGGTGCAATGCCGTGCGGTATCGTCGCATAGAGGAGAGGGCAAAGACGCGAGTTGTGCGCTCTTCCTAATAATGGGGAGACCACTAATAACGCATGACACGATAACATTGGCCAAGTATGTTTGGAATATTGTAGGATCTCCCGTAGTTATTGTTACCTACCTTGTAGCAAAGCTGCTTTTACAGTAACTGCCGGTAATTAATTGACAAGTTCGGCAATATTGGAAGAAGGTCTAGCTGCGTCGGAACCTATTACAAGTGTCTAAAGTAGAGATTGAGCAGCCTCAGGTAAGCTTTAGAAACACATTATTTAATAGATGTGTGCAGTGCCACACAATATCTACTTTACATAGAAGTTTAATACGCATTCTACTATACGACAAAAACATCTTGCAAGCGATAATATCTAATTAAATTGATATCAGTTACTACTAGAGCCCGGTAACAGGGAACCGTGCCATAGCCGTACCTGCCTAGTATACAAAAACAATAGTAAAAAAATAGAAAAGAAAAAATTAATACATAATTATAATATGTGAAAAGTAGTGAAACACTCACCCTTTTAAGCAGCCTTGGCTACGGAACAGTAAAATTAGAAGCACCATTATCAGTATTAACATCATATGGATAAGAGTGGCAAAAAGTTGACACCATTAGATGTGTTTCCACAGTTGTCTCGGTGAGCGATGTTCGCCGTGGTGAGAAAATGAGCTTATATTTTGAAAAAGAGCGTTCAACGTCTACCGATGTTATACATGCATGATTAAAATACTCTTTGTACTTCGATACACTATCACAAATTTGTTTTAGTGTGCTAAAATCGGGATCTTTCTGTAGCACACTCCCGAACTTTTCTAAAACGCGATTATATTTTGCGTCATGTATAATCAGTAACTGTGTATCCACTCCGTCCATAATTTGCAGAGACTCCGATAATGATAAGGATTTATTTTGTAATTGGTCTATTGCGTCAGCTAATCTTTTATAGTAGCTACGAATATTTTTTAAACCTGTTTCAACGGAAATATCTTGAAATTTCAACTGGCTCTCCTTAATAGATACAGCTTCGGCAGGAATGAATTGTGCAACAACAACTTTTACTATTTTGAAATGTTCAGCATAATAAAAAGCTGACTGAAACCATGTTCCCCAACGTGTAAGAATTGGCTCGAGTGGTTGACGAATACTAGGACACTGTGTGAAATGATCGTAGGCGTTTGGGAGATTTCAAAAATACTTTTTTTGTGCTTGCTATTAATGCATCTACCTCGGGAGAGCATTGTTGAATGGTTTCTGCCACAAGATATAAGGCATGCACTTTACACGTAACATGTAAACACTTGCAACCATGTTCAAGAAGAGAACGGCCTACCGAACGCATTATCCCTGCGCCGTCGCTCATAAACATCAACACTTTATCTTTTGAAATTTGAAATTTTTCCAAGGTACTAAGTACAACCTTCGTAATTGCTGCAGCAGTACACTCTTGTAGTCTTCGGCTAGCTAGTAACAGTGGTAATGCAGGTTTACTAGGGTCTAGTATGCATACCATAATATTTACAATAGATTTTTTTTAACGGTCTGTTGTCTCGTCAACACATAACCAAAGAAACTTTTTTTTCAATATGCATTTCATTTTCTTTTCCACGTCATCGCGTACAAATGCAATATGCTTACGTGCCGTTTTCTCCGTTGGCAACCGCAACTTGGGATTGTATTTGTCCCAAAAGTCCTTAAACGGTTGTTTATCGAGTAAGCCTACTGGCAAATTACAATTCGTCAACATAAGAATTACATAAAAAAATGCACTTCTCGGTGGCATGCCCAATTTTCGTTTTCTATGCTGTACGGAATTTACGTGTTTTGTTCAGTTCCACTTCTTATTTGACATCAAATGTATTTTGCACACTTTACAAACTATCTTACTCCCGTTGTAAAACAAGTCGGGAAAGTCAGAAATAAACTTATTTACTATGTCTTGAAAGGGTCGTCTTTTAGCCTTCGACATGTTAATTCAAAACTACAATTAATAACTACGTCTGTATCAATAAAATCAAAACGCACTACACTAAGTAATAACTACAATTAATAACTACGTCTATATCAGTAAAATCAACACGCCCTATCACATTAATCAATTCAATATCAAAATTTGTTAAATATTAGATTTTAACAGAACATTTGCGTAATTTGAATTATTTTGGGTCAATATTCGAATTTGGACATTCTGATTATTTATATTATTAACCTGTTATTCTTAAAAAGAAGACTTAGTTAATGTTACGTTACAGGGAATAATTAAAATTCCGAGTTATTTTAAGTTATTTACATTTTTAAAACATTATTCGTAAAAATGACATATACACACACAAGTAACACGCTGTATTTGGAAAACAACCATCAAAATCCCTTACGTCACCTGCGACACCGAATTCGATCTTCAAAATATCAAAATTAAATATCAGGTTGTTAGATTGGCAATGCACACTTTCCGACAGAAAAATCTAGAAATTGTATTTTAAAAACTAAACGTTGCTGGAATTATTAAGTTAAAAGTATTGAAAAACTGTAAAAGTGAAATGAAAACAGTTACAAACAATAAGGAAGAATATTTAATCAAGCAAACACAATGTTAAGAGGCAATCAAGAGAAATTTCATCGAGAAGACGATCAAAGGGGTTTTAGAAGAGGATGGTGGATATTGATACTGCTGAAAAAAGAAAACAAGAACCCATTAGACGAAGGAACACACAAACACATACAATACACCCACATATTAACTGTAAGTAATAAATTTAATCTCTGTAAGTGAAAAACTTAAAATAAAAGGAACGCAGATTATCTCCCGATTCAATATTTTTAATCATCATTTGAAACATCACAATAGTTTACATTTTCGTTAATAAAGAAAGGATAATACGGCACAACTGGCGCACCGTTCCTTTTGATATTTTATAAAACGGGTTTAGGTACAGTAATTAATTTGTATATATAAATAATAAAAACCCACTATTTACAGTTGCTATTATTGTTTTTTCCAAAATTTCATCTGTAAATTTGGTTCTTTTCAATGCGAATACATCTTTAAATGTTGAAAATGGTTTCTCAACATTACAACTTGTGGTAGGTGCCAAATTAAAATATGACAAATAATCGTAATATTTTATTTGTAAATCTTATATCGAAACCTATTTCGTAAAATGGTTGCAATATATGTATGACCGGGTTTCTTCTCAGTATAAACCAAACTTTTTCCGTCAATCTAACAGAGAATCCAAAATATTATAGGAAGTCTTTATAAATTCATCTAATTTCAAATTTCGGCTTTCAAAATGTTTAATTGTTTGTTTTAAATAACTGAAATTATTTTCTATATATTTTAATTACTTTACTAGATTAGATCCTTGAAGAACTTGTTTGCATTGCATAATGTTTTTCGCATCATCGTTATAGAAAAAAATACAGCTTTAACCTGCTCCAAATGTTTTGCGTGAAATAAAGCAGCCTGCAGCTATGTTCCCTATCTAGCAATGATAAATGCAAACGGCAGGGGAACTCGAAATTATGCCTTTAAAAAATATTTTTGACAAGCTTATTAATTTATACCTCCATCACAAGACAATACTTCTCCCCTCCCATTTCTCTCCCACTCAAGCTCACCCAAATATGTATGTATGTTAATTCTAAATTTTATTTCCTATGGAAACCACTACTTTTTCATGATGCCTGCGTAAGTTTGTTCTATTTGGAATAGAATGAAATGGATACATTTCTAAAAAAACATTTTAATACTAGATTTTTTACCTTTGCTAAAGATATGTTGGCACTGATAAATACGTCACAAAGTCGAGTATTGATATTTTAAGAACTTTCTGGATTTAATTTAGATTGGCTTTCCTGTGTTTGAACGTGTTGTTTCATGTGATTTAATGATGCAGTGCAATATTTATTCACACGCATGTTCTGAATCCAGTTTCTTATTTTATTCTATTTGTTTAAATAAACTGCAATGAATTGAATAAATAACATCGAGTTCAGAAGCTATAAAAGTTGCTGAAGAATTGAAAGTAGGTCAGAAAAATTATCACACTGACATAGGTTGCCGGAACGCAATCAGCTGAACGCTATTCATTATTTACGCTAATGACAGCGATCTTGCTTCTTGTATTTTTAATGCTGCATTATATAAATACAGTGAAACAACAAAAATAAAAAAGACAATGTATCACTTTATTCGCATTTGTTGGCTGATTTGGCGACGTTGTACTTGAGCTTTCTTTTTTCGAAATTCATTTCGTGAGTTTAATATAATTTATCCACCTTTTAACATTTACAAAAATCTTAGTAGAAGCTAAAGGCAACCAAATGAATTTGCAAACTAATGCCGTTAGCGTAGCATGTTGTTACAAAGTCTGCTGAGATTATTTTCAATATCATTAACAAAGATTAAGAAAGGATTTGGTTTAAGTACAGAACAGTTCACAGAGGCAGTCGGAATCCTCCGAAAATGTGTATAAAACAGATGACACCAATAAAAACGCTTCTTTCGAATAAGTGAAGCTCTGCATTTGAAACTTATATTTTTAAATACAAATTGACGTCGAATATATTGTTTGTAGTTCAAAGTGTTTGCATTTCTGAAGTATACACGTATTATACTCAAAGTGAAGCAAATTTAAATAATTACAATGTAGATTTTGTTGTTGCTCATGCATACTTTGAATATTATATTACATTATCCATTGCGGCTGGTGCCAGAGCGTTCCATTCTTCGATAATTGCTTGACTTCAGATCGTCTAAAGTTCTTGATAGTCAATTATTTCTCAATGTAATTGCCATTATATGCGCTGCATACATTTATTAAAAATTACCATCTATAATTTTTATAAAGGGTTGATCTACCATTCCACCTTTTTGAATATAAGAAGAGACCCATTAAAACCTTATTAGAACAATTTATTTTCATGTGTTTATATGGAGGCCAACTTACCGCATTTTCAACAAATACATCCACGTATTTTTAACATACACTACCGCTCATAAGTATTTAGGCACCTCAAATCATTAAATATTTAAACGGAAATATTAAAATATGTATTTGGTATTTAAGTATACACAAATATACAACTGTAACAATTAAAATTATCTATTTGACCTAAATTTTAGATTCGTTTATGTGACTTCCTTTACTTTTAATGATTGCGTCGCACAAGCGGGGCATCCTTGCAATGAATTTTAACAATGTTTCCAGAGTTATTCGAGCCCATGCTGCCTGTAGTTTGTTCCACATATCATCTGCCGAAGTTCGAGCAGTTTTTCTTACTTCCCGATAGAGTTTTTCTCATAATAACTCTATGGGATTCAAGTCCGGGCTTTGGGGTGGTCATTTCATGATTGTTAGTATCCCTTGCATAATTTTGTGTGTTTTGGGTCATTGTCTTGTTGGAATACAAAATTCTGGCCCAAAATTCTTACACCAGAAGGTATTGCATTTTCCTCTAAGATATGCCAACAAAACAACCTCAAATCATTACCGAACCACCGCTGTGTTTGACGATAGAAACTGTACATTGCTCTAGTGCATGTTCACCTACAGATCTTACAAACACTCGTCTTCGCGAACCGAAAATCTCGAATTTGGATTCGTCGGTCCATAATACCTTGCTCCAATCTTCTACCGTCCAATTTCGATGTTCACGTGCCCATTGTAACCTCTTTTTCTTATTAATTTGACCAAGCAAAGGGCGTCTGCATCGAAATTCGTCCGTGAAGGCCGGATTTTTATAGACGACGTTCAACCATGGACACGCTAATCGGATTCGGAAGTACAGTATTGATTTCTACGGCAATTTTTGGAGCTGTTTTTCTTCTATTTAGCTTGCTGGATACCACGATTGCAATATCTTGAGCTGTTGTCGCTCTTGGTCTCCCACTTCGTACTTTATTTAAAAAACTGCAATTTTAACTGTATTTCTTGATGTTATAATCAACAGTAGATGGATTTCAATATAATTTTCTAGCAATTCAATGATTGCTTATGCCTAAGTTATGTTGTGCTACTAATATCAGAGCACGCGTTTCAACACTAATTTCTATCCTTTTCGGCAGATTTTAACATTATAAACGAAATTATACACACTGTTCGTTAAGTGATGTTGTGGCTGCTAACATGGAACGATAGCTGACTGTAATTTAAAAATATTAGTTCAAATGGCTTTATTATAGCATCATGATTCATAGTAAAATTACCAACTGTTACATTTTTCCTGGAACTTCAAGAAATACGCTCTTTGTTGTCGCTACGACTTACGCTTTCATGACGGTATCACATACCTCTCATATAGATAAGTGAAGCAAATAAACCGATATTATTTAATGAATTTAAGTGTATCTTACTGATTATTGGCATACTATTCAATGATGTTGGAACATATTTCTCAAATACAAAAATCTAAAATCTAGGGGTGTCCAAATAATGATGAGCGGTAGTATATACATTTCATTTCTTACCATATAGTGTTTTCCAAACAACAACAATAACATACCGAAATCGTATTGTCAAGAGAATTCTAAATGAAACCATCAACGTCGATTACTTTCTTCCAGAGTAAGTTTATTTTCTCCATTTACCGATATTAAACTGTCCAAACTTTATTTTCTCATATAGAAAGCGCAAAAATTTCATAAAAACAGATTTAATACAATTTTTTCTCCTCATATAACCGGCAACTTTATATACCCACTCAGGCACTAGATAGGAAACTTATTTATTGTTTTCCCTTGATGCCGCTGATTCGATTTTTAATAGACGCCCACCAAATCCAATAAGTTTCCTTTGCCCGGTACGTTTTTTTTAGGACAACAAAGCGGTTTAATAATGAAAGGACCGGCCAAATAAAGTATAGACATTATTTGCTGACTGTTTTATGTTGAAAACGTGTGAAGTAGTAATTTTACCTTTCCGTGACCGAAATTGCAATAATGGGCTTCAGTTTTGGCGTGGCGGTTGTGCGCACCATATATCCCTCCGATGTTCATTTCGCGGTTAGTACGTGCAACATTCCTGTTTATTACCGAGCAGGGCTTGTGACAATTCGATACATTCCTATATACAAGTTACTATGTGTATTATTAGATTAAAATTGAAAGGCTGCAGCTTTTATTCTTTTTATGTTAGAGAATTACTACTTATACTGATAAACGAAAATGTTAAATCGCATTCCGAAATCCACGGTAAAAATCCCGAGATAAGCGTTGTAAATTTGGCGTCAGAGTCGGCGGAATTAAATCCATCCCCGTTGCCATTTAGACACGAATTGCAGTCACTCCCTTCGGTGCAAATTCGCGTTTCCTGCAACCTCCTTAGAATCATCAAGCCTGAGTACATCTCTTTTACGGTGATGTCGGAACGGTAATCGGTTGCATTTAGCCCGGGCTGACAGGACGCGTTTTAACATTTAGCGTGATTGTCAGAATACTGTAATAGATTGGTAGTGGTACTTAATCTTATTTGTCTACTGTTCTATATTCCACGTATACGGTTAGTATTGGCGGAATTGAAACGTTTCAGTAAGAGGTAATCTGTTTGAATCAATTTATGTTATTTCAATTTTATCTTTCCTAAATGTCGGGAACTGACAAAGACGGATTACCCGTTATTTTCAACATATCTTTAATAAATTCAGATTTACTCGAAGGTGCAGGGAATACTATATTTAACCACATACAAATCTGCACCCATTTTATTGTTTCCCATCAGTCGTTAGTAGGTAGGCAACATCGGTACGGGCTCACTTTAATCGAGCTTTTAATCGAAGTTTGATTAGCGGCTCGCGCTTTTAATCCGCGGGTAATTTCGTGGAATCGAAGTTTGATTAGCGGCCCGTACCTTTAATCCGCGTGTAATTTCGCGGAATCGATGCCAAAGGCACTTTTTGATTATCGGAAGCCGTTCAAAAGCCGTTCAGGAGCCGTTCAAAAGCCGTTCAGAAGCTGTTCAGTAGCCGTTCAGAAGCTGTTCAGTAGCCGTTCAGAAACTGATCAGAAGCCGTTCAGAAGCTGTTCAAAAGCCGTTCAGAAGCTGTTCCGTAGCCGTTTAGAAGTTGTTCAGTAGCCGTTCAAACGCCGTTCAGAAGCTGTTCAAAAGCCATTCAGAAGCCGTTCACCACGGCCCCTTGCAACAGGTATCTGTTGTAAGGGGCCGTTGTAACAGATTGCGTCATCGGCCATGACACTAGAAAAATTCCGAAAACCGTGTCATCGCAAAATTTTCCGCGAACCAATCGGCAAAATTATCCGTGGATTAAAAGCGCGAGCCGCTAATCAAACTTCGATTCCGCGAAATTACCCGCGAATTAAGAGCGCGAACCGCTAATCAAACTTCGATTCCACGAAATTATCCGCGGATTAAAAGCGCGAGTCGCTAATCAAACTTCGATTAAAAGCTCGATTAAAGTCGTTTTATCACTACTCTTCATTCACCAGGTTTTTTTCTGCCACACAATTCCACTTCCATTTCTACTATCCTTTCATTTAGTAAAAACTTTTCCCATACGATGCGGGCTTTATATGTGATATTGTATAATCAACAGTGGCGGCTGATGGTGCCGTAAATGGAAGGTTAATTACAATGCTTCGATTTCCTCGTGTATCTCCGTTTTGCATAGAACAATGTCGGCAACGAAAATACACGAGGGAATCGAAGCGTTGTAATGCAGCTCAGTAACCACAGTGGATCAGCCGCCACTGATAGCCAACATATGTGTACGCACTTGTAAATTTTTATATGAACAATATATTAAATGATAGACGGCCCACGTCGCGAGGCAAACGGCTGGCGCGCGAGCCGCTCGGGATTCGCACGCCTACGCACACACACTCGCTTCAAGAGAGAGCGAGATGGACATCGCATCCTAAAGGCGGAAGTGGTGTCATAATAAGAGAGAGTGAGATGGAGGTCGCATCCAAAAGGCGGAAGTGCTGATAAGCATACGGCAATTTACGTTGTTAGAGAGAGATGGACTGCTGTTGATAAGTACTTTCTTACTACTTCCATGTACAGGTTCTTACCTTGCTTTTAATTTGAATAGTTCTGGTCTTATATTCATAATAGCTGCGTAGTTGATAATTTGTTTATAGAGATGCTTAATATAGCTCATCTATTTTTATATACTCAACAAAAGAAATTCTATAACGTACCACTGAATATCTTCTGCGCACTTAATCCCATATTTAGATATTTTACATAATTTCAGACATAACAGAAAACATGGATGTAATCAGTTAAGTAGCATTTCATAGTAGAACCATGTGATGCATCAGAAAGCACGTTTAAATATTACCATGCGTGTATATGGAGCACATGAACTAATTTGTTTACAATGTAAAACGCCGTTTAGGAAGCAGAACAAGCCGATCGCTACTCGATTCTAAGCTTGTGGTGAGTAGGAGCTCATTTCGAGTGAGCCCTGAGAACTCTCTTTTATACTTGCTGTACTCTAAAAATTTGTGATATATTGTAATGAATCTCTTTTCTCAGGGACATCAAAATACAAAACTAAATAAGTTGGGTTTTAGAAGGATTTTGCAATTACTATTATAATTAAAGCCAAATTCAACAATACCAATAAGTGCCAAAAAGAGTACATAATTTATTATATCAAAAAAAATTGCATCGTTTTACAAAATTTTTAGCAATCGCCTAAATTAAACCCTACCGATAGTTACTTTTAAGTTTAGTTTATAGAATGCTTCTCAAACTATAGAATAATTGGTCAAAAATAATAATTTTTTCTACACAGAGTAGTTTCCTTTAAATAAATATGATGATAGAAACCCTTTTCAAACGCCCTTTCCTGTAGATACTGACAAATCTGCTCCAAATGTTCTTTCTGAATTCGTCTGTATAGTTATTTATTAGTAATATTCTTTTTATTAATTATTAGTAGCATTTTTAACACACAGGGTGACAAAAAAATTAACGACAAGTTATATTTGTGATCGTATTTGTATGGCCGTTCAAGTAATTCGCTATTTTCATACTCAAACTAACATAACTTTTATTATTCGATATCCTGCCCTATTTTGATGTCAAACTACATGGTGATCCCTTCATATTACTTAAATAAGGTGGCGCCTTCTTTTTCGCGTGGCAAGGCGATCCAAAAGACGTTACTAACTATACGTCAATATCCATACCCTCTGTCTTCGCAAGTAATCAAGAAAATTATTAACATTGGACTAGTTAACTACTTAATGAAAGATAACTTAATAACATCAACCCAATTCGGATATATTCCAGGGAAATCCACACGTGAAGCTATTATTAATTGCCTCGAGAAAATCTATAATGACCTAGATAATAAGAAATCTGTCGTCGGAAAATTTTTTAACCGGTCTAAAGCATTTGATCTCATTGGTCATGGGGTATTAGGTGTCAATGGATAAACTGCAGGCAGAATGTGTTCGTGGAACCGTGTTCGCAGTGGTGAAAAAATGTGTTTATATTTAGAGAAAGATGGTTCGACATCCACCGATGTAATATATGTATGATTAAAATAGTCTTTGAACTCAATTAATGGATTAGTCGAAGTACCACTACAAATTTGTTGTAATGTGATAGATAAAATTGGAATCTTTCTCTAACACACTCTTCAACTTTTTTAAAACGCGAATATTTTTTGCGTCACCTATAGTGCGTAGCAGAGTATGTACTTCGTCCACTATTTGCAGTGACTTCACTAATGACAACGCTCTATTTTGCAATTGTTCCAGTGCGTCATGTAAGCATTTATAGTAGCTATGAATACTTTGTAAATCTGTTTCAACGGAAGTATCTTGAAATTTGGGCTCTCCTTAATAGCTGCAGCTTCGGCAGGATTGAATTGTAGAATAACTGCATAATAAAAAGCTGCCTGCAACCAGGTTCCCTAACCTGTAAGAATCGCCTGTGGTGGTTCACGAATACTCATACACTGTGCGTGAAATGTTTTGGAGATTTGAGAAACACTTTTTGTGTACTTGATATTAATGCATCTACCTCTAATAGTTTGTGCCACAGGATGTAAAGCATGCACATTACAAGTTACATGTAAACTGTCGCAACCGTGTTCAAGAAGAGAACGGCCTACCGCACGCATTGTCGCTGCACCATCGCTCATAAACATCACACTTGACGTGTTGAATCACAGTCGTAATTGCTGCACTGTCTTTTGCTAGCTAGTAGCAGTGAAAATATCGGTTTATGTTGATCCAGTACACGAACTATAACATGTATAATAGATTTGTTTTTACAATCTGTTGTCTCGTCAACACACAACCAAAACAACTGATTTTTTAATGTAGATATGATTTTATTTTCCACCTCTTTACGTACAAATAAAACATGCTTACGTGCTGTTGCCGTAGTTGGCACCTTCAACTCCGGGTTGTATTTGTTCCAAGAGTTCTTAAACGATTTCTTATCCAGTATGTTAAGTGACAAATCACAGGTTATCATCATGACAAGTAAATCAAAAATAAAGTCATTTCTATTTCACGCGATGTTTTTTCTATTTCTGTGTTTTGCACTATTTACATACATGCTTGCTACAGTCGTTCTTTTGCCAGCACACTTTACAAACTATTTTAGCACAGTCGTACAACAAATCTGGAAACTCACAGATAAAGTTCTTTACTTTATCAGCAAAGGGTCGTTGTTTAGCCTTGCGCACACTGGACACTTTTAATTAAAAATTTTCTTGAATAACTAGTATTCTGCCCGCCTGATTTAATTCATACGCACACGCCGCACTAGTGATGATGAGTGCGTACGAATTTGAACTGCTTTGCCACCCGGCAGATGTTAACGCATCGCTTCAGACAGGCGCGTTCCGAGTTCCGTTGGCTGCTCCAGTTGTTACGGCTATGCTGGGATGACACGATCATCTTACCTTACTAATAAATATATACGGAGGTGTGTGGAAGTACTAAGTTAGGATAGCAAGACAAAATCGGTATCAAAATAGTGAGAACTGGTAAATCACGTAACGTAATGGATGCTACTGCACGTCTAAGAGCCTCGATTTTAACCCCGTCTTAATAGAGTCAACAGATAATTTAAATATGTCAATATGGGGAAGTAAACTATTGATACACAAATTTTCACAAGACTGAAAATTTACATATTCTCTGGATATCATCATTTAGTGATTACTGAGCAACTATATGATCTTCAGGCTTGAAGGAGATATATATCTGAGTATCGTCGGCATAAAAGTGATGCTGACAATGCAGAATATTTAGAGGTAAGCCCGAGGTGTATATTGAGAATAGGAGAGGACTAAGAATTGCTTCTTGGGGGAGGCAATGAGAAATACACAAAGAGAATGAATAAACAGAATCCAGTGGAACACGCTGAGATCTACCAAGTAAGTATGATCCAATTAGAGAAACAGCTGATTGATCAAGGCCAACCGAGGTGAGAACGTTTAAAAGAACACCGTCCTGAATATTGTCAAGAGCACTTCCAAAAGTCCAACAGGACTAAAATGATTGCTTTTCCCTCGTCATTCGCGCGCAGAATATCATCAGTGATATGAGCAATTGCTGATGCACTCCCGTAGCCAGGTCCAAGGCCAGATTGGAACTGGGCTAAAGTATTGCTCTGGTTTACAAAGTGGCGTATGGCCCTCAATGCACCTTTCAAAAATTTTACCCAATGCAGGAGGAATGCTGATTGGACGAAGATCTTTGAAACTTTCAATATTCTTTGTTTTAGGTAAGGGTAATGATAATCGAGGACTTCTACGCCGAGGGGACTGCCAGACAGTGTGCAGTAACAGCCCTGAAGATGTCCCATAAGAGTATGGACGAAACATCGGCCAAAGCTACGATAACGACGCGGGTCGAACCCGGAAACCAAGAGTATAGTATTATTGACGACCGCGGAAGCCTACGGACCAAACCACTGTATTATTGTTATAAGTTGATGCCTAATTTTTATTGAACTTATTCTTCTTTGTACTTAATCTGAGAATTTTAATTCAAAGAACAATGTTTTTGTTTCTTCTTCATGTACGTAGAAAACGGTTAACTTCGACCCTTTTTGTGTGTACATGTATAAACGTTCAACCAATATAATCTAGCAGCAGATATAAACTCTATAAATTCATTCTCGTGCTAAATAGTTCCCCCCAACTTTATTACTGCAGGATAACTGGTTTCCGGAAGAAATTTCACTCAAGAAAACTAAACGAAATTCTCGAATTTTAGCAACGCAATAGGAAGAAACGTTCCTTTCGAACGACATTTACATTTTTCCCAGGTTAACAAGACTTGATTACAACACATATCTCGTTCCCAAATTTCCACCTCGATGGCTTTCCAACCGCAGTAAATTTAATAAAAACTCTTTCGTTTCACCTTCTAAGCCGAAGGGGTGCGATGAAGATGGTGGCGGAAAAAGGAGTTTCGTAGGTTTGTAGATACTACAATAGCTTGAAATTTATACGTTGTCGTTGCAGCAAGGGCGTTGAATTTCGATATTGCGGTTTCGTTATATCGATTTTCTCGCTATTTAATTCGCCTGGTTTTATACCTTTGACGTCATTTGAACTATGTTTTTCTGACGTGACATTTCGTGTAGTAGCGTGCACGACATGACATGGAAGAATCGATATGAATTACGTGTGCTGTTGAACACGTTCTTATAGCGTTTTATAGGTCAAGGCTCGTACAGATCTGACTGAGTTCCATGATTAGTGCTGAAAAATTCTTTGTTGTTTCCGCTATTAATATGGTCGTGACATTTCGGTAATTATCGGGAAGTAATCGAAAGGAACGAAATGAAAACGTATAAGGGCAGAGATAAACTTAATCTTAGCGAAAAAAGTTATATAAAGTTTATGGTGACAGTGACGCAGAGAAAGTAACGATACATGTTGAGCTTTCAACTAAATGAAATTCGTTCTGTTAATCCACTCGAGGAAAGTAATAGCCCTACCAAGTAAAACTTATAGCGGGTGACGTAAAATTGTGATCCATGATACCACAGGCTTCGTAAATTATCCTATAGTTCGTATAAACAACTTTATGATTAGAGAAATGTAGTATATGCTACAAGGAATCAAACTACAACAGTACATCTGTTATTTCTGTTTGTAGTAACTATTAAGGAAACAGCTACATTTCTAATATTTTTGCTTCAGAAAATAATGTAAATGTCATTTTCTTAATACATTGTATTCCACAAAATTATTTGAGATTAAGAAAGGCATTCAATAATTAATTTTTAACCAACAGAATATCCCAATTACAGGATAAATTAGCAACAAAAGTGCATACACTACCGCTCATAAGTATTTGGGCACCCTTGGATTTTAGATTTTTGTATAGAAAGAATGTATTTAGGAAATACATTCCAGCATTATTGAATAGTATGCTAATATCAGTAAGATTCACTAATTCATTAAATAATATCGGTTTATTTACTTCTTTTATTTGTATGAGAGGTAATACCGTCAGAAAAGCGCAGGTAGTAGCGACAACCAACAGCGTATTTCTTGAAATTCCAGGAAAAATGTAACAGCTGGTAATTTTACTACGAATCATGAAACTATAAGGCCATTTGAAGTAATATTTTTAAATTACGGCCAGCTATCGTTCTGTGTTATTAGCGACAACATCTCTTAACAAATAGTGTTTATAATTTCGTTTAAAGTTTTAAAACATGCCGAAAGGGAAAGAAATTAGTGTTGAACCGCGTGTTCTGATAGTAGCACAACATAACTTAGGCATAAGCAATCGTCAAATTGCTAGAAAATTATATTTAAATCCATCTACTGTTGATTATAACATCAAAAAATACAGTTAAAATTGCAGTTTTCTAAATAAAGTACGAGGTGTAAGACCAAGGGCGATAACATCAGCTCAAGATATTGAAATCGTCTAGCAAGCGAAATAGAAGAAAAACAGCTCCAGTAATCGCCGCAGAAATCAACACTGTACTTCCGAAGCCGATTAGCATGTCCACGATTAAACGCCGTCTGTAAAAAGCCGGCCTTCAGGGACGAATTGCGTTGCGAAAATCGTTGCTTCACCAAATTAATAAGAAAAATAAGTTACAATTGGCACGTGAGCATCAAAATTGGACGGTAGAAGATTGGAGCAAGGTACTGTGGACCGACGAATCCAAATTCGAGATTTTCGGTTTGCAAAGGCGGGTGTTTGTAAGAAGATCTCTAAGTGAACGTGCGCTAGATCAATGCACACCGTCAAAGACGGCAGTAGTTCGCTAATGATTTGGGGTTGTTTTGATGGTACATCCGCAGGTGATCTCGTAAAAATTCAAGCCATAATGAGAAAAGAGCAATACAAACAAATCTTAGAGGAAATATCCTTTGGTGTAAGAATTTTGGGTCAGAATTTTGTGTTCTAACAAGACCATTATCCAAAACACACTTCACAGTTGGAAGAGGAAGGGACACTATCAATCATGAAATGACCACCCCAAAGCTCAGACTTGAATCCCATCGAGTTGTTATGGGAATAACTCGATCGGGAAGTAAGAAAGCCTGCTCCAATTTCAGCAAATGACAAGAATGGCCCGATTATGCCATACAATCATTAAAAGTAACAGACGAATCTAATCTAATCTCCATAATGTTAAAAGAAAAACAAAAAAAAAGAAAAAGAAACAACAAAGTCAAAACGATACTGACTGTACTACTTCATAGACCAAAATATTTTTATAAAATATATTTGCATTTAAACACGTGCTGAAGACTTGATTTTAACAACGCTTTTTTATCAGGACACGTCACAAGCATAACTATGAAGTGAGTAAGTGAGGTCAAATAATGAATCCCAACATAACTAGATCTAAGGAACACATCTGTCAAGAATTGTGTAAAGAATGGGAGAGAACGCCAAGCTCCTTTACAAATTTGCCGTTTAATATGTATGCTTGCGACTAAAACATTTTTTTCCTATAGTAATCTTGAATATTCGTCAGAACTGAAACTTATTTGTTATTGTCAGTTGATGTCAGCTGATATTTTATTGCAAAAATTCCTTAGACAAGGCTACAAACAATACTAGTTGTTAACATATATATTAGAAATAATTTGAAATTTCTTTAACGGCTGATATCACACGCTAGAGCGGCTAATTAAATTTTATTCGTTGAGTATTTCTTGGAGTTTCCGGCAATATACTTTTTTATAGAAACTAGCGTCTACAAGATGGTCAACAAAATAGTTGTCATATTTGATTCGTGCTATATTATTTTTTTTTATCGAGCACCCTGTATGCTTTTACAGAATCTAGTATAGAAACTCACTTTTTTGTAAACATTCCACTGTATTTAAAATGCGTTGTTCTTTAGTAAATTTAATATGTAGCTATACAGATAAGTTTTTTGCTAAAATGCGTAGAGTGCTGCGACGAAATACTACGAACTTCTGTTTCGCTAAAGATACTCATTAAATTGAGCAGAAGCAACGGAGTACAACATAACTATTAAACTATTAACGCCAGTTAACAGACTTCATCAGTTACAAAGGCGGAAAGCCTAATTCATGTATTCTCTTTATTTCATACACCAAAATATTCATAGAATTGAAAGAATGATAAAATATGTCAAATTTTAAATAAGTGTAAGCGAACAGAACGTTCTAGAACAACTTTGGTTCTCTCAAAGTTGTTCTAGAAAACCTTAATTTAACTGAAGAAAGACATATTTTAAGTATATAGAAATGTCTATAAAAAAATTCCAAAAATTAGACAACCAAACTTGTATCACTTGTAGGGAAAACTGAACACCCTATTTGCTTGGGTATAGCTTTGTGGTGTTGTAGAATTTATCTCCGAATATTTTTTATTTGAAAACTTTTTCTCTATATTGCTCAAGGGAGGAATTATCTTCCACCCACGCGTTAGGTGGACACGCTGTATAGCCCTAGCTCAAGAATACCCTTATTTTCAGAGGGATTTATTGGTAGGTTTGATATAGAATAGGGTATACGAGGTAGGCGCCATAAATTCTCGGCCTGATATAGAAAAAGTAAACTTGGTAAAGTATAGCAATTTTTATTTTTCAATATAATCTCCCCTAACTTAAATATTTTTATTACAATGATCAATTAATAATTCTGTACCCTTGTAAAAATAATCTGCAGTTTTTCTTTGAAAATGTTGTATTACAGCTGGTTGCAGCTCACTATCGTCCTTAAAACGACGTCCATCGATTCTTTTTTGGATACAGAACCATAAAACAGAACCATTGTTTTATCTCCTCTGACAATGGACTCCAAAATCGGTTTCGGGTCGTCTCCACACATGTTAAAAAACGGGCGCGCACATTCGACTCGACGTTCACGTTAGAGAGCAGGGCGAATACTTGTTTTAGAAATGTTAGACATCACTGCTAATTCCGTCACATTCAAACAGCGATCTGCGGAGGCGCTCGTCATCTTCAAGGGATTCTTGCTCCAAACGGAAACATTTTGCCCACTTTTTTATAGTGGAAAATGAAGGAGATAAATCACCATAAATGTCATCTAAATGTTGTTTAATGTGATTAGGCGTATGCCCTTTTTTTGTTAAAAATGTAATAACCACGCGTTACTCAATTTTCGTTACCTGAGGCATTTTCATGCACTAGTCACGTTCTCTGGCTGACTACTAAAAACTACTACTTTTCGAGCCGTAGGCCTCGCACATGTGCAACTATGACGCAACGGAGTTTGAACACACTCGAACCTGTATAAGCCTGTCAGGCCGAGAATTTATGGCGCCTACCTAGTATATAATAGAGACAGAAGTGAAAATATTAGTTGCAAGAGTACATATAGGTAAGTACATGTATAAACCTTCGGTACACATCGTAAGTACCAACGTATTGGATAATTTTAACCTATGTACAGGTAACTATGTGTAACTGTGTATTGAAGTTATTGTAATAGACCTGTTTAAATTTGTTAAAATTGATTTTCAAGAATAGTAAGAGCAATCTAACAATTTAATGAAATATGGTAACAAAACAACTTAAAAGTAAATGAAAAACTGCAGAGGCATAATAATTACCAAAAAGATAACGGTAACAGTATCCCTAAATTAGATATGGTGACCATGATATCGAAGCTAAAGTTGACATACGTGATTCTCAATAACCAACTAGTACGGTCTTACTTGCAACTTCGGGAGGCTACAACTTTAATAAAAACATATAAAGCTTGTCCCAGAAAAAATTGTCGCCAACCCTTGCTTTTGTTAGATCTATAGTTAGTAATTTTTGAATATGTCGTATCGCCGTTTTTAATAGTTGGCTGTGTACTAAACAAAAATATGTAGTTGAGACATTTGACGTTAAATTTGACAAAGATGTCATCGTGTCAAGAGCGATTGCGTGAGAAAATAGGGTACAAATAGAAATAGAAAGTGGCTTCTGAATTAAATACCACTATAAGAACGGTTCAGCGAGTATTAGAAAGATATCGTGAAGCGTGTACTACGCGAAGAAAGTGCTGGTGTGGGCGCAAGTCCGGATTTGTCGATAAAAATCTAGAAAAAAAAGTGTTGAAGGCGTTGAAGAAAAATCCAAATTTATCAGTTAGAGATTTATCAAAAAAAATTAGCTCAAGGAAGTCCACAGATCAGAGAATTAAACAAAAAAACTCTATAAAGTCATTTAAGAAGAGCAAAGTGCCGAACAGGAATGCCAAGCAGCAGCCTTCCGCAAAATCTAGAACGAGGCGTCTTTATTCAAAGATTGCATCGGGAAATTTTTGTGTTGTGATGGACGATGAGACATACTGTAAGTTAGACTTTAAATCTCTGCCGGGTCACCATTATTATTCTGGAATCGATCGAAAATCTGTAAATGACAAATTTAAATTTATAAAAACCGAAACATTTTCAAAAAAAGTACTTGTGTGGCAGGCAATTTGTTCATGTGGTATACGCAGTAAGTCATATTTTTCAACCTCCTCTATGAATGGCGAAATATATCTAAACGAATGTCTCAAGAAACGCCTGTTAGTTTTTATAAGACTGCACAATCAAGAAACAGTATTTTGGCCAGACTCGGCAACTTGCCATTATTCGAAAAATGCAATGGAACGGTACAGAATCAACGAGGTCGAAATTCCAGAAAAAAAAAAGAAAATCCACCAAATTGTCCTGAATTGCGCCTTATTAAAAAATATTGGTCCCACATGAAGCAAAAGCTTCTAAAATATCAAAAACCGGCTAAATCTTTCGAAGATTTTAAGTATAAATGGAACAATACAACTAAAATGATATCGGATTTGGATGTACAACATTTCATGGGAGGGGTGAAAAAGAAATTGGATGAATCAAAATTAAATTAACATAGTTGTGGTTACCCGTTAGATAATTAAATAATAAATGTATTGATTATAAAAATTCTTTATATCTAATTCGTTAGGTGTTTTCCTTTTGCAAATCAATTGGCGACAATTTTTTCTGGGACAAGTTGTTAACCCATTTGTTTATTTTTAGTTCTACATGTATAACAAACTGAGTTAGATAGGTACAGGAAATTAAAAAAAAAGATATGAATTGAAGAGAGGCACCCAAACATCCAGTAATACACACTGTTAAAAAAAATAATTTGTTCCGTTTGCAGTCGAAACTGAACGTCCTATATACTTGCATGTTTTATGCAATTTTATGTTATGCGGGACTTGTCTCCGGATAATTTATATTTGGAAGGCTTTTCTCTAAATTGCTCAAGGAAGGAATTATCTTCCACCCACACACTAGATAGATACGCTGTGTTGTTTTTTATGATAGAATATTAGAAATTCAAAAGAGCTTGTTGAAGTACCAATAGCCAAAGTTGATACTATTATGCACCAATTACAACCAAATAAAAGTTTTGCCGTCTTCTTAGAGTAACCATATTCCCAAACACTATAAGATATTGGCATACTTCGCACCGAATGCCGATCGTACGGTTGGGAATGGGAATTCATGAATTTCCAAAGCCTTAGTATTTACCGTACTCTCCTACAGGCGTTGCTATCATTATTAAACGCATTCCTTAAAATGGGCTTTTATACTAATTATCTGGGAAAATTTGTTGGCACAAATCCGCTAAGTAAGTTTACATTGGTACGCGAAGTTCCTGATAATAGTCAAGATATGCTCTTTGTTTTAAGCCATCTATTTAGCACATTAAGAGCGAATTGCGCTGAGGCATCAGTAGCAAACTATCCTCCGTCGTCTTCCAAAATACGACGATTTCGTGAACTCTTCATGGTCGGTATTGTTTGCAATTAATTTCATAATACTACGTGAATTTGCCTCATGCAGTTATTTGCGTATGTAAATCATATTTGGCTGTCAAATACCTTTTCCCTATTCTCAACCCATATCTAGAAACTTCAAAGTTCTCTAAAATCATACACTATAATTTAAAAAAATTAAAATTAAAATTGCAAAACATAAATTTATTTTATTCACAGTAGATGTCAAAATGTAGACGTTTAAACCAGCTATCAATTAAAAAAAAAATGGTAAAATTTGACGGACGGTTTGGGAAATATGAATTTTGCCATTTCATCCATATAAAGGTGCCACTGTGCATCAGTAGCAAGATACAGTGCGTGTTAGCGGTAGTTGAAAACGCGTTCGATAAAACTCTTAAATCTTAGCAAATTTCCGCAAACCTTCTATTTGAACAAAGGAGTTTTACAGAAGATTAGTGTGTAATTAAAATAAATATGTCCTAACTTTCGCCGAAGTACGACGTTTTCAAATTCATGTCAAGTTGATCTTGATTAGCTGTTCTATAATTTTATGAATATATATAGCTAGTTTTGGCGATGAAATCGTGATTGAAAATTTTTCGTAAATTGTCGCGCGATTTTGAACAAAAATTCTTTTGTTCCCTTCCAAGAAATATTGGCAGAGGTAGCACCCAATGATTATAAAATATAATGCAACTGTGGATGCCGTCTCCGATCAAATACTGTCGCGTACAACTGTGGATGCCGTCTCCGATCAAATACTGTCGCGAATAAGCGCTTTGCTTTTACTTATAGAAAAGACGCTAACTGGATTTCCGCTGCTTTGCATTTATCGTCTATGTTTTTTGTATTGTAATTATTCTTCTATTGGTCGCCGGTGTCATCCAGCTTATTGAGCTGCCTGGACCATTACTTTGTAAGATTATGATCTCCCGGTCAATTCGAAGATATCGAACTTTGATGCTGCTGATCAAGCAGCGGATGGACAATTAGTAAAAGGGATTACCTAGTTTATAAGCCCAAAAATGACGTTGTGGTTATACATGAGGGTCATCAGACCAATCATAACATATGGTTCGGTGGTGTGGTGAACGAAACCATTGCAGGTGGAGGCAAGCTATACATCCATATTCAAGGGGAGGCTAGGCTAACAAGTTATACAGAATGAATAGTCAACTCCCATAATTAGATCGCATGGTGCAGATCACTAGAAACTGTTAATGGAACTCGAGGCAGGGCCAATTACAAGCAGGCTCAGTGACGTCACAATTCCAAGTACAACTTTGATAAGAATTATAAAACGTTAATACCAGATAGAGAGGAATCGAAAAAGCGTCCTCCCATTAAAGCCGAGTCTATCTGGTATACAGACGACCCAAAAACAGAGGCTGGAGTCGGCGCCGGAATTTTTGGGATTAGACCAAGAATAACCAAGTCACTAAGACTAATTCAAAACGCCACAATATTCCAAGCCGAAATAGCGGCAGTGCTGGGGTATATTGAAGAATTAGACAAGCATTCCTATCCAAGCACCGATCGATTCCTATCTATTCTTATATTATACAGATCACCTCCTTGTTTATATAATAAAATAAGATATCGTACTGATATGCACAACATAAATATAAGGCATAGGAACTGCATAGCTATGGAAAATTTTAATACAGAGCTTTATAGATGCTCATTCAAGTATAACATTGCTACTATTTATAATACTATTCCGGTACATATCAAACAGTTATCCCCACGGAAGTTCTTAGTGGAGTTTAGTAGCTTCTTGTCGGATGCACGACGTTGAGCTTTGGGCATTGAACATTGAGAAGTGGGCACGTAGTGGTGTACAGTTACATTGTACTTTATTTTTCGTGACTATATATGCGTTTTCTTTCTTATGGATACTTATTGTACTATTCATTTGATCGGTATTTATTAACATTTTTTGGGGCTGAGATTGAAAAACAGTCGCAAGATTACCTGTGCCTAATATCTTAACCTGGTTGATAAAAATTATTGACGAGCTAGCCCGAGTGGGCTCGTTGACGGCTGACCAAAACCCAAAGCCCTATGTAGGCATAGCATATACGGTAGTTAAAACAACTACTAAACACTGGAAAGGTAAAACATCTCAAGACTGGTAAAAGAGCATTCCAGGTCAGAGACAGGCCAAACAATTTATGATTGGACGCAGACCTAAGTTTACAACGGACCTTCTAGGTGGAGACAGAAAGTCTGTTAAAAGGGTAATAGACCTAGCAGTCTTTATGGACGGTAGTGGCTATTTCTGTATAAGGCTGTACACATGTATAAGGCAGTAGCATATACGATTATCAGTAAATTTTCGAATCAAATTAATATGAATTTAATTTCTTTGTGCTAAAACAAATACAATATATGTTGTTTAACTTAACTTTGGCCAACACCTATTGCTGTTTGCTATAACCACATTGATTGTTTCAACGGGTCTTCTGTAGAAATAAACGAAGAATAGCAACAAAAACAATTTGCTAATTTTGCAACGGCTTTTTTATTGAGTCTGCACAAATTACAGTTGCTACAATAAAAATAATTATTTTTGTAGAATCCCATTTCTTCTGAGTGCAGAATGACATATATTATTGTCTCTCAAACGATTTACGAACATCGATAAAAATTCAATCTTCAACCAATAATATTTGTATAATCTTCTTCATATTTTAAACATATAAAGGTTGCAGTCCCAACATTTTTTTCTGTGTACAGTAGCTCTAACACCAACCGATCAATTCATATGCAGAAGAACATAATATATTGTAGTATTCCAAACTGTCGGGGTTAAACCTTTCTGACTCGTTTTCGGTTTCTGCAGCGGCTCATACAGTCTCTGTCCCCTTCTCTGTGTCTTTGCTGCTTTATTAGGTAAATATATCTCTCGCTAGCGGTAATTCCGAGGAAATAGGTAAATAACTTGTTTTCGCTACATATTCATCAGTTCCTTAATTCTCGCTTGGCCGCGATTTATATTTAACTAAAGCTATCGGTAACAAAGGAATGAACAGGCACCAAGACAATTGTCCTTTTTTAGTTCGAGTCGCTTCTGAGAGGAGACGTATTTCGTTAAGTAGTTTCTTTGCGGTGTTAATATTTTATTTGAAGAATAAGGTTAATTCAAGAGCTACTATTTGAATTCAAGAGCTACTATTTGAAAGAAAGCAGGGTTTTGTTACACGACGCGCCAGCGTAGAGAGGGCGCGTAAACGTCGAATTTTGAGAGGATAGTTTTTTCATTCCATCAATTTATCACATTACAATATACATATACCGTGCATTTTTTTTACCACTGAACATTTATATTTACCTTCCGTGCATTGAGGCGTTTTTTCTTGTATTTGAAGCTACCGGGCTACTGGGATTAAAAAAATAAAACGCAAATACGAAAACTTTGACATTTAGAAAATGTTGAAAAGGAAATCGAAATCGAAGTGCCCACCTTCAAATTCCATATACTTTTCAAGCCACTTGTGAAATTCCTCAATGGAAAAAATTAAATGTCAAATTTGACGTATTCTGTTTTATTTTCGGTAATAATCCCAGTAGTTACTTGCCATGCTAATCTCCTATACATATGTTCAATTATAAAAAGAAGAAGTGTCAGTGCATGGAAAGTAAATGTAAATGTTCAGTGGGAAAAAAATTCACAAACACGAAGTTCCCTTACAACAAAGACAATATATAGGAAAACGGATGGCTTTCAGTCACGGTAATACTAATAACGGTAATTTGTACAGAATCCACGCTGACGCTAAGCATCGAATATTCGCCAAACAATTAAATCCAGGAGGAACGCAAAGCGTTTCGTCTGTAGCAAAACATCTTACATTCGTCGGCGTACATACGAGATGTGAGCATACAATAAATGTTTGTTTGCTAACGGTGCACACGCTTCGGTAGCTTCGAAATTATGCTAAGCCATTACGATTCATTTCGAACAATTCGCCTATAGAACATACAGGAAACAGGTCTCTGCAGCTATGTGGCGGCCTTGGCTCTTCTAATACTGTATTGTATCAGGACGGGTTACGAAACGTAACTAACCTATTTTATTATTGATGCTGGATTTTTAGCGAATGTGTGTATGTATGTGGATCGACTTAAATATGAATAGGAATACGAAACATGATTCTAGCAATACATATACAAGGATATTAGCAAAAATAATATGAAATGGACGAAAACAAAACCCTTAATGTTACGCATCAAGTGGGCCTGAGTAACAGCCCCAACCCTTTCAGAGATTATTCAATGACGAAAAGAATAAAATTTACAGTATTTATCTCTTATTTATTTATTTGTTAGCCCAACAAACATCACTCAATTACAAAACATAACATTAACCCAGATATGGCCACCGTCCTTTTAAAAGGTCACTACACAAAAATATTTTTGTCGCTAAATTAGGCTACTTAAATTGAGATATCTGTAGGCATATGTTTATAGAATATATGAAATATGAATAAAAACGCATTATCAGTGTTTGCATATTTTAATTTTTTTTATAAACAAGTGCGCTAGTCTTGTGATTCATGTGGAAGTGAAAACATGGCTAAAAAGAGGTATGTGAAATTATATTATATAAATATAATTTGGGATTTTTTTGTGTTATTGCCATTTTAAAATATGCATCTTTTAATTCATTCTAAGGTTTAGTTTGAATTTTGTATGTGCCATCTTTTATGACCAAAAAAGTTTCCCTGTCCTTTATAAAGGACAGTGGTCAATTAAACTTAATTTTTATATATTTTTTAGAGATATGAAACCATTGACGCTTCATGAGTTGATGGAAGAAGCGGAAAAAGTTATGAATGAAAGTGATATTCCTGATAATATATACATACATATTTCCTCCCGACGACGAAGGAGATACTGATGAAAATTCTGGTGATAAAAATTTGGTTGCCATAAATAATCTGCCTGGAAATCAGCTTCGTACTGAAGCAAAAGGTGAAATTTTGGACAATATAAATCTATTACAGAATCGATTTTACGACTTTGATAGCGATACCTCTGTCACATATCGCCCAGCAAGCAGAAAAAAGAAAAACATCAGCAGCCAACTACCAGCAGCAATTGGATAAAACGGGATATAACTCCACAACTGCCAAATTGGAATAACTTTTGCAGTACAAAATTGGATATATTGCCTATCGAATGGTTCACAAAGTTTTTCGACGACGAGGTACTAAATCTATTTGCTGATTGTACAAACGCATACGCTAGTTCTCATAATCGGCCGGAAAATATTCAAACGGACGAAATGCGGTGTTTTTTTTTGCAATTTTATTACTTAGCGGATATGTTTGTGTCTGCCGCAAAGATATGTACTGGGAAAATTCCCAAGACACAAAAAATACATTGATTGATTTAGGTACATTATGCAAAATTTACATTGTTGTGATAATAATAATCTTGACAAAACTGATAAATTTGCTAAGGTACGTCCTATTTTTCAAATACTGAATAAAAGGTTTATAGAAATGTCTCTTATGGAACAAAATCACAGCATTGATGAATCTATGGTTCTATATTATGGTCGTCATGGTACCAAACAATTTATTCGTGGAAAACCTATTAGATCGGGTTATAAATTATGGACTGGTACAAATAAATACGGATGTATAGAGTGATTTGAAGCATATCAGGGTGCAAATACTATGTTGGCAAATAAAAACTTTGGTTTAGGTGCCAGCGTTGTACTGGAATTCGCAGATATTATTCAAACTAATTGCCCAAATACACTATACACGTTATATTTCGACAATTTCTTTACATCAATAGAATTACTCAAACAACTTTACAACAGAGGTTTGAAGGGGACCGGAACTATAAAAGAAAATAGATTGGGAAAAAACTGTGAATTACGACATTCTAGTGAAATAAAAAAAAGTGACAGAGGTTACTTTGAATATGTCTCATTAGATAATAACGAAGTAGTGATTTGCAAATGGCATGATAACAGTGTTGTCACTGTTGCATCTAATGATAGCGCTGTTCTTCCAACCACGCAAGTGAAAAGGTTTTCTCAAAGAGAAAAGAAAAACATCTACGTTAGTTAACCAAACACAATAAAAAATATAACGAAAATATGGGAGGCGTAGATGGAGCAGATCAAAACATCAGTCTGTAAAGAGTGTCGATCGGGGGGAAAAAGTGGTACTTTCCGCTAATTTGTCACTGCCTAGACATGGCGGAGTATAATGCTTGACAGCTGTATAAATACAATGGTGGCATAATGGATCATTTGGCTTTTAGAAAATCCATCACATACTGGAATCATTCAAGAGCGATAAAAAAGGGGACCTTGTCGATACTCAAAAAACAATCAAAAGTTTTCAAGATTAGATGGAAAGACCACCTAATATTTGATCAAGATAAAGAAACTCGATGTAAATGTTGTAATAATAAATGTAATTTTATATGCAAAAAGTGCAGTGTAGCACTGCACCCAAAACATTGTTTTGAAAATTACCATACTTAATAAAATTATTCAACTTTAGCCAGTGTCCTTTTAAAAGTACACCCTGTTTTGAAAAAATTATAAATAGTAAATAATATGTTTAGCTTGAATAAGATTATTTAGGCTATATTAAACAGAAATTAAGCATAGTGTATATTTTTTTCAAAAAAAGAAAGTTTTGGCCGCATCTGAGTTAAACATATAAACTCAGCTACTAAAGGTAAGTAATTTTAAACAAAAATGTAAAAGAGAGGCAAATATTACGTAATCTATTAGTTAGCTTCCTACACGGATACCTATTCATATTTCAGCATATTGCACAAACTGGCGTGGCAAAGTATACAGTGTGAGCATAAATGATTGACTGAGTTGGTAATTACTAGTTGGTTGGTAGGTCACTAAATGTGCTAAATTCAGTACAGTTCATATTCAATGGCGTGCAAATAATTGTTTAAGCATAACTAGTGAAATGTAATGTATAAATAAACATAACCTCGACATCTCAAAATATGTACGAGATTTAAATTATCCATTGGAAACAATTAACATGGTTGTAGATACTTACTATATGTCATTTATTATTCTTCCTGGTAAAAAATGTAGAAATTGGATTGTAACATTGGCCACATGAGGAGGTGCTCCATCTTGCTGAAAATACCCGTCTCGTAATTCATCCTCACGCAGTTCATTTATAAATGGCTCCAGTATTATTTCTCTATATCGTTGAGTGTTAATTGTCACATCGAAGAAAATTGGACCTACAATACGACGACGAGAGATAGCAACCCATACACCAGTTTTAATCGGATGCAAATCACTCTCTACAATATTATGTAGATTAACTGCGCTCCAAGTTCGATAGTTTTGGCTATTTATATATCCAGAAAGATGAAACCACGCTTCATCAGTGAAAAATGTCTTGTCCAAGGTGTTATTGTCATTTATATTTTGTTCAAACCACTGGCAATATTGAACACGAGCTATGTAGTCGATAGCAAATAAGTGTTCTACAGCAGACATCGTATACGGCTTCATATTCAAACCCTTTTTAAGTACCTTTCTAAACGTTCTATTTGAATGACCTGTACAATCAATTATTTATCTAAGAGATTTAGACATTCCTGAATGTACCTCTTTACTCAGATAGTTATCTTAGAGGTTTATTAGGACTCCGTTCCATTCGTGACTGAACATCTGCCACAACCACATCTGTAACTACTGTTGGTCTTCCAGTAGATTTACCTTAGAAACATTGCCAGTTTCCAAGAAACGCTAAACAATACGTTCCTGGTATTGTTGAAAGTCCGGATAAGCAATATAATTCTCAGGACATGTTCCTTGAAATTGGTTGTAGCATTGCAGTACAGGATAGGAAAATGAACCGTCTTCATTTAGAACACCAGTACGGGAATATGCCATCACAATAAAAACATTCTGCTCCGTTGGGAAAAGCATCTTTAATGGAATTTACGTGTGATATTTATATATAAATGATATCATAATTCTAACGTCAAGTAACTCACCTTAATCACCAAATTTTTATTATAGAGTTTGTTTTGAAAAAAAACAGGTTTTATACGGAATAAAGACAAGATAGAAAGAAAATAAATACACACCGCTGTCAACTGCTCAAAATATAAATTGTTAGTGATATTAAAATCGTTACCAACCTAAGTTTGGTTCCATGTATTGCCAGCTCAATCAATCATTTATGGTCGCACGGTATTTATGCTGTAGGGACGAAGAAGGTCGCAGGATGTCTGGGTGCTAAAGGGTACACGAGGTAACAAAATTTACAGTCGATTCGATTGTGAAAGATGTGTAGTCTAACGTGTTAGAGTTACTCCATGTCGTCGCAAAAGGTCGTTTTGATAGGTACCTTTCAGCGGGAAAACACTGTCGATTTTGTTGGACAGAAATTAAAAGAAATATCGATGCGAGCGATTAAGACAAAACATAATTGAAGTAGATTGGATTCCATATAACACTGGCATATTCCAACTGACAGGGAAACACCGGCAACACGAAAATTCAGATTTCGATGAAATAGCACAATTTTTTAACGACTGAGTCGCCCGATTTCGCGGTTAGCTAGATTTTTAAATGATCTGCAGTGCCTAAGATCTTCAGTTTATTTTTGCTAGTTGTTAGTAGCAAAGCTTTTACTATACACGTTCTTGCCTGTCGCGTCTCCCTGTCGCGTTATAAATTTCCAATTTGGGTTAATCATTGTTTTCCAGTAAATTTTATTGCAATAAAATGCCTTATATCTCTTTTGAATGTTTCTATTTGTACCCATTATACCTTTTTCACTTTTCTCCGCCAGTTTGCACTGCCTTTCTTAATGTCTCTTTGTCGAAACTTAATATTTCTTTCAGTTTGTTATCATTTAAACTTTTTTTAACGATTGAGCAATCTAATATCTCATCTTGTCATCATCATTATCATGCAGTTGGATATTGAAGAGACAAGCTTGATAGAACGTTCCCTTGCTTTACTATTCTTTTAACTTATTAACTTATAGCTTCCCAGTTATTCTCCGTGCTGTTTGCAACCTCATTAGTATCGCTCTGTTGTTACCTCTACGACGTTTCGGATCTTGTTTGGCGTTTCGGTATTTTTCAAACCCTCCAATAATTCCTCTCTTTTCAGTTGTTCAGATGTTATGTTAAAGCCTACAGTTGCAGTATTTTTCTAGCTTCTACTTCGCTGCCATATGGTTGTTAACACTTTACACGTTACGTACATTTTATACAAGGATTATCAATCCTCCCTCCTCCATCAATTATAATGCGTTTCCTTTTCTCTACAAATTTTAAGTATTAACTCTCAGATTTACTTGTGCCTTCCTTCTTCTTCTTCTTGCATTGTTTTCGCAAAATATTATCACATTCAATTACTTTTTTCTTTTTCCTAATTATGTTGTGTAACTAGAAGTTTATTCGGGGTTCCTACAAGTTTGTTCTGAGCTAAATCCTATGCCAACCTGCTGCACATTTTCTATTATGAACCATTTACGTCATCAATATAAAGTTCTCTTGCAGAAAATAATTACGTGCGTTGTATAATATATCATGAAGCCCAAATTCTATACGAAAAGTCAAATTATATCTCACTTGTTTCTAAAACTTAAAATACGGCATGAACTCTGACATCATAACCATTGATATAGTGTGCTATAAAATTTTGAAACGGAAACGATGGCAGTAACCGACGCGAAAACGCGACATTTGAGAAATAACAGCGTAACACTAGAAAGGAGACTTAAACTTTCTTAAGAATGACAACTGTTTCCTTGCGAACAAGACGTTCCGCCGAAATCCAAGATAAGAGGCAAACAGAAATCGTCTCTTTCGCGGGAAAACAAAAGCACGAATGCTAAATATTTATGAAGCAGCATATTTCTCAAGCCGATGGGACCTCGGAAAAGTTCCGGGTTAGGCGATTAGAAGATCCAAGGATCGATACTCACCATCCGGGAGTGCCATAAGCACGTCAAAACTCTAGCGGAAACGCGATAAAATCCACGATGTAAATCTGCATGACGGGAATGAAGGAATTTCTTAAAGAAGTTTCATGTCTGTTCTATTCCTACGAACTCTTCCACCCCTCCTCGTTCCACTTGGTATAAACCTAGTAGTATTGAATCAGAAAGAAAAACGACACCCTCTTGTCTCTTGTTTAAGATTTATTATGAGGGTGTGCACGGACAATTACTTCTCCTTTATATAATTTAACCTTCCCTGGAGGAGTAGCGTACGCTTTTACATGCAAAGTTTCGTTCCGTGTAAAGTGAGATAGTTTCGAAGTGGGTTATGAAGAAAAATAACTCTCCTGATGCGAGTCGTATACGATAGAGGGCGCTGCTATCGCTGTTTCTTCGCCACTGGTAAAGCAGAGCGCAGGGTTTCGCATCTCTAATTTTGGACGAAATGAAGTTAGAATTTATCCTGAAGCGTGTCCCTGTAGATGGAACGGTTTAGAAAATAGAAAATAATAAGCACCGACAGGCGTAGCGCCGAGAGCACTCGGAGAGAGGTTAAAAAGAAAGAGGTAATCGTGAAAAATGAAAGTCTTATCTCCTTAAGGCGAGTGAATAGAATAACAGACCTTCTCTCTCGTAGCAGACTTTATTAATCTTGCGAAGTAAATTTATCCGTGTCATTTTGTTAATACTTTATCCTTAGTAGTAGTGGTAGTGATAAATGCCACGATGAAACGCCAGTATTAATTGAACGTTAACTTTTTGCTTAAATCATTACTTCAATCTGTTCATATCTAGTTACCTATGTCGACTTTATCAATTATTCATTACCTCGCAGGAATTGAACAATATAAAAATAATAAATGGTAGGTAATATTGCCCCTAATTTAAAAGCAATTATATTTCGGAAGAAAATGTTTTTCAATTTCCAATATAAACTCCTCTTTGCGGACGATGTAATGTTGCATAATACATCAAGGTCAAATCAACCTTCTTCAAAGATTGTGTGAGAAAACGGACGTCTTAATGTACAGAGTAGTAAGTACGTTTTAACCGCAACATTGTTAATATCTCTTACATCTGCCACTTTGTCAATTTTGTTTTGGGACGTGTTAACTCTGTAAATGATGTAGTTGTTACCCTCAACTCTCGCCTCTTAAGGCCGCGATCTAACAAGATAGATAGCAATCGAGCGCCATCGATAACTATCAATTCATGTCCACTAAAGTTTTGTTGTATGGTCTCACAAAAACAAACGGTGTGATGTAAAATTTAAACACGTGGTTCTAAACTGTCGGGATGACGACCGATCGCCTAGGATACGCACTGGGATGCGGATTTGAATTGGTTCTTTTTTTCAACCCTACGGGTCCCGGCCAGGCATCTGCACTAGCACGAGCTTACAGGCACCGAGAAAACTTCTGCCCGTCGGAACGCGTCTGATCCTCCCACACATCCACAGCGTGTCAGAGCCGGTACCTCCATGTGAGTGAATTTTAAGCTATTTATTTGTGTAACATCACGAACTATAATTAATATCTTTTGCTGTCTGTTTGAGTTGTTTTGTATGGCTAGTTGTGGTCATTTTGCGTGGATATTTACTTATAGTTCGTAACCTCTAGGTACTCTCGATCGAGGAATTAGTTTTTGTATTTAAGTTAAGAGAATTTGAATTGCGCTTCACGCAGCTACTGTTAAATAATTTGGAGATTTCTTGGTAATGTTACTTATTCATTCTTATGTGATATTTATGTTCTACTTGAATAACTTGGCACATTTACTCATTATACATAATTTGCTAGTAACGAAAGACATTTAAAATATTTCTGTGACACATTTGCTTGAATTTATATTCATATTTTACTTTGTCAATATTAAATTCGCTGAATATTTTAACCAAATTTTGCTGAATTATTTTGAATATCCCTACGATTCCTTTCTTACCTCTCCCTGAAAACCCTCATTGGTTTTCTCTGAGCATTTCAATATTGAGCGAGACGACGAATGAAACACATTCAGTGGCGTCCGATTGAACATCGAATTATTTACCCATGAGTTCGAATACCAGGTCGTCGTCATCTTGAAGAAACGTACGAATGCCACTGAAGACCTCAGCGACGGTCAATAAAGTTACATCTACATTGTTTTATTACATTCTTGGTTTACCTTCCTTATCTATCTATTAATATTTAGAACTTGTTTGTATCATCTTTGTTTGATAACCTCCTTTCTTTATCTCTAACGATAAATGTATTTTATTGAAACTTACAGTTTTCAGGATTTTATTTACTTATTGCCTCATGCTCCCTGTTTAACTATTAAGACACTAAGCTAGTTCATTCGTTAGTAACCACTTAGTGAACTAAAACTGTATCAGAACGAAATAATAATTAATCCACGTTCTCGCATTTCCAACAGCTTTCGCTGTTCACAGGGAAGCATTGGCTAGTCAATGGATATTACACCTGCGCTCGTAGAAAGGGTTGTCTTGAGGTCTAAGGAGGACCTTATACTGTGCAAAAGAGTTGCGAGCCCGCAGCACGAAACTCAGAACTCCGAGACCGATACCAGTGCCATTAGTGATAAAAATGATTTTAAAATGATATTATCTGGGTCTAGTGCTATGGCAGGAAACATTTAGTTTATGCATTTAGATACGCTTTCATAATGAAATCGCCTATACAATTATAAATGATGATTTACTTACAAACTCACTCATTTGTCAGTATTTATTTTAAGGTTTGACGAACACACAACCTCCACGATGTAATGTAGTGCAGTATTATAAAAACTCTAAGTTTCGTAGGTAATAATTAAGGTTTGTGAATCACGGTTCCCGATCATAGGCGTCCGCCTGGGAAATGTGTAACTTTGTTTAAGTAAGAATTTATGAGTTATATTTTATAATTAACATAATACGTATCGAGTAAAACTTAATTAGTAAATATTAAAATTCCGATTGTGTTCAAATAAATATCCGAATCATGGCGCATGTTTCCATTGCCGCTTCCTTAAGCTTTTTTCGCAGTGATAAAAAAGTATTTTTATATAACGAAAACGACTATTCGACATGTAATAACGGAATGTTTGCATACTTGTAATGCCCTTTAAAACAAGTAAACGTATCTGTAGGAGCACTGTTATTATAAATCCATCTTAATAGCCATATTAACTTTACTCTAACACAGGCACCTTTCTCGTCATTTAAGGTTTCTAGCCCTCTTTGTATGTTATCTATCATTTGCACGGTTTCGACTAAGGGTAATGAAGACCTTTGCACTACTGTAATGGCATTCGTTCACTTGGTAGTTATTGAAAATAGTTTGTAAATCAATTTCAACTTGATAGTCTTGAAATTTCAATTGAGTTGTTTTGACGGCAGCAGCTTCTTTTGTGTCAAGTTTTTGTAACATTAGGCACTGAAGTGGATGGAAATGTTGAAAATAATAGAACGCAGCTTCCAACTACGTTCCTTATCGGGTCAAAACAACTAACAACGGACAATATGTTAAAACAAAATACAGGTCCTCTTTACTCCTTATAAAATTTTGTCAGTTGTTTGAATATATTTGTAAAGTCAATGGACCTAATGAAGAACACTCATCATAAATATTAATTCCATGGCTTCTGTTGATATAGGTACTTTGTAAAGAATTCATTCCGCCAAGTTAAAGATCCGTTAATCTCCTTTCTCTGATCGCAGTAGAATCAAGGCTTTCTTTTTATTTTCTTGGATTCTCCAATTTACTGTAAACCGGAATGTACATTTCTTATTCACAAGCCTCACGCGATTAAATTGAATCCAGTAGCATCATAACCACACGTTTTAATCACCTTGATACTTGAATTTCCAATATCCTCTATTGATAATCAGTTCAACGAAAATTTTAATGTTCTAAGTTATAATCTATCCTAGTTCTGCCAGTACGTGAACTTTGCTTCAATTTATTTTCGCGCGAACTTATGGATGGCTTCCTGGTGACAGACGGGCTAACTTGGTCATTCCAACTAAAGCACTAACATCGTAAAGATCAAATGACCCACCCCCTCCATCGAAGACAACTTGGTCAAAAGTTCACGTTCGAGTATGAAATCATGTTCTCCAAGGCGTACATCGCGTTCAAAACACACATGTTATATGGGTCACGGGATGAAATATTGGAGGTACTTTAATCTTTTGGTAAAGATTCGCGGAGAAGCCGGTAGTATGCAAGATGATGAATATTTCAAATTTCTTACGCTAATAAGATAGATTTATAACCGCATAGGAAAGTATAGAACTTTAAAACTTTACTTGACGTGATTTTTTGCTTGGTAAGTGTGTAGGCGTGCGACATGGAAACCGTTAATTGAGAAAGGAATTTCTCTTCAAAACATTTATCAAACTTCCATAATCAAAAAGCAATTTATTTTCATGCAATTCTTGTTTTCACTTAGCCGATATTCCAAATCAAATTGATGTTATCGTTTACTTTAGCTTACAGAAGTAAATACACTCTCCTTACGTGCTGTAGGTTATTCTTTCTCGGAAAGAAGAATAAAGCTAGGCTTCGCTTTATACCTTCGGGCGAAATCTGGAACATAAATACTTACCCTCCGTAAATTGCCTTCAATGCTTCCTACGCATAAATTTCCAACATCAATCTATCAGGCTTTTTTATTTAATTTTAGAGAATTGCGTGAAATACCTTAAACAGGGTTTTTTAAGTTATTTTTGTTAGGTAGACAGACTAAAAGTAACTCTGCTATAATTAATAATCTATTTTATTGCTTCTTCCTGAGAAAAAAAGAATATGAGCAGGCTGAAAAGTTCATTTGATTAAACAAAGTAGAGAGATTTAAATTTAATACGAACCTTAACAAAAATTGCTACAGCACTCCTTCCGAACTTCATAGCTTTCATTCCTTTCGAAACGAAGCTAAAGTACATACTTAAAGTATGGAGCTATTTTCTTGGCACGTATGTAGATAGTGGTTGAATTAAATGAATTTATTACTTCAAGTAATAGAGTAATAAAGAAATAAAGGGAACGTATTGCCTTTTCCAAAGAGAGCCCATTAAAAGACTCTTTCGGTTTTTCCGGGATTTTTTACATCCTTCTACATAAGACCGCATATATCAAGTATTTTATTTAAAAATTGATTCAATGACTAAAAATTAATTCTGTTTTACGTCAAAGATTGTTGGATTAAGTTAAATTGATTTGAAAATGGTTCATGGTCTGCGACCTTTTCAGATGTATTGTGGCTCCTGTTTAACTCGACCGTTTGCATTGCTTTCTCTATTTTGCCAGACCTGAAAGTCTTACGGGCGATTCTTCTAACAAAAAGACTCTTTCGGTTTTGGATATTCCAAGCCCATTTTTGAGAGCCGTATTCTTGCTAGTATGCCGTATACACGATACCTACAGCAAACCAATGATAGTAGATATTAGGAAGATTGTTCAATGCGGGCGCTTCGTCTACTCAAGGTCAAGTTGTTCGTGCCGTCACCTGCGTTCCTCTACCTTTTATTCCCAACTAAACAAGAATTGTCTATTATATTCTATTTATCCACAATTATATGAATTCAATATTATCTACTTAAAGAGTGAACTGTTGTCCTTCGTAGCACTACTGTTCGTAGCATATTCTGTACGTGTTTATTTAAATTTTCGTCAATAACTGTCCCTAGATATTTCATTTCTTCCAGTTTTTTTTTCTTTGTGCAAAGATAGAAAGGATATCTTAAGAAACATACTCTGTTACCTATATTTCTGTGGTTCTTGAAAATTTGGACTTGAGCTAATTGAACCACGGCCAACTCAATGAAAATATTTTCAAGATGGTTGCTTTTCCGGTTAACGGTTAACCGGACGTCTGCATCAACTTCTTAATTTTAAACGGAATGGTGCCAGTTTTTGCTGTATATTTCATTTTTATAAGTTACTTTAGGTAGACTTTATCATCCCTCATTTGAGCTATTTGAAAATTTTGAATTTTTTCTCCATTAGCACAACAGCCTTTGAAATCATCTGCAGCACTCGTTTTTAAAAAGTAAGTAACTATATTTGCTGTTTTTAGAAAAAGCCTTAAGAACTGCAACGACATATTTAGTAAGATAGTAGTTAGGCTGGTTTAAATAAAACTTCAATACAGCGCAAATTCAAGGCATCTAAAGCTAAATTTCTTAAATACAATGACTCATTTTTTATTTAATATTAAGATGCACAATTAAATTCTGCATCGATCTGTATTCCATATCCATATTTTTAAAGAATTTTTAGTGATTTCAACTTTTTTAATAATTTAGATCATTAATTATTTCAATAGCATACCATGCGAATGACAGCTTGTCATTCTGATTTTAAATTTATGATATTATTAACAATGTTTACTTTTAATTTTTGTGAAATTTTCAATCGTTACTTTTTAAACACATTTAAACATTTTTAGCTCGCCTTTTGACTGGTAATGCAAAAGTAGTTGGACATCTTTTAACATTTTTTATACTATAATCAAAAACTATTAGAAAATATGCGATGGTTTAATCTTAAAACTAGAACTTTTGTTTACAATTATCATTAGGTTAAAATTGCAAAAGGTCAATTTTCTTCAATTTTTCTCAGTTTAGATGGAACCTTTTGAATCATGGCTTGGATGTAATCTGGACTAATTAGCTTGAGCTTATTGCTAATTCTACGTGCTAACTGATTCTCGTTTTCTGCGGTCTAACCCTACTCATAAACGAGCCGACTAAGTTCTGCCCAAAAATCTTCAATAGGACGTGCCTTTGGAATATTTGGAGGATTCATTTCTTTAGGGACGAAAGCGATGTTATTTTCTGTTAATCATGTGTTAACAGTTTTCGCATAATGCGAACTCGCTAAGTCTGGCTAAAAAGTGAATATCATCTCCTTGGTGAAATCTTTCAATAAATCGCTTCAGTTTTGGTAGACATTTTGTCCTATACACTTCAGCATTTATTGCACACTTCTTATGAGAGAACTTGAAACACCGGCTTTTGAAATAGCAATCCAAACTAAAAGTTTTGGCTCAAATTTTGCTTTACCTGCGAAGAGTTATTATTTTTTGTGTAAAATCCACCATTTCCAGCGATGTTAGTGTTACCAATGGTAAAATATTTCTCATCATCTAAGATCAACACTTTTTGTGCAACTTTTAGATTGGTCCTCATCTTCCTACATCGAACCGGAATAATTTCTATTTGCTTATCCGTATATTTTGGTCCTTTTTGTTTTTTATAATATTTTAAACCTTCTTTTTTCAAATTTCTTGATATACAAGACTGAGACACTTTAAACTTTGCCGCCATTTGTCGTTGCCATATTCCAATCTTGTTTTCCATCAATTCCATCATTTTTGTAACTTTACCCTTACTTAGCTTTTTCGCTCTGCCTTTATTTCATGTTAGTAGTAGGTTTGCCATCGTAAAAATGTTTTATGATGCTATATATGGTGCCCCGGCAAAAATTTTCTTTTGTAAAGTGTCTCACCACTTCTGCCGGGGTCCATCTTCCAAGAGCAGAATAAATACGTTCTCGCAAATTTTCAATAGCAGCAGTTTTCATTCTTACAACTAACAAATAAACGATTTTCTGTTTAAGAGAAACGTTCGGACAAGACATTGACGTTTGACTCATTTGTCAAAAAAAATTCTACGCCTACTACGCTAATTTTTCAAACGTCCAGCTACTTTACATCAGGCGTTATTAATGAGAAATTCACAGAAATCAACAATGACAATAAAGAAAAAATGGCAATGAGACAAAGATACTTTGATATATCCTAAAAATTTAAAGATTTTCTGTGTGATTGGCGTTATTTTTCAAGAATCTTGTGATTCTTGACGCTTCAATTCTGCTATCGAATGTACTGGAATCACATATACTTATTCTTCTATATGACAAACACGTAGAAATCGCCATGGTCCATTGTGGCCAAACCAACTGTCTTCGAATATCTTCGTAAGTTTATGCCCAATATCATTGGCTGAATGTGCTGGAGCTCCGTCCATTTGATACCAACAATGACGAAATAAGTTAAGAGGCAGTTCTTCTACAAAATCAAATACTGTCGTTCTCAAAATTTCTAATTATCTTTGAGCAGCTAAATCTTCGAACACAAATTTTGAATAAAACTTGGTCAAACATAACAAGCCTAAATACATTGAAATTAAAATTATTTTTAAAAATTTGCTCCTCTAGTGATATGTGGATTTTCTGTATCCCAGTAATGGCACTTTCGTCCATTTACAATACCTTACCTACCAATATTTTGCTTCGCCCGTTTAAATACTCCTTTTGAAGAACAGCCAGTTTTCCTAAATTCTAATCAACATATGTTCACAAAACTGGATGCGTCTAGCATTATCCGACGATGACCTATAACATTTTCCTTGCTAGCTCTAGATGCGACCAATTTTATGTTACAATCAGCAACCGCTCAATGTCTCCCTGCCATTTTCATGAATTAACACCAGTTACTTATAAACTACCACTTATAAATGCAACAAGCAATAATGCAAAAGCTAAATTCAAAGCAATGAAAAGTATTTAAACAAGAAAAAAGGGAAATATAACGTACAAAACACAACGTAACACACGACACTCGACCCCATATTGGCCATATGGAACGCAACTGACTTCACGCAGTCACGTCACTGATTACATTGCGAAATAGGGATTGAGCAATTCTTGACATTTAACCACCTGTTTTGTCAGCCATTGACGAACCTACCTAGACTACCTCGTCTGCTTTGACGTTCCCTTGGTGGCCCTCATGCCAAAGCCACTATATACGACTTAAATTTCTTGTCTTCATGGATCCCTTTATTCACACTAAAAATGCGGAGAACTACGTACAAGTAACTCACAAAAATATGTAAATGGTAGGAGGCACGTTGGTTAATTGTAAGTAATGTATTTCAACTTGCGTTCGTAACAAAATACATTTCTAGTAAACTAACTGTGGTCGATTGAGTTTATCCAAAACTACCAACCCTGTCGCCAAAGTTCCTTGCTCCTTTCAACTAGAAGCGCTTACAGGGGCATACATAGTTGAACTAATCCTATAAATAATCATTGGATACGAATTTGTTTCGCTAATACCTTCTTGAACGTAATATATTGCCAATGAAGCGTCTCCTAAGATCTCTCCTAGCTTATCTTGCGCTTCGTAACGTATGCTACGCTCCATATAATCTGAACCTCATTTACCTCGAACGAGGAGGAGAATGCGTAGTATAATAAAATAATCCTTGATTGTGTTGGTGTCGCAGGACCCATATAGAGGCATTTTAAGCTCGTTTTCAATAACAGCTTAAAATTATAATAATTCGGCGCTATTTCACACTAATAGAAACCAACGAATAATACATTGTTCTAGTAATTTACAATGACGTATCGTGTTAATGTCAAGAGTCTTCATTAATTTCCAACGTTTGATATAGTTTTATTCAACTATAGATTATGCGATATTTCCTGCTGCTAATCATACCTTTGTGGGAGTTACGATAGGAAAACATCCAAACATTAAATACGTTTATTATTCTGCACATTCTCAATTAATAAGAAGTCTGAGCTTCAGAATGTAGAAGAACAACAGCTACTACTATGGTAATGTAACACTTCTATTACGTGAATAATTGAATAGAAATCACACACTACAAATACAATTGGGGAAATCTTGGGAGTTAAACGTTTCAGAATCTAGACATAGTGCTGAAGTGAATAGTGGTATAAATTGTTTTCGGTAGGCTTCCGTGGATACTGCACACTATACAAAGGAAGACAGCTCCATTTCACTGTAAATGTATATACAAATTAAATTTTTGCGAGCAGAGTACGTCTTGCGATAAAATTAGTAATACCTAGTTAAGCGTGTTAGTGCTTTGCATTGCTTAAGATTGTGAGTGTATTATTTTTTACCACAATGACTTATTTGTAAGGTAATTTAAAAGAATGTTGCGCTTATATTCATAAGGCAATGAGTTTAATTAAATTTACTGAATTCAGTTTCAATGTCTGATGATAAATATATAGAAGTGTACTATAATACCAAAATAGCACTGCGAAAATTCCAATTTTGAGGCGCGATCTTAAAGAAACCAGATGATTAGCTGCGCTATCTGCAAAACCTTCATTTGTTTGCAACATCAGACGAAAATTTGTCTAACTTGTGCAAAATAGTTTCCAGCGCACAAAAATTCATTTTAAATGTTGTACTTTAAGTTGTTTTTTACTTATTTTCATATAAAAATGTATACAAAATAGCCTTTAGCCTTTTTTTAAGTTCGAAAAGTAAGTGTAGCATTCCAGGGTTAAGTGTAGGTACTTTAAATTATTGTTACGCCATTAGAATTAAGTCTAGTTCTTTTTCATAAATGACTATTTATTACCTTATTTGCGATAACGTAGTATCGTGAGCCTCTTTTTGCTAAGATCTTAATTAAAAATGTAAAAACAACTTCCCTTTCCCTACTCAGTCCTTAGATTTAAAACAAGAGAGTGGAAAGTTTGTTCGGGTAATAAAACGGCTTTATTGCGAACACAGGAAATCGACAAAACTTTAGAATTAAGCCCTCCAAAAAGTCTCTCTAAGGTAGCAGGTGTAGTTGACCTTTATTGCATTATACCTGACTGTCGAAATGACTCATTACGGAAGGGTGTTTCAGCAGAGGCGGACAGTTAAGAAGTGGTGTAGTAAATGGTTACGTCTGTTGCCCAGGAAACAGAAACAAGACCAACACAAATATACCGTACTTCTCTATATGCGTCCACACACACGCATGGTCCTGTCCCTTCTCGCCCCGCTTCAATTGTTTGGCCTCAATTCTAAACGGTAATCTTTTTAATGTCGGCTTGTGCCCGGATTAAATTAAATGCGTTTTGGTCATGTATAAAATAGCAGATGGCTCAACATTAAAGGGACTTTTGATGGAATTGAAGTACTGTAACCATACGAGTAACCACGACAGAAATTAATGTAAAATTTCGATTGCAATTTCCCAAACTTAATTTTTCGAGTAATACATTAAATGCTTAATTTACCAGTAATTTACATTGGTTTGGATCGCTTAGATTAATTTTACGATCACAGCACGATACGCATTTGCGTTTGACAGGGACAATTAAAGAACATGTGCGCATATCACAAACAACAATTCCAATTGCAGTCACAAAATTGAAATTGAGTACAATATATATTACGATAAACTTATATTGTTTCATAAGAATAAAAAAGTTTCAAAATTGGATCGAACTGTCGACATTTAAGCATGATTTCATTGTTGACTCCTACCAAATTTGTAGTATAGATCATTTCATTAAACTTAAGTAGGTATATACATATCTGCCACACTAATATAGTGTTAAGTAATTCCAGTTTGTAAAAAGGGTGATTTACAATCCATTAACAACTATCGACCAGTAACAATTTCATTCAGCTTTTGAAAAATGTTTAAGTGTTGCTTTATAGATCGCTTTGCAAAGTTTTTATCTAAGGATAATAGTTTAATAGAAAATTAACATGGTTTGCTTTTATACTAAGTTAGTTTCTATCATCGAGGATGGATCTATTGACCATTCTAAGATCTTGTATAAATTATATTCATATGGTATTCCTGCTTTAAATAAAAGAAAATAAGAATTAAATGTTGAGTATACAGATATTCTTTAGTTTATGTATATTACTGCCGTCCATAATTTTTTTTTATGTGCCTACACAACTACAAAATCGTGTGAACTCAACCAATATCTATAAATTAACAATAAATATTATTACTGATAATTAGAGTTCTTTTGTATATTCACCAATAGTACAAATAGTGATAGAACTATATTTTTGAGGATAAAAAATAAACTAATGATCTGTTAATACCTTATTAGTAGTCTGGGCAAACAGCGGTAACAGTCAGTGTAGTAGATATGTGGTGCGGAGTCGGCCATTATTTATTTCACGCGTTCACAGCGTCAGTACTAAATCGATGCTGTATGTGAGTAGTTCTGCGTATATGTAGGCTGACGTAACTTATTTCGTAATTGTACGCTTATGTTTGCTTTAGAAATGTCGCAGTTAGGTACGTCGCGAAAACGACCAATGGCAGATACAGTTAAAAACTTTATAGTGGACATGCCGGACTTAATTTTTGATGGTGTTAAAATTCAATATCTAGTTTGTAAAATCTCTTTAATGTGTTGGTCCAGAAGCCATTGTCAACGTTACATCGAAAGCAAACAGCATTCTTCTGCAAAAAGTGGCATACGAGACCAAGAAAAATTTACATTTGATTTATGTGTTACTCTTATTTTATGTAATCTATCGTTTCGCTTACTAGACAAAGAAGCATTTGTCTCTTTCTGGAATAAATATGCGGACTGTAAATTACCTAGTCGGACATCGATACGAAATGTAGTGCCATTTGCTCGTGAACATATAGAAAAAAGAATGAAAACGGAATTGAAAGATAAAAACTGTGGTTGTGTGTGAACGAAACAACAGATCGTCAAAAACATTCTGTGGTTAATGTATTGGTACGTACAATGGAACCACATCGACCGTCATCCTCCTTCTTACTTGCTTCCAAAAGAGCTATAAATTGTACTGCCGATAAGATTTTAAAGGTGGTGTTGAACACGTTGAACAAATTTGAAATTTCAACTAAGCAACTTTGTATGTAACTGTGTATGAGTGATGGTGCCGCAAACATGCGTTCTTTGGGCCGATCTCTTAAAGAACACAGTGGTAACTTCTTACATGTAACGTGTAAAATCCATACCCTAAATCTTGCGGCACAAACGATTCCTACATGTTTTCCACTAATAAATGCATTGATTGCTAGTATAAAGGCAGTGTTTCTAAAGTTCCCGAAACGTACTCGACTATTTCACAAACTGTGTCCTGATTTACCTGAACCACCACAGCCGATTGTTACACGTTGGGGAACATGGCTGCAGGCTGCGTTTTACTACAACAAATATTTTGATCAAGTAAAGAAGGTAGTTTTAAAATTCAATCCAACAGAAGCTGCAGCAATCAAGAAAAGCCAGGAAGTATTTCAAGACAGTCAGGTTAAAAGAGATTTACAAACTATTCACAACAATTACTTCGGACTAGCGGAGGGAATAGAAAAATTACAAAATGTTTCGATGTCGCTAGTGGATTCTGATCAAATTGTGAATGATGTTCACGCTCAGTTATGCGCTGTAGAAGGCGAAACAAATTGGTGTGTAATACGAAAATTTGAAAGTGTTTTAGAGAAAGACTTCGATTTTCTTATATTAAGAAAAATTTGTGAAGGTACGTGTGAAGATGCATTAAGTTGTTTCAAAGATTATTTTAAATATGCAAATATAACATCGCTAGATGCCGAACGGTCGTTTTCGGCATTAAAAAAACATTTATTCCGCACGCCGTACTCACTTGACTGAAACAGCTGAAACATATTTAATGATTCAAATATTTAACAGATGTTACCCAGTTTGTGATTTCACGGAAGACTTTTAAAACAGTAAGTATTTCAGCACGTTTTATAATTTATTTCTTACCTTCTGTTTTATGTGTAAACTTTTATGCGCTCGCCACGCCTCTGGCTGTTACCGCATATTTGCCCAGGTTACTTATTAGTTTTAGTGTGTTGTCTAAAGTGCCAGGAAGCTGGAAGTATCTCGTTTAAATAAGGAAGTACAGTCGAACTATAACCATATATCGAAAATCTCTATACAGGGTTTGTCACAACAAGTTTCGGTTAAAAATATATGGGGAAGTGAGTAAAATAGAAGTTTGAAAATTATCATTTAAAGCTAGCTCAACCGAAATATTTACTGTCGGTGTCTCTCTTTTACACCGGAAGTAGCCATCAACTTCCCTATTTTAAATAGAGCAGTACCATTTTTATGTCAGATTTGGATCCTGTGTTGAATTTTAAAATTATTTTATGCAACATACCCTATCTCTAGAATTCACTCTTAAAGAGATATTGCATCTTTTCGAAAAAGTTTGACAGGTATGATGCGTTACAGACTTTTAAATAACTTACAAATGTAATTCGCAAAAAAAGTTATTCTACTTGCTGGTAATGTTCATAAAACGATGTTTCCACAGTAACAGATAAATTTGCCGAATTATACAGGGCGTGCCGGTAGGGAGGGGACAATATCAGAGATATTTAAACTAAGAAATCCCGATTTTTTTAAATAGCAACTCGTAATTTTCCAAGCGGTATTAGATTCTGTATCAAAAAATAAAGCAAAAATGTATTGTAAGTGCTATTGCTAAAGTTAATAGTTTAAGGGATATTTTATGAAAACCTCCTTAATCTTAAATATCGCATTGTTTAGTATCAGTTTTGGTTTGCCATGGTTAAACAATTAAAGGTAGCTGTCAAATATACTGTAAACTGTAATAAACACAGTAGTGGTCCTCAGTAGTAACTAATCAACATAATTAACTTTCAATTATTCATATTCCAGTAAAATTATTTAAACAATTGAACTTTCAAAATCGAACATTTTGTTAATAAACAAAAAAAAAGAAAAAAAGGCATGAAGCAAACAAATGTACAAATAACAAAATAAAATTTAATAGGTATTTTATTATGTTAGTAAATGCTCGAAAACACCACCATCTTGCTCCATGCACGATATTACTCTTCGCATTAATTCCTGATGAGTAGCACGTTGAATGGATCCTGCAGCCAGTTTATTGAAGGTTTTTCTTACTCTGGCAATCATGTCATCTCTTGTACCAACTGGATTTCTGTACACAACGTTTTTAATGTAACCCCACAAGAAAAAGTCTAGTGAGGTTAAATCTGGAGATCGTGGTGGGTATTTAAAAGGACCGTTTTTAGCGATCCATCGATCGTCAAACATTTCAGTAAGATCAACCGATACGCCACGTGCGTTATGTGGTGGAGCCCCGTCCATTTGATACCATGCATTCCCCGTTTCTTCTTCTGGTCGAAGACGTAACGATTCACGAATAACGTTATGTAAAATTTCCTTGTAACTCATTCCATTTAAATTGTGTTCATAAAAGTAAACAGACAGAATTCTATTGTTCTTCAAAGCGCAGAATACACTAAAACTCCAAAAATCTTGAAAATTTCGTTCTCTTATGACGTGTGGGTTTTCTGAAGCCCAAAAATGAACATTCTTGCGGTTATACATTACATTTCTGCAAAATTTGGCTTCATCAGTTCATATAATATTATCCAAAAATGCATCATCTTCTTGTGTTCGAACTAAAAACCATTCACAGAATTCCCTTCGGCATCCAATGTCTGTAAATCTTATATTTTGCACCGTGCTAGGTTTAAAAGGCTGCCACCTATGTTTTACCAAAATTCTGTTAATTGTTTTGGACGATGTTCTAAGTGCCAGTTCTGCATCATGGATCGAATTAGTCGGGTATGCGGTAAAATAACGTAATGTCGTAGTTGCTGTATCTTCGTCGTCTAGGAAGGGTTTGGTTCTTTTTGATATTTTCGTAAACGAACCAAAAGATCTACAATTTTTCAATAACCGATTGATAGTATCTCGAGTAAGTTTTGGTCTGTCAGAATATCTCTCTATGAAAATCCGGCACGTTCTGTCGATAATGCGATTGCATTCACCGTATATTATAATTAGATTTAAATGATCTTTATTTGAAAATCCTAACCACGACATTTTTGTTAAACTAATTATGAATAATTACGAATAATTGTACTATAGTATAAACTGCTGAGGACTACTACTGTGTTTATTACTGTTGACAGTACATTTGACAGCCACCTTCAATTGTTAAACCATGGCAAAGCAAAACTGATATTAAACAATGCGACATCTAAGATTAAGGAGGTTTTCACAAAATACCTCCTAAACTAAATTTTTTTCAAAGAACCTTCGAAAGTTCGATATACAGAGGTTCGACTGTATTGGAAAAGTCATCATTTTATGTGGGCAGTCTGTATAATTATCACCTTTATATACATTATTTTATAGCAAATACAGCCATTAAATCCGTTTTTTGAAATTTGAACAAGTAACGCAACAAAGAGACAAAGAGATTATTAAGTGGTTTGAGTCCGCCATTGATACTTTTTTCTATCTTTAGCCGTTCAAAACTTATCTTAGGAAAACAAGATTTGGGGCGAATTTACAGCAACACTCGATGGCGTCTACAAACTGATAAAGTTTCATTAAAATCGGCAATTAACACTTCGGGTAGTTCCCTTGTAAATTACACCCAATTTTCTATTTATTAAGAAATGTAAAACGTGTATCCTCTTCAAACCAGTTAGATTCAATTTATCATACTTTGATTGGTTCTATTGGGTGGGCAAGAAAGTAATTTCGGTTTTGTAGTGTGAAATAAAACTATTTTTTTCTATACAAAGAACAAATTTTAATAAATTATATACAGGGTGTTTGTTAAACATACGGCAAAAATTCAAGGGGTTATTCCATGAACTATCCTAAGAATATTTTGTCCTTTAATGATTTTTGAAAAGCCCCTTCGTTTCGAAGATACAGGGCGACAAACATTTTCAACAAAACCAACATTTTATTACCAAAAATTGCATTTAAAGTTTTTTAATCTAAAAGAACTGTTGAAAATGACTACCTCCAGCTAGGATGCAAGAATCCAATCTTCCCTCATTGACTACCGAACTCTTTCAAAAACACCAGGGTCGTTTCTTATTGAGTTACACCCAGCAATTATCCGATTTCTTAAATCTTCCGCGTTTTCCACTGGAGTAGAATAAACTAATGACTTTAGGCGGCCCCATAAGAAATAATCCAGGGGGTTTAAGTCCGGGGATCGAGTAGGCCATAAGTGAGGTCCACCTCGACCAATCCAACGATCTCCGCATGTTGCTGTTAAAAACTCACGAGCAATCACACTAAAATGCGCTGGTGCACCATCGTGCATAAACCACATTGCATTTCTTGTTGCCAATGATACATCCTCCAGAAACACAGGTAGCGTTTGTTCCAAAAAGTTTCGATACATCTCGCCGGTAAGTCTTCCTGGTAGAAATACCGGTCCAATTAGCCAGTCACCCACAATTCCTAACCAAACGTTCAACGAAAACTGATGTTGAAAATGATCTTCAAGTACCTCTGTGGATTTTCTTCAGCCCACACATGGTTATTGTGAAAATTCCTTATTGCATTTCTTGAGAAATTCGCTTCATCGGTAAAAAGAATCAGTCAGTAGTTGAGGGATTGGAACCAATGTGTGCAAAAGCCACTGACAGAATGCAATTCGTGGAGGAAAATCAGCAGGAAGAAGTGCCTGAACGCGTTGTATGTGGTATAGGTACAACAAATACTCCCTAAGAATTTTCCAAACAGTCCCATTACTTACATTCAAAGTATTTGCAATTTTTCGAGTAGAAGTATCTTCCTCTATCATGTCCAGCACATTCTCTGGTAATTCTACCGTTCTTACTGTCATTGGCCTTCCTGTCCTCCACTTCGTTTCAATGTGCCTGTTTCATGAAGATGTTGATGAATACTTTGGAAGGTTTTTCTATCAGGAACATTACGGTCAGGAAATCGTTCAATGCACAACCGTCTAGCTTCTAATGAATTGCCATCAGCAAGTCCATAAATGAAATGCATGTCAGTCATCTCGGCGTTCGTATAGCGATTCATGATAGAGGACTTCAGTAATAAAAGTTTAAGTATTAAAAGACAGAAAATACACGTCAATCAGTCTCAACAAATTTGACACATACAAAATGATCAATCACGAAACGTATTCAAATGAAATTCACGTTTTAACTGATTTACTTTTCTATGTCTGCACTTGCCTATTGTTAGTGGGTAAAACAGCCGTTCTTTGTAATCAGAATGTTGCTAAAAGATAACAACGCGTTTTTACAATTTTTTTATACTCGGTAAGTCCAGTGTTGTACGCCATATTTTTATTTTGGCTACATTAATAATTTCAAAAATATCAAAATTGGTTTTGTTGAAAATTTTTCTCGCCCTATATCTTCGAAACAAAGGGGCTTTTCAAAAATCATCAAAGGACAAAATGTTCTTAGAATAGTTCATGGAATAACTCCTTGAATTTTTGCCGTATGTTTAATAAAAACCCTGCATATATTTTCCATTTTTTTCAATGACCTTTTGCGATCTTTCTTGCAACTTAATGGTTCCGCGCTCACAGAAATTTCGGTCCTTATCAACAAAAAACTGAACCAAGTGCGATTTAAGGTCAGCATCATTTGTGAAAGTTTTACCATTCAAAGAGTTTTGCAAACTTCGAAATAAATGGTAACCAGATGGTGCCAGGTCAGAGCTGTATGGGGGGTGCGACATCTCTTCCCAAACAAGCTCCAATAATTTCCTACGAGTTACTAAAGATGTGTGAGGCTTTGCACTATCAGGATGGGATACAATTCCTTTGCGAATTGCCAATACTGGCCTTTTTTCTTTAGTTGCTTCATACAGTTTCATTAGTTGTTGTCAGTAAACATCTAAATTGATCGTCTGGTTTCTTGGAAGCTGGAAGCAGCTCAAAATACACAACACCGTTGTAGTCCCACCAAACTGACAGCAAGACCTTTTTTTGATGCAATTCAGCTAATGTGGTTTGTGCTGGTTCATCACGCTTGAACCGTGATCGTATTCGAATGATGTCACTGTAGATGACCCATTTGTCATCACCAGTGATAATTCTTTTCAAAAAAGGGTCGGCTTTATTGCGCTTGAGATGCATATCGCAACTATTCGTTGTGTTAAGTGAATCTATTTCAATTCATGCGGGACCCAAATATCGAGCTTCGAAAATTATTTAAAATGTCTTGAACTCGTTAACCAGGACATTTCAAATAATTTTCAATTGTTGTTTACGATGCATTTAATTCATGCATTAAGATTCTCTTCCATTATGGCTTTGATTTGGTTATCATCAACTTCAGGAGATCGACCAGAACGTTGAATACCTTTGAGTGAAAAATCTCCAGAATGGAATTTTTTAAACCAATTCTGAAACGTGCGTTCTGTTATGCAATCAACACCATAAACTTCACATACCTTTTTGTGAGCCTCGGCAGCTTTCTTTCCCTTACGGAAATAAAAAAAGGAAAATATGCTTTCATGGGAATTCTAGGTCGCTTACTATTTCCCCAGATTAATGATACACCCGGTATTTTTATTAAAAATGTGAAACTTTAGTATATATAGGAACTAATATAATGCCCGGAAATTGTCATTAGATACACTATAAAAATTTCATTTGATATAATGCTAAATTTAAGGAAATATCGACATATTATGCATACATACACGAGATACGTTTTCCAGCGAGCTCGTATAGCACAATTCGCGAAGTAATGCCATCGTATTTATTATACAACAGCAATAAATAGACGCAGAGCACCTAGCATGAATTTTATAGCAGTAGTTACCGGAGAAGTGTCCCTCAAGCTACCCTCTATGTAGTCACCTTCGAACGCCACAACGCTAACCTGAGATAGTTGGTTCATGGGGTATACGGTGGTAGACATGACTTAGTGATAGTTCTAACAGAGGCATCCCAGAGGGAAGACCTCCTTGCCGAGTACGATATTTATGCTTCCTCGAAGCGAGTGCATGTAAATTTTATCGGATCGTTTCTGGAATTTCATTCTACTGCAAGTGATGTATGTACATTTAGCAAAATGACGTCTCAAGGCGTAAGCAGAAAGCTTGACTGACGTTATTCCGGAACGGAAGTTAATTTAGCTGTCTGATATGCAGTTACTACTGTGAAGCAAATCCGAAATTCAATACAGATTTCATGCCCATCTAGTTGTTCGTTTATTGGTCTACAGATTACGTGATGTTCCTTAAACCTGAGCTAACAGTTTCCATATTAAAGTACTTAAACATTGTGGAGTTTACTAATTATGTAGTAAAATATTAAAAACTACACTTCAGACAAAATTCTTTTCCTTATGAAGCAATTTAGATTACGTATCGTATATGTACACCATATCGAATTAATTATTTCTAAAATAAAGATCAATCTGCTGGTTTGAAATGCATGTCTGACATTAATCCACTCTACCATCTCCACAAAAGGGTTTGCATCTAAGTATTATGAAAAGCAATCAATTGTTTTTTTTAATTCATCATTGTATTACACGAAACACGGCACAAAAAATTTATGTTATCGGTAAGAATCCCATTATAGCTAACTGTTGGTCGTAATGACGCTTTAGGAAAAAGTAACGACAAAGAAGCGTTGTCAGAATCAGAAAATTCATCTTCAAAGCCTCCACATTTGTTTTCGTAATTGTTAATAGTGCACTATTATGTCTTCATCCTGATACTCGTTGACATCAAATTCAATAGCAGAATTATTTAAGCAAATCTCATATTTTTTCCGTTTCTTAAAGCAATAGAAATTGAAGATGTACTAGATTCTAAAAGAAATCCCGTTGTTCAGTACTCGCTACATCAAACAAACTGTATCATAATTGCAAGCATAAAGTGATATTGCATATTCAAAATGAAGAATAACATTTTCTTGACTTGTCGTAGCTTTTGCCGACGTTTCGTCCACACTCTTATGGGCATCTTCAAGGCTGTTACTACACAGTGACTGGGGACTATTTATATAGGGCTTGCTTCGTGTCAACGGAGCGGGAATGTTATGGATCAAAGAAGCGTGGCGGTTGCTAGGAGGTTTGATAAGTTGGGATTTCCACGTGTGATGTAAGGGAAAGCCATCTTCGCGATTTAAATTGTTGGGATGTTTGAAAATCTCTATTGATTCACGGATTTTCTTGCTATAATAGTGAGGATTGCGAGATAAGATACGGGTAGAGTTAAATTGGATTTGGTGGCCAGTTTCCAGTCTATGCTCAGCCGGAGCAAACCCGGCTACACGCAGCAACCACGTACAACGCTCGTGCTCAGTAACACAAGTGCTGACCGATCGCTTTGTCTCACCGATGTACACACAACCGCACGAACATGGAATTTGGTAGACACCAGGGGCTTCCAGATGATTGCGGTCTTTGATGGGAAAGTAGTCTGAGAGCTTGAAATTGGGTTTGAAGATGGTTTTTATATTGTTCCTGAAGAGAATCTTGCGGATGCGATCGGTAACACCATGAATGTAGTGTAGATACGCTTGCTTGTGGAAATTAGGATTAGATGAGGGGACTTGCTGTGAAGAAGGATTGGTGTAGCGATTAATGGTAGTTTCTTCTTAGAATAATTATTGTAGATTAGAGTTTCAAACTTTGCCCCTACGTCTAAACTTATCCCTATTGAAGACATCATTACTGGTATAGAGTCAGTAACAGCCCTGAAGATGTCCCATAAGAGTGTGGACGAAACGTCGGCAAAAGCTACGACAACGACGCGGTTCCAACTCGGAAACCAAGAGTATAGTGTTATTGACGAGCGCGAAAGCCTACGTACCAATATTTTCTGGAGCTTATAAATAATAAAGCAGTTGTAAATCGTAAACCATCGTTATTTCGAAGAATGGAGTCACCTACTCCCTTTAGATGAAGAAACATGCACGGCACACTTGCCACAACAATCAAATTACTTTCGAAAAATTTTAAGATAATACCGCTATCTGCCAAAACATGACATCCGTTTTGATATAACCTGCAACAGATTTTGTTCCAATTTTGACGTTAGTTTGCAAAAAAATAAACACCCGGTGCAGTATATATATGCTGCGTCGGGTCTGAAGAGGTTAACTATTTACTTACTTATGACGAGAATTCATAAATTATCGTCTCTAACACAGTAGCCTTTGACCGATAAATGTAAAATATTTTTTAATTGCCTACAATTTATTGATACTATTGCACTTAAAACTTTAAATATGTATCTTGTTTTGCCCAAAATTACTTTTTTTCTAATCTGTAATGGAATTTTCGTTTATTCCACGTAAATAAAATTGTAATGAACCACAACGTATTCCAGCGAAGCAGTTTGTATCTTATTGTGCTAAGTGGCCCTACTATTTCACATTAAGTAATTAAATAATAATAATAGCAATTATTATTATTATTATTATTACCTTTACTTATTATTATTATTACCTTTACTGTCCAGGAGAAATACCATTTACAGGACAAATGAATATAAATATAAAAAGATATGTAAAACAGTGATGGAAGGAAAGTAAAATATAAATATTTCCAAAACAAAAAATAAAAAGGACACATAATAAATTAAACCATGAAGTTATAAAATGATATCAGAGAAATAGATCCGCGTAAAATTTATTGCAATTAGTCGCCATGTGATACAGAGTGGCCTTCACTAACGTATTGGTTCTTGCCCTAGGAGTTAGGCAGGTGTCGAAAGACCGCGTTAAATGTGTCGGTACTACAAAATTTATTTGGGGTAGCAAAGAGGGAGAATCAGCTTTATTATGGATCAGTTGCGCTATAAATTTCGCACTTTGCCTGTTCTGTTACCAAGTGAATCCAACGGATGTCGATCCAGGAGACCGCCGTAATCTATATTTCTCGCTGAGTATGAGCCATCACACTTAAATGATAAATATTTTAGAAATCGTCTCTGTACACGTTCCACGGCAAGCTGAAGGAGCCAGATAGTATGGATACTATACAATGCTGGCGCATTCCAATTTACTTCTGACAAAGGCATAATATAGAGACTTCAAAGCTGAATAATTAGTAAATTATCTCCGGGACCTCATAATGAAGCCTAAAGGTTTATTGGTTGATGCGTAGATTGAAACGTAATGAAGAGTCGAACAAAATACCCAAATCTCTAAATACTTCCATTCGAGGTATTAGGACTTCATTTATTGCGTAGGAGAAAGTGATAGGTCTTGCGGTCCTCGAGTAGCTCGCTATCGCACATTTATTAATGTTTGGACTAATTCTATTACGTTCGCACCAGCTCTGTATGTTCTGGAGGTTATCTAGCAATTCCCTGCAATCATCTACAGTCACTATCCTTGCAAAAATCTTGAGATCATCTGCGTATGCCAGAGCTCTACAGCTCAAAGTTTTGAGTAGATTATTAATATAAATATTGAATAAGAACGAACTGAAATTTGTTCCCTGTGCTACCCCAGAAGAAGGTGTGTAATGTCTCGAATTGTATCCGTTATAAGAAACATAGCATAATCTATTGGTTAAGTATGAAGATATAAGATGCAAAAAAGTACTAGAGAAATCGAATGCATCCAATTTAGATGTACATAAGTATGGAGTGATCTATAGAATCGGAGGCTTTCGTGAGATCGGTGTACATGACGTCGACTTGGCTCCTAGTGCCAATAGCCTCGCTAATATATTGTGTAATTTCGACTAGATTAGTCATAGTAGATCGGCCACTAAGGAAACCATGTTGCTGCGGTGAAAACTGATGTTTGCATTTGTTGAACAGTTGATTACACAACGTACTCTCAAATACTTAGATAAGTTGCAAACTACATTAATTGGTCGATAATTCTGTATGTCAACTCTGTCCCCGTTTTTAAAAACAAGCGTGACTACTAATTTTCCATATCTCAGGAAATAAGCCAGTTCTTATAATCAAATTGAAGATAGTTGTTAACGGTTCATTAAAGCCGGGTCCTGAGATTTTAATTTCGTGATCAAAGAATATGTTGATTTGACCTACAACACGTAGCTCATTGATGAACAGATTGCAGTAAGACTTTTTCAGCAGACAGTGTTAAAAAGTTGCCAGTTAAGCCTCAAAAGGAATCCATACATTGGCAAAAATATCTGCAAAAATACAACTAGTAGTCATGTTTATTTGTACTTTAGCAAACCAATGCTTTAACCCACTAAGTGACTAAATTCCTTTATTCGTCGCCATAGACGTTAATGTAATTTTTGTGTTTACTGTCTGGTAATTGTGATACTGATTACGGCTGACGAACCACAGCGGCCGTGAAAATTAATCTACGCAAGTTAACTTTGTTCTGTAAATGAAATTAATCAAGAAATACATATGTTTGTACAAATCATTATTTGTATATCTATGTTATGCGTGGGGTAAGGTCCGTATTTTAATAAGAAGAAAAAATACTGTAAATAACATTAAAATTATTTTTTTTCCATATTCCACATACTTTTATCTACTTTTCTACATAATTTCCATTTTTGTTCAAACATTTGCTATACAGTGCGCAACAAGTTTTTTAATTCCGACTAATCACTGGGTGCAAGGTCTGGACTGTAAGGTGGATGATCCAAGGCCACATGTTTCTGCGCAAACACAAGGTCTAATCAGGTCTTTTGGATGGGAACAACTGGATCATCCAACTTACAGTCCAGACCTTGCACCCAGTGATTTTCACTTGTTTCGGTACTTAAAGAAGTTCTTTGGTGGTCTACGGTTCAACGACGACGAAGATGTGAAAACTGCAGGTATTGATTGGGCTTCTTTACAGGCGGCAGATTTCTTTGACGTCGAAATTAAAAAACCTGTTGAGAGGTATGACAATTGTTTGAACAAAAATGGAAATTATGTATAAAAGTAGATAAAAGTATGTAGAATATGGAAAAAAAAAATATTTTAATGATACAGTACTTTTCTTCTTATTAAAAAACGGACTTTATTTAAAAAATAATCCTGGTATTTAATTTTTAGAGATTAACACATAAAATTTATGCATGTAAATCAGCGACCCAACACCGGCATTTACACACGATTTCTGCATGGCATACATAATTAATATGATTTTATATTATATTTTAATATTAATTAACAAATAGATAATTCTTATTAAATTTATGCAAATAACAGCTACTTCCATGGTATTTTAGTTTTTCTGACATTAATATTAATAAATGTTAAAATGACATTTAACGAATTAATTTAATTCGCGTTTAAAGTTGCTTAATCGTGATTAGTGACGTCACAAAATTAAGCTAATCAGAAACTAACGTGCTAATTCCTGACTAAATATTTATTTCGCTTTCTGTAAACCGAGGGAATGAGTATGGAATTATTAATCAACAGCGAGCTGAATATTTTTCAACACATTCACACTAATTTTAACATGGTTTTATAATTAAGTAATATGTAACCCTCACTATTATAGTAGAAAAATACGTGAATCAATAGAGACCTCCAAAGATACCAACTATTTAAATCGCGAAGATAACTACACGTGGAAATCCTAACCGACTAAACCTCCTAACAACCGCCACGCTTCATTCACCCATACCTTTTCTGCTCCATTGACTCGAAACAAGTCCTACATAGACCCCCTCGAGATGAATAGTTCCCAGTCAGTGTGCAGTAACAGCTCTGGAGATATGCCATAAGATTGCAACCGAAACGTCGGCAGAAGCTACAACAACGACACTGTTTCACGTGGAAATCAAAAGTATAGTGTTATTAAAGACCGCGGAAGGCTGCTTACCAGATCCCAGAAACTTGGTAAGCTACGACAAATACTGGTAAGACTTACATGTTCTTTATCCTTTTTATTTAGATGCAGAGATAATCATATTATGTATACTTAAATTTCTTGTTATCAAACATATTGCTTCCCCACCTGCCAACCAGATTTTTCGTCGCGCAAATTTTGCATTGGTTTGGGAACATATTAGGTTAACTAGACTTGATCTAAACTCCATTTCTATCAAACTATTTCATTTACACTTAGGGCTATCATTCATCTTACCCTCTTCTGATTGGGATGCCCTTGATCGCATCACTTATCAACAAGCCGAAAAAACCCATTCACTTACTGCCGCACAACAAACCCGAAAATTCGATTCCATAATCCCTAGACCACCCCAGAATTCTAGTCATGTCACACACTGTCATAAACCTTTCCAATCAACCTCTATCTTCGGAGGAGGTTGCTGTACTCTCCAAAAGCCCTAACTTATCCCTACTGAAGACATAATTGCTGGCATAGTTTCCTCTTGTCGGTCTTCTATCTAAAACCGCTGATCCCATACGCTTTGAAACATTCAAAATCTTCGCGCGTACCAAAACGCTGGCTTTAATAAAAATTTTTTCTGAACCCTGTATAATATTGTAGTGTTTTCAGAATTTTCGTTATGCTACCTTATGATTTATTTGCATAATCATAGAGGGAAGAAAAATCGCTATCGGATTCCACCACTAAAAACGTATATAGTCATTTAAACTTTCTTGTAATGATATAACTGAAAAACAAGTGAAAGTCGGAAGGTGAATCGCACATATTAATGCGTGTTTTAAAGAATTAAAACCGACGTGTGTCAGCGTTTTAAAAAAAAAAAACCGATTGAATTTGTTTTTTCTAATATTCCATACTTTAATCCCACACTGTATATATCGGACGTTTCGGCGAAAATTATTTAGATTAAATTTTAAAATAATTTTCGCCGAAACTTGTCTGATCAACATTTTTATATCTGCCTTCTTGTTTATTTCGTTGTCACAGCAATGCCAATTCAACGACTTGATATTTTTATGGTTGCCCCATCGATGATCGTTTGCGATATTAAGACGACATTGTGAATGTTGATTACTAGATTCCATGTGAATAGTGTTGCTCATATATTTTGTGTGTTTAAGAGATAAATTATTGAAAATATCTTGCGACTTTGATTATTCCCCATAAATTAATATTAATGTACATGGCCTTGTAGAAAAAGAACGAAGGAAAAAAAGGATAAAAGAGCACAAGGTTAATACTTATCTGTAACTTCTTCCTAAAATATCAATATAATTACTAAACCAGGCACATTATACCCGTCAACAATGATAACAGAAATCGTAATCTTTTAAATGATACAACATTCACAAAAAATAACTGAAAAATAACTTTTAAATTCTATCAAAAATTGCTCAGCGATCGCACATGATGTTCACTCGATACTTGCATATTTTACAATTTGTTATTATTATTAAGTAGAACAATTTAAACGGTAATTCTTCTAGAAAGTATGACTGTGAGAACTGCTTCGCGACATTTCGTTAGCTACTGCGACTGATATCTTCAGGAAGTATCCCAAGTTACCCCCTCGCTGAATCGTAATCCCGACTACTCATTTAGTCACCGGCCATGAAAGTCTACAACGTTTTATTAATGTTTAATATGTTGTACTGGCTGGGAAATGTTGAATCCAGGACGCGCATGCACTTATATGATTTAAACAGATTTATTCTCTGTAGAGTGCGGGATGGCCTGTTTCGACTATTTAAAACAATACGCTCTTAAACGAAATACTAAAAATTTATTTTCCATGTTAGAGGTTGCAAGATCCACAGCTGGGAACAACGTTTGTAAAAAAGGAAGGGAGATGCGACTCTGTTTTTTATTCATCAATTCTACAGTGTGAAATCCGATATTCCATGAAACAATTACTTATTTAATAAAATACCGATTTACAATAGTTAAATTACAGAATAATTTATTTGATGCCTCAACTAGTTAATATATACAGTGCGGTCCTAAAGTGTCCCCCCCCCATTCTCACTTTTGAACGACAGAAGTCAGCGTTTTTAGGAAAAATGGGTCGATTTCTATTTTTTGCGAACTAACTTTTGCCCTTATCAACAGTTCAATTGCATTTCCGGTGTCACCGAAAGTGACGTCAACTTTCTTATTTTAAATAGAACACCCTATATATTTTTACGTTTTTAGAAAGGCAATTGAATGGCGAATCCAACAATATCACATATGTTATACTCTGACTTAACAAACAGGACGATATGCAGCAATAAAGGTTTTGGTAACCTGTTTTTGCTCTTATGCAAAGTTGGCTAGGAAAGAGACCCAAATTGTTTCTTGTAACGCCAGACTGATCTACAGAGCTCATTGCTAAGCAAAGTAATCATAACAATTGCCAAACTGTCAAATCTCAATTCCAAAAGCGTCTACTTTATCGAACTTTATTGTAATTAACTAATTGTGGTGGGTTTGTTTAAATTTGCTAGTTTTTGATAGGCAATGTGCTTAAGTTTCAGTTTTTTATGTTGTTGATTTTACAATGAACCACATAAGATAAACATCAAGTACCTAATTTTAATATTCGGTGAATTTGGCAACAATTACCACGAAGTGGAACATAATGAACACTGCCCTTGTACAGCTGGAAAAATTTGAACTTTGCACTAAGTAAGGATAGATAGTATAAAATTTACAGAGCGAACTGCTTTAACAAAAGGTAATATGATTTAAATTATTGTACAATTTCTTGCACAACCATGGCAAATGAGGTGACGATTGTTGTCAGATTTACATAATATCAAAATTGACTCCGCAATTTTGCATGGTTCGTGCCGAAGCCATCATAAAAATAACACGACAAACCTAAAAAACAGACATACTGTCTATCAAAAACCAACAAACTTACCATAATTAATTAATTGCAATAAAGTTCATTAGGACTTTAGGACCGCACTGTACAATATTTACTGCATTCTATCAAAAGTGTTTAATAAACTGTCAAACATCAATTTGAGTTTTAACTGATGCCATAAAAAATAGCAATAATAACACTTATCCTGTTTAATGGGGTTACCAAGGAAGGGGGTGAGATAAGAAGGAAAATGAATCAAAAGTTCATAGACTTGATAATTTTAAAAGAAACAAAAACGAGTGATAAATACATAACCTTATCGAACGATGTGAAACGTGCCAAGGAGGGTCAGACGAAAGTTCTACAAGATTATTGGTTGCTGCATTACGATGTACTTGGAATAAGAGGTATTAACAAACGAATTGTACTGACGAAAGAAACAGACTCTGAAGTAATTTTTTACGTCACTAAGGAGGATTTATTTGATGTCCTTTATGATACCCATCTAGCAATAGGACATGGAGGAAGAAAACGGATAAAAAGTATAAAAATATAATGCAGGGACAGATAAAAAGTTTTCTGTAAAACTGTGCAGCATACCAGCGGAGCAAAAAGTGTGAAAAGAAAGGAGTGGTAGTGAAACCGATAATTTCTCAGCATTTAAATAGTCACTGTTAGGTGGATTTGATTGATTTCCAATCTCAGCCAGGTGGTAATTATAAATTTACCATGGTCTACCAGGACCACTTTATCAATTCTGTTGTGTTAAAGCCTTTGGAAACTAAACGCGCTGAGGAAGTTGCATACCGTGCTTTTTAAATATTTCTGCTTTTTGGAACTCTTAGTGTTCTGCAATCGAACAATGGCAGCGCATTTTGCAATAAAAAGATAAAAAACCTACGAGACACGTGGCCGAAGCTAAAAATTGTGTACGCAAAGCCGAGACACATTTAAAGCCAAGGGAGCATGGAAAAAGCCAATGCAGATGATGCAGATGCAACAAAATAACAAACAAATGAAGTAAAGGCCTGCAGTTTATTCAGCTTATGAAAAATCGTACCTATCATTCTAGCATCAAAAGAATCTCCGTATAAGGCAATAGAACCTGCTCAGATAGTTATTCACTTTACTCATTGCTTAAAACTGGTTCATTTTAGATGTGCAATAAAAATATTTAATGAAGAGGCCGATGGAATAAATTAAAATCCACAACAGAAACACGTCGCTAATAAATGAAGATAATGACATTAAAAAAGGTTTATCTCAACAAGCGAAAAAGAAAAAACCCTCGGCAACTGTTGGTTCAACGGTTCCTATAAAAGTTCCTGACATAGACCGTGGAAAACGAGATCCTCGGTCTATACTTGCTATTGCATTAAATATTACTAATGACAACTGTTAAAAATCGGTACAAGAAATTGTATAATGATACAACTACATGAAAGGTCTCAAGTTAATGTTTGTGATGAGAAACTTACATCCGTTGAAGAAAGTTCTTTCCAAAGAGATATCCCTGCGGTCAGTGGCAACTGCCCAGTCAAGCGGAAAAAGACACACAGGCTTTAAAAATTGTGCTTACCCAAAAGAATGCGAAACAAAAAAAGTATGCAAAAAGAATAATTTACTATGCAATTCTAAGTGTCATGGAAACGGTTCGTGCACAAATAAATAGCAAAAAATTTACAATACGTCCTTGTGTTCAGAAATCAAATGTGTGTGTGCATATATTAGTGTACGGTTCAAATATTGCAATTAAAATTTATAGTAACAACATCAGTAACTGTACATATTTACCCACATGAACAAAATAGGAATTGAAGGATTCCTTTTATTTTATTTTACCTATCCTAGCATCTATTTATTTATTTTTTGTTGTATAATTACGTTATTTTACGGAATTATTAGGTATTCTATATCGGGTGTTCAGGATAACATGAAATAAAAAATTGCAATATTACGATTTGACCGTAGTAGGCTGTGATTTAACGTATGTATGTGCCTGCTCAACAATTGTAAGCGGTCGTACTACTTAAAAGTGGTTCACAGGAACTCTGATATAAATTTGACAACCTAGCACCACTAAAACAAAATTAAGAGTAATACAAAACGTACTAATACTATTTCATCAAAATGACCGAAAACAGTAACTGAGACATCAATAAAAAAAAATTAACAAAATCCTAGAATTAAGACTGAAGTAGTATCCACAATCTACAATGTTTAATCACATGATTGCCTGGACCAATTGCACTTACACCTACTTCAACTGCCCGACGTAGTTCTTTTACGGTTTCATAGGATCTCGAATACACTAAATTTTTTAAATAGCCCTATAAAAAAATCGAGAGGCGTGAGATCTGGCGATCTAGCAGGCCACCTTACTGGTTCTCGATTTCCAATCCACTTATCAAGATATTCGCTATTTAAAAAGTTTGTCACTATTTGAGATTTGTCTGGCTGGAAAAACATGTTTTGCAAAGTCACAAGCGGTAGTTCCATAATTTGTTCTGCTACATTTGTTTGGAAGAGGTTTAAATATCTAGCCGAGTTTAAGTTTTCATTATAAAAGATAGAGCCAACAATGTGGGTTCCAATAACACCTATCCATACATTAAACCCCCATTTCACTTGCTGTCTGACTCTACGAATTAGACGTGGATTTTCATTAGACCAAAAAACAATATTTTTGCGATTAAATAATCCACAGTCGGTGAAGCGACTCTCGTTCGACCATAAAATTTTCAAAGTAAAATTTGGAATTTCATTATGTTTTCTGATGAACCATTGACAAAATTCCATTCTTCTCATTGCGTTACAATTTTGAAGCCCTTGGCAGGGTCGCCCACGATAGGGGTAGTATTTGTAACGTTTTAAAATGCTACAGGCTGTTGATCGGGCAACGCCTATAGTATTTCCAATTTCGCGTAAAAAAGTACGGGGTTTCTCAACTACAACTTGCAGGATTATATTTTCCTTATTTTCGTCTGTGTGCTTATTCCTTTTCGACTTAACAAAACTTCCGTGATTTATTGAATTTTCACGTAATCGCCGAAATATGCTTCTACCTGGCTGAAGTCATTCTGGGTATTTATTGAAATACATTTCTGCGGCCATCTCATCATTTCTCCGACAGAAAACAAAACAATCCAACATATATTTATCTCTGTTCGAAAAACGGTCCATTTTAAAATCACAAATCACTGAGTTTTTACACCGCAAAGACTGTTTATCAGCTAGAGAATTCAGAGCCGTTGCGATTGTTTAATAAATGTATGGATAGGTGTCAGCCTACTACGGTCAAATCGTAATTTTGCTATTTTTCATAGTTTTTCTTCGTTGAACATAGGGATTATACATGATTGAAAAATATTTTTTATGACCATTTCAAGAATGTAAAAACCCAATATGGAGCCCATAAGAAAAACAAAAGTTGTGTACAAGCGCAAAGAACCGAATGAGCCTAGAATTTTTTTAATGCAATTTTTGAAGTCCTCATTACTAACTTACTCATGTGCTGAAAATTTGATGACAGTATTTTTAATAACAAAGAAAATATTACGGTTTTTAGAAAACGCACACTTTTGGTTTTCACCCCCTACCCCAGTAACGGAGTGGCTTTTTAAAAATGTAATCCCGGGCTGTACATAGCCGTATAAATGCGCAACTTTTTGCCCATTTAACCAACCTTGTATCTTTAACGGTTTCCAATATACTCATCTCCCTTTATGTTATCCTGGACACCCGGTATAATGTCAACTTAAGGTATCAAGTAACAAAACTATTCTATAATTTAACTAACGTAAATCGGTATTTTATGAAATAACTAGTTATTTCATGGAATACCGGAATTATAATCATTAACGGTAACATATACATAATATTCAGTTCGGAGCTCTAGTTTTTATCGATACAAAACTAAACTGCAGCGTCGTTTCCAACTTTGCAGCGCCGTAAAATATGGAGTTAATCCAGTTCCTATTACAACGGGGCATTAAATATGTACACAAAAATTGTATGCTTAATATTTGTTATCTTGTTTAACGATGATGAAAGCCGCTCTATCTAGAAGATTTTGCAGTCTTATCAAGATTTTAAAGAGATATATGTTCCCTAAAATTACATGGGTAATTCCTGTTAATATTTTTCAAATGTTTTTTGTTTCCTTTATTAACACGTTCTTAGGTAAAATTAGACTGTAATGTGTAACATTAAATAAATGACAAATATTCTAGTCAATGTATGTTACGATTAATATTTACTGGAAGTCTTGGGAGACCATAAGTTTCACAAAACGGAACACATGTTACGTAATTGACGTAAACAGTTATTAAATTGACTAGTATCACAGTTCCTTCCGAGCGCAGAAAATCAATGCATAATTAAGTATTAATGGATTGTAAATGCGAGTCCCAGAACAACCCGTATGTATGTACGGGCACATGCACAATAGTATAGAGGAAATTATAGGCATAATTGTATAGTACGTATTATATTGTGCAACACATAACGCTACACGGGACACAAGTTTCGCAGAATCATTACTAAATGATGTCTCTGGAAATATCTCTAGCGTTTACTCGCATCTATATGCACTACGTGCGAGTATATGATTACTAGGTCAATGTAAGCATTGGGCTAAACAGCCACCATTTAAGTGATTCTCTGTAATCAATGTTATTACAGTATGAATATCCCGGAATTAAGATATTAAATTACTAATGGCCGCGTGAATTGTCAGGTAATATTAATATACACGTTGTGTCGGGATGGTACGTCTCATATTCGTGATTCATGATTAATTGTCCATCTTCATATCAAGAATTACAGAGATCTTCTGTAAATATAACGTATATAAGAGACTACTATTGAAAACAATTCGTCGTAAACAATATAAGAACAAACGCTCGAAAGATGATGTAAGGCTACGGACATTTTACAGTAAACCGAATAACCAAAAGGATAAACTGAAAATTAAGAAGGATGTCGGTACGTAGCAGGGGTTAATATACGAGGCGTGTTTTTAAAATAAGTACCATTTTCAAATCAACCAAAAACAAGTAAACTTTTCTTAACAATTTTATTTTTACATGAAAGCCTCTACCTTATTCTACTTTTCTACATAATTTCCACCAATATTAAGGCATTTATCGTATCGTACAATAAGCTTTACAATCCCATCGTCATAAAAGTCCGCCGCCTGATTTAACAACCACTGCATAACAGTCGTTTTGACCTCATCATCGTCGTCGTGGCGCTGACCACCTAGATGCTTCTTCAAATGCAGGAACAAGTAGTAGTCACTGGGCGCAAGTTTGGGACTGTATGGAGGGTGATCAAGTTGTTCCCAGTGAAATGATCGAATGGGGTTTTGAGTTCGAGAAGTTGCGTGTGAACGGGCATTGTCGTGAAGCAAAACGATCCCCTTACTCAACATGCCTCGCCGATTGTTTTGGATTGGATGGCGCAGTTTTTTTAAGGTCTCACAATACGTCGTAGCATTTATTGTGTCACCGCGAGGCAAAAAATCAACAAGCAACACCCCCTTTCTGTCCCAAAACACAGTACACATGATTTTCTGGGCTGAAATTGTTTGCTAGAACTTCACTTTCTTGGGTGATGATGAATGCCGCCATTCCATGAACTGCTGCTTCGATTCCGGTGTAATGTGAGCCACCTATGCTTCATCACCTGTGACAATTTGGCTTAAAGATCATTACTGTACCGCTGAAGAAAAGTCAACGCACGGGCTACACGTTTGGTTTTGTGCACCTCAGTCAACATTTTCGGTACCTAGCGTGAGCACAACTTTCGATACTGTAAGCGTTTGGTCACAACTTCATAGAGAACACTTCTGGAAACTTGGAAATCAGATAACGATGAAATCGTAAAGCGTCTGTTCTCTTTTACTTTTTCGTCAACTTTCTGAATAAAATCTTCAGTAATGACAGAAGGTCGTCCACTCCGTTCCTCCTCATGGACATTCGTGCGGCCATCTTTAAAAGGTCGCACCCAATTCCGTACCATTCCATCACTCATAATGTTTTCTCCATATACTTCACAGATCTGACGATGAATGTCGGCCGATTTAATGCCTTTGACACTAAGAAAACGAGTCACAGCGAGTATTTCACAGTCGGCGGGATTCTCGATCGGCGAAGACATTTTAAATATTGACAAATAAACGTAAACACGGTCGAATCTTTCTGTAATGGCGTCTGTGGCTTGTCAACAAATGTAGGTACACAGCGCGCAAGCGTAGAAAGCCACCGCAGCGCTCACGGTAGCAGAATTTCAAAACGGTACTTACCTTGAAAACACGCCTCGTACATAGGTATTTAATTTTTTTAATAACACATTTTAATTTCTTAAGTGTTTAAATGGCATATTGATGCCTATTTTAAAACTGTAAATAAAAAATATGTAAAAAGCATCTAAATCAGTGAATCATCAGAAAAATAAACTATAAATAAATGAATGCACCTACTAATGCTTTATCCTAAACTCTAAAAGTCATGTCGGTTTCTCTGAGGAAGTTTTGTTTTTATTTCAAGAGACTACCATCCAGCAAGTTTATTAATATACCAAGTTCTTTAAGTTGCAAATCAACACAATTGTTAGTAGAATTTGCATTCCAAGCAATTTAAGCATTTTTAGAAATACAAAATTCCAAATCTTCAGTTTCGGGAAAATAAGTTAATAAGATATTCAAACAGTTTTGACACTATCTACCAATACTTCAAACGTTAGCAAGGTTGATTGGTGATCTCTATTGAAACTGTCTATTAGTTATGGGATTCATAGGATCTTTATAATGCATTTTCTATTTTCTTAAAGAAGATTTGATCTTTGAACTTTTTAGTACCTTCTTAATTAGTTTCAGATAATGTATTACGGGGAAGGTAATCTATGTCACATTGTTTTCCAAAATTTTAACCTAAATCACAAATCTTTTTTAAACTTAATATTTCAAATCACACAAACAAAATAATATATCATTATTTATTACCGTTTCTTATACGACATCGTAACATTAGCATTTGCCAAAAAACGCACTATGAAACATTTTAAGTTACTAGGATGGGTGCTACACGATAGCACTTTGATTTTTTCACTTTTTCACGAAATACTGTTAGGAAAAGAATCGCTACACTCCATTAGATGTCACCCTCTTTCTTGGATAAAAGCAAGTTTGACGTTGACTGCAAATTCGTAATGAAACTGTAACGCTTCACCGCCTAACATACCTCAAACTCATTGATTTTCTCAAGATTGGTAAATATGTCGTTAAGCTAAGTAAACTAAATCTGTCGTTTATTCCAAGAAGAACTTCAGACTAGTTAACAGTTTACATAGCGAATCATCTTCCGATAGCTGTTGAATTTAGATAAAGATCGATGTTTTATTCGACAATTGTTTTCATTAAGGTACTAGCACTAGGTTATTATGGGAAGTTCTATTTATTTCACTTTATTGGTACCATGCTCAAATAAAAAATTTATATATTCTCTTTGCAAAGAAAATAACGTTTTTTCATTTGCTTCTCGTATAGAATATCCTTTAAATTTAACATATTGTTGTGACAATTATATTAGAAGTATATTTGTCTTTAATATATTTGGCTTCCGTCGGTATTTCCAATATATTTATCTTCATTTACTTGCATTTGAAAGTGAGGTTGTCTTCATATTTAGTAGCATATTGTTGCAAAGTTTGCGAGGCGAAACATTGTTGGTAGCCTCTTCCCTCGCTTTTTCCCCAGATTAATATTTCGTCCTTATCTTACACATGAGGGTAAGGCCTAGTTTTGTTAAAAAAAGAGTCCAGTAAGCAACATCTACTGCGCAAAACAAAATTCACAATGGGAAACTTTAATTACATATCTTTCTTAAATTTAAAATTAATCGAATACATTGTGTATCATTGATTGTATTACTGTTCATGCAGTATTTAAAATACAATGATAGACATGGTAACGATTGTGACTTGGAAATTACAAAAAATAAATATCAAAGCGTGTTATTAGCGATTATTACATGCTAGAATTAGATCTTTCTAACCTTAATTTTTTAAATAAAGATTTTCAGTTTTTATTATATTTTGTATTTGTATGTAATATTTCTGCATTCTATATCTTATAATTCTTCGCCATTTGCATTTGCTTTGAAAAGATTACGGAGATTTCTCCACATACGTGGATGCACTGTACTAACCTGTGTGTCTAACGTACTTGAAATAAAGTATTGGTTATACGTACTCACGTACCGGTTCTAGGTCTAGATATTGTAAGAACCAGCTTGTAAGCATAAACAGCTTTTACTTAACTTCTTTTAAGCTTTCGAATTTGTAAAAATAAACATATATCATCTACAATTACAGTACACAATAATAATAATAAGTTTATTTGTGCCAGTTATACAATAGTATTTACACACGTCAATAAACAAAGAATAAAGTACGTATATACATAAATTTGATAATAAAATATCAGACACATTAAATTAAAACTGAACTGGAGTGCAATGATTCAAAAAAGTCAAAATATTCCTGTTCGGTATAGAAGGTTTGTTCAACTAAAATCCTTTTTATATTAATTTTAAAGGTACTGGAACACGAATTTTTTAATATTCTCAGGGAGAACATTGTAAAACTTTATACCTTGATAACAAAAGAATTTTTGGGAACTAGCGCATATTTGAGGCTTAAACTATTTTTATTTCTAGTACTATAGTTATGAAAGGATGCATTAGTTTCATAATTATGAATGTTGATCTTAATATGCAGAAGACAATCCAAAAAGTATTGCGAAGGAAATATTAAAATTTTAAAATTCTTAAAAATTTCACGACAATCGGAAAAGGTAAATTGCCTAAAACTCGAATAGCCCTTCTCTACTGACCAAAGACCCTATGCCGCGACGAACTCTGTCCCCATAATATTCCATACGACATCACTGAGTGAAACAATGAGAAATATGCAGACTTTATAACATTTTTAGATACTACAGAAGATAGGTTTCTCAAAAGGAAAGTAGTCTTTACAAGTTTGCTTGTCGTATAATTCACATGTTTTTCCCATTTTAATTTGGGATCTTCATTGAGGGATAATCGGTTTGCTGCAAACCATTCATACGCACAACTACGGGCTAAAGATGCTTTAACTAAGACGTCACTACAATCCTCAGACTTTACTAACAAGGTAGTATCATCTGTAAATAGGATACCTTTATCAGCGAACATGTTTTGAGAAAATGTTGATGTATATTAAAAATAGTACGGGTCCCAATATAGATCCCTGCGGGACACCAAACTGAACTGGAAGCTCGGAAGACGTCACGCCATCTATACAAACCACCTGATATCTATTCGTGAGATATGAGTCAAAATAGTTTAAGGATAGTTGGTCAAAATTATAACATTTTAATTTACTCAGCAATATATCACGATCAACGCAATCAAAAGCTTTGCTGACGTCGCAGAACGTAGTGGCGCAGTAAAGGCCAGACTCAAAGCAGTCCAAAGTAAACTGTATGAACTCCAATACCGCCGATGATGTGGACTTCTCGGCGAAAGCCGAAATGATTGTTACTAAATAGCGATTTCCTTTCAAAAAAAGAAACTATTTTTTTTTATTAGCTTTTCAAAAATCTTTGATACAACTGGAAGTAAGGAAATCGGCCTATAATTAGATGCATCTTCTATATCACCTTTTTTATGCAAAAGAATTATTTTGGCATACTTGAGTTCATTAAGAAAAATGCCAGATTGGAAACTTAAATTTATTAGTTTAGCAATTGGTACATGTATTTCGTTTTTTACTAATTTGATAATATTTATACTAAGACCACAAACATATTTGGAATTGGAGGATTGCAATGAATCAATAACACCTCGCACCTCGTTATATGACATTTGACCTAGACTGAATTGGCTGTCGCAGGCTAAACACGTTAAAGATACATTATCGTGACCTGGGGCTGGTAACTGCGCTACAATATTTGAAGCTACACATTGACTTAAGAAGTCCGTAGTCAGCGAACACCCGCTCCCCCCAGTCTTCATTCCGCGATATTCGTTTATGAGAGACCACATTGCCCTAACTTTATTGGAGGAATTTGCTATAAATGTGCCATTAGCATTAATTTTAGTTTTCCTAATTGCATAGTTATATTCTGTTCGTACTTTTCATCAGAGTTTAAATTTTCAGTGCGGTAACGTCTATACATTTCGCAAAATAATTCCAAAGTATTACGCATATTACGTAGATGGTCAGTAAACCAAGATTTTTTAATGTTCATGCCTCTAATATTTTTTACAGGAAATACAAAGTTAAAAGCATCAACCAAGTTACAATGAAAAGTAGTAAATTTATTATTATATTTAAATAGTTTGTCACTATCACGCACTTTTTACCTTGTTTTTTTTTTCAATCATGAAAACGTTCTTTGTTTTAGATATGTGACGCGAAATTAAGAAAGGAAGTTAAAAACCAAACGTTCGTTGCCAGTAGTAAAGTCACTGACAAAATTACGAGAGCCAGAAGATTCTGGTCGATTGCATTTATACGATAATGTTTGAACGCTCCGCATAGATATAATTAAAGCCAACGATGTAGCCCCAAAACCTGTTTAAGAAATTAACAAGAAAAAAATAAAGACTCTTAAGGATGGGTCCAAAAGCTAAAAGGAGGAAGAAAAAACAAGGAAACGAAAAGACCGAAATTAAATTGATGAATTGAATTTTTGTCACATTTTTGAAAACATATTTTGGTTAGCATTCTACTTTTAAACGTCCTTTTAGCAGCAAAACAAGAACGTTGTAATCTTGAACTCGTAGTATTTAAATTGACGTTTATATCTCCATCATAATCATTCCAAAGCCCAAAACGGAGTGTTTAGTTCTTAGCCTTCTTCCTTGATTCAGCGACACGTATGTTTATTTAATAACCAGCTACTACAGTTGGTCACACCAATATTTGCTCCCATCTCCAAACAGAAATCAAACGTTCTTTAAGTAATCACCACCTTCAAGTGTGCGCACAACCTTAGGTTTACATGGTTTAATCTTGTTTGTCCTATAATCCCTTAAGCTTTGATCTCACCTCTACATTTCTGAGTGATTTTTTTGGACTCGCTACTAACAGAACCTTAACTGTAACTCTGTTTCTTTAGGCCTTCCCCCTCCATGAAATGTTGGCGGTGTTTTAAATGCAAGCATTTTAAAGAAGAATTAAAATACTATTTGAGAATTTGCGTTCATTGCTTGACAACAAGAAATAAATAATAAAAAAAAAATTTCTACTCCTAAACGTAGTGTCTGTTATATGCTTGGTGTATGTATCAACCATTGGGTATAATATCATCTCCTCTCAGAATTTTACAATTCCAAGGAGGTGCAAGATGTTCACCTACAATATATACAATTACGTCAGCGAATCTCATTTGTTAATATTTAACCCCTTAACGCAGAATTTTTGTCAATATAACTGGTCAATAATTAATTTCTTTTTTTATGGTGCGAATTAATAATGTAAAATGTATAAGCTTTAGAAAGCTTAATTAGAAGCTCTGATTATAAACGATAATTATGATGTGGCCAGCGTAGAAATGTATATGCACGTTGTGCGGTTCAATTTTATAGAATCCAATTAGACATATAAGTAGGAAATGTAATAATACATTAGGCAATTAATCCAGCCGAATTTTATCATAATCCGGTGACTAATTTTAATCAATTTAGTACCAATCAATTTTAATCAATTTAGTACCAAGGAAGCAATGCACTTATAATAATTAATATTTACCCGTAGATACGAAATTATCCTAGTTCATATGGTAAATTCATACGGCATATCCAGGTTCATATGGTAAAAATTGCATCATTACCATAGCGTTTGTTAGACATGGAAACATGTTTTTTATTATAGTTTATACCCTTGAGTGTAGTACTTACCAGTCATTGGAGAATTGTCGTGTTATTGTGTACGTGTAAATTTACGAGACAATTCCTCTGGAAATGTATCCATTTGTATGTAACAAATGGATACATATCTATAGCTACTGACTACAATTTGATATCGCCTCTAAACCTGTAATAATGTACCATCATTTGATTTGAACTAATTCCACGTCTTTCTATGATCTTTGCAAGAACATTTTTGTACATTTGGTGTCAATTCTATTATGAATTTGAGAACATCGATCATCCAATAATTCGTACCTCGAACTGTTAAGTGTGTTATACCAGTGAATGAGGTCTTTTAGTGCAGGGATAAGTTGTATGCGCTATACCGTCGATAACCAGGAAAGATTATACAAAGTCGCGTCGAAATAGTTCTCGAAAATTAAAATCAAGTTTTAATTCTTCTTGAATTTGACAATATAGCTAAAACTCAGTTATTCAAGTTAAAACAATGAAGTAACTGATACTAAAACTACAATGCCCAATTGAATTATTATGTTATGCAGAGGTCACCTTGTTTCAATCAGTTAATGGATGGCAATGCTGCTTCACTAGATAGACAACGGTTCCAAAATTGTTTTGAATACACTCTGTTAAAGATAAGTCGTCGCAATTTAAATTGCATGATATAAATTTTAAGAAGGGAAAAAGCGCAAAAGCAAAATGGCGAAAGAAAATTCTATAACGAATTGGACATATAAGGGCGGATCCAAAAACCGTAGAGTTAAACATCCCCTTTAGAAATACCAAGATAAAAAATCAATTCCTGAAAATAGAGCAATAATATCCAAAGAAAATTTTATAAAATCATAAGTGGTGTAGCCTCCTGCTACTTTGGGTCTTAATAGAAAGCTCCAACTGAATCTGATTGAATGGTTTCCGAAAGGATCATAAAAGGAAATTAGGTTGCCATACTAAATATAAATTTTGAGCGAATGCCAAAAGTTTGACCTTAAAAGGCAAAAGAAATCAATGATTGGACGAAGATATAGAACGGTCGATACATAGAGACAAAACTAGGATAGTTGTCATAATTTTTTGCGCGTTCCACACCCAAAATTGGTTTTGTAACCAATTTCTAGATCGTTTGGACGGTGTAGTTTTCGTTACCAACCATTTCATTAGTAGTTTGAATAATGGCGCCAGAAGCAATTTTCCAATCAAAAACTGCTGTCAAATTTATCTTAGATGTATAAGTTATTATGGTGGTGTTTTATTGAGGGTACACTACACAGAATTTCATGCAAATTTTATGCATATCTAATTGGTCTGGATTGATACTACTAGTGAAATATAACACTTTGTAAATGTGCCTAAATTTTGTAGTAGTTTAAGACTATTTTTTCAAATAATAACGTGTATAACTAATATTTTCATGCTTCATAGAACTTTTAAGCAAGATTCTTAACATTTTAAGTTCGATATGTTTATCCCTCTAATTTTGCAAACTTACAAACTTACTTTTACTTTAAAAGTCTGGACATTTAAACTTCTAGCCATTCCTTTAATTTAGTGAATCTTAATCATAATATGCATTAAACTGTGAAACAAGAGTGTAGAATCTTAATTAGGCTTAATTTTCACAATTATAATCTTCAAGGTTAATCTCAATTTTAAACAGGTTTAAAACTAATCCGAGAATATTCTTTAAATAATTCCTTACGTCTTAAAATATTCTGAGGTGTGAAAAGTGACTTTTCTTACAATAATTTATTTGTTTGAAAAGCTTACCTCTGAAAGATCCGGATCTTCTTTCAACTTTTCTTCGACGGTCTTGCACCAGACGACGGAGGCAGTCAGATTTAAACACACCAGCAGGCTCAAACAGGTGATCCGATTAGGTCCCATTATTAGCACAGTGATCGGAACACCGCACAACCGCTCAGGAACTGTTTTTCTCTTGGAGAGTATATACACAGCGTAAAATTGAAATCGGAGAAACTGTTCACCAAGCGTGGATTTTGGCCGACTGCTGACAGTGGAGCTTCTGCATCCCCACTACGGTAGCGCGATACCACTGGCGCGCACTCGTTCTTCCACCCTCTTCTTCCAGTCCGTACTGTGAATTTGTCATAGTAATAATAGGCGTATGTACTACGTACAGTATACGGCGCAAACGATATCGGTGGACCGTCGAAAAGTAACACAATAGAGACTGGAAAAATCAAAATTAGCCTCTATTCATTCGATAAGCATTCATTCCTATGCTGGTACTCACTGATGTGCGATACGTAAACCTACGACCTGTGATTGCGTCTGCTGCTAGTAGAAAACTTATTATCTTATTGATGCAGTTGTTCTTGGTAGCTCGATAAAGTAATTACAATTAATAAATGAGGGAGTAATTGTGACTGAGTGCCCTCTTTTCAATAATAAAAGGAAGTCGTTGACACGTTGTCCGCTTTTTAACGACAAATTTACTGTTTATTAGTTTACATTGCATTAATTCAACAATTACGGGAAGCATATTAAATTATAGATTCGGACAAAGAACCACGTAATCTTTCTAAACTGAAAGCACCTATCCACAAAGGACAGTAGATTCTACAAGGATTGCTCAATCCTTATCTTGCAACGTAATCAGCGACACGCAACTGCGTAACGTACGTTGCGTTCTATATGGCCAATATGGCGCCAAGTGTCGTGTGATTCATTGTGTTTTGATCGTTTTATTTCCTTTTTCCCTGTTTAAAAACTTTTCATTACTTTAAGTTTAGCTTTTGCGTTATTGCTTGTTGCGCTTACAAGCAAACTGACAGAACTGACCCTCTCCGATTTCGATGAAACTTGGTATATTGGTAGACCATCAGAAAGTAAAGAACACGTTTTTTTTTTATCGGCTGATATTCACCTTAAGGGGGTGAAAGGTGCGTCTGAAATTACCCCCAAAAACGCATTTTTAATCATAACTTCGGAACCGCGCAAGCTATTGGGATGAATTAGAAACCAAAATGTTCTACTTTAAAGGGGCTTTCAATTAGACCATAGGTGAATGCCCCCCTCCCCCTAGTGGAGATTCGTTTGTCAGTACAGGTCACTGACGTTTGCATAATTAAACAGAAGCTAATTAGAGGCATTAGCACTCTATAGTAAATAATCCAGTATGTGGAGCAGCAAGTGACAACCTAACAAAATGCACATGGGTAATTTCGTATATGATGAAGCGGAATATATCAATATATACTTTGCAAACACGTTTTGGCAGTACAATCGACAGACAAATTAAAATAAACCCTTGATTTAAGTATACTGCAGGTTCGTATATGCGGAGTGATGGATTCGGTTGTAATTATATATGTAAGTTTTTGGAAGATGAAAATTTGTTCCAACAGACTTAAAAAGTTGTCTCATAAGAGCTTCAGCTCCAGTGTCAAAACAAACCTCAAATAGATGCATGCCAAATTCAAGTAGATAATTACTATTTGCATTTGATTCAATTCGATTTAACATTTATCAATCTTCTGCTAGTTACTTTAAATATTTGATACAAGAAATACAACTCTTGGAAATAAATAAAGGTAGGATGCAGTAAATACTAAGATATAGTAAAAAACATTCCATCTTTTTTTTCTAAAATTTAGAAACCAATTTCGTATAGTCATTTGAAAATATCATGAATGGTCATTGCTTAGCTAAATGAAACACTCATAGTCTCACTTGTAAAAAAGGTAACTTCTGTTTTCCGAAACTGGTTACTCAAAACTGGCTTTTTAAACATATTATCAAATCAAAAAAACTGATTTTGTATTTAAAAAATCGGTTTTATATACTACAATTAATATTAAAAAAAGCAATATGTTGTTCAGTTAAAGCGTTAACACGTTTTTTAAACTCAAACAGTCCACTAAAACCCTTACCACAATACTTAACTCGTACTGGATGCATGTTTCGATAGCCAAGCTATCATTATCGGCACTAAAACTGAATTGTATGTGGCTATCGAAACGTGCGTCCAGTACAAGTTAAGTATTCTGGTAAGGGTTTTAGTGAACTGTTCCAGTGCCACAGATTTAGAGTACCCGATTACGTTGTTTAAAGGAAAGAAAAAACAAAGCAGGTAAAGAATAATAACGAGGACAAAAGACGAAAATATGAACAATGCAGGATAAAGCAATAATAAATAAGAATAGTTTACGCTTTAGTATTGAGATTTGACAGTGTGGCAATCGTTATAATTACGTTGCCCAGCAAGAAGCTCCTTGGACCAACCTGGAATGGCAGGAGCAGGAAACAATTTAGCGTTTTTTCCTATCCAACTTTGCATAACGACAAAAACACATTACCAAAACCTTTATTGCAGCAAATTGTAATATTTCTTAACGCATGTGGTATCACTGAATTTGCGTTTCGATTGCCTTTTCTAAAACGTAAAAATATGTACGATGTTCTATTTAAGATAAGAAAGTTGACGGCATTCTGATAATACCGGAAATGTAATTGAATTGTCAAAATTAGTTCATAAAATATAGAAGTCGACCTATTTTTTTCTAAAAACGCTAGCTTCTATTTTTCAAAAGTTAGTATCGGGAAGGAGTACTTTTGGACCTCACTGTACATGCATTTCCATCGATGACTAATCATCGCTCCACCTCACTTGAATGACCCTAACCCTACAATTTCCTCGATCAAAAATTTACAGTTTGTATGTAAATTAACACATATATTTGCCTAAAATATGGATGCATCGAGACGCCAATGTAGCGCGCGATTTTTACCGCATTATCGTCAAACGTCAGTGTCACAGATTCGCTCTTCATCAATAACAGAACGCCTGTGTCCACTACCGCGTGGACAGATCCTAATTACCTGCGGAGAGCAAACCTATTGACAACTAATCGCGATTTTGAAACGCCGAAGTGGGTTTCAACGCAGGTGTTCGGATGTTCGCTTCCGGTCGAAAGCGATTCCCTCCAGCCTGCTACGGTATAGCACCGGGGGCCAACCGGCCGTAGCACGATATCCGATCTGTACACAGAGACATTGGAATGGTTGTCGATGCGTACTTATTGCATCCATGTCAATATACGGAACAGTCTTGATTAGATTGCCTACACATAGTTGCGTACTTTCATTAAAATAATTATAAAAACGTCCATAAAACGTGGTCAAAAGTTATGGACAAAAATAAACTGCGAGATCAACCTAGCAACAATTATTTATTTATTAAAGTTGTTGACTCGGTGTGAGTTCATGGTAAATGATCGTGGACGGAATCAAAAAGGGACTAAATTTCACAAATATCTTTATGAGGTAGTGTTTAGACTACCCGTTTCGCGTGTACATCGCACATCATCAGGCCCAGATATTTTATATTAAACTACAAATCAACCCATCGATCATTGATGTAAAGCAATGAAGTAAATTACACAGTGTCAAAGAACTTGTTTAAAGTAATTTGTAGGAATAAAATTGAACGAATTAAGACGATTGTTTGCGTCAATGGCGAAGAAATTCTTCACCATACACAAATATTTTTAACGTGTTGTTTTGTCCTTCTTTTACAATTGTCCTAATTCGTTAAATTTTATTTTAACAAATTACTTTAAAGAAGTTCTTTGGCAGTGTGTAATTTACCCCACTGTTTTACATCAATGATCGATGGATTGATTTGTAATTTAGTATCTGGGCCCGACGATGTGTGATATACACACTAAACCGGTAGCCTAAACACGATCTAATAAAGATATTTGTGAGATTTGGTCCCTTTTTCATTTCGTCTACGATCATTTACTTATTTATTTAACAGAATTTTTATATTATTATTAGGAAAACAAACTAAAAACAAATTTTGAAAACCCTTCATAGGCAGTGTTCGAAATGACGTTCACGCGATTCAATTCATTTTTCTATTCTCCATATTATAGACTGCTTTACATTCAAAGATTCCGGGAATACATATTACATATCGTCCCGCGGTTTTCTTCGAATCGTTGTGGTGGTCGATTAGAGGTTGAAGACCACTTTGTAAAGCACTACTGTATGATTTTTTTACTATCTACGCAGTAAAATAAAGAAACTAATCAAGAAATCGTCAACTATACTTCTCGAGACTTCACTGAAAAATCATTAATTGTAAGTATTTGAGGATGATGCTCTAAACCAGGGACTCCCAAGGGGGGCGATGGAATTTTGAAGGGGGTCAGTGATGACCAAGAGGTCGAGTGGGGGTCGATAACCGAATATGCACCGGCAAGTGATCGGCGTTGAACATTACCCTACAAGATGAATAAACGAGTGATCAGTGAATGGAAGCAGGCTTTAACTCAATATCTTACTGCAGGAAACAGGTTGAATATTCTTGAACGAGGTGATTTAAGTAATTTTACATCAAACACATCAACCTTTGTGTAACTATAATTTGTAATTTTGATTGTGAAAACTTATTTACATGTATTTGTATTTGTAAACTTAAAAATGATAATTATAAGTAATAATAAAATATGAATCTAATAGTCCATTTTCTTCTAAATTTTTAAATTATTTATCTGCGATTATTTATATTATGATTATGTTGTATATTACAGAGAAAAATGTAAGGGGGTCGATGAAGAAAACCATTCGAAAAAGGTTGGGAATCCCTGCTCTAGACTATAAAGGAATTTTTTTGAAGTTATAATGAGAAGAACACAGATAAATATTATTTTCAAGCTATTCTCTATTGGTTATCAGAAAAAAAAATAGATAAGGCCAAATGATCTCTGTATATATAGCGTGGCCAACTAGTGCGTGGGTGCCAGATAATTCCCTCCCTGAGTATTTTACAGAAAACGTTTTCAGATAAAAAAGACAGATGCTGCACTACATAAAATCGTAGTCAAGTATGTAGCGTGTTCAATTTCCACAGCCTGCGATACTTACTTGGCTTTTTAAATGGAACAGCTTGTGTGTTATTACGTTATTAAATGCCTCTCTTCAATTCACGTCAACTTTCATCAATATTCCATATACCTATAATTTACATAATTTGAGTTTATTGCGAGATGCTGCTATTTCTTTAACGGCTGATATCTTTAACGTTTTCATCGACATTTTTTCTTAATTAACTAGGGCCTACAAGATGGTGATGAAATCATTGCTGTTTCATTCATGCTATTTCAATTGTTTTAGACCTTAACCGGCGTGGTTAAATACGTTACCACTTAATACGTTGTTTGTAAGGGTCAGTTGGAGTCTCAGGGACTTCACAACGCCGGTTAATGGTTAATGGAACATCCTGTATATTTTATACCTAAAATACGTCGTTCTTTTGTAAGTTAAATATGAAGTTATACAGATAAGTTTTTTTGAAAAAATGCACGAGTGCAACGTGAAAGAATGCAATAGAATATATGTACGAAGGTTACTTTGAGTAGGAGTTTAATTTAATGAAACCAAAAAAGAATTGTGTTAAAAGTTTATGGTACTTCGTCGCAGCACTCTGTTTTCAAACGAAAGGCTTTTCTGATTAACACCACATCTAAGTTACTAAAAAGCGACGCATTTTAAGTACAGGGAAATGTTTATAAAAAAGTGCTAGAGGAGCTTCTCTATCAGATTTTGAAAAAATCCAGGGCGTTCTATTAAAGAAAAATTGATGAAAACCTGCATGAAACTTAGCAACGATATCGATGGCCATCTTGCAAAATCTAGTTGATATAAAAAATTCTTGAATGTTTTGTCAAAAACTCCAAAAAGTACTAAATCAAATAAAATTGGTGCTACTGCCCTAGCGTGTTAGGCGTTTAAGATATTGGCCGTTGAAAAAGCAGCGGCATTACGCAAAAATCTGAAATTATGTCAAAAATTATCTCAAAAACTAAAATACATACATGTAGGTATAAGGGACATTGAAGAAAGTTGACAAGAAGTGAAGAGGGGCATTCAAAAATGTAATGATATACAGAGTGTTCTAATTAAGAAGCTATACTTGTATCGTGCGCCGAGGAAACTACATAGACTGTATACTTGAACATAATTTAGTGTTGTGCAAAATTTATCTCCGAATATCTTTCAATTGAGAACTTTTTCACTAAATTGCTCAGGAGAGGAACTACATTCCGCCTACACACTAGGTGGATATGCTGTATACGTGAAAGAATGCAATAGAATATCAAATATAATGCATCCAACATTTACTGATTGAAATACACTTATTGTAGCATAAAAATAGTTGTCCTTGCCTTGATTCTGCGCAAAAACTACGTAGTATCCAAAATGCAAAGATATTGTTGTTTTCTGCATAAGCATCGTTGCAGTAGTACTACATATCATCAAGTAATATGCACGGCAAAAACCCTATCGAACACCCAACGAAAGATTTCAAATTTTATTTAAATTCACTAAAGAACGATGTACTTTAAGTATAGGGAAACGTTTATAAAAAAATCTAGAACAGTTCCTCAATCAGATAGTGGAAAAATATCCAGAGTGTTCCATTTACGGGATATTGAAGCAGCATGAATCAAACATTGCAACGATTTCGATGGCCATCTTATAGATGCTAGTTAATATAAAAACAAGTTTTCGATATACCTCCGAAAACTTCAAGAGATGCTCGATCGAACAACATTTGACTCATTGCTCTAGCGTGTGAGGTGTTTAGGATATCGACCGTTTAAGAAACAAGGCCACGGAATGCTGCAAAAATCTCAAATTATCTCAATTGTCTCAAAAACTAAGATAGATGGGTATAGGGACGTTGAAGAAAGTTCACATGAATTGCAGAGAGGTATCCAAAAACGTAATAATATACAGAATATTCCATTAAAAAAAACCAAATCTGTATCGTTTGTAGCAGAAACTAAACACACTATATACTTGGCCATAATCATATGTTTTGCGGAACATGTTTTCAAATATTTTTTATTTGAAAACTTTTTCTCTAAATTACTCAGGAAAGGAATTATCTTCCGGCCACGTACTAGGTGGACACGCTGTATACTACTAAAGCCTTTCTAATATATATATTTTTTATCCATCACATAAACAAATCATGGACCAGAAGGCCAAGTCTCATCTGCAAAGACAATCCAAAGTTACTGCAAAGAAGAATTTATTTCGAAATTGATTCCACATTCGGCAGACGTTTACGATATTAGACAAGCCGCCTATTTATATTGAAAAGAGCACCATAGGGCCGAATGTGAGGCGAACACCGGGTTAGAACATCCGAAAACATGGAAAAGGCTGTTTAAGGTATGGTCCTAAAAGCCGTCGCGTGACGTCGATTGCGTCATCAGTACAAGTTCATAAATGTAAGTAGTTCAGGATCGATATTACCAACCCAACGGAAGTAAAAAAGGATATCATTTACCTTGAGTTTCGATGTCGTTACGTCAGCAATTTATTCGCCATCTCTAATCTAATATTAATTGAGTTCTCGGTGTACACGATATTTTAATATGTATACTTGCCTGTTATGTGGGGAATTTAAACAATAACTTTCCTCTTCGGTATATTGATAGGAGCAATTTGATTAAAATTCCCTGTTCCTAGTTATAACCCGTCACTAAATACTGATTGTCGCAATAATCCCTTACATCGTGGCAGTGAATTATCCGTATTACATCAGAACATTCGTTGTCTTAATAATAAAATTCGTAATATTGAAGTAGTGTTACAATCGGATATGATCGATGTTCTTACGTTTAACGAGCATTGGCAATCACATGAACAACTCAAAGAAATATCTCTAAATGGCTATATTCCACGGTCAGACTTCAGTAGGTCATTTAACAAGTATGGTGTTACACCCTAATTTACAAATTTCTTGAATCCATATTTGAAATACTTCAAATATTTCATTTCGCGCCAATTCCTCTATTTCAATATATAACGAACCTGAACACCTGCAAAGGATGACATCACCGCGTCTATGAGACGTAGTATTTGTGCGTAGTACATGTTTTAGCTAAATTAATTCCCCTAATTTGTCCCAAGATTTGATCTTTATTATTTAATAAAGCCATTAATATTAATCATTTCCAAATTCTACACCGCCAATAATCTTTACTTTAAACTCTACTTGCCTATGATAACAATAAATTTGAGTTATATTCTTAAGCTAATGAGATATTTAGTAATTAACTGTGTAGGAACCAATCATTCCCGTTTCTTTTAATTCTTTAAGCCCCGTAGCTTCTTTGTTTATCAAAGAACATAAATGAGATTTTGTCAACAAATAGTATAACTTCCGCTTTACATTTTGGTATCAGCTAAATTAGATTTCATTCGTAGCTAATTGTTATAATTAGCAATTACTTACTTCAATACACGCACAAATACGTCGCTAAACACCGATCTCGCATACGTCACCATATCTTTGCTTCCGCATTGGTCTTTCAATCTCGTAATCCCGTTGGATCCCGTAAAATACATAAATAGAGGCGTTCTGACGCCGGGGATGATTATTAAGAATTATAGTCACGAGATCGAAGTTACACATTAGTTGGCAGCAGCAGTTAAGGTGGCCATAAGTGGCCAAATGTGTTAGAAACCTGGTTTCCTCTGAGGTACCACAATTTGTCGTTTGACATAGCCCTGCTGGGGGGATATATGGTGCCCGAGGTCCTGTTTTCCCAACGGCTTTTGCTTTGCGTTTACATTTGTCGTATTGAGTCGTACGGAATATCGCACAAGTTGCAGATCTTAAGCCTTGGTTTCTCCACCTAGATCGTGTCTGCAAGCTGGTTATCAACCACTGTTTACCCGATCTGCGAGCCCGGCGCCTGCCCTTTCAACTTCGCCGCCGCTAGAACACCTGTACCACCGTATCTTGCGGACAAACCTCTCTCTGCGTGTCTCTCCGAAGCCAGTCTTTAGGTAAGTTAATTTAAGATATTCTATGTAACATTGCGAATCATAATTAACATTTAATTTTGGTTGAGTACATTTCATGGTCATTCATTTGGTTAATTATAATTCCTATTTTAAAATTTAAGAACTGCGTTTCACGCCATTACTACTGCACGTTCTAGAAACTTGTAAATTTAATTATTAACTTTGTTGTTTAAATTAGTATTAATCTTTGAATATTTCTTTGATGCTGTTATTCATTTTTTTGTAAACTTTAATATTTATAGTAATTGTTTTGGCCCTGAGATATTAGTCTTTTTGCAATATTTTGTCTATCTTTTTAATAGTGCTCTTTCATTCAATATACAGTTTGTTCAAATATTTGCTACGTTTTGAATTTTCTTTTGTATACTCCTTTCTTCCTTTCCTCCTCTCCCTCGAAAACTCTGAATGGTTTCCGACGGGTGTATCGACCACCAGCGAGGCGGCTAAGTTAAACAAAACATTCAGTGGCGTCTTATAAACATCGGAATTCTTGCCAAAGAATTCAAATACCGGGCCGTCGTCTCGGCGAAGAAGTACAAAGAACCTTCACGACTTCAGCAACAAAAATTTTAAACGCCGTTGTATTAATACACTCCTCAACTCCTCTCCTTTTAACATCTACGTGTAAATAGTAAAACCGGAGCACTACATCATCGCTTTAATTAAATCTTAATTCATTAATTTTCGTTCTTTTTTATTTTTAACCGCAACAATGGTTGGTGTTGCAATTTGTTCGCGACAATCGGTATCTTTGAAGAGTAGACCAGATATTAGTGAGTTTTCGTTACGCAATATATTTGAATGTTGTGCTGCCGAACTAACAAACGAAAGCCTTACTATTTCTGGCGGTTTATCGACCTCCCTTGGCTGATTTTGACCTCTTCTTGTTAGCTTTTCCAGAAGTGGTTAATTTACAGGCTGAAGAGAAGATTTTTGTTATAAGTGGAGATTTAAATATACATTTTCTAGAACGAACACATGCTTTAAACATAATGCTAGATCTGCTTGTCTCTGTTAATCTTCATCCTGTAATAGGAGCTCCCACGGGCGTTACTAATACTACGTCGTCCTGTTTAGACAATTTTTTTATCAACATAGATTATAGTGTGTGTAATTTTAATTTGATGTATGGATTCTAATTTATCTGACCATGTTGCACAGATATTAAAGATACCGTTTCCGAGAAAGTCAATAACGACCGATTACATCTACAAGAAGAAATACCGTGAAGATTCTCTGATATCTTTTGATCCATTTTGATCTGGTAAATTATAGTCTAATGTATATGAGTGCAACGATCCTGAGGTAGCTTTCAACTGTTTTGCTTACGTCTTCCTATACTATTTAGACGTTTGTTTTCCATATGTTAAATGTAAGCCTCGTAATGATAATAAGTATGGAGTTTCATGCGTTTCTGCTTATATTTTAGCTATGAAAGATACTCTGCATTTTGTAAATGAATTACAAACAAGATTATGTAAACTAGCTGGTGTCAAACTAACAGTTTGTTCCCGCATTATAATAAATTCAAATCGAGAAAAATCAAAAATTACATTATTACGTTTCATCTTATCGATTTCATAATTATTGGGCGACCCTCGTATATTACAGTGTCATCTATATTCATCTTCAACATGACTCCTGCCATGATAAAGTTAAATCAGCTGTTTGGATTAAGTGTTTGGTATAAATGAGATTTGACAAGGAATAGTTATCCTATACACACATACATTTTAAAAGCTATAAACAGTTACTATTTAGTTAACTGGTGTTACAAAGTTAGAGTTTGTTAGAAAAGTTACCGCACTAGAATTAGTTCAAATCGAGCAAAATAAAACATTTGTGTAAAAAAAATTGTTAAAAGTTAACTAAGAATGGATCATTTGTGTGAAACTCGGCGCATAGAAATTGTCATTCTTGTTGGATGTGGTAATAAAACCAGAACTCAGCGAGAAGTATGCAATTTGTTTAATGGGAAACATCCAGATAGAAATATCAGCCAATCAGCAGTCAGTAAGATCGAGAGAAAATGTAGAGAAACTGAGGATGTCACGCATCTTTTAAATGCCGGGCGAATCTTGATATTTTATTAAGATTGAGAGAAACAACGGACAACGGCGACGCGTTTCCCGTTTCTTTTTTTCCTTACGACGATAAATGTTGAAAAATACAGAAGCCCAGTTAATATACTTGCGGGCGGCCGATTCAAACTGAATTACGCCTACTTTATAGGAAAAATTGCGCCCTTTTTATCTAGCTAGATTGCAACCCTTTAGCTGGTTCCCTCTTTTTCGCAAGTCCCGTATAATTTGCTTCCTTTTGACACTCCTTCCCGTCTCTCTCGTGCCTACGGACGAGCGATCTATAACCGAGGACGCAAGAGAAGTTAGGTGGTTTTCACTGTCACATAATATTACGTATAATTATAAGTTTCGCTATAATGAAACTTTAAAATCTTCTGAAATTGAAGCAAATGATCAATATGTTCTTGCATCTGCTAATAAATCGAGAGCAGTCTGGTCATTAATCAACAGAAAACGCAATAATCACACCAAGCAATGCATTCCACCTGAGGAACATATTATTACTGAATTATGTAACAGTTTTAATGATTATTTCCCAGGACTACCTGAGAGACTTATAGCGGTCCGTCATTCTAATGATATTGATTACGCTGATATCAATACTTATATCAAATCATCCCTACATTCCTTTTTTCTCGGCCCAGTAACCGATTTTGATGTAGTTGACGCAATTCGTAAACTCAACTCGACAGCAGCAACTGGTATTGATAATATCTCAGCATTTATAGTTAAACGTGCACAGTCACTTTTAACCTATTTAATTAATTTATCTTTTTCAACTGGCATTTTTCCATCTAGACTCAGTCATGCACGGATCACACCCATATATAAAAGGGTGATTATAACAATTATGATAATTACCGACCAATCAGCATCCTGTTGTTCTTCTCCAAAATTTATGAAATTATTATAAATCGAAACCTGATTAAATATTTTGGCAAATTTCAAATATTATTCCACAATCGACACGGGTTTTGTCCCAATAAATCTACAGATTCCGCTTTGTTTTATTTCTTTAGACAAATATATCAAGCTATTGACTCTAACTACCCTTGTCTAAACTACCCGTACAATCTGAAATGTAGAGAATCCTGCAAAGAACATTTTAAATCCAATAGCCTACTAACATTTTGTGATCTCTATATTCTGCAAGTGTTGCGTTTTGTTTGGAGATTTAAAGCCAATTTCACATGCAACGTTGTTCATGGCTATGATGTCAGGAGAATTGACTATCTGCTACCACCTCCACATAAAACAGCATTATTTCAAAAAAGCATATATTATCTGGGTTGTGAATTATATAATAGTTTACCAGTATCGATAAGAACATTACAACCCAGAACGAATTTAAGACGTTGGTCAGGAGGGTGCTGCTTCAGATCAGCTGCTACTCGCAACACATAGACAAATGCGCATTTTAAATTTTATGTATATATTTAATATTTTTCCTTTTTTTATTAACATTAATATAAATATAATCATTTTATTTTGTATGTAAATTGATATATTTCTAAAAAAAAAAGAACAAGAAATAAAGTTATTACTATTATTATTATTATTATTATTATTATGGGCGACATATTAACGGTTATGTATATAAAAGCAGGGTTGATTAAGGGTTGAAGCAGGGTGAAAGTATTCTCTATGACGTTCTTTCTTGGTTTCTTTGGCATTTTTCCCATTCCCAAGTTACAACAAGTTACGAGTATCAATTAACACAATGAGTTGCCGTTACGTAAATTACAAACGTTAATTTGAATTATTCTCGTTTAACTTACCCTATTACACAAATTATTACGTTATACCATCTAGTATTGCGGTTCATCAGGAGAATTCACGAGTTTCCGAAACACAAGCTCGAAATAAATTAAATTAAGGTGTATGATGCGATCTACACCGGTACTGCGTAAGCGTTGTGTTCATTGCAGTTTAATTGTTTTTCTACAAGCTTACTTTCATGAATTATCAGAATCACATTTATTAACTGTTCATTAAGTACTGTCGATGGTCACTCAATGTACCGTCACTCACAGTTATGTAAATATTGCAATTTATCACCATACACTAACAAGCGAGCAAAGGTAATTCGAGAATTCAGAAAGAATTGAAACTTTATGGACTTGTAGACTGCGTCGGCCCCACTTCATTGGAGCATCCACTGGATTGGAGAACTGTAACAATGTTATTGCTATACGTAAAGAGAAAGAGTAAACAACGTAAGAATTACAAAGGCATGACTTTAACGAATATGGTAGAAAAAATGTATGCAGAGTATTCTAAAAAAGATTTAGAGAAAAAACAAATTCCATAGTAGAACTGGTTCAAAATAGATTTAGGTAAAACACGAAAGTGTAAAAGCAAGTCTTGATCGAATAAAAAAGAAAAACATCGAAAGCATTACCAAAGGTAAAGGTCCATGTATTAAAAACCTATGTACGAGGGTGACTCTGTTTCCAGTGAAATGTAAAAAAACTAAGTACAAATTTAACAATATTTTATTATAAATGTTCGAAGTAGCCCCCTTGACCTCGATACATTTACTCAATCGTGTTTTCCACAAATCAAAAGCTGCTCGCTGCTCATTTTTCGGAATACTGCCAAAATACTCATGAATTGCGGCATCAATCGCATTTTCTGAAGAAAATTTGCGGCCCCGAAGATGTTTTTTTAAATTAAAAAATAACCAGAAGTCACACATCGCCAAATCCAGTGAATAAAGCGGATGTTCAATCACGCGGATATTTTTTTCCCTCAAATAATCGACAGTAGCGTGCGCCGAATGCGAAGAGGCATTGTCGTGATGCAACAAAAGGCCCCTTACATTAAGTCCTTTAAAAACTTCAGGCAAACATCTATTAATGTACCAGTTTGCAGTGACTGTGCGCTGTTCTTCTAACTTAATGGCTTTGACCAAACTGGTGCTTCTGAAGAAAACAGCGTGCATAACTTTTTTCATGGAGCGTTGCTTTTTTGGTGTTGTCGGTGTTGGATCGTCTTCATGGATCCACACACGGGATTCCTGTCGAGTTGGAGTGTCATAAAATGGTAATTAGATGACCGCCATTTTCCAACATGTTGAGAGTTTCCCTGCTGACTCTTACACGTTCTGACTTCTGGAATTCCGTTAAGTGGTGTGGCACCCAACGACAGACAACATTCTTCATCCGCAGTTCCTCATGTAAAATTTTTGAAACTGCTGCGGATCCAATCCCTAATGTCATCTGGATCGTATTGTATGTGCAGTGTGGGTCTTCGGTAATCATGCTATGGACACGAGCAACATTTTCTGCAGTGACAGCTGTTTTTGGTTTTGTGATAAATGGTTGCCCTTGAAGGCTTTTCTTCGCCAAATGCTAAAGTTAGGCGTTCCATGCACTGTTTTTCGTCTAAAGCGCATTTAAAATCGCATTAGAAAATTCTCTCTACTCGATTTTCTTCCTTCTACGCACTTGATTGTCATTTAATGACATTGCATGACTGAGTCACTAGACCTACAAGCTTACTTGTCCTAATATCGTTTTATCTAAATAGGTATCCATTTTAACGTATCTCACTAGAAACAGAGTCGTATATGGGGTCAATACAAATTATGTAAGAATGAGAAATGAAAGATCAGGGACTTTCAAAAAGAAAATAGGTTTAAAGTAAGACGGCATCCCGAATCTAATCCTTGTTACCATAGTATATATGTTGATAATAGCAAAAAGTGAGAGAGATTTGCATCATCGAAAAAATCAAAAACAACAATAATAATAAATCTAGGCAACAGGACTTAAATATGAATGGGAATGAATGGAATAATAAAAATTGTATACTTTTTATTGAATTAATCTAGGATTCTCGTCTTTAACCTCATCCATATTAAAACAGTGCCTAGAAACAATAATGTTAATGCAGTTCATGGTATTGATGGAATCATTGTGAGCAATCCATCGATACCACGAGCTATATTAGCATTACTTTGGTTATTGTTTCTATAGTAGAATCGGCTAATAGATACAGTAGCAGCGCCGCATTGACGTAGAGGTTGAAAAGCCCAATTCACAATGTAGAAACTTTGCAAACGTAAACTGTTATTTAACATTTTCAGTGAATACCTAACCTTTAATACTTCTTAAGGGATTTTTCCAAAATATTCTCTTATGGTTAAAAAATATATATAATTTACCACGAGATGAGATTTAATAACACATAGATTTGAACAATTTTAGGTAAGTATTATATACACGTTGATACTTCATATTTCACCATTGGTTATGTTTTTTAATTGCTTGAACTGACGGAACAATTTTTAAACGCAACAATAAAAAAAAACAAAAAAACAATAAAAAAAGTAAATTTAATATTTATTTTACTCAACATATAAAAAATGCATTTATGTTGCTTGTATTGTTCGATCAAAGATTCGAGCATTTAAAAAGCACACCCATTAAACAAAGGAAATAAGATTTATTTATTGGAAACAAAAGTTAATGCATAAACAAGCACGACACATTGATATAAGTTAAATATATTACAATTTCATCAAAAACCATAAAAATATGTTCATATATATGTGCCAAAGGATATAATAAACCAATTCGTTTTGAAAAGAATATATCAGACAAATCACTTCTTATTACTGATAGTCCCACAATTATTGATCGCATGCATCAGAACATGAGGTTGATGAATTATTGCCACTAGTAATTATCAACAGTTCTTTTTCCATTTTAATAGCATTTTTAATGGCATTTTTCCAATGTTCATAGAAAAGAAGAAATAGACAATTCTTTGGATGCTATTTTTCATCTCCTCATTTACATTATCTAACACAGGCCTTCTTCTGTGGTATTTTTCGGTAACTCGCGATGGGTTTCATATTCCCTTAAAATATTGTAGGCGCTACGTTCTCCAATCTCTATCGAAAAGGCACCACTAAAAGTTAATCTTTCCTGATTTTTAAATGGCTTGAGATATATTGTAATGATATTTGTAAAGTTAAATGTGAATTAAATGAATTAAATTAATCAAACGAATCTCAGGGCTAACTTTTTTTTTGTTAATTATGGAAAATCTCATTTAATGTTTTTTTGCAAATTAACAAATGATTAGAGAAATGAAACGATTTTATCTTTTTAAAAGAGGCACTGAGTTTATTTGTGATTTTTAAATGAATAAATTTTGATAGATTATATTTCTTTCGAACAATAAGTAGACAAAAACCTAAATTAATCCCTATCCGAGCTAGTTTTGTTTTAAATTATTAAATTGAAGTTAAATTTAAAAATTTGGAAATTTAAAAATAAAAATGATTGGATTTTTCTTTTGAATTTACTTGGCCAAATATTTTAATTTCCGGTACCTGCACACTGTTGTAGAATCTCAGTGAAACAGCTCTTCGGTGTCCTTTTTGAAATCATAACTAGCCTTTGTTGGAAACTTTTTTTTAAATAAAAATATGGAAGAATTTAGAAAATTTCTGTGTCGAAAAACTTCTTTATCTGTCTCTGATTTGTTTTTGTTCAGACCCCCAGTTAATTATTCTTGAATAAACAAAACTTGACTTTTCAATGACCATTCGAAATACCATTCACTTCCTTGGTTACGTAGTACAATTTTGTAGGTACAGTAGTGCAATAAAATGTGGTTACCATGTGAACGATGTATTAAAATTCATGAATTGCATACGATTAGCAATTTGCCTATCCATACTCAATACATTTAAATAATTTGTTTTGAAAGAAATATAATCTAAATTTTCCGTTAGTAAAATTAATATATCACTGTGCCATTATTGACTGGACTTTTTTTTTTAACAATATAATCTTATGTCTTCATGTGTAAGACAGAGAAAAGATAACGAACTAGGGGAATATAGAGGGAAGAGGTCAACAACACTGCTTCGCCTCGTTAAAATATGGAACTAAAATTGTTCAAACTGTTACTTCAAAACACCTTTCAACAATGGAGAACAAATATCATAACAATATATGGGTATACCTGCTACATTTGCTGTCATTTCAACATTTGTGACTTTGGAAGTACCTGGCTGCTGACTGTTTTTAAATATATTTAAAACCTTCTCTTTGTCTTCTACCGAAGAATGTTTAGTAATCCTCTTCTTAGAAGGAGAATAATGTTGATAACCAAACTTTTAATGCTGACGATGCTGTCAATTTACAATTCGAATTCATGGCTGTTTTCCTATCCGGTATATTTCCTCGATGTAATATGAACGTGAATGAACTATAGTTTCATTTTACTACAAGGCCAAACAGTGTTGATTACCTCTTCCCTCCAATTTCCCCCAGATTGGTTTATAGTGCGAGAAACGAAATTCACCAGCGGAAAGATCAATTGTATTTCCTCATTTCAAAATGATGTTATTACATCGCATATGAACAAGCATACTGCTATTCACATGCAGTCGTCAAATTTGCAACGTTTTCATGGTAACCATTCCAATTTACTGTACCCCGAAATTTGGACATCATCACCATGGAAGCGGAAGGTATTTTCGATAGATTTCAAAGTCACCAAGAATGTTATTTGATTTAATTTAGATAGTAAACTGGGGATCTGAATTAAAAAACAAAAGGGGATGGGATAAACAAGCTTCGACAACAAGACTTATTTTCAAAATTCCTCGATAAAATATTAAAGTTAATATGAAATTATTTCAACGAAAAACTCAAAAACTTCAGTAAATCTCTTTTGATCTTCTAACATCAACATTATTATCGGCGGAACAAGATTTGAAGAAAGAAATATTTGGTTTTGAATCGGGTACTGCTTCGAGCCCAGAATATCAAGAACGAACATCGAAGTATTTCAATTTTCTGAAGAACGTCAGTGTGCAGGTATCAAAATTTACTATTTGACCAAATAAACGAGCAAATTTAGTTTAATATTTTTTTTAATTCACAAACTCAAATAAATAAAAATAAAATTCGAATATAGCTGTCTGTTAGGGATTACGCTAGGCGTTTGTCTAAAAATTCAAAACTTTGTCAAAAGAAATATGATCTTCTTTTTGTGAAGGTGGTAGCATCAGTGGTAGGAAAGGGACCTTTTGTACTTGTATAGATGGCAAAGGCAAAGTGTACCCTTTTGCCATTACTGTGGCGCGGTTCAGCCATGTTTGTTTCATACGGATTACTCAAATAGATGCAAATAAATACACTGGTAGGATTTGCAGGAGAATTAGTTAATATAACCCAGGGGACAGAGAAAATGGAGCCACAAGAGGGGTCTCGCCGATACAGAATCGACGTCGGAAAAGCATCAGTTTGGTAGATATTGCCGGAGCGTTCAGGGCTGAACGGTATTCGTCGTAGTGATAATGGCAGCGATTTTAAATACGATATTCTTTTAACATTGCACTGTGACTACCCAATAAGCTTATATGTACTTTACCACGTTATATTGGCATGTAAGCGCAAACGATTTCTGATTTAGTTATCAGAATGAGTTTCCTCGAACACGTTTTCCTCTGGTAGTGGAGAAAACTAATTAAATGAGATTAGTGCTTTCTGAGAGATCTCTAAGTCTCCTAAAAACTTGAAAGTTAGCTGACGGATATTGCCGGCTAAAGAAGCACCTCTACAGGATGGGATTAGATGAAAATCGGTCATGCAGGGGCTGCCAAGCTGAAGATAAAACTATGGAACACTTCTTTTGCGAGTGTCTTGTGCTGACGTCGATTAAAAAGATCAAACTGGATGGCTACATCTTGCCGCCATTAAGGTGATTCCGCTGAGTAACGTCTCAACATGTACCAAAGTGGTAAGTTAGTTGACGACTATCCGGGCTCCCCGGTATACAGGGCCATAATGGGCTCATTGTGGCCTAAATGCCGTGGGATTTGTCTCACTCTCTTATTTTCCATAACAACAACGCTATTTCTTCTCTAGTACACAATGCAGCTCGCGCGCTTATAATTTTATAACATTTGCGGAATATTTGAAAAAATCGAATAATTAGTAATTAAAGCGATCCAAAAAACATACGGTTTGTTTTTCCATTTCTAGTAATTCTAGTTCAGTAACACACACCGAGGTAGTTCGTAAAAAAACACATTCAAGGATAATCAGGTCAGGATTTGATTGAATAACTGGCACACAAAAAAGCGAATCCCATTTATACAAATATCGATGCATATGTCAAACCGTATTCAATATAAACTGCAGCCGCACATAGCATAGCACAGACTGCAAGCGGAAACAAATTTATCGCTGCATATTGCTGCAATTATTTACAAAATTGCGATGCTGTTTTTGTAATTTAAATTTGTTCATCCATCAAATAAGTGGATAACAAATTAAGTCTATAAAACGGGAAATTACATTTTAAATTTGAATTTACCAGTTCTGTTCTCTATGCTGGCGAAATACTATACTACGCTTGTATTCAAACAAATGATCAGTTATGAGATACATGCGTATAGACATTCATATATTAAATTAGCTACATAGATATTTAAGCCCCCTCAATACCATTAATACTTCCAAACTTATAAACAGAAAATTAGCTAGAAAACAAGTTGCGTTCCAACCACTGTACACATATTACTAGATTTAAATTAATTAGCCTTTCGCTAATATCAATATTTATTTCAATTTAATGTACTGTATTTTAGTTATTTTAAAAAGCTGCATTGAACTTGACACACGGATTAAAACTCTACCTATATTACACATACATGCTCAAAATTCGCAGACACCGATTACCTTGACATTTAATATATATATATATATATATACAGCTTTTCACGGGCCATTTAGGCCCATAGCTTGGTGATCTTCCATTTCCTTCTATTCTTGGCTTTTATTTTCCAATTCCTGATCTTCTCCTCAAGGTCCAATAACACCGCTTCCCGCCATCTTTTTCTTGGTCTCCCTTTCCTTTTCTTGTACTTTGGGACTTTTCAGGCTATAATCTTCGATATGCTTCCCATCGCCATTCTATCGATATGTCCCAACCATTGTAACCTTCTAGCTTTAATGATTCTGTCTATCGTTGGTTCATCAAAAATATTATAGATTTCTTCATTTGTTCTTCTTTCGCACACGTCCTCTGCATTCTTTTTTCCTCCCATTATTCTTCTGAGTATCTTACGTTCCTATGGGATAAGTTTTTCTAGTGTTGTTTTATTCACCCACGTCTCGCTGCAATAGATTGCTGTTGGTCTTATGACTGTTTTGTAGATACTAACCTCAGTGTCTTTTGTCAAATGTTTTGCTCGCAATATATATTGTAAGGCCCCTGCACACTTATTTGCCTTTGCCTCCATTCTATTTCTTTCTCTTCCTCTCATTTGTTTGCTAGTCTTGCACCCAGGTATACCAACTCCTCTACTTCTTCGAATTCGATTTTTTTTTATTTCCCATTCTATTTTTAATGCTCTATTTTGCTGCTGTCATCCGATCCTCATTACTCATCAATCTAGTTATCGCCTCCTTTAGTTCTTTATTGCGTACCCCACTACCCGAAGTTTTTGATGATTTCGACAATTTCTTGCTCCGTATGCTCCACTACCTGATCGCTTACTTGCACATCTATCCTTGGCAGGTCGGCAGAGTCACTTGGGTTATCATTCACCATATTGCAAAAGTATTCGCGCCATTTTTCTCCGATTTTTTGTTCCTCCCCTCTCAGATTCCCTTCCGTGTCCTTAATGTAAATCATTTGGTTACCTTTTCCCTTCCCCCTCTTTGTTTCCCTGTACAAATTCCAGTTTTCTTTTCTCTTGTAGTAATCCTCTATTTTCATAACCCTTTGCTCGTGACTTTTCCTTTTCTTTCTGCGAAGTAGCTTTTTAACCAGTGCTCTTTATGTCCTGTATTTTTGTTCGTCTACTTCTCGTTGGGTTTGTAGGGCTTTCTTACGCAATGTCACTCTTTTTTCTATCTCATATTTGCATTCGTGGTTTTTGCGATTGGGGTTTCTTTAGTGGCAGTTGCCTCCTTGATAATTGTTTGCATGGTCTTCCACTCCTCTTCCCTACTCTCTGCAGTTGTATCCTTACATTTCCTGAAACCTTGCTTTATTTCTTCCTTATATCTCTTTTGGATTTCTGTATTTTGTAGCTCTTCGTTGTTAAGCTGCTTCTTCTGTCTCCACTCTATTTATTACCGCACTTCTACCTCTCTTTAAATTTATTCTTACCAGGAGGTGATCCGAGTTTATATTCGCTCCCCTGCAAGACCTGACATTTGTTATTATTTCCCAGCGTTTTTCCTCTATCAGAACATGGTCAATCTGGTTCGTATCCATCAGGTGCGTTCCAAGTACTCTTGTGTATGTCCTTTCTTTTAAAGTAAGTACTCATTTTCCTCATTTCCTTCACTTCCGCTACTTCTAATAATCTTCTTCCGTTATCATTGCTCTTTTCATGTAGGCTTTCCCCTCCCGTAATTTGTGTATACATAGCAAATATTAGAGTTTCTTGGAGTGTAATAAATGAATGAATGAACAAGTTTTAATAAAACTTGCGATAAACAATGTTGCATATTCTTGTAGCTTTTGCAGATGGGGAGGTTATGTTATGGAATCTAATTTTCAAATAAAAAAATTGTACTATAGGTGTTACATTTATAACCTTGAGAATGAAAACAATCTTATGTGCTAAAACCCAAAATCCATTCACTATTTCATGCAAAATACAAATTGAATAAAAACAACATTGAAAATCTAATAAGCATTCCTGAAAATGTAGTTATTCTTCATTCTACTGTAATGGCCACGCTTACATTACTCGGAGCGCTGCTATTTCTTTTATATGCGCATAGAAACTATCTTATTAAACTGCCAAAACTGGGCTAAAACGAATCCCTAATAACGGTAATGAATAAATCTTATGCGGTCTTCTTTAAAGCAGTTTTTTGTATAAAGTTCATAGGTGTTTGCGTAGTCCGAAATGCATTAATTTTTTTTCTACAATATTTCTTTCCTGCCATCATTACTAACCAATAAACTTTCCGGTTTCATCTCGGTCCAGTTAAATCTAAACTTGTAGAAACTTACGTCTCGCATCCCAGCTTTAATCAATAAAGAATAAAATGAGAGTGAAAGAAAAAGGAACATGAACAATCCGAGAGTAATGTAGGAAGAAAAGCGAAACAGATTGTATCGGCGAGAGAAATCACGAGGTGGAAAAGGATCTAAATTTTAAACAGAAAAGGAAGAATACATAAAAGTTGGTTATTTTCGCAAAGAGTGTGGAAGTCATAGATGCCATCTGCTCCGTGTCGCATTTAAGCCTCTGTGGTTACAGTTTTCAATCCGATCGTAGTAGATGTGATTTGTTTTATGATGGTGCAGTTGAATTGTTTTTATTCGCAACTCATACAGGAACAGGTACGGGATGGTTTTGATATCTCGTCTTGAAAACTGGATTAAACTTTAAATTTTAAAAGCTTTGAGAATAACGCTTGCGCGAAAGTGTTTCCCAAACTAAAAAGTTGAGAGCCTACGCTGAAAAACAAAAAAAATAGTTAGTAGGATGTAACAAACATCTAATACAGAAGCAATAAAAGAATTTCTACTAACCAATTATTATAATTTGCTAGGAAAAAAGCTATATAAACTAAGCAATTGGAAAGCAATAGCAATAGAACTTAAAAATAAAACCTACTAACCTACTTGATCAAGAAATCGGCAGAAATATGCTATTTTAAAATAGGACAATTTTTACATGATCGTGAATACTCGTTTAGTTTCGTTAATAGTTGAATGGGGGATTATTAAATAGGAAATGTTCATCTGCTTGTAAAAATAAATTGGCAATCTGTCTTTGTCAAATGTTTGGCAGTTTTGGTACAGCCACAGATTAGCTTAGGTTACTTTAGTTAGGATAGATTATTAGTGTACAGTATCTACAAAATCGGACCCTTGGGAAAATCCTTGATGAGTTGTAATCCATGTCGACGAAACAGGATAACCAGTATCTGTGCCTATTACCCGCTGACATCTGCCGCTGAGGTAAGAGTTAATGATCTTGTAGATAGGTCCCCTAAACCCCATTTTCTCAAGTTTACTCGGCAGAATTCGATGGTCTACACTATCAAAAAGCTTTGAGATGTCTAAAAATATACCCACTAACCTGTTTTTATTCTTTAAACCCTCAAGTATTTTATTTATGCTGATGTAAATAGCATAAATAAATGCTGATGTAAATATACCTTATGGTAGATCTGCCCTGTATGTATGCGTTTTGCGACGACAAATCGTATCTGCTAATGAAATCCAATATAACACATTTAAACAAACTTACCATAATTAACTAATTGCAAGAAAGGTAATCCATGTACAGGACCAGCCAACTGTAATTATGAAATGAAATTGAAATATGACGTACACGGACCTATATAGTAATTATTAGTTAGTTGCGCTGCGCTGTAGATAAAGTCATCCTGAGAATATTTCAAGGTTATGCACTGATCCATTGATTTATATAGGTCGAATTTTAATATCATCTTTGTTTGGAGAATAAATATCACTTTTCCAAACCACTAACTCACGCTGCGTTGTATGTATGCATTAACGTTGCCTGAAGAGCTACTGCTTGCCAGTGATGTTGAGGTTTTAGCAGTATTACGAATACAGATAACTGTTGCAACATAAGGCAATATCGTTTATAGTGTGGCTCATTATTTTGCCGCCATAGTGAGTCAAAAGCATCATGTAGAACCAATCAAAGAGATTTTGCAAAATCCTCTTACTCAAAATTTATTGTATTTATTCCCAAAGAGATGCATGAAAAGAATAGAATAGAAAAGAACAAAACTGTGTGTATTGAGTTTTATAACTAATTCATCAGAGTTAATAACGTTGAATCATCGGAATTAATACGTCTACTTTTCCTTGCACTTTCTCTAGATGTAATTTAGTTCTGATGGACAAATACGGTACAATTATAATTACGATTATTACTGCTTCTATTCTTTCTTCGAGCGAAAGCCCTTGTTATGTCTTAAATCGCCTAAGCTCGCATTTTGAAGCTATTGATCTAAATCACAGTTGAAAAGAGTGTTTTTATTGGGCATTTTGGCAATAAAATAGCCACACAGCAGAATGCAACCCTTATAGAAAATACATGAAACTGTACCACGCACTGTACCACGCAAATTTTGATTTGATGAAGTGTATCTCCTTCGACATTGAATTGAATTTATGTTTTGTTCAAGGTATAGATATTAATAATCGGAATATTTTTATCTATTTTATCGAAATCACTTTTTGTTATGTCATGCCAACGGCGTTCATAAAAATGTTATAATCGAGTTTTAATCAAAAACTGTTGCGAATACCTGCAAGCAAAATAAAGAAGTGAAAATAATTTCTCTTTAGAGAAAAATATGTCATTCAGTTGATAATCCGATTACAAAGCTTTCACCAGTTACAGTTGATTTTTCCACTGAAGCGGGACGTCATTTTGACGCAGAAAAATCTATCCTTTATCGGTATCAAACCACGTATAGTGTTGATGTGAATACACAATACAACACCATGCAATCTGCGAAGTTTAAACATTGCTTCCTATAATCTGCCACGAATATTGTGACGTTTAAACTTACCTATACAACGAACGAAAAGCATTTAGTTGCTCTTCATACGGGAATAAGTATGAATAATTATGTCTATTTATTGTTTATTCAATTTATTAAGTGTATTTGCAATAATACAATCTATTGTTGCATCCTTAAATATTCATTTTTTTTTATTTCTATGGGTACAGCAAAACAACTTTTAAAAAATGTGAGCAATGGTAGAAGGAAGCAAGATAGACGTTTGTAGCTTAAGAACGATAAATCAAAAATGTATAATTTACCTGCTTGCATTGAGTATTATTATTATTATTAATATGGTCGGGCCGTGGCAAAGATGTCTTTAGTCACGGCGACCTTAATAGTTCTATTGTAACAAAATGCCCTTATGTGTGTTAGAATACTTGGAGGCTTTTAATAAACCTTAGTACTACTCTAGGATCTGTTTCCTTCAGTTCAGTAAGTGCCAGGAATGGTCTACTGAAGTGTTGGTGTCGTCTGCGACTAATGGCAACACATTCACATAGGATGTGTTCTGCCGTCTCCAGATCTTCTTGGCATAGACGGCAAATTTGATCTTCAGCTTTTCGTAGTTTAAATAGGTGATATTTTAGGGCTACTTGGCCTGTCAGAAATCCTGCCAATAATCTGAGATCCCCCTTGCTGAACGATAGCGCTATCTTTGCTGTTTTTGGCGAGCCTGATATGAGTGCCTTCGCCTGTTTTTGTCCTGAAACATTATCCCAGTACGAGGCCTTTTGATTGTCCTCCCGTGTCTTAGTAGCTTGTTTTATGTGGCTCTTTTGGAGACCACAGAAGGGGTTGGGACCAATAAAAGGCATGTTCGCTGCTTCTTTGGCCAACTTATCTGCCTTGTCAATTCCTTTGATTCCTTGGTGGCTTGGGACCCACCGTAAAGTAATGTGGTTATTGCGTCCCAATTGCCGTAGATTATGTACACATTCGTGTATCAGAGCAGATTCGTATGAGTAGGCCTTAATAGCGTGTAGAACTGCTTGACTCTCGCTGAAAATATTAATAGTTGCGCCTCGTGTCCCTTTCTCGAGGTTCTTTATGGCGTGCAAGTTTAAAGCAGAAATCTCTGATTGAAATTTGTTGGTATGAGGTCCTGCAGGCATTTTTAGGTGGAAGTTGGGACCACTATTGCCTATACCTGTTCCGATACCTTCTACTCTCGAGCCGTCCGTGTACCATTCCAAGGTACCTCTTTTGTATTGAGGCTCACCGGATGCCCACTCAGTACGGCTTTCGATGATCACCTTATAAGGTTGATCAAAATTGTATTGCATAGGCATCGTGTCCTTTGCAATGTACACCAGATAATTTATGTTGGGTTCTTCAATGATTTTGAGATGCCCTCTAAGATCCCCAGGCTGTAATCTTCTGAGTTGTTTTTGGCCACCAAACCAGAGAGGCATAGGTGATCATAGGTCTGATTATTGCTGTATAAGACCAGAAGGTCATATGAGGCTTAAGACCCCAGTTCTTACCAAGCAACCTTCGGCATACTAGTGATGCCGTAATAGCTTTTTTGTATAAGTTGGAGATGTGGGAGTCCCATGTCAGTTTTTTGTCAAACGTAACTCCCAAATATTTAACTTCATCGCTGAAACTAATGGTTTTCCCTTCGATGGAGGGTGATTTAAAACAGACGGAAAAAAAACTGAATATTTTTGTTTTTGGCTCTTCGAATATTTCAGAATAATAATTTAGTAATTTATTTAAAATATTTCTCATATTCGCTTAACCTGCATCAATTCCATTAATCTTTTTCGTCGTTCCGCCATCAAAAGTGAGATTATTTTATGTTTAATTTGTTCGTTGCGATATATGCACATACGTACAAGCACTAACGAAAGCCGTTAAAATAAAATCGAAAAAATGTGAATGGGACCGAGTTCGAATTTATGAAAAACGCACAGCTTTCACCCGAGTTATGTCAAGCTCCTAATGCCCATTCTTTTTTGTTTTGCAGTGCGAATTCAAAAGCGTACAGGTACGCTGTGTTGGTACACGTGCAATGAAACATGAACACTACCTTTTCAGCGCACCTTAACTAATAATAAGTTTAGTTTTATTTTTTGCTGCGCTATACTTTTTCCTATTTTTGAAGCGTAATGAAGCGTTCACTATTTCGTCGTTTTTCTTTCTTTCATTTCGTGGAAACCATAAATTGAATGCAGTACGCTGTGCGTTCGTTGTTCATATTGTAGTATTTTTTATACTATTCTGCCACGCATCGCTCCTCAAATCGCACAAAAAATTGTCAAAATGTAGTTTTTAGAAAAACGCTGTAAATTATATTTGCCATTATGATATTCCTTCCTGCGTAGGCATCCAATTTTTATCATCTTCACAATTGTAACCTACATGTCTTCAAAAAATTCTACTCAATAAAGCAAGGATACGTCACGTATTACATTAATACAGGAGCTAAATTAAGTAAATGTTTTCCAACAGTAAAATCCTTTAATTTTTTAATGGATGTTGCTCTATGTTATGTTTTAACCTTCGTATTATTATAAAGGAATCTTCTAAGCAATATTATTTCCTGAATACCGTACCAGTATACCCTTGTAGCAGAAGAAATTATGTAATGCAATTTTACACACGGAACTATGATACTCCATTTACGCCAAATAGTAGGCTATAAAGACTCCACCTAAAAGAATCATCACCGCTAGGGTCGGAGACCACTGTTTTCCAGGCAAAGATCTTGGCGTTAATCCTAGCAATGTACGGCTTAACTGACCTTAAGACTGTAGGCACAAACATCAACCTGACATCAATCGGGTTCAACCACCCAATAAGGTGTGTTCTAGGCGAATTCCAAATGTTCACCCAACGAGATCTTCGGACACTCTGACATCACGAAAGCGCCGCCGAATAGCAGAAAGTTTATTCTACAGATGACAGTACAGCGCCAAACTCTGTGGTCAACTGTCTCCTCTTCCTAACACAGTCGACACTCTTCCTCGTGAATGAGCCCCACTCTGTTTCCTTAATCGAGCCTAACCGGTAAGGATTGCGGTAGAGATGTGAAAAACTTGACGTTCGAAGAACTCCTTGTTTGGCCCAGCAGGTAACACGGCAGCATTAAATAACATGCCAGTTGGAGGTGTTGGCACAACAGAGTCTGTTCAGCTCCCACTTTGGCAAACACATCGGTTACCTCCTTACCATCAATGCCATTATGTCCTGGTGCCCAAATGAGGGCAATCTTGTTTTTTCTACCCAAAAATTGTGCGAATTTTCAGTTCAAAAAAGGCTTGGGGAATGTATCACAAAATTTCTCTGAACCAACGTCAAAATATTTGCTATGAATATACAAGGAAGAAGTTTAGTACCTGATTGATTGATTGATTGATTTCTACCAAAGGAGGGTTAGTCTTTGTATCCTTAACACTGAGGCTTAGTAGCTTATTGTATTATTCCTGCTTCGGTTTCGTTTTACTTGAATAGGTTTAAGAGTCTATGTAGTAAGTCTTTCTCCATTGGTAGATCAATTGCGCTTTGCATAGCGAATCTGCGTTGAGCTAGCGCTGCACATTCGAAAATAATATGAGGGGCTGTTTCCTCCTCCTCGTTGCAAAGTCTACATAAAATTCATCTTCGTAGATCCCCATCTTATGCAAGTGGCCTCTCAAGCAGCCATGTCCTGTTAGTAACATGTCTACTAACTGCTGCCCTAAGCTGTATCTTGCTTAATTCAAGCAGGTCAGCAGTCAGATGACGACGGCTACCTCTACTTGTCTGCCATGGAGCATGGCCCTCACCCATCTACAGACTGTTCTCTACTCCATGGCTGTTTGAAGCCTATAATAGTGATTCAAATGAGGTGTTATCAAACGCACCTTCTATGTCAAGAAATGCAACTAATCCAATTTCTTGATTGTTTAAGAATACCTCCACCAGCGACACGAGTTAATGTGGAGCACTTTCACATGATTTACCTGCTTGATAGGCATGCTGATTGGGATGTATTTCTATCAGAGAGGTTTCCCTGATATGCTTTTCAATCAGTTTTTCCATGGTCTTTAAGATGAAAGATGATAGGGTTATTGGTCTGTATGCCTTTTCAAGAAACCATAATGGGACATATGGAAAAAAATTATATTTATTGAAAAACCAATGATCTTTTCAGACATAATTCTTTCTAGTACCTTCGGCACCGCAGACAGCAAGGAAACAGGTCTATAATTTGCCGGAGAATTGTTCTCTCCACTTCTATGTACAGGAATGACTCGAGCAAAAGGAATTTTTCCCAGGAACATTTCTAGAGCCAGTCCTGGAGTGGTAATCGAGGCACCATTAATCATGAGACTGGTCATCGTGAGTGCACTACAGAACGTCCCGTACGTGATCACAAAAACATTTTGTCAAGCAAGACTACTAGATATTCAACTTCCGCACCCGAGAAGGGTTGGGCGGTCACTTCTTCTAGCTTTCTTCGTAAGTAAGTACCTACTTACTTACTTACTTCTTCTCCTTGTTGATGGGACAATAACAGCCTTGTGTGGGTTAATTCTTAGGTATTCTCCATTACACCTTCTGTCGGTATAGCGTACCAACTTTCCCTACCAGTATCCCACAATTCTGCTTCAGTTTTAGTTTGGTTATATTTAGATCAGAAGGTTACGTTGGTCAGCTTAAAACCCATATCTGTTTTTCTTGAAACAATTGCTCAATCTCACTCAGAAGTATGATTACAATTATGTTGAAATCGCCAAATAATGGATATATTACCTCTGCTTAAGGCAGCATGAATATTTCTACAAACCTCTTTAGTTATGGTACCACTAGTCAAAGCATATCCAACCCATACCATTCGTGCGTAGACATTTAAAATTTTTTATATGTAGACGGCAATCCTTTTATTGCAGCTATTTAGTTACTATGGCAGCAGACCAAATTTTTAAGGTTTAAGTTTAAGTTAGAGGTTTTTAAATAATAATAATAATGTTTATTTATGTCCAACAGGTATAAACCTACAGAAAGACACGAAGGAATATATGTATACAATATAATAAAACAGAATGCAATACATTGTTTACTAAGTATGAGAAAATTATTAATTAACATGACTACGAAAGAAAAAAAACTAATGGCATAATTTCAACCAGCTTTACGTTTGAAAACATCGCCAATAGTGTTCCCCAATCTGGTTTGTCTTGGCTTGCGGCGAAGGTGGTCTTACTCCTGGAGTTTAAGCCTGGAACATGATATGTGATGCTCTCCAAAAGATAAGGAAAAACTTAAAACATTAATATTTCGGTTCAATACCGTTCATAATATCGATATCTATCGATAACTTTACCATATGACAAATCTCTTAGAAATTAAAACAGAAAACCAAAAATTTCTTTTGTGTCGATAAGAAAGCACGTTTAGAAAATTTATGAATTATGAATGAATAAACCATGCAGTATAAACATAATTATGGTTTATTCATCTTTCACAGAAAAAAGTAAAAGTGTTAATAGAGGAGAATTCTTACGTATTTTACAGTGACAAGATATGCTGTCCGCGTCCGTTATATACAATGTCCACTAAATAAAGGTACGGATTAGTGTAGCACATTCGGGGAATTCATAGGTGTCCACTAAATGGAGATGCCCAACAAGATTACTCTGTATAAAAGCATAAAACTAACTGAATCATAATAAAATTGCCATACAAAAAACAACTAGAGTAAATTTTAATCAATTCTAGGAGTAATAGATTGAAACTGCACCTAAAACTTAATGCGTTTCAGTCAAATTTCTGAATTTTAATTTTCTTTGTATATTTTACTTACTCGCAGTTCACTCAGATTTGCGTTAAGTGCCGTCTAAAGAAAAATAATCCACAATTTTTTATTTTTTAAATTTTTCAGGAATCTTCCCTCTTTTATTTAACGAAATTTATGTAATTTTATTAGTATTATAAATATATGCATTGCAGTCTGCGACATTGGCGTCAATTTTCAATCAGGATCCAATATTCACCCAGTAATCTTTTGTCAATTCCGAAAACGAAAAAAACACGATATGGAAACGAAGACTGGTAGCTTCCTACTCATATCACACGCCAAGATCCGAACATACCGGTGCGGTGCGATGGGTGCGTAGGCGTCAAATACGATAACAATTTTACTGCTTTTTTAGGCATTTTTGAATGAAACATGTACGGCGTTCATCTGATTTATTTCCCACTTTTAACGGCAAAATATTGTGTTTATTCAACGAAATTGGTTTTTCCCCCTTGACATAAGGACGGGTTAGAGATGAGGAGAGGTGAGAGGCGCGCGTTTAGAATTCACGGTTTGTGTTGGTACAGGACAGGGTTTTAGTTTGATAAACACACACATACGTATGCACACTGTGACACGAGATTTACGTTTTTTTTTTCTTGGAAAGGCTTTTTATTGAAATGACAATACTTATGTTTCACCTTTTTCAAGATATTTCGGTAGGAAGATGTACACAAAACCAACAAAATATAATCTACACACGATCAGTAGATTATCTTTAGCTAAATATGTTGGTCCCATTTTTTGTAAAAATGGACTCAATGGAAAGTTGGAACAGTGTATTGATATGTTTCTAAATGAAATATGAAATTAAATAATAGATAATCACTCTTTTCATTTTCCCGTTCTATTTTCAATGCTCTACCTATAAATAACTTAAAACTACTTACAGCTATAGGAATATTATTTGTAAATGTTTTCTTTAAAATCCTCCCTTAAAATCATTTTTTTCTTCGTTTCTAGTTGATCTTCTAAGTTCTTCTGTTGTAAAATCACCCTCGATTACTTTTTCTAACTGCTTCGATTCATTTATTGTTATCTGCTGTTTTTGACTGTTTTTAAATAAACATAGTACTTTGAATATTACTTTTAAGTTGAATTTCTAAATAATTTTCGGCGAAAACGTCTGTTGTCAAAAAATTTAATATTTTTCTTTTTGATTATCAAGTTGTCATAGAAATGCCATTCTAAGGGCTTGATACTTTCTGTGGTTGGCCTGACGATTATTCTTTGCGATGTTATAGATGATATTATGAATTTTCACTACTAGATTCCATGTGAATAATGTTGTGCACAATTTTTGTATTTTAAAAGATTATTAAGACGTACATTATTGAAAATAACATGTGATTTTGATTATTCGCCTTAAAGTTATATTAATAGTATTTTTTAACAAAGAATTAATAAGAATTAATAATGCAATTATTAATTCATTATGCAAATTACCAAAATGCCAGTAATAATTAAAAGTAATTCAGCAGATATTAGCTAAAATTTTTGTAATTATTGTTTATTCAAATAAAAATGATAAAAATGTATAAATTAAGGTGTAATTGCACGCACTTCACACTAATATCCACTGTAATAGATATCTTTACAAAAGGAATAAGGAAATATTAATGCAGGATGATGTTTAAAGGTTATCTCAGATTTCCCAAAAAAGCGAGTTTTATTTAATTTAAAGTAGATAACGAAAATTAAAGTAAAAGGATGAATTAGAGAACAGACAGCTGACGCGATAATTCAACTTAATAACTGAAATAATGCCCGGCATATCGCTGCATTGATGACATATGCGAATCATTAAAGGTATAGTGTTTGCGTGATAGAAAGAAAGTTTCACTTCTAATAATGCGGATCAAATACCACAAAATCCTCCTGAAAAGAATTGCCAAACAAAAATCTTTAGTACACCAACATCGTTATATTAGAAATAAATGTTGGAAAATCCTTTAAACTTTAGAATACAACGTAAGGTTGAAAATGGACGGAAAAGAACGAAATGTGTGGCAAGCTTCTTTTGGACCCAAAAAAAGCCTGCGCTGCGTTTTGGAAGAATATATTATAATTATAATTTTAAAGGTGTTAATGAATTGAAGTTGCAAAGGTTCTATTTATTAAGTTTACGACATTAAAATAATTATGAGTAGCCCCCTCTTCCTGAAATGTAATGGGTAAAATGGTAATGTTTTTGAGCAGTTGTTATTGCTTTAAACTGATTTAGTTTGTTGCTATAAACACATTTTGTCGTATCTAAACTTATTACCAGCATTAGTGCTTGACATTTCGTCACGGTCAAGTGACGGTCTGTTAGAAAACTTCTATTTACAATTAAATTTCTATAAAAACCAGGTATAAAAGAGCACCAATTTCCCTATTTTATTATTTAATAAAAATTAGTAATAGTGAGCTTTGTGCGAGGTTCTTGCAAGGCCCATACTGGCTGAAAACTTGTCATTGGCTAATTTATTTTGCTCGAATGAATTATAGTCTTACGTATACATAAAATAAGTAGTAAAAGGAATAAAATAAGTAATAAACAATTTTTATTGCTTGAATTTTGTAATTATTTATTAATATCTTCTTCTGTCAAATCATAGTACCAACATTTGTATAATTTATTCCCGTTTTGTTATTTAAAAGAAAAAATAAGTTTAAATTATTTGGATACCATCTAAAATATAGAAGGGTAAGCTGTAATTGAAAGGAAGGAAGGACACTCGGTAATATTTTAATATGTTTCTAAACTTGATAAAGGGCAAATAAAATAGTGCACAGCTTAATAAACTGGTTTCATTTTACTTAAACACCTGTACAGTCTGTCCCAAATCACGAGCCACTATGGTTGTCTTTCTTATTGTAAGAGATAGAGCATATGTAAGTTCAGATTTGGCCCAGTTGCAAAATTTAATTCTGATCAAATAAAAGATTTATATTATCTTCGAAGTCTATTGAGTTATTTCGAAAAAGCGGAAATTTCGGGATTACGATTTCAGCTTATGTCCTTTATAACTTTAGAACAATTCCATTTGCTTTCCTATTAAACGCACATGCATGAAAAATTGGAATATCAAGTTAAAGATTTTTTATGTTTTTAAAGTGTAGCTTAGGCATAGGGACCTTATATTAATCATCTACTGCTACTAAATACTAAAAGCGGTCACCTCCATCAAAGCATCATTAGTTTATTTTTTCAACTTATCTATTGCTTATTGGCTTTATTATAAACATGAAAAGCAAAATGCTTAGGTTGCTTTAGGTTTACCCTAAATGCAATAAAACAGGAATCCTACTCGTATTGTAAGTTTAACCAAGTACTCATTTTCCAAAATTAGATAAAACGTGACTTTCCTCTAACATTTTTAATAGACTATTTGTTACGTTCTTCTGATTTGAAGAACAACGCTAGTCGTCTGCTTCGGTGTATCTTTCTTGGGAAGAGGGAGGACCAATTGCTTTGCTTAGATGTATAAAATATTTGTTTATTTATAGCTCAGTACCTCTTGAAATGAAATACAGTACGTATGTACAAAGAAAATTTATTAAAACAGTTCCTCTTATTATTACATAAAAAAAAAATAAAAAAATGTGAGGTTTCCCTCTTGTAATATGCATATACCTTAGTATTATATACATTTTATGATGGGGTTTCCTTACTTATTTGTGTACATATTTTGTGGACATATATCTATGTACATTTGAATAAATGTGTTTCAGTATATATTAAATCGCAACGTTTGAATGTCTTTCATAAATTCGCAACATGTATTTGCATGTACAATTATAAACGCACCTAGTACGCGTACGAGGCATTTTGTTACCTTAAATGTGTCTTCAGTATCGCAACGCTTATTTGTATATTGACTCGCAGTGTTCATATGCATTATGCATTCTTAGGGCCACCGCCAAACCTTTTACGGAGCTCGAGCGTCTGGTCGCGGGGGCAGTAGCAGAATATAGCCGTAGAAGACTGCCCAGACATTCCCGTGTTAGAATGTGTACGCTATGTGCCTTATGCGTATGCTCCATCTCGCTACTGTCTCCCTATAGTAACGGAGATTCCAAAGACCAAATATCGTGCGGGTCCGAACAGTGCACTGTGCATAACGGAAGAAGCAACAGATGGCAATCGTGACACTTCGTGCACTACGTTCTCCGACCAAGTTCCGGCACACCGAGATAAGGACACGTATACGTGCGTTATGACTGTTCTCTCGGCAGGGGTTAGCTGACTGATGCTCGATTGCAGAAGTCGTCTGTATAGCGTGCGTTCTATCTCGAGGTTTGCAATACAATAACGTACCGAAGTTGCGATTATTTGAATTACTTAATACAGTTTTACATCAATTCTCGATTTGTGTGCGAGTGATTTTGTAATGTATATGTATGTTAAATGAATTTAAATTAGTTTTTGTGTTAAATACGTACACATACAATGGTTTATAGATGTACACAAATACAATACACACAAGTTTATAAGAAATAAAACAAACGAAATGATGAATTTACAACTAACACAAATGAAATATTAAATTTACAAAGTAAAACGAATGAAATATTAAATTTACACAATAAAACAATAGAATGATGGATTTACAAAATAGAATAAATGCAGTACCGAATTTGTTAGCGTAAAAAATAACAATAAAATGTTAAGAAGTCTTAACACTATTCGCTATCTTTACTTATAATGCTCTGCGATTATATGTATGAATATATATATTTTTTGTATTTAATGACACATGTAATTAGGATAAATTTCTGTATCTGTCTATTCTAAATAAATAAATAAATAAGACATTGGCAGAACATGGGTCCTTTAAAAAGCTACGAGCTAAATATCGGAGCAAGATAAGCGTGCGCAAAAGATTAAAAAATTACAGCCCACTCCATCCCCGTACATACAATATTTAGTCAAAATTGTGGAAATGTAACAAACAACTAAGTATATGAAGTTTCAAAGTCCGCTCAGCAATCTAACAATTTATAAAGAAAGAATGGTACCAGAGAGGATAACAAAGAAGGTAGTGGAAGCAAAGGGGCATGGAAAGAGAAAAGTGGAGAGGCCGAGAAAGAGGACAAAATAATCGAAATAGCACGAAAGAGAGAAAAACAGTACAAGAGCTAAAAGGAAGAGCACAAAATGGGGGAGAATAGAAAAAACGAGTCGGGGATCCAAACCCACCGACGCTGTAATGGCCTAAGGCAAAAGATAAAGAAGAGGAAGATTCTAGAACCTACTCGACATCTTAAAACGGAAAAGATTTTTTTGACTATTACTTTAATTGTAATGTGTTATGTCGTTGTAATCAGAAAAATAAAAGCTATTTAAGAGGAAAGCTAGAAATAGGCAAGAATAAAAAAAACAAAGTTGATGGTATTTTAACATTCCTGAAACGTTAAAATAAAAAATGTGAAATTTATGTTTAAACTATTTTAAATCTGTAAGAGATTTATAAAGATTTGTAAATTTTCGTTTTTTCGATGTAACTCATTAGGCTCTGAGGACAATCAAAATCTCTTATTTGCTTGTTTGTCAAAAGAGAATTCAGCAATTTTACCGAATGTAAACCTATAGTCCTACAGCCTATACGCACAAAACAACAGTATTTTGTTCACATATCGACTATGTGATGAAGATTTCCATTTCTTGTAGCATATGTGACATACATGGTAACAAATAGATGTTAAATTTAACAATCTCAACCGCATCCTAATCGGGAAAACTAAAGCGTGCAAACATTTCCCACAATCGAAACTTCATTATCTCTTTAGGTTCTTCGCCATACTTTTTTTAAAGCAATTTTCATTATTCATCCTCCTTCACTTTTATATTCAAGTGATCGCTACAACCATAACTTCTCGTCTTTAATCTAAACCATAATCGAAAAATTCCTTGAAGTTAAGTGAAAAAAAAAGATGAATTAAATTTTACGACGGTGGTAACACATTATTTCACCCTACACTTCACATACGAAACCCAATAATCCGTAATTGGACAACCGACAAACATGCTGGGTATGAGCATACCTTACACAATAACTACATAACGGCTACCGCCGTTAAATTTTATGACAGGGAGGGAAAACAACCATATCTACATATATACAGTCCAAACGATAGTGAATATTACGGTAAAGTTCTCGGGCGCACTGAGAATATCGTAAGAAATTATTACGACACAGAAGTGTAATTTTTAGTCAACACAATTTTCGTTTTAAGCGAAGACTACGCGCCTTTTCGAAATTGCTGTAAATCTTTCGGGGTCCGGAAAACGGTCGAATTAACCGCCCGAATTGAAATAAAAGGCTTTAGTAATATTGGTACAGTAATAACTCTAATTCGCTATGTAAATTAAATGTAATCTATGTAATTGGTGTTATAATGTCTATGCTCCATTCAGAAGTTATCAAGGACACGCAGTTATGGTGTAATGGTCTGCAAATGCGCATTGAGATTAAACATATAGAAACGCTTTATTTGGAAACTAGTTAGATGGATAAATGCACATTTTTCTGTTTACAACTTCATACAAGCATTAAGATCGTCGACTTGTCACTAATATGAGAACAATGAAGCGACTAGATAAATAAGTATAAGTAGAATCAACAGTATTAAATAAATAAAAATATATGTACATATAAAGTCGACAATGGGCCGACGGGCAAACCGGGGGCGAAAACGTCTCGGGCCACACCGAGCTTGGCTAATAAAGTGTGGGACCAGGCCGGATCTACAAAGATCTGAAAATGCCCGCAAAACTAATATAGATATTAGGCAGTCTGTTTCGGAATCTCTAAAAGCTTTAGGTAGCCATATTTCCTCTGCTTCCTGAACAAGAAGCTCGGAATAAGATCTGTATCTGAGGTTTAGTTTTCTCATACAGGCCCTCCAGTCGTAATATTTTTAATAACGTATATTCAGAAAATTAATGTATCAATAAATGGGTTTATTAATATATCCTAAAATCACCATTAGATCATATTTTAACACTAGAACCGCCGAGAATTTCCCGTACCTCGAACCGCCGCCCCGGTCAAATTGACCGGTGATTAAAACTAAATTTTGTTTCGACTGTTATTAATATGTTATTAATTAACATAATTTGTTTGCATAAAAGTGTATATTTATTCACAAAATATAAAAATAACTTCTAACTTTACTTTGGTATTTTAAATATCGTTACAATTTTTGCAATAAGCTACTTTAAATCCACATTTTCCACATATGTTCTTGTTACAGTTCTTACATCTATCGTAAGTCTTATTTTCACATTTCTTTTCTTGACATGTACGTCTTTTGCGAGATTGCTTATCTGTTTTTGATCCAGCCTGTAACTTCTTGTTGCATTTTTGATTCGATATTCTCTCCTGAGGGTCTTCTTCATTGTTATTGGATTGATGCGAGAGTTCTTCTGCCAATTGCAGAATGAAGTCGCGACGTTTTGTTTTTTTTGCCATTGATGTCTGTATACAGCAAACGCATTGATCATAAAAATCATGGACTGGCCATCTTCTTGAGGATGCCTTCACGCTGCATTTTCGGGCCATTTGATCTACTACGTCAACGCCATATTTTGTGCTATTATAGTATAAAACTGTTTCTGGCTTTTTCTTTGTACCAGCATCAATCGAAACTGTTGGATGTTGCGTACTTAGAAGGGGAACATTTTTGTTTATTTTGGCTTGATACACTGTCAAAGTGCAAATATTTTCTTTACTTGTGAATAAAACAGTTTCATATAAAGAACTTTTCCTTTTTTGATTACTTCGGGAATTTCTTTTCCTGACCTGTTCACAGTTCCAACAATTGTGGTGTTTAGTTTTGCTAATTCCTTTGCAAGTTCCAAACTGGTAAAAAATTGTCCGTTGTCACATTTCTTCCTTTCTTGTGTAAGGCTCTAATAATTTTAGAACGACGTATTCACCAAGTGGTTGTCTTATTGATCTCGAGTCATCTTTTCCTAAATATGGGAAGGCATTCAACACATATATTCAACACAAGTTGTTCGTCTATTGTTATGTTTTCTCCGAGCACATAACAAATTTTGCAATTGTAAGCAAATTTTTGCCATATTTCATGTCATGTTTCAATTTTTCTTTCCTTGTAGACTTGAGATCGAATCTGAGATATCGCATAATTTCTGCAAATTTGTTTCTAGATATCGTTTGACTTAAAAAACGATGTTCCGCACTTTTTAGACCACAAGGAATCTGGAACCCTGAGCACCACGTGCGTATAGAATGGCAATAAAGGATTCTAGATCTCCTAAAAATAATTGCCAATCTTGACTGTCTTGTTGTCTTCTAGCTTCAACGTCGGTGCATTGTTTTATGTGTCTTAGCATCGAGTCATCGATAAATAATCTCCAGAAACTACTCACATTTTCTGCAGTTACTTTTTGTAATGCATAGCCTGTTGACCCTGGATTGTCCCTGAATATATTGGTTTGGGTTTTTCTGCCTGCAGTATGTTGACTCGCAGAAATTACTTGCCATTGGGAATTGACTTTTGATTTGCAAACTGCACCAAGATTGAAGGAAAATTCTTTTTCTGTTGGTTTCTTTTGCTGGCGATTAGAACGAACAGACATCTTCACTTCCTGCTTATCACTGGAACTAGCACCAGTCACTGTAACCGTTACATCACAAACTGTGTCATTGTCAGATTCATCACTATTTTGTTCCTCACTCGCAACAACTCGAGAACGAATTTCGTTTTCACTATCCCTACTAACTGGTTTAGAATCATTCTCGGAATTTCCTGCTGAAAGAATTTCCAGTTCGTCTAAATAGGCTAAAGCTTGTGCAGCCAAGAGTCCTTTACTGGACCACATACTGTTCAGTCTAACTAAACAGGACGAATGCATTTTCAGAGTACTACCGATCTTTTTATATGTTCACAATAGTGCAAATTGAAACTTGCAAAATATTTTGTACGCATGCGGCAAATTAAGTCTACGCATGTGCGACACTAAAAAGAGTAGGAGTAAAAACAGCTTCTTTGTCGAGGGCAGGGCTGAACATGTCGAAACAAGTACGAACAAGTACTAACAAATAGGAACAATCTCTGATCAGTTGATGCAGTTATATGCCTTGTTTTATATGTAATAAATGTTTGAAATTATGTATATATTTACATGCGGTACATGCCTAAATGTTTAGTTCTTTCAAATGTTGCAACCAAGAGAAAGAATTGACAAATAAAGTTTGTCAAAACATTTTGTTAACGTACCGGTCAATTTGACCGGGGCGGCCCTTTAAGGTAAAATTTCCCAGAATACCGCTTAGAGTTCTACAAAATATTGAACATTTTGTGAGAGCATTACCAAACTAAATTTAGGAAAAGTCACATGATTTCAAGATCATATCAAAATTAATTCCGTTGAAATAAAACTCTAAAATTGAAAGACGTTGCGGCGGTTCTAGTGTTAAAAGTTCTAGACCTGTTCCTAAAGACCTGTTGTTTATGTTAGATCGCGCAAATAATTATTAGATAGAATACAACAGAAAGTTTCATATGTACATATGTGTAACTGCCCATTTTAAATTCCGCATAGCATGGTTCATACGATAGAATCAGTAAGCCTGCGTAACATTTTCAATACAATCAATTACGCACAAGTATGTTTATTAAATACAATAATATGCATGCAATGTAACAGCAATTACTCCGCTCTTTTTTATGCCTCGTAACGTATTCCATTTATTTACCCACAAAACATGAAATGTTTTGGGATTATTAATTATAAAAATGACGCTAAATAACTATAATAAACTGAATGCATAATTCGTTAAATTTGCTTTAACAGAAAACAAATACAATGACAAATTTGCAATAAAACACATTGCTATTCAAAGTTTGCTAACAAATATACGCATATTTTATATGAACTGAATGTTGTGAACACTTGGCTGACTTTATTTCTAGAGAACCTTTACACGTGCATTCCATAAAAGTTACTGTTTTTACTCGGTCATACACTCGTGGAAGTTATGAGTCCAGCATTAACTAAAAATGTAAATCCACTGCAATGGGTTAATTTTTCTCTGTGTCTTGTATTTTGTTGTAACTAACCTCGTTTAACCTGTGACAAGCGATGCTGGACGTTTTTCAACATACTTACACTAAAAAATTTAAATTTAAGGTTACTTTATATTTATTTTTTAAGCCAATTGAATCGTTATAACACAACGCTACTACCCAACGATGTGGAGCGTACAAAAAAGGTAATTACATTTGTGGGACAGATTTTACTGAATAGTTGTTATAAAATAGAAAGCCTAAATTTTCTGTAAAATCTCCTACAGACAGTACTTATGTTCAATGCTAAAGATACAGTCTTACCTGAACTTACCTTCCTATTCAAGCAAGAAAGCACCTATCTCCGCAAAATGTCAAAAACCAAATAAGTATATTTTATATTTTTGGTTCGTTTACTGTTTTCTTCTAAAAGTTATTTATTTTCATTCCAATGTGTCACCGCCGAATTACTAATTTGTAATCTTAGGAATTATCACCCAATGCCTTTTTTGATAACAGAAATTGTGTATATCTTTTACAGCTATTCTAATCGATCACAGTATACCCAAAACGATCATGTTATCTAGGATAATTGATTTAGTTGAATTAAGAATCAATCCTATTCGATACAAATATTTAAATCTCCCACCTTTTTAGTTGCTCTTTCCGTATTCCCTCAAAGCCAAATCCACGTTAACCTTTCCAAATTGCTTTAATTAAAAGGATTTATGTAGGTATGTTGTAAATTAATCGATAAATAATCAAACATCTTTAAAATTGTTTCATTATTAACAGCGCTTCATTAATATTAATGTGTTGGGCCGATATAGAAGCGTGACGCAAAAATTAGCTAACAAATTTAAATTAGCTACCTCGCTAAAATTACCACTTGGGCAGAATTAATCAACCGAACGAGGTGCCGGTTGTTCCTTTACGTGGATAGTATCGGACTTCCAGTTTAATTATTCGCAAAAATCGTTCATCAAGTGAGAGGCGAGCGGCGATACAGCGCGAGAGGTGGCAAGCACCGTCGGCCAGCACGGGAAATTAGCTGCAAATTCATTTAAAATACGGAACAGAAACAAAAGGTAGATTTATACGATCGAAAAGAAAAATTATCATCGCTCCATTAATGAGCAATGTTTTTCGTCCGATGTGCATTAATTTGCACCGTTTGAGTAATCAATTATCGAGCCGTAGTGTCCAGAATCTACCCCATTACGAAAACCGAAACAAGTTGCAACAGAACTTCGAAACGAGGGAGGAAATCGGAAAGACGGGACAGGCTCGGAAAGATGTAGAGAGAGGCGGAAAGTATTGACAGCGGCACTCTACGGATTTTACTCGAGTGTTATTGTTTTTCACGTCGTAGATGTCGTCGCTCGCTGACAAAGAAAAATCTGTAAGAGTTTCGTTTTTGCCCCGCCACGGCCTGTCGTCCCGTATATTCCGTCTCTTTTAATATACGTCGGCCCGGATTGAAAATGGAATAAAAGATAACTGGAAAAATGTTTTACTTATTAACGTTAATCTTTTTTGATGTTTAGTTTTTTATATTAAAAAAAAACTTGAATTGAAAGAGAACCTGGCATGGCATCGTATTCTAACTCCTCTTTTTCTCGAAAAAAAAAAAAATTAAAGCTTCATACTGGGGCCACACTAACGTCTAATGTCGTGCCGTTAATTATCGCGTTATTTGACATTAAATAAATGTCAAATAACGATAAGCAACGGCACTAGACGTTAGTGTGGCCCTAGCTTTAGAAGAGATAAGTAGAAATTCCCTTAATGTTGTTTTTATGCTATATTTTGCATTCATTTATGTGCAGTCAAGTGAAAAATAATAGCAATGCCCTAAAGCACGAACTGAATTGTTATGAAGAGTCTGCCTTACAGCCTCTCCTATATACCTAATGATAGAAGCTACTGAATCACTATCTAATATTAATTCAAAACACAACATAAAACGGGAAGTCCCCTATTTTAGTTGGTATAATACTGGGCACAATTTATCAGTGGTCAATTGTTAATTGAAAAACTTGTTACTATAAATAATGGCACACACACTTTCATACATAACATTTTTATTTCCACTATTTTAAATTTTATTGTATAAGTAATGTAGGCTGCTGATTAGCAAAAAGGCGAGGTCAAGGAAAATGTTATAAATTACAATTAATTAATTTAAATTATTATTAACGGAGCAGTGAGAAACTTAAAGAATGGGAAAGCAGCCGGTGTAGATAATATTAAAACTAGACTCCTCAAATACATGGGGAAAGATGGTATTACAGTTTTACATGACATTATAGAGACGGCATGGAAAAACAAAGAAGTACCTAATCATTGGAGAACATCCGTGATAGTACCAATATGTAAAAAAGGAGACAGAAAGGAATGTAATAATTACAGAGGTATTACATTTCTGTGCAGTGCGTGTAAGGTGTATGAAACTATTTTAGAGAAAAGGCTAAGAGTAATAACGGAAACAAACTTGCATAGTTCGCAAAGTGGGTTTCGGCCAGGACATAGTACGCAAAGCCACATATATCCCATTAAAAATTTGATGGAAAAGTTTCTAAAATACGACAAAGATATGTATGTATGCTTCATCAATTTGGAGAAGGTCTTCGAGAGAGTGCCAAGGAGGCAGATATGGAATACCTTAAATACCCATGCTGTGGATATGAGCCTCAGTGAGGCAATTACAGCCTCCGCTGCGTCGTTTAGACATCACCCAGCATTATGTCGACTACTGGGGAATACGGTTATACAATAAACTTCCAAGTAATGAACTAATACTATAGTACTAGTTATATTCAAATGTATGTTTTTGTCTCATTGTTAGTTTACTTTGTACATATAATGTTCTTTGTCTTTAACATATTTTATCCACCTTATTTGCTTTATGACTTTCTAGTAATTGTTATTACTCAGAAAAAAATATTATTATTATAAGTTGTACGAGATAACCTCATACTAGGGTAGGCAAGGATTCATTTATAAGCGCTGGTCCCATAGATATAGCGAATGGCGTTGCCGCTTGTGCTAGGAACTCCACTCCTCTTTCCCTTGACAATCCCACCCAGTCATAAGTCAGTCGCCTAGCATACGTGCTCGAGATATCTGCTCGACACAGGTTTATGGAAATACCTAATACCTACATCTTATTTGATTTTTATCCTATTGATGATTATTTCAAAATAAATACTATTGTCGTATATCAAGCAAAGAAAACGTCTTTAATTTAAAAGGAAAATGACGAAATTTCAAAATTAAATAGAACCTCTCATTATAAAATAACTAGATTACATTTTTTAATTTCTAAATATCCAATACATTAAATGTTCAAATGATAATAAGAGCATAACAAATACTTACATGTTTTCTAAATCTAATTGACGGAATTTTATGGTAAAATAAATCGTATTTGTATGTGCAAAAATTCAGTTGAACGTATTATAATAAATGTTCAAATAAGCAGTCATTTGCAGTACTGCCTCTACCGTAATACCATTTAACGACTTCTTAGTTTATAAGAACATAATTAAAAAGAAAACTATTCTACAGTATAATTTCGTGACACAAACAAAGCAAATGAAAAATAACCAAGGAGAAAAGATCGAGAGGCAAGGATGATCTATTAAAGAAATAAACTATGGGTATAGTGCATGGCTAGAGTCTAGCGCGGTGCTCTCCTAACGACGATTGAATTCATACTGATAGATTCGCTTCGCGCGACTTCCCACCTTATATTTTCATAGCGAGCAAACGTTGTAACACTGTCTACATATTTTAGCAGTTCATTTTATTGCGGAACTTACTAACGCGGTATAAGCTTGAATTGTTTGGTGTTGTCTACCGATTGATAAATCGAATCTCATTTAATAGCATTATACGAATCTAACAAAGAAGACAACACTTCATAGCTATACGTAACGTAGTAAGCGATACCACTCAACGACCCCGCCACAATATTATTTTCTCTGTTAGATTGTACATAGCTATTAAATCATCTTCGTTATCAACCGATATACATATACAGGTCTTGTAAAGCGAATGCGTACAGCAAAAAATGTGGGCGTTACGCCTAGCAAATGAGAGCATATATACTTATGCGCGACGGCGCGATTGACTTGTGATCTCCAATCACTGAGAGGGAGCGGGTGACTCACTATTTTTCGCTGTACGCATTCGCTTAACAAGACCTGTATGTATAATTCACAGCATTTAATTCGTCATCACCGTAGATTTTGGAAAGCCTAACGGAATAGCTTTCTCAAAATGGTCATCCAGAATTGCAAAATCATCGATCGAGGAATAGATACATTCACGATATAATATTTTAAAGGGGATAACACTGCAAATGTAAACAATATAACAAAAATCAATATACATTTTAAAAACGAATCAAATGTAAGCCGGGCACAATCGCTCTTTGCAACAAAATCGGATCAGTCGCATGGGAAGAACGTTTCTCCGTAAATGTGTGGTGTGGTATGATAGACAATCAGTTCTTACCGCATACTCTTACAGGGCCCCGTTATCTAGACTTTCTTGAAAATGAGCTACCAGCATTATTGAAAGATGTTCCTTTGGCTACAAGGATGAGTATATTCTTCCAGCATGACGGGGCCCCTGCTCATTTTAGTCATGTGGTGACACAGGATCTAAACCTAACATTCCCCGGAAGATGGATCGGCAGAAATGGTCCCGTTTCTTGGCCGCCAAGGTCCCCGGACCTTACCCCTTTAGATTTTTGCCTGTGGGGATGATTGAAAGGCGAAGTCTACAAAGAAAAAGTAAACACAAGAGATGAATTGATCGTTCGGATTATGAATAGTGCTGCCCTTATAAAAGAACGCCAAGACAACCTCAGAAAAGCTACACGTAGTGTTGTCAACAGAATTCGAAAGTGCATTGAAGTCGAAGGTGACATTTTTGAAAATAAAGTTTAACTTAATCATTTGCCTTTGTTTAATACCTTTTGTTTTTGCCTTTGACTTTTTTCTGTGAGTGTAGTAGTTTGGGTTACATTCAAACTGCTGTATCTCAATTACCAATAAAAATTGGACACATGTTATATGGAATTTTTTATTCGAATTAATCTACACTATGACCTACTAAAATATTTACCTTTCCTCCTGAAACATCCTCTATGTAATTCAATAACCGTAAGAAGTAAACAAAGTAGTTTCTTCAAAAATTTGTTGTATTTAACCGTAACAGTGAATAATAATATAATGAATAAACATAACTTCTTAACAGTGTGGATAGGTTTGTTGAAAAATTTGCACCATCAGGTATGTTTCCACATTGTCTCGGTAAAGGTTGTTCGTTGTGATGAAAAAATGATCTTATATTTCGGGAAAGACCGTTGAAAATCTACGGAAGTAACCCAGGCATAATTAAGATAATTTCGAATTTAATATTTATGTCTTTTACAGTCGCCTTTGTTCCAGCACATTAAAGGTATTTCGCAAACTCTACACAATATTTTAGTTCCATTATAGCTCAAATCCGGAAATTCACTGATATATTTGGTGACTTTATTAGCCAACGGTCGTTTATTATATTGATATTAAGTAAAGTGTAAAGATGGCCGGCAAAGATATCTCTGACAAATTAGTGTGCAAAAGGTGTTCAGTTTCAATAAAAGTCTACGTGACTTGCGAAAAGTGTAAGTGTAATTACCATCCAAATTGTATTCTCAAAGTTAAGGGAACTTATGTGGAAGAGGAAGGAAAGGTTTACTGTTGTAAGAACATAACCTCGTTAAGTGAGAAAGATACAGAAATACGGAAATTGAATCTCAATATCCAGGAAAAGAACAACAGAATCAGAGAAAATGAGGAGAAGATTCGCGCGCTTACAGATGAAAATAAAAAACAGAAGCGGAATCTATCTAAAGATGAACAATGCAAGTGTGACGAAAAGGACAAAATAATTACGGAACTAAGATCGAGATTATTGAACTTAAACATTAAAATAATGGATCAATCTATGAAAGAATTTGAAGAAGAAATATTCGAAATAAATCAACAAATACACAAGGAAGAAATAATAAGGGACTGTGATTCACTAGCAGTCACAGATACCAATAGTAATAATCACAAGGAGATTCTGGAATACTTACATAAAATTGAAAAAACCATGCACACAGGGTTTAATGAGCTAAAGCGATCACTATTCACTAACACTACAAAAAAACAAACTAATGACAATTTAGTAGAAACTCAAATAAAAACAAATAAACAGTACGAAGCTAGCCGTCATCGTACTTCAAAAAATCCAGCGATGCAAACGCCACTACTGGAGAGTCAAAGCAATTCTGGTAGACAACCAGATATACACGCGATAGATATTAACATCAATCAAACGTCTGAAGACACGCCACCAAACGAGCATAAAATCGAGAAATATACCAAAAGTAAGAAAGCAGTGAAGAAAATAGTAATCAAAAAAAGAAATTTACGAAGCATCGCACGGAAGCAGTTGTAGGCACAAAGGAAAACGAACATGTGTCATATGCAAGCCAGCAGAGGCATTGGATATATGTGGGCAAGTATAAGGACGATTACACTGAAGTGAAAATGAAAGAATTTTTGCAAAAGGAGTTCGGTGCAAATGAAAAATTTGAAATAAAAAGATTACAGAAACAAAATAGATGGACAGAAGAAAAGTACTGTTCTTTCAAAGTGGGAGTGCCCTTGGATTTGGCAGAGAGCGTTTACGTATCTAGTCATTGGCCTGTGGGAATTGAAGTTAAAAAGTACAAGTTTTTTCCCAAAAGAAAATCAAACTCATGGAGAGGCAGAAACATATATCAAACACAACGAGAAATATCAATATCGTAAATATTAATGTTCAATCCTTAAATAACAAAATTGATATTTTGAAACAGTATATATACGGAGCTGACACAGATATTTTATGTATTACAGAGCATTGGCTAAAACAGGATGAAATAAATAGTTTAAAAATTGAAAATTACAATATTGGTGCGAATTATTGTAGAAGTACATCTAAACATGGTGGTGTACTTATATTAACCAAACGCGATATTGACATTCTTGAAATTGCAATGCTTAAGGAACAAAGCAAAGAAAAGGATATTGAAGTAGCTGGAGTGGAATGGCGACAAAGTAAATTAATAATAATGTCCCTATACAGATCTCCACAAGGTGATTTCGACGTATTTATTGAAACATTACAGATAATGTTTACAAATCTAATTACAAGGTACAAAAACTACAGAATTGTATTGGCAGGAGATTTTAACGTAGATTTCATGCAGAAATCAGAAGATCAACGGACGCTGATGGAGTGTTGTTTATCGTTCAGTTTGCGTGCCTTGTTCAGTGAGCCATCACGAGAGACATCCAGGTCGAGCACTTGTATAGATAATATATTTACCAACGACCCATTATGTGTGGATATCACTGCAGTACAAAATCTTCACATTGCTGATCACCTAGCACAGTTTATTTCCATCACCACTGCATATGCTGAAAATAAAACAAATGTAGAGATAATAAAATCAAGATGCTTGAATGCTAAGAACTATAAAAGGTTAAAATTGGATCAGATCAGATGGGATTTGATATTAACTGGAGGAGAGAACACCTATTCCCAGTTTCATAACTTTTTTGTACGGCTGCTGGATACTGTGTTTCCTGAAAGAGAAATTACCCTAAAAGCAAAACCAAGACACAATTTTTCTCCCACCAGTATTGTAATCGACATGAAACAAAAACTGGATGCCATATATACAATATTCAAAGCAACTAAAAGTCAAGAAGTAGAACAAGTATACAAAAAATTAAAAAAGGAGTACAGATCAGAAATTCAAAAAGCGAAAAACACAGCAGTGACTAACATCATAGAGTCCTCAAGTAACAAGAATAAAGCTATTTGGGATTATAGTAAGGCTAGAAACAAATTTAGAAACCAAGACTCAATACAAAGAGAATCACGGTTTGAGGGCGGATGATTTTAACGACTTCTTCGCTTCGGTTGGTGATGATGTGTCAGCCAATTTACCAGGTCCTAGCCAGAACCCACTTCATCTCTTGGAGCAGAACTCAAAACGTATGCAGAACTCAATTTTTCTGTATCCGACAACCACACAGGAGATCAGCGACATTATCTCTCGCCTTAAAGAAAGCAGGTCACTCGATGTTTACGGTCTATCATCAAATATAGTCAAGCTGCTTAAAACTGACATCGCAGAAGCTCTTGCTAACTCATTCAACGAGTGTATGCTAAAAGGTATCTACCCAAACGAATTAAAACTGACAAAGATAGTACCCGTATACAAAAAAGGAGACGAAAGAGATTTATGCAACTATCGGCCTATCGCGTTGGTACCTATATTCTCCAAAATATTCGAAACAGCGATTAAAAATCGTATAGTAAGTTTCTTCACAAAGAACAACGTTTACTGTAAAGAACAGCATGGGTATACGATCAGGTAGATCAACGATAACAGCAGTCAATGAAATAATACAAGCGATAACAACAGCTTTTGATGAGAAGGATGATGTTATACTGACCTGTTGCGATCTCTCAAAAGCATTCGATTGTGTCAATGTACCAATTTTACTGGCCAAACTGAATTACTGCGGTATAAGAGGGCTTGCACTCAAATTACTTCAGTCATACTTGACGGAAAGGAAACAGCTAGTAGTATGGCAAAATACAGAGTCCAACATGCGTCCAGTTCGTAATGGCGTTCCTCAGGGATCTGTTTTGGGCCCAATACTTTTCCTAATATATGCGAACGATCTCCCACGCAATATACATTGTGATAAAATATGTCTATATGCCGACGATACAACGCTACTAACTAGAGGAGATATGCATAGAGATCTGCAAGCAAAGTCCGAATTAGCGCTAATAGAAGCAGATGAATGGTTCATGAGTAACGGTTTCTGTTTAAACAAAAGCAAAACTCAAACTCTATTACTATCTACTAAAGCATTACCTGATAAGAATTGTATCTGCTTCCTTGGCCTACACATTTCTAATAAACTGGACTACAAAGTGCATATTGATGACACCTCAAGAAAGTTGTCCACTGCAACATATGCTATTAGAAGGATCATGGCGGTAGCAGCATATGACGCAGCAAGAGCAGCATATTTTGCTTTATTTCACAGTAAAGCTACGTATGGGATTCTAATATGGGGACATTCACCTGAGGCCGTAAAGCTATTCCTGAAACAGAAACAAGTAGTAAGAATCTTAAGCAACGTAGACTGCAGAACATCTTGCAGATCATTGTTTAAGAAAAACGGTATACTTACTCTGGCGTGTTGTTACATAATGTCGTGTGCGCTATATGTACACACCAATAAATCAAAGTACGTAACGCACAGTATGCTTCATGAGCATAATACACGTCACAGGAATAACTACGTAATACCATATCATCGGCTAAAGACGGCGCAAGTTTCCACCAACTATTTGGCTGTGAAGTTGTACAATCATCTACCCGAAACGTACAAATCTTTAAATGAAAAACAATTTAAATTGAAATTGAAAAGGTTGCTCCTTCACGGCGAATTTTACACACTTGACGAGTATTTCAACACCATACGATAATCTTTAACTTATTTTATTTATACAGTGTTTGACTTTACCTGTAAGTGTTATACATTTACATGTGCGTTTTGTCCTATTCTTTTTTATATACTTTTTACATCTACACAGATTTTATTTATTTACGTATTTATATATCACTTTATATATACATTTATATTGACAACGTTAATGCCATGATAGGTCATGACAGAAAATAAATTATTATTATTATTATTATTATTATTTCCCTTGCGTACGTTAAACATGCTTACATACATATATTTATCTCTATAATTACGACTAACACTGCGAAGGGTTATTGAGAAACTGTTGTAATAAATCAATAATTTCATTCGCTGAGGTAGCCCGTGCCGATTCATTTGCATACATACGTCGCGTCGTGCGCGCGGCAATCACACTTCTAACCTGGCGCGAAGCTGTCTGTGCCCGGTCGAATCATGTGCATTATTTCTGCTACAAAAGGAAGTATGACAGTAGGATCTAGCAAGCCATTGCACACGTAAAATACAATTAGAAAGTAATATACGTACATATTTGTCAATGTGAGAAATAAAACAACTTCATATTGTGCCACATGTAAATTATATGAAAAAATTTCGAAACCTTTGTAAGATAAAATGCGTATTCTATCAATACATATAATTTAAATTCTCGCTGTTGTTTAGGCACAAATATGAAGATAATCACTTGTACAAATTTCTTAATAGCCCACGATAACTATTTGTATCTTATAAAAGTTGACTTGCCTCTTTAAAAGCGATTTGGGATTTTGCGGTTATGTATTGCTATAGTTTGCTAATTCTCTACATTTACATCCAAAACATAAACCCTCAATTTGTTATTAAAAAATGTTTCATAATTTCCATTTGGAATTCATTGCTTGCACCGCTCTCATCCACATCAGTCAAGAAACTTCCATTCCAGTTCCAAAATACAACTGTTAATAACGAATAAGCCGCTTTCCAATGCTGCTCCTCTTTTTATTCTTTCCGCTCTTCTTCCTCCAATCCTGAGATAAGAAATAATTTGAACGTTCCGCCACATTTATCACCAATTCTATCTTTCCCGGCCGACTTTAACATATGTACCTCACTGATTCAGATAAAGTGACTTTATTTCCTCATATATCATATCAGATTATTCCGAAACCGAAACGGAAACTTATACCAGCGGAAGGTCAGTTGAACGTGTGCGAAAGGCGCAATGGTGGATCCCTCGTTTCTGGGTCCACAAAGAGATTTCACCCTTTTTGCACTAAGTTCTTTGACTAGTGGATGCTGACCAATCTGGCGAACTCTGCCGCACCTCCAACTTTGTTAACGAAACGATTCGGACAAGAAAGCGACTATGTATTTAACGGACGAACTTGCTTTGAGAAAATTAACGACATTTAGAACATTGTAAATTATGTGCTGTAAAAAAGAGAAAGCATGAATTATAATTCTGCGTTTCCACGTTCATGTCGGGGGAAAGGTTAGAAAAAGATATGATTATCTTGTGAAACGTGACTCGAATTCTAAGCAGAGGTAAGCCCGAAATTTAAATTGAGGTTATTTGGAATGTAGCATTTGTGTGGTTCATTTTTTAAACATATATTTTAGCAAAAGGCGCGTTTTAATTAACGAGCTACGTAACAAGTGAGATACATTTATTTTTAAAATCCATATGTGTATATGCATGGTGTTTGGCAAAACGATATAATGTTTTGAACAGCCGATAGATAGCCGGTAGATGAACATTTACCTTAGTCCAAAGTCTAATGGATTTTAAGATATTTGAACTTTTAGTAAATGTTGATTTTCCGGCAAAAAATCGCCATTAAACATTAATAACTCTTCTTATTTTTGTGGGATCACGCTAAAAGTTGTTTTTTTTATGGAAGTTTAATGCATCTTCCTTTGAAAAGAGGCAATTAATTAAAGTCCGAAGTTATTTAGAAAAAAATATAGGCCTAGATATCTCAGTTAACCAGATAGAAAATTTATAATTCTCAAGTTTGTGGTGATTTTTTTTCTTACATCGTTGTGCCAAACACCCTGCATAACATCAATGTACTAAAAGGGAAATGTCGTCATATACTCGTACGAACGTAACCCACGTAATTTTGAATAATATTAGGTGAATTACTTGTTTTATGTATTAAAATTATACTATCTGAAATTACGACAACCTGATGGATATACTAGAGTACGTAAGGATCCATTTATAATCGCGAGTCCCATGCATTTATCGAATAATGTTTCCGTTTGTGCTGGAGCGTCTTTGATTCGCTTCGCGCGCCCACCTTATATTTTCATAGCGGGCAAACGTTGCAACACAGTCCATATATTTTAGCGGTTCACTTTACTACGGAACTTACGAAAGCGGTATGTATACTGCTAAATCAGCTTTGCTATCTCTGTACTACAATATTTATATCGAAGATTTAAGTGAAATTGCAACAACCCTTTTAATTCATCTGTAAACAGTGGCAAACAGCAACAAAGCAATCCAGATTATTTTGAAATACTACCAGGTTCACTTCTGAAGTGGTGACTCTCTTGGTTTACGAATTAACATTCAGGGTACCCATTTTGGAAACATTTTAGGAATTCCAAAATCATCGTTGATTAGCGTTCCAAGTGTACTACTACCTTACAACTTGATACGAAAGAACGTCACCTCGAACTATGCTGGCCATATCTTCATGCATTTATGTTGCCGTTAATTTCTACAAGTATTTAATAACAGTATGAAGCTCATTATCCACCATTTTTTCCAAATCTTCACTAAACTTTTTTCAATATATAGTATTTTTACTTGATATAACTATTAAATGAAGCTATAAAACCAGTTTTGTCACTTCGTTTAACAAATAAACAATTTGCTATTTTGTTATGGAATCTTTATTTAAACACCTAGTAAGTTATGGTATTGTGACTTTTCAATGTAAACTCTATGTTTATATATTACGTACTGGAACCCTGCGTTTTTTTAAACCACCAACCTTGACTTTTACTTCGTACTTATTCTTTAAATTATTGTAGGAAAATATTTCATAAAATTGGAAGATTTGGGATATGAAGAAAATGAACAGAAGACAAGTTATTTATCCGTTTCCCCATAGTCATCGTTGACTGGACTTACTGGACTTAGACTACAAGAGGAGTTGGAGTCACCGATAAAGAGTTCATAGCCGCCAGAGGGATTTTGACGTTGAACGAGTGGACATACTGAACTCATTGTACGTGGCGCTAATAACAGCTACGTTCGATGTTGTAAATGATAACATTACAGTATATATTAAAATAATGTTATGCTTCTTACAAATATATTCTCAATTTACCGAAAAAACACTGACAAAAAGGATTCGAAATATCTTTGTATTTCAGCGACTTTCAAACTTTAAAGTTTGAAACTCAGTACATTCGAAGATTAGCGCTTTCTCTGTCTATTTTTTGCCATTGGCCATTGTTCATTCGCGGGTCTGCTTGTTGAGTCAATTTACTAGAAAGCGTAAACACATATGAACCACAATTTGGTGCAAAAAGAGGGGAATTATTAACTCAACATTAACAGTTGTAATATACGTTTAATGGCCGCCTCAGTAAGCAATTAATGAAAATCAGCTATTCTTCAACCACCAAACTTGAATTCTACCTCGCATTTATGGAACGATTTAAATGTTAAACACGAAAAAAGTAAACACTTGTAACCTGGGTGAGAACCTTGAATCAGAAATTAATTAGCGTTCTTCTATTTCCTTACTTTAATCGCGATAACGATTATTTCAACACAGTAAATTTTGTAGGTTTGGAGGTATCCCTAGATACCGTTACGGCAATTTTGAATGAATTTCCAACTCAGTAAAATGAAATTAACGAATTTTTAAGATTTTGAAAATTAACTAATCTTTAAACTTTCGAACGACGCCAATGTATATAAACCCTCTGTTTATATACCCACCACAGGAACTGCCTGCTCTGGATATTTAACCCTTTTCTCTTTTCTAAGAATGACTTTGAATACACAACGAACACTTATCTTTGGATTGGATTTTAGACAAACTTTGATTCAACCAAGGCCGAATAAAGATTGATGAAAATGTGTGGCGTCGTTCTCCTTTCTTTTATTTTAAATTGCGAAAGATCGGCGATTGTTTTCTTTCACAGCCAATTTTGATAATTTACCCAAATATAAACTAACTTTTCGATGACTTTCAATCAAATGATATTAGCATACGAGAACGAATGCAGTGACTTAACCAGGAGGTTGTTTGTTGATGATTCTGTGGTCTGAACTGTCACCAACAAGCTTTAAAAGAGAAAATCCACTGCTAATTTATAGGAACCTTTCAGATAAAGATTTAATTGACGAAATATTATCTGTTGTGCTTTGCAATTTATGCTGTTGCTTGTTGCAGACGATTTTTGCATTAATTGGGACGAAATAAGTGAATAGAAGAATTAGTAATCGAGTAGATTTGTCCATGATACCCCACACTCGTCATTATCTGGACTTATAATTAAATTCTCACGTCCTCGCCTTAAGGACGGTTGGCTGATGGGGGATGGTAACGAAGAAATTTCCAATTATCCCTGCAAGAGGGATATTTGGTTGCTAACGAGTGGCCAGCCTGACATTTAGTCAGTACCGTGACAACCAAGAGAAATTGTTGTTGTCGTAGATACAACGTTGAACATAACATAACAATACTTATACTTATAGTAGCATGATGCATTGAATGCAGTGACGCAACTAGAAAACTCAAACTAGCATACTCTATGATGTATAACACCACTAACAGCTGTACAATAACAAAATTACTGACACACAAAACGATTACTTGACGAATGATATTTAATTTTCGAAATTATATTAGAAATACCTTCGACTTTATGGCTCACTTATTGTAGAAAAACGTTCCATTAAATTTAAAGATTTACAATGTGAAGAAAATGAGCAGAAGAGGAGTTACTTAGCCATTTAACCATAATCGTCATTGATTTTACTTATATTAATTCCATAAAAGGAGTAGGAGCTACCAAAAAAGAACTAACAACCGCCAGAGGGATTTTGACGTTGAACGAGTGGCTATACAGAACACACTAGACGTGCCGGTAATGACAGCTACATTCGAAATTGTAAAATTATAAGATTACAATATAGTTTCTGGTTTTTCAACATTTCCGGGAGCCTAGTAGTCGTAATTGATTTGATAGGGCCCTAGTGATATCATTGAAATGATTATCGAAATAAAACTAGCACGTATTCGTACAGGGCAGTATTGGGTGAAGGGTTATAGTGGAATTGAGTCTAACAATACAATAAACAAATTAGCGGAAGGATGCTACATTTCTGAAGTACAATATAGACTGGTACTTGGTAATAAAGCATTATTACAAATAGTTAAACAACTGAGTTTTAAAGAAATATGGAATGCGTACTGATCATCTGTATACAAAACCAAAATAATCCAATATATTTTATAAAGTGGAAAACAAGCATTACTATAGGGACGCCAACGTCTCTAGATTTTTCGAGCTACATTGGCAAGAAGAAGATTCGTCCATAGGCAGTTTCCTCCTGGGCACATTTGCACAGGCTGTGTCTAATGAAAAGCGTCTACAACCCACAATTTTTCTATATAAAGTATTTATACAGGAAATATACCACACCCAACTAACATTACCATTTTACTTAGCTATATGCAAACTACTTATAGCCAATCAATGTAAAATCCACATCAGAATATAAAGTAGTACCATCCCGATCGTTTCTTAACCGGTGGCTAATTCCCATTTCGATTTATCAACCGTGGCTTATGGGGTTAGATTCAGAGTACCAAAAGAAAAGATAAAGCTTAACAAAACCTTCATGGCATGCAAATGCAGCTTGATACCTAAAGTATAATCTTTAGCAAAAACTTCGGCGCTGATACGCAATTTCCACATGGGTTTAATTGACAGATTAATAAATTATTACTAGTGGACAAAATCAGGAGAAGTCAGTCATACATATGGAAAAAAGTATATATTCTAAATATGAAACTCTACTGAAATTCTCTGTGAGACATTTTGGTAATTTACTTTTCCATAAGCTTATATCCCGTTACCCAAAATGATTCTGTACCATTATATGACGCTATTCACGAAACCCGAGATGATAGAGATTCCTAAAATAGAATTTACTCTAAAATTACGCCATATTAAATTTGACGGTTGAATTCTAATATTCAGACGACCTTACATGATGTGAAATAGTCTCATCCCGTCTGTTCTCCTTCAATTCTGGCGCATCGTATTTCCCGTCGTCGCCAGCGTTGCCGTTTTCGCGCGTAAGTATGCCGTTTGACTCTCCCCAAAATCTAATTTATAAAGTAAAGACATCTCCTTCGACCCTTGCTCAAACAATAAAGCAGGAATCTCATCTTCTTTAAAATACTGACGAAGAATATTTTATTAAATCGAGGCAGGTATGAGGCGTTCGACAATCTACATCGACACTCCAATGGTACAACCGACGCGACGGTTCGCTGCAATAATACGCGTATCGTTCTGAATAAAAACGGTAAAACATCGCGAAAACGGTGCGAAAATTTTTTAAATCCAGTTTTGGGACGATAGCGCTATGCTCGACAATATTAACAAGCGCAATGGAATTGCACTGACGGAGCATGACAAAATTCGTTCCTGGATTATCCAATATCTGTGTTGTGCATAATAATGGACATTTTAAGCAATAAACTAATTCCAGCAGCACTACAGAAATTTAAGAAATGTCTACCTTCATTAGCTTCAACGGACAATGATATACCGCGTTCGTAAGTTCCGTAGAAAAGTGAACCGCTAAAATATATGGACAGTGTTACAACGTTTGCCCGTTATAAAAGTATAAGGTGGGAAGCACGCGAAGCGAATCAAGGACGCTCCAGCACAAGCGACTACATTATTCAATATATGTATGGGATTCGCGACTATAAATGAATCCTTACGCACCCTAGCAGGTTTGCAAGTTAACTAAAGAAAATAGCTCATTAGATGTTGGCAAACCCATGAAATGTATTCGTTTAGAAAACAATTTATCTTGTTATTTTTTGATAAATTCGGAACAGCTGTTTCGAGAATTCATTTATTCGTATTGTCACCCGTACGACCGAATGATGTGAGAAAGTATTTTTAATTCCAACATGCCTTGTTCTATCCCTACTGTCAAAAAGATATTTACAAGAACCTACTTTTGTCGACTATATACCCTAAAACGATAATGTTTCCTGTCTGTGTAGCACGAAACGTAAAACATGTGTCCGCTTTATCCTAATAAATCAGTAAGAGTTGAGTGGGTCAGTGACCCTCGCTCTCTTCAGCAAATTTGTATTCATTTTCATATAAATGGTTTCGTGTACATCTATTTCCCGCGGCGAAGTTACGTTCTTAATTAAATTTAGGCTTTCTAATTTAATATTATGTCCGGTTTTATTTATGTGTTGTGCTAAACTTGACGATTCATTTTTTCCATATCGGTAGCATGCGATGTACTCCTTGAATCTGGTCCCGATGTAAAATGTCTTGAAGGAAATGTAATAAAACGACAGAAAACTGGTCGGAGGTAATGGTAAGGGGTCAAAAGAATCAGCAGTTCGATAGACCTATGGAAAGCGCATTTGTATACATATATTGTTGTGATAGTTGTACTCCCGGTTGAAAGTGTGTTGAAGTAACAGTTTGAACAGTTTTCATTCATTATTTTAACGAGGCGAAGCAATGTTGTTGCCCTCTTCCATCAAAATTCCCCTATTGCGTTATTTTATCTCTGTCTTACACGTTAAGACTTATGATAATTTCGTTAAAAAAAAAGAGTCCAGTCAACAGCCTACACAGTGATACACTAGTTTTACTAGCGGGAAATTTTAATTATATTTCTTTTAAAACAAATTATTTAAAATGTATTGAATATGGTTAGGCAAATTACTAAACACATACAATTAATGGATTTAAATACATCGTTTACATGGTAACCACATTTTATTGCACTACCATACCTACAATACCTACTATACTACGCAGCCAAGGAAGCGGATGGTATTTGGAATTGTCTTTGAATGGTCAAGTTTTTATTTTATTTCAAGAATAGTTAACTGGAGCTCTGAACAAAAACAAATCGGAGAGACAATAAACAAGGTTTCGACATACAGAAATTTCCAAATCCTTCGATACTTTCATTAAAAACTTGAGTGAACAAAAAACTTTTCTAAAATATAACTGCAGTACAACATTTTATAAGCCCTTTCGACATTGTAATTTGAAAATATCAATCAACGGGGCAAGGCCCAAAAACCTAGCTACCTGGTTATCAGCGAAGACTGGTTACGATTTCAAGAAAAGGACACCGAAGAGCTGCTATAGTGTGCAGGTACCGAAAATTCAAATATTTGGCCAAATAAATAAAGTTGAATAGGAAAATTCAATCATTTTTTTAATTTAAAGATCCAAATTTCAAAATTTAACTTCAATTTAATAATTTTAAAAATTAAACTAGCTAGCGGTTAGGAATTGACTTAGGGTTTTGTATATTTATTGTTCGAAAGAAATATAATCTATCAAAATTTATTCGTTTAAAAATTCCAAATAAACTATCTCTTTTAAAATAATAAAATCGTTTCATTTCTCTAATCATTGGCTAATTTGCAAAAATATTAAATGAGATTGACCCACGATTAACAAAAATGTTAGCCTGCAGATTAATTTAACACAATTAACTTTTATTTACATACAAATATCATTACAATATATATTTATTTATTATTCTAGTAACGGTGTAAATTGCAAAGAAATCTGAAAATCGTCGAAATTTCAAGGGTAGATTTCATTCCCTAAACGTAGGGTTCCTCCGAGATTAAAAGCGGTGCCCGTCCATGACCCTTACAAATGTGGCCATTGACACCTTGGAAACTTTCCCTATGAGTTATGGAACAAGTAGAAATACAAACACCAACATTGTACTTCGCGAACTTATAATTAAATATGTGAATTTGTAAACAGGCGAGGAAGATTAAAATATACCAATATGCAAATAGTAAAGCTTTTTAATAGGTCCTGCAGAAACTGTATCGCAGAGAATGTTCAGCACAATGTACATGTTTGTACCAATTTGTGTATTCCTTGGGCGATTCATATAATTTAGTTGATGACATTTTAACAACACCCATTTTAAATAACATACATTATTATCATTATTCGCGTTTCATTATAAACTATGTGTCTACATAGATGAAACACTGGAACGTAAATTTATGTATTTTCGTCACTACCCTTGATGGACGATATGTCAAAATGTTATGATCGATCTATTTTATAAATTTGCCTGGCTATTTTAGAACATCGTTTTCAATAAATGGCATTACAATAGCGTTGATAAATACACTCAATTAGTTATTAATTGCGAATTATAAATTTTATGACATTTTACATGGGAACATTGTGGAGGATATTTAATACGACAAATTCCACCAACAGGTACGTTTTAATTAAATTGGAGATATTTCAAAATCAATTAAAGGGTTTGAAATCTAATTTAGATGTGGTATGTATTTTATTTAAAATATATTACATCATATATGTCCACATAAAGTTGCGCAACAAATTAATACCACAGATCGGGGCATATACTTTTTTGATTATGTAATAGTACTCGGACTGAACGCAACTTTGTACATTTTATTACTGACAGCTAAACGTAGTGAGTTTTGAATTATGAGGAGTGTTTCTAACGTGGTTGAATATTCTGTGTATGAATGCACCAAAGTAATGAAATAGCTTTGATGGAAATATACTTGCAAATCTATATTGTATTCAACATACTAGATACGAAATTGTTATTAGAATATTGCTAGCTGAATCGTTTATTTTTTAAAGAACCTAAGCAATTGAAATGTTTTATCTCAGGGAAATTGCTAAAAAAATTGGAATTTTGTAGATTAATCAAATTTTTAACTCTTTTGTGGGATTCGGGAGTATTCTTTTGGCAAATTTTTGTGAATTTTAAAATTAATAAATGGAAATTAACGAATATTAAAAGTTGCAAAATGCAAACTAACCTTGATTTTAAGAAGATGTCATATGAACTCTAGGTTCCTTATGACATTCACAGAAAATCTGCCTATTCTAACCTCCAACCTTTTCATCTACCTTGAATTTATTCTCTAATTTCTATATCGGACAATTTAAATTGGGACCGCAGGCAAAATACTAATTAACTCGAAGAAAGCTTAACCAGGATTGATGAATTTATTGGCGCCCTTTTTCTCCTTCATTTTAATCGCGGTGGCGATTGTTTCTCTCCACAGCAAATTTTGATAATATCTATCTAAATGTAACCTATCGAGGAATTTTGAATGAATAAAATTATTTTCAGAAGTAGCATGGGAGAACGAATGTAGTGACGCTACTAGATGACTCAAACTAGACGACTCTGTGATAGACAGACTGACGTAAATGAAGATACCTTAACGAAACATATTTAATATACGAAATAATGTTAGAAATACCTTTGTTTGTTTTAGGAGACTTTTACATTAATTTTGAAGATCTATGCAATGAGGAGAATAAAAGGAAAAGCAGCTTCGTCATCGATGTACCAAGATCGTCATTAGCTGGAGTTATACAAATTATTTAATACCCACACTCCAAGGCCAGTCGGCCTGGGGGGAAATTGTAGCTACGAAAATTAGTTTTTATCCGACAAAGGGAATTCCACATCTATCGGGTGGCTATACTGAGCACTCTATACGTTTTGGATTGACAGCTAGGCTTTCCCATGTAAATATTTAACATAACACAATATTTTAACAGCTTTTAGTCAGACTTAACTATGTTGAATCGTTTAGGATAGAAAGGACACCCGTTCTATATCGAAAAACTGCATCAAATTCTGGTTTGGTGCTGAAAGGTCTGAAGTCAGATTCCTTCCTGCACTTTCAATAATTAATTATTTCTTATTCAATACTAGTGTTAGTTACCGTCTTATTCAAGAAGAGCTTTATAAATCACAGCTAATTGTCATACTTATATTTTGTGTATACACGTTGGTCCAAATACAAACGGGGGATTGCTTTGTGAATGGCAACAGCGCATTCGAGTCTCACTCAGAGATCCCATCCAGTCGCAGTATACAATAAAGCGAGTTGCGGTACGCACGCATATCATAAACAGGCATGTCCGCTCAATCACGTAATATTATAATTCAACAATGACAAAATTACGTTAGAAAGTACAGTTTCTCATATTCATTTTGTTGTTGCTATGCGATGTAGGAGAACGAAAAAGTAATTCTAAGTAGGAAAATAAACAACGATTCTTATAAAATTAAACTAACGAAAAATAACTTCGATAATTATACAAAATTAATAGAAATTAACAATGTTTCTTTATTAAGAGGAAAAATCTCCTAGCAATTTTAAACTTTGTAACTTTTGTATTTGTTGCGTTTCAAAATACGTTTCACTAGTTTCACAGTACTTCTGCTAACACCGATGTCATCTGCAATTTGCCGACTAGAGCAAGGTTCGCCCATTTCAACCCACGAACAAACCCTCATTTCTCTCTCCTCCCGCTTGGGAAGCATTAGCGGAATTTGAGGCTATTCGTCTATTTGTTAGCATTCACGGCAATTCCCAACCACGTAGTCAAGTTTCCCAAACGCTTTGACGATCCTTTCAATCGTTGAATGCGAAGAAATAGGACGATCCACGTACCTTATGGCAAATAGATCGGCCGTGCTTTGGTAAGAATTTCCGACAAGATACCATGTAATGATTTGCATCTTCTTTACGGTTGTATAAACTAACATAGTGTATTCGAAATCCACGATCACTTGTTAGAACCTTGCGAGCACATAGATAGACAAATAGTGCGTCACGTAGGCCTCTCAGAGCTACGGCAGTTGCACACGGTGAGGGTGGCCGGCGGGTATGAATGCAAGTATGCCAGATTGCGCTACGTACAATATATCTCGCACCCCGGGCCAACGTGTATAATTTGAAACAAATGAGCTCATATTTTTGTACTTACCGTGATTTCATTAATACATACATGAATTACCCTATTAGGAAACTAAAGATATGTCTATACTCTGCTGTTACTGTACACTCACTTGGGACTATTCACTCCGGAGGGGTTTATATAAAGCTTGTTTCCGGTACGTGTTGACCCGATCACCAGTTACTTAATGAAAACTGCAGCATTAAGTGTGTTTCCTGAGATATTGTACGTTAATAATCAAATAGACTATCGTCGAGATTATGGCAGTACTACTGCACAAAGAGTGGGATATTTTACCACTCATTGCAAGCAAGCAGTTGGTTAGTAAAAAATTCGATGATTTGGAAAAGCGACTTTCGTACTGTACACAATGCCAATATAGCGTACCCAAAGCCGTAATCTATACTTTATAGCATGCCACAAAGATATCAACAGCCCCAGAAAAAAGAAAGCAGAATAGAAAGTGTTATAACTCCCTTAATATTAAAGCACAAAATTTTCTTTTTCTGGCACAAAACGGCACAAGATAAGCAGCAATGATAGTGTACGGAAAATTTAAAAATTCTTAGATGGCCGTGCTTGGGACATGCAAAAAACATTAAAGTCATTTCTCACAATTCCTATACTTTGGAAAAATATTAATATTTTTTTTCTGAACTGATCAACTAAAATATTTAACTGGGGATCGTGTATTAGTATATCTTGTACCTCACACTCCTTCTTATATTTCCACGCACTCATTCGGAGTGGCGATTTTCCGAAAATTGGGTTTTTGGTCTCCGGAGAATTCAAAACTCAATTTTCTAGATCGGGCACCTTCCTTAATAGTATACTAAAACGTGAATGGGAGCAGATACACCAGATACAAATAGCATTAAGAATTAATTCAGTTTTATAAACTGGTAGATAAAGAAATGCAATAAATACTGTCAAAATAGAATTAAAGCAAATATAATAAATCGCAACAAGGTTTAACTTGTCAAAAATTTTTCGAAGCAACTTTGCAATGCGCGACAATTAGCGTTATTTATTCTGAAATATTCTCAAAATTCCAATTCTATGGAAGAGCAGTAATTATAACGTGCCATTTAGCTATTTCGGCCAAAATTCGTCTCTTAGACCCAATATAATCTTTAACAGTAGCGATAGTGGCGACCCCATCGGCGCTTTCGGAAATCAATAAACTGGAAGTAGAAGGCTTGCAGCCGACCCGTCGCTGCGGCGCCAGGTACGGAGGCGCCTTTCGTTTAACGGGAACCATCGTTACATCCTTTTCTTCGGCGCGTTGTTCCACTATCCTTCCACGTTCATTCGCTCACCCGGCTTAAAGTCGCCAATTCAAAACGCGAAACAATCAAAGCTATATTTTATCGCAACACATTCTAGGTCGGCGTCCGCAAAATCGGACGCAGATGCGAATTAAAACTGTTTTTGAATTGGTTGGGTTATGCAAAAAGATGACAAAAAACGAATGGAAAAGCGGGCGCCTCCGCCAATATTTTATCTTCCAATTTGACGTAATATAGCGTATAATTATTATAAGTTTTAGTAATAGAGAACGTACACTTTTGATAAGTACTAGGATGGAGGTACACCACAAAAAAATCTTGGGGAAGTTTACATTAAAAATAGGAGGCAAATTTCTTACCCCCTGTTTTAGGTGTAAATTTATACGAACGGACACTTTTAAAGTGTAATGTGAAAATTACCACATATCTGTTTAAAATTATCTACCACTAAAATTTTTACTTTGTATTTCAAATTCCATTTTACTTTGTAATTTTGTTTATAGTTTTTACACTTCATGGGGATTTTAACAATGACATATTTATTTTTAATTGAATATTACCAAAGCAATATTTATTATTGTATTCTAATAGCGACTTTTTCCTACAAATTTTACACTACAAGGTAGCCTCCCGGGGATTTATAGCCTTCCATATATTTTTATAAAGGATTTTCACGCCTTCGAGGTTATACTGTAGGGTAATTTTACGGAGAATTTGCAACCTTACATGTATTTTTATTTGGGATATTTACACATTAGTATAAGTTGACGAGAACTTAGCGAGACTGTATGCAGAATGACCCCAACAATTTTCTTTAGAGTTGGTACATTTACAGCGTTTTGTGCTTGTGATTTATGCATTTAAGTCACTCAAATAAAATAAATTCTATTGACCAGTTTAGCACTTTCCGATAATGGATTAACTTCATTCATGGATTAGGTAAAGACAAAGCGATAGAATGTAATTAGCCAGATTATTATACAGCATGACCCATTTGAAATGAAAGCACCCCTGCAGAACCTATATTTTTGTACTAAAATGAAGCCAATTTTTTTGAATACATAGTGGATTAAAAAGTCAACTTCCGTACAACATTTCAGAGATTCGTCTAAATTTTCAAGGCATACTACGATTATTTTTCGAGTTTGGAAATAGCAAAATTCTATTAGCGATTTTTACTACACCAATGAATTCAGAATGTTCTAAAATGGTGTTAACCAAAATTTCATTCAAATATATTTATTAATAAAGAAGTTATAAGAGAATCATTTTTAAAACTTTACAGCCAATATGTATAATGATATCAAGGGCTATGGGGTAGTTTGGCAAACAACACGATGTATCGGCACACTCCCCACCATACAAAATATTAGTTAAATTAATTCGGAACCGCTGTTTCGAGGGCTGCTGGGCAACCTCATTATCAACCGAATGATCGAATAAATCTCATCTCTAGATTTATCCCGTCATTCGGTTGATAATGAGGTTGCCCAGGAGCCCTTGAAACAGCTGTTCCGAATTAATTTAAGCCAATATTAATGGGAAAAAAATAAGTAAACAATCAATTTCTTATTCAAATTTACTTCAACAATTATCAAACCTTGCTAGCAATCACTCAACTGTTAATGAAGTCAATGAACAATTATGCAGTAACTGTGTCACAGCCCCCATTTGACTTAATTTATAAATTATCAATTTCGCCGTCATAGCTTACTTTGGATTTTACTTAAATTACATATATTTTTTGAATGAAATAATTACTATGAACAATTGGAACATTTTTTAAAAGGTACTGCAACACAAAAATGCTCTGAATAAAAGTAAAGCGAGATTATTTAAAAAACTAATGTAGCTAGTAGGTATTACTTATCTCTTTAAAATTTGTAATTTGGTAGATGTATTATTATATTCACATTTTTAATTGTAGTTAGATTTTTTTTAAACGGTTATTTGCAATTTTGTGGTATTTAATAATAAGTTTAGTTAATTTTCAGTTGTTTTTTTTTTTTAAATTTTAACCCATTTTAGTCAATAGATGTTATAAAAAGCGGTTTTATGAAGCAATGCACAGTAAAGCTTGAAAATTGATTCCTTCATAACTTTTTTATTAATAAATATATTCGAAGGAAATTTTGATTAAAACAATTTTAGGACCTTCTGAATTCAGTGCTGCAGTCAGATTTTTAATTAAAAAATCGCTAATAAAATTTTATTATTTCCAAAAATAATCATAGCGTGCCTTGAAAATTTAGATGAACTAAAACTTTATGTGGAAGTAGACTTTTTGGTTTACTATATATTCATAAAAATTGGTTTCATTTTAATGTAAAATGTAGTTTTTAAAGGGGTGCTTCCATTTGATATGGGTCACACCACATATATTACTACGTTATTCAGTAGCGGTGGGTATTACCATGTTACTCAGAGGGCGGACAGCGATTCGATTCCCTCGTGTATTTTCCTTGCATATTGTGTACATTGTACTATGCAACAGAAATACACGAGGAAATCGAATCGTTCTCCGCGCTCTCCCGTTTACGTCATCACTAGTCTGGGCAAACAGCGGTAACAGTCAGTGTAGTAGATATGTGGTGCGGTGTCGGCGATTATTTATTTCACGCGTTCACAGCGTCAGTACTAAATCGATGCTGTATGCGAGTAGTTCTGTGTATGTGTAGGCTGTCGTAACTTATTTCGTAATTGTACGGTTATGTTTGCTTTAAAAATGTCGCAGTTAGGTACGTCGCGAAAACGACCAATGGCAGACACAATTAAAAACTTTACAGTGTACATGCCGTACTTAATTTTTGATGGCGCTAAAATTCAATGTCTAGTTTGTAAAATCCCTTTAATGTGTTGGTCCAGAAGCCATTGTCAACGTCACATCGAAAGCAAACAGCATTCTTCTGCAAAAAGTGGCATACGAGACCAAGACAAATTTACATTTGATTTATGTGTTACTTATATTTTATGTAATCTATCGTTTCGTTTACTAGACAAAGAAGTATTTGTCTCCTTCTGGAATAAATATGCGGACTGTAAATTACCTAGTCGGACATCGATACGAAATGTAGTGCCATTTGCTCGTGAACATACAGAAAAAAGAATGAAAACGGAATTGAAAGATAAAAAACTGTGGTTGTGTGTGGACGAAACAACAGATCGTCAAAAACATTCTGTGGTTAATGTAATGGTACATACAATGGAAGCACATCAACCATCATCCTCCTTCTTACTTGCTTCCAAAGGAGTTATAAATTGTACTGCCGATGAGATTTTAAAGGTGGTGTTGAACTCATTGAACAAATTTGAAGTTTCAACTAAGCAACTTTTAATGTTTATGAGTGGTGGTGCCGCAAACATGCGTTCTTTGGGCCGATCTCTTAAAGAACGCAGTGGTAACTTCTTACATGTAACGTGTAAAATCCATACTCTAAATCTTGCGGCACAAACGATTCCTACATGTTTTCCACTGATAAATGCATTGATTCCTACTACAAAGGCAGTGTTTCTAAAGTCCCCGAAACGTATCCGACTATTTCACAAACTGTGTCCTGATTTACCTGAACCACCACAGCCGATTGTTACACGTTGGGGAACATGGTTGCAGGCTGCGTTTTACTACAACAAATATTTTGATCAAGTAAAGAAGGTAGTTTTAAAATTCAATCCCACAGAAGCTGCAGCAATCAAGAAAAACCAGGAAATATTTCAAGATAGTCAGGTTAAAAGAGATTTACAAACTATTCACAACAATTACTTCGGACTGTTCAAATTGTGAATGATGTTTACGCACAGTTATGCGCTGTAGAAGACGAAACAAATTAGTGTGTAATACGAAAATGTGAAAGTGTTTTAGAGAAAGACTCCGATTTTCTTATATTAAGACAAATTTGTGAAGGTGCGTGTGAAGATGCATTAAGTTGTTTCAAAGATTATTTTAAATATACAAATATAACATCACTAGATGTCGAACGGTCGTTTTCGGCATTAAAAAACATTTATTCCGCACGTCGTACTCATTTGACTGAAGCAGCTGTGGAAACATATCTAATGATTTAAATATTTAGCAGACGTTACCCAGTTTGTGATTTCACGGAAGACTTTTAAAGCGGTAAGTGTTTCAGCACGTTTTATAATTTATTTCTTACCTTCTATTTTATGTGTAAACTTTTATGCGCTTGCCACGCCTCTGGCTGTTACCGCATATATGCCCAGGTTAGTCATCACCCACCGCTACTTCTAATACTTTTATGGTCGAATTTCTTCCAACCAAAACCTAGCACTTTATAAAATCTTAAGTAGGATGCCAAAACGTATTTCGCAGAAACGTTATTATGTAAAAATTTTAACTGATGTTGTGTCCATAAAGAACAATATTTTTATAAACTGAGCGGTTATCACGTATCATAGAATGGCGACTAGAGCAACGCAAACTGCGCTGAAAGCCAGTGGCTGACGCATAAAAGTTTACACAAAATAAACACGGCCGGGACAATTCGGTATAAGCGTCAGTATAACTGCGACTCGAAAGCCGATCTGTTGTGTATGCATCTACGCTGTCGTATACTATATCGTAGTTCTACGTTTGTTTTGAAAATGTTTCCTACGTCGCGAAAACGACCAAAGTTGGACACAATAAGAGAATTTATTGCAGAAATGCCTGATTTAAAGTGTGATGGCGCTAAAATTCAATGTGTAGTGTGTAAAATAGACTTAATGTGTTGGTCGAAAAGTGATTGTCTACGGCACGTAAATAGTGCAGGGCATGTTTAAAAAAAAATTCCACACGAGATTATGACAAATTTAAATTTAATTTATGCGTTTATTGCATGTAATTTACCATTTCATTTACTAAGGAAGAAAGCATACGTCTCGTTTTGGAATTAATATTCGGACTTAGTTACAAGTGAGAGAACTTACAGAGGTTGTGCCGTTGCTCGTGAGCATGTCGAGAAAAATTAATCGGAGTTGCAAGATAAAAAACTGTGGTTATGTGTGGACGAAACAACAGATCGTAAAAAACATTCTGTGGTTAATGTAATGGTACGCACAATGCAACCACATCGACCGTCACCCTCAATTTTACTAGCTTCCAGACGAATACAACAATGCAGTGCCGAAGTAATTTCAATGTTGGTGTTAAATACATTGGAAAAGTTTGAACTTTCAGCAAATCAACTGTTGATGTTTATGAGTGATGGTGCCGCAAACATGCTTGCTGTAGGTCGATCTCTTAAAAAACATTGGCTAACTTGTTGGATATTACATGTAAAATTCATACTCTCAGTCTCGTAGCAGATAGTATCAGAAAATGTTATCCCGAGGTAGACGCTCTAATTGCACATACAAAAGCTGTGTTTGTAAAATCCCCAAAACGTATTCGGGAATTTCATAGACTATGCCCCGGTATTCCTGAACCACCACAACCTATTCTTACTCGTTGGGGAACATGGTTAGAGGCTGCATTTTGTTATCTTAAATATTTTGAGAATATAAAGAACGTGATTTTAGAATTCCACCCAAAGGAAGCTGCGGCTGTCAAGGTAAGCCGCTTGAAATTTCAGGATAATCAAGTTAAAACAGATTTGGAAATTATTCAGAACAATTACGTGGGACTAGCTGATGCGATAGAAAAACTACCAAATTCTTCGGTGTTGTTAGTGGAATCTTTGCAAATAGTGCAACATGTTCACGCACAGCTATGCGCGATAGAAGACGCAAGAAATGTTTGTGTTTTAGAAAGGTTTGAACGTGTTTTAGATAAAGACTCTGATTTTGGCACATTAAGACAAATTTGTGAAGGTGCGTCAATAGAACCGTTAAGTCATTTGAAAGATTATTTTACTTACGCAAATATAACGTCACTAGATGTAGAACGTTCGTTTTCGGCATACAAAAACACTTTTTCTTCACGCCGCACTCACTTTGCCGAAACAACTTTGGAAACATATCAATGTTACAAATATTAAATAGACATTATCCACTTTGTCATTTCACGGAAGACTCTTAAAACGGCAAAAGGTTTGAGCACGTATTACATTTAATTTATTTTGTGTAAACTTTTATGCGTCCGCCACTGGTTTTCAGCGCAGTTGCGTTGCTCTAATGGCGACAAGGAAAACATGGATATTTCGAAAAAAATCAACTAAAAAATTCGTAAACTCATCTTCATAAATTAATTGCTATGACAGTAATGTAATGGCTGAAAGCAAGAAAGAAATCATTTGTATACGTATGTTCAACCAAACATTAGCTATATAAAATTGAGCATAATAATACCGACCATTTTAGTCATTGGATACCCTCAATTTATCCAGCTATATAATTTGAAATATGTGTTAGAAATCCATGCGTACAGCAAGCAAAGAATCAATCGATTGTATTCATATTATATTATATGTAAGGTTGAAGTATTATTAACCAATTTGCTATTGATTTCTAAATTATATGCTATCTGGCCTACTATTAAAGTTCATTGTAGGGGTACAAATAGTTTTTAATGGAAGATACTTAGGCTAAGATTGTCCATTTACCTAGAACGACATAAAAGTATATTTTACATATATTCTATAAATAAATATTTTGCACGTGAAAAAACGTTCTTTGTTACGACTATGGGGATATCATCTGCAAACATATTGACATTGTGCTGCGATACATTTGGCAAATCATTCGCGTATAACAGAAAAAGGAATGGCCCTACAATGGAACCCTGTGGTATTCCTCTCTCTGATTTGACTGCTCGTGGTATATATCTAAAAAAGTGTAAGCCAATACAAAACACATTTGAAGAATTTATTCGTGAAAATATGTTTGAGGAAGAAAATAGATAGCAACCGATCATCGATACTATAGAAACAGAAAATGAAAATATGCGGGAAGGCTTTACTGAAATAGCAGAACGAGAGTATGAGGTAAAGTATGAGACGGTAAGGAGAAGTAGAGGACGAAATGAAATTATATAAATGGGATTGGAAGGTAGACCTGGAAAAGGTAGACTTGGAAAAGACATTATTGCAGATATGTTCGTCGACATATTGACTAAGGCGCTAGCAAAATTCAATCATGCAAACGGAACCCAAGAATGACTTCCATTCTTGTAAGGGAGTGTTAGCAAAGAGTATACATATATAGAGAGCCCACGCAATGTTAAAAGATCTCATCAAGAAGATCAAGCGCTAGCGTCGCTAGGTTTCTTCCTCGTCAACCTAGATGTCTCTGAATTAATTTATTTATTTTTATACTTATTCCTATTTTTATAATAAAAAAGGTTTCAACGATTCAAGCAGCAAGCTAAAATAGGAAACATTAATTTAAACTATGTAACGCTATTTTTAAGCACATATTAAGTATTTTAGCAACCGATTTCATCATAGGATTTTAAGTGAAAATAAACCAGAATAAAGGGTCCATTTGGTAACATTTCCGTTAAGTTTGCTCTCTACATGCTTCATTGCAAAACCCTTGTTACGCTTACGTAGCCGCCCGTAGTAATGGCTATTCAGTTTGTTAATTTTACAACTGTCAAAGTAGAGGGTTTCTATGAATTATAAGATTTTCCACTTTAATGAATAAAACTATTAAAACTTAAATTCTCTTTTATTTATTTACTTATACGTAAAATTTGACAAACTTTCATGATCAAGCACTACCTAAACACTGGTAGAATGGTTACAAGTTTTTATAATTAAAATACTGCTGCACTGTTGCATTTCGTACATATTCTCCTCTTATATGCCATTATCCCTCCTGCACCATTTCAATCGGATTATTTTCATTATAATTGTCATCATCCAACCCTAGAATCCTCTCTTGTGAAGCATCGTGTTTATAAAGACATGATGTGTTGTGTAAACCACCATATCATACTTTAAAACACAATGTTTTGACAAACATCTATATCGAGATTTGAATGCCCCATTTTTTTTAATAATGTTACAAGCACTTAAAAAATGCTCTTGTAAATTATAAAATGCTTGTTGCACTCACGTGACCCGTAATAATTGCAATTCAATTTGTTAATTTCACAATAGCAATCAAGAATCTATACATCTATAAATATAAATTATGAAATTCTACCTTTCTTTTAATTACTGCCTTATTTACATTACATAACTATTCCTTATCAGCAAAACGAATTTGTTGCAAAAATTCGTCGTTAACGAAAAAACTATTGAAAAATTATTGGACAAAGAATACTTCTAGTCAGATATATATTTGAAATCTTACTACTAAAGAGGAAAAAAAAATAAGATAATGTAAAATGAGAAAGAATTGAAAAAAGAAAATGCCATACCTTTTACAATATCTATACGAACGAATCATGTAAATATTATTCCGAAATACAACAACGCGGTTCCAACCCGGAAATCAAAAGTATAGTGTTCATTCAAATTTCAATTAATTTCGCCTTACCTGCGTCTTTTCTGTACACGTCCAGGGAGTGACCGGTTCTTTGGGTTCGTAACTTGTTTTCTCAATACTAGATGTCACATCGTACGAAATCGTAATTGACTACTAAGTTTTGCCTGGAGTCGCCAGATCGCAGCATTTTACGGTCAATTTTTGCCCTGTACAATACAATTACGAATGAAGAAATTCGTGGCGCAAGTAAATAATTTATATGTGGCAGCTAAAAAATTCCATTTAGTAGGTGAGGCCATGTTTGCTGAAGTTGTAATAAGGTACCTGAAAGTAATTGATTTCTGTGATCTGTCGTAAAGCTCCGTAATAAAGCGATCCCTCCAATTGCACATTATGCACCACGTAGGGACATATTCCGGCTTATTTGTGCCAACTCGTGTTAAATTCGTCCACAGAATGTCAATAAGCGAATATATAATAATAATAATAATTTGGTTTATTTACACCTGCAACAAAAATTACAATAGATGAGTAGTAAAAGTAATATCTCAAGTACAGCTTGCAGAGAAAATCAAATGGCTAAACTCAAAACACAGTGACACTGATTTTGTTCTTCCAACCAGCCTTTAACAAAATAAGAATATGAATGAAAGGAAAGTACATGCCTAATACTAACTTAAAACTAGGTTCTGTCGATCTTGCACCAAGCAAAGTAACTACAGATAAATTCTCCAACAAGCAGAAGAACAGCACCCACACTGCAAAGCTACATTAAAGAAACAGATGTAGTCGCGACAGAGCTCACCGCTGACTGATGAGCAAGAACGATCGCATCCATGACTTGAATTTAGGGAGTGTGTAACCCCTAACCACAGCAGTCAATATATTATAAAATTTAGAAATATTATAAGAAAAGGACCGTTGAAATAACGAGCTTTTGTGAATAGGGGTGGTGATAAAATTTCTATGCCGCAAGCCCAAGTAATTATGTATGTAGATGCCCCAGAGGTAACGATATTAAAATAGAGCAATCCCGTCTGCAAACGTATTCTATCCCCCATGTTCAATCAATCCAAGTCTCAATCTATGGGTTACATGAACTTGCGAATACCAAATATAAAGCGAATACATGAGTTTCGAAGCCGTTGTAGTCTACGTAACATATCCTGAGTTAAACATGGGCCAAAAACTGGAGAACAATAATTAAATTACGACAAAACCAGAGACCCACATACCTCGGTTTTTATTTTATAAAACAAATAATGACGGTGGGGATATATTAATTTTAAAGCCTAATAAGCATTTTTGACATATTTTAAAATTTGAGTATTAAATCTAAAGTTACGATCAACTACTAGACCTAGATTCCTAGCTTCGTCAACCACGGGCAACGGGACACCGTTAATAGAAAGCTTGGTGGTATTAAAAAGTAAGTGGTAACTGTTTTTGTCAGAGAAAACCTGAATGGTCAATTTTAAAGGATTCAAGATCAACAAAGGCTGTGTAGCTAGCTTAAAAATGTTGTTCAAATCAGCTGAAATATCGAATATGATAAAGCTGAATGTCACAGGAACGGATTCAGAGACGCCGCCAGGTAATCTAAGTGATTGCGTCCTATTGAAAAGATAACTATTAAAAAATTGGATACCATCCGATGATAGTCCTATACAGTTTAATATAGACAGAAGAATTTTATGGCCCAAAGTGTCAAAAGCCTTACTGAAGTCTAGTAAGACTAAAATGGAAGCTGTACCTTTGTCGCGGGCGACAATTAAGTCAGTTACATTTAATAAGCAGGTCGTACAACTATGTCCAGAACGAAATCCGAATTGAGTCTCGGATAAAATGTTATTTACATCTAAATGAGTTCGAAACTGGAAGTTAATGACTTTTTTTTGGACAAGACCGACAACAAGCTGATAGGCCGCAAGTCTCAGAAATGCTCGGGATTAGATTTTTTGGAATAGAGATGACTATAGCTTACTTCCAGGAGGCAGGAAAAGTGTTTGATAAAATACAAGAATTTATAATATTAGTGATATGAGGCAAGATATAGGAGCAACAGAGTTTTATTAATTGCAAAGAAAGCCCATCGCAACCATAAGCATTACTCTTGAGTTTGTAACAACTTTACTGATACGTGGTCTGTTTACTTTGAACGGCGCTGTATACGCACCAAGATTTATTTCGATTTGCAACACTGAATTCTTCTTTTAAGTTTCTTTTTGTTGCAAACGATTTTGACGCGTATCCTCGACCGAATGAAATTTTCCTTCGCCCCTTTTTCTCACGAGCTCTGACAAGTATCAGACGTGAGGCGTACCTTAACGAATATGCTTAATTACTTTTGAGATTAATTTGTGATAAAAATTTATTACAGCATAAATTTTGTAAGTTTTATCTTACCGCTTTTCATTCTATCTTTACCTTATCGCACGTGTTTCTTTTCATCGAACCTCGTGCACGAATTAAGATGGCTTCTCTCTTGCAATTTTTTCTTGATGTTAAATTGCTGGAAAATTTACCTTTTTTGAAGTAGAATGTTACTTCGGTATTATTTTACAAAAAACGGCTTATTTTAAAAGCTTTATGTATTAAAATTTTTCTTTTGGCAAATTACTGAAGATCCTTCTTTTCTTTATTTATTTGAATATTAAATCTTTAGATTCTATATGTTCTAAAATATTTTTTTTTGCGAATTACTGAACACTATAAATTAGTAATAAATTACCAGTGAAATAAATTTGTTCTCATTTTTTCTTGGTTTGATGATCATTTACTTATAAATCCAGTAACAATTTTCCAACTGTGGTAGCAGTCCCTTACCAAGTTACAACCTTAGAACTGGTACCGTGTGTCAGGAAAGAGCTACCCACCTGCCCGGGAACGACGCCCAGAAGCCAGGTTTTTAGACAAGAACATCTAGAGTAACAACAATACAATTTCGATTTTTATATGAAAAACCATACATAACTACAATTTGATTATTTTTTATTATTATATGATCTTTTCTTTTTGTTCAAATAAAGTCGTTGTTAAAATTTCTCTCATAAATATTTCCACAAGTCAAGGACAGGTGCAACAAAGTTCTAGGCGCTTTTCTTAAAAAAGCTCTTGGCGCCCTTATTTGTGCATATCATATATCTCAACTTTGATGAACCTCTGCCATACCTCGCCCTGCCCTAGCTGGAGGCACAGTAAAACAACCTTTTTGGGAGGGTTATAAGTAGAGTTGGCTACACGCGCCAACAGGCAGCTGCGTCGTATCTGTACGGTTACATACAAGCCTCAGTATAGCTTCGACCTTTTATTAGGGCGGTACATGTTGTTTAGAAATGTTGCGTACGTCGCGCAAACAACCCAAGGCGGACCAAGTTAGAGAATTTTTAGCCGAAATTCCTGACTTAACGTATGATGGCGCTAAAATTGAATGTGTAGTATGTAATGTCCCGTGGATTAGTTGGTCCAAAAGAACGGCATGCTTCAAAAAAAACTTGCACACGAGACTATGACAAATTTATATTTAATTTATGTGCTTTTATTGTATGTAATATACAACAAGGAAGCGTTTGTCTTGTTTTGGAACAACTATTCGGAGTACAAATTACCAAGTCGGACACCGTTACGAAGGATAGTGCCATCTGCTCGTGAATATGTTGAAAATAGAATTAAATCGGAGTTGAAAGAAAAAAAAATGTGATTATGTGTGGATGAAACGACAGATCGTAAAAAACATTCGGTCGTTAATATAATGGCATGTAAAATGGAACCGCATCAATCGTCTTTAATTCTCTCCATTTGGTTTTTGACTGCATGATTGAAATTCATACTGGAAATAGGCTTTCTTCTCGTGTTTAATAGACTTATTGGTAAGATTACGTAAAGATTTGTAGTAATCAAAATCAGAAGGAAGTTTTGTCAAAATGTATCGCTTTTTCGCTTCGTCTCGAAGACTCATTATTAGAGTTCGTTAAAAAGATGGTACCGGCAGTGGCGCACCGCATGTGGCAATTGGCAACCGCCCTGGTAAGCTGCGTAGAATTGCAACATCAGCAACGCTTCCATTGTCGATTCGTTCAGCTGTCGACGGTGTTGTGAATACGTTGTCGTATACTTCGAAAATGATCGTTCGACATCCAGTGAAGTAAGATTTGCAAATGTCAGATATTCCTTTTCCTCATTTCTTCATTTCCAGTTATATACCGAACCATTTGCAAATCGGGATTTTTCATTGAAATTGCACCAAATTTTTTAGCAACATCGACTCCTATAATGTTCGTTAAGTTTTCTAATTGCTCAATAGCTTGTGCAACTTCAGAATAGTTCATGGAAATTTCATCTATTTGTTGTTGAACGTCTGAATTGGAAAAAACTTGCTGACTATCTCGAACTGCTGCAGAATCATTTGAATCATTTCAGATACAATTGTTTGAATACACGGATGTGTTTGGGAGATTTGATGAACACTTTTTTGATAGATGCTATTAACTTATCCACCACCGGATACTTCTTTCGAATGGTTTCTGCTACGAGGTGACATGTGTGTATGAAGCATGTTATGTGAAGAAGAGTCGGGAAGCATATTTTCAACATCCTACCAACTCTCAGCATTGTTGCGGCTCCGTCAATAACGAACATTGTGACTTGGGTTCCTGTGATACAAAATTCTCTCAACGAATCTATTATTATCTTGACAACGGTTTCTTCATTAGTTTTCTGAATCCTTTTACCGGATAACAACAATGAAGCTGGTGGACCATCACGTTTTAAAGGACGCGCTACAACATGAATGACGCTGTGTTTCTGAGCATTAGTTGTTTCATCCACACATAGGCAGATTTTCTTATTTCTCAACTCGTCTTTTATACAATCCTTTACTGTACCTTGCACACGTGGCAAATTGTATTGCAATTGCATAGATGTTGGCAGCTTCCATGAGGGAATGTACTTAGCCCAAAAAAGACGAAAGTGTTCATTAGATACTAGATGTTGTGGGATGTTGCACACACTTAACATAAAAATAAAATCATATAAAAATTGCCATTATGGAATACTGTTTCTTAAATTCAATACATGACGTTTACTTTTACAATGTTTTCTACATTCAAACATATCGCGACTTAGCAATCCGCTATTGCATATTGTGCAATAAATATGCGAACTTCTATATTCTAATCCAGGGAAATGCCTGAGATATTTATTCACATTCGAAGGGAACGTTACACCCTTTGGGCGTCCCATCTCCGCGAACTTAGCGTGCAGCGCGGTACTGTCGAGATCAACTACGAGTTGAAAATTACCCCTACCCACGCCGATACCGCTACGCTACTGCTATCCGGTACCACCTTTTTAACAAACTCTATTCATCATCAACCTAATAGTATCGATTAGCCAAGGTTTTGACCCGCCGGACAACCGAGAGGTTCGCAAAACTGCTCCCTGCCATTCCCGTTTATGGTTTTGTCTAGTTTAATGACGTCATTGTAACCTCCACATTTGTTTCGTTGTACTTCATAGTTGTGATCGAATTATCTTGATCACGTATGATACTGGAGTTATTGTAACAATGAGGCTTAGGGTGGCATTCACCTGCTTTTGAAGGTAAGTAAAAACGTAACGCGGTCGTGATTTGGTATTTTATTTTCTGTAATAGTTTTGTACTGTTTACGGATTCTTTTGTATCATTTTTACAGCTAGTACTAGATTTCAATACAGAGCAGCCTCAGAAAAGACGCGATTCAGTTTAACAACTGTAATAAAGGTAACTTGAGTACCAGCATATCTGATTCTCTTTGACGAATTCCATCAGTAGCTGTAATAAGGCCGAGAATAAAATTTCTGCCAATAAAATAATGTACAAGCTATCGATGAAGTTTATCTATGAGAATAAAGACATGTTCTGCCAACATTTTAATAGTTAAATATAACAACTATAGTTCTTATTCTATTGCTGATACTTCAACGCAAGCCTTATTCGAATTATTCTCATTTTCCCTAATTACACTTAAAAAGTTGTCGAGAGAGAACTGGAAACCAACAAGAACCAGTCCAAACGAGTTTCTTCTTCCCTATTTACGTAAGTTGATTGCTGTACAAAGTACCACTAAACGAAATGTTGCCATCTTGTTCTACAAAATAGGCGTTTACGAACGTGACGGCCTCCTCATTCAATGAAAATCTCTGTCCTCCAAGCGAAACGTTGTGCCTAGGATAGAGAAAAATGTCGCTAGGGGCTAGATTTTGTGAATAGGGTGGCTCGTCTATCAATTCGAACCCAAAATCGGGACATTTTGTTACAGCGGCCACTGAGGTAAGACGGTGCGATGTCTTGGTGGAATAATACTACCATTTTCTTCAAATGCAGCCGTTTTTCCGCAATTTCTGCCTTCAGCTTGTCAAGTAATGATGCGGAGTATTCCCCCGTTATTGTTTTTCCTTTTCCAAGGTAGTTTACTAGCACAACTCCATGACTGTCCCAAAAAACAATGGCTATCACTTTCCCGGCCGATGGAACAGTATTCGTCTTTTTCAGAGCCGATTCAGACCTCGCCGTCCACTGTTTCGAGTGTGCCTTGGCTACACAAGTGTACTGACATGTAATTAAATTTAATTAATGAGGTAAAGATCTCATTAATGAGATAATTTGTAAAATACGAAAAGAAACGGTATGCCACTGGTACCGTGTTATCTTTTCTTTATTAACAAAAATGTAAAATGCATACGCTCGTCCAGCTGAGGTGTCACAGTTGCAATCGGTATAGACGTTTTCATGTATGTAGGTGTCATTCACTTGAATTACTACACCTTATCTCTCCCTAAGCTTTCCCGATATGCAAGCTCTCGTCGCTAAATATAAATGAACTTTGAGTATATCTATTTGCGTTGATTTACACATACTTCGGTTATATCCTGTTGCAGTAAGCGATATCAGTTGCCTAAAGTGTGTGCCTCTCTACTTACTGTTACTTGGCCAGTTTATTTATTCCACCAGAATAATTTATTCGTAGTGAATGAATTGTACTGCTACCTGTATCCATTTCTTAAGTAAAGTAGTATACTTACTGCATATACTGAATGATAAAAATCTTCGTTTTCTTGTGGCAAATAAATAATTCATTTGTTACCTATTTTATTCAGGTTTTTATTTGAGGTTATTACATAGGACCACTAAACATTTTTCTCAGCATGTTCAGATGTTATATCTTCATTTCTTTTTATTTCTAGCAAAATTTCGATCACAAAATTAATATATATATATATATATATATATATATATATATATATATATATATGTATATATGTATATATGCATATGCACTGAGAAAAATGTTCACAATCAATATATGAAAACGGTTCACCTACCCCAGCAAACTTTCTAGGTCTACATATACTCATAGGGATGCCAGTTGCAGCTTACCCACCCCAGCAAATTTTCCAAGTCTATACTCATACCGACACCAGCAAACAATAAAGAGAGACCCCAATGTGTGCTCTGTTTAAAAGTTCTTGCAACCAAGTATATGCTCCCAAGAAAGCTAAAGTGACATCTCGAGGCCAATCACTCTAACATGGTTGTAAAATCTCGCGAATTCTTTAGTAGCAAGTTGCAAGATTTACAAAAGCAAAAAACTATGTTTAGCCAACAAGCCTCAGTACCAAGCAATGCACTGCTAGCATCTTTTAAGGTCGCATACAGAGAGGAGAAGTGCAAAAGACCTCACACCATCGCAGAAGAGCTTATTCTACCGGCTGCCCTTGACATGATCATTCTTAATGATCAATAAATAGAGAAAATGAAAGGCACAGAATTTGGTCTGCAACTTGATGAGGCTACTGATAGTAACAAAGACGCACACCTTATTTGTTATGTACGCTTCCCGGATGATAATGTTATCGTTGAAAACCTTCTGTTCTGCAGAAGCATCATTGGAAGCGTAAAGGCTCAAGACTTATTTGAGATGCTTGACAAGTTTATAACCGAAAATGATTTGAATTGGGAAAAGTGCATCGGTATGCGTACTGATGGAGCTTGATCAATGTCTGGTCGCTATGGAGGATTTGCGCATGCTATGTGGACCCATTGCATCCATAAAGAAGCACTTGCATCAAAGTCGATGAGCTCTTAATTGAATTTCGTATTAGTGCGTGTCGTAGACGTAGTAAACTACATAAAAATTAGGCAACTGAAAACCATTTCTGTGCCTGATTTATGTCATTGTACATATATTTGGAAAGGGCGTCGGGACAAAATACTAAACCTGTAAGTGCGCCGCGGACTGACAAAGTTTGGGAACCCCTGAGTTAGATACAGCGCTCTTTTACATTGATAATAGTTGTACTGTTACAGGTAGGTGTTATAGTCTACAACAAAAATATGTTGGAGAAATATAATATTCTGTATTTTAAGATAGTACAACGATGCATATAGAGAAACGACATATCGACTGAATATAGGATAAGTACAAATTATAATGTAATTTTTATTTATAAACGATATACAGTTAAAGCAACTGAATACATCATCGTCAATTCCGCACAACAGTAGAGCCTCTTTATTCCACACACGGGTTACGACTTTCGCGTGGGTCATCCGCCGAATCTGTGTAAGCATATAAAATAATACGTGATATCTACCCCTTTTTGCACCCGTTATTCATAATAGCTCAAAGTATGTACACAAACATTCTGACTTGTGAAAAAGGAATAAATGCATTACTGAAACTCAAAAACTTGTGCTATTATTAACTTTTTCAACTTATTGAATAGGGCAAACACTGGCACATATTTCTTTGATTATATGAAGGAGTAATTTTACTAATAGAAATTTGTGTACGGGCGGCATGCATTGTTAGGTTAGGTATTGTGTTTCTTTCTATAACGTACCATGTTGCAGTAAATAATCAAGGAAGAGTAAATAATAACTTACCTATAAACACGGAAACATACTCTTCAAATCCGCACAGTTAATAATGATGATTTATATTGTATACCACTCACCACCATTAATAGCAATAAACAAGATCCAACTGGTGCAAAATTTGTACCGGCCTTAGGCGAATGTATCCGGATATTAACGATTTTCAAAATGTTTACTTACTATAATTGACTTGCTCTTTGCCTGTAGTTATTTCTTATTTATATCTATTAATTTTATTACTTGGTGTAACTAATGCAATAGCAAGTAATCGGATTTAATAATTGCAGATATTGTTAGTGATTTAAGTAGTAATTATTTACTAACCATTGATATATTTGTGTACTTGAGGCAATATCACACTCTTTGAAACATGAGTTTACTTCTAGCAATATTTCTAGCATTAACGGGGAATGAATTTTTAGTTACTTTTGTTAGAAAAAGTAGTTGTCCGCAACTCTCTCGGGTCCCTTTAGTATCAAAAGAAACCGTGAGCGAAAAAGAAGTGCATGTCTGCGTGGAGCAGCGGATTATCATCAAGTTTTTGGCCAAGGAGGGGGTGAACCCAACCGAAATTTTGCGGCGATTACAGACACAGTTCGGGGACAACACCCTGTCAAGAACCCGTGTGTTTGCATTGCACAATAAATTTTCTGGACGGCGTAAAAAGGTCGTCCAAGGACAAGTGTGACCGAAGCCAGTTTTTTTTTTATCGGCAAGCTGCTTTTCACGTTGATTTTCACCACGATCGACGCACAATATTATTGTGAAGTACTAGATACCACGAAATTGTTATTTCGAAGGAAAAGGAAGAAGCAATCGACCAGAAGTGTGATTCTTCTGCATGACAACAGCAGGCCTAATGTGGCTAACGCCACGATGCAAAAAGTGGATGCATTAGGATGGGAAACACTGTAACGTCCGCCCTATAGTTCAGACTTGTCACTTTGTGACTTCCATCTTTTTGGACCCCTCAAAGAAGCGCTTGGAGGCCAGCGTTTCGACGACAACGAAGCGGTGGAAGCGTTTGTGGACTAATGGCTACACGAACGTCCGAAGAGTTTTTACGATGATGAAATAAAAAAGCTCCCAATCCTATGGAAATAATGTATTTCTAGGGCGGGAGAGTATGTAGAAAAATAATATATATTTGTAAGCTTAGTTAAATAAAGTTAGAATTTTTTTTATAACGATTCCCTTTTGTATTTGATACACCCTCGTATATGGTGTATCAAGCCTTCATTATTCTTATTTTTGAAATTGTGAATTGTACTTTTAATAGATAGTTGGGTTTTCTAGTGGATATAGCGATCACGGTAGTAGCAAACGTTGTCTGTAATAGACAAGCCGCCTGCAAGTAAATCTATTGTGCAAGTTTGCAACTAGCAAACATTTTCGTTGCATGCATGTAATGCTTTTGACTTTTTAACTTTGGTAAGTGTAAAATCTTTAAATTCATATACATTAACATTATTAAATTAGTAATTTATTTGCATTAGATAGGCAAGATGAACGGTGAAGTTATAAAAGAGCAAACTCCTAAATCATAACGTATCTGTCAAGTGATACATTATTTCATTAACAGTGCCTAAACATCATATTTCATCCCATGATACCTCAAAGAAGCTTATTCGCGTAGTTATTTATTTTATCACATAAACATAAAAAAACACTATTTGTCCCCATTCTATACAGGCCCCAACGAAAAATATGAAAATGCCGTGAAGGTTTTTATTTACAAAGGCTGCGGAAGCCATTATTCTTTGTTGGGTAATGCTAAAGACAGAGGAAGACTACGAGAGGCACAAGAGAATACAATGGAATGAATAGCCGTCGAATATCTACCATATTTAGGGAAAAAAATCTTTATTATAACGGGACAACGTGAAAGAAATTTAAAACTATCGCAACAAAAGGAACTGGATTACATAAAAAACTTTTGTCATCAGATCGTTGCACAAAGTTAACTACGCGAAACTGTTAATATGTACAAGACCTTTTTACAATAAATTAGGCTAATCTGCACACTGTAAATGTATTGTTCGAAATAGCTATTGATTACATGTTACGTTCATCATTCCCCCTCTTGTTTCCCATTATGCCTTAATGTCAGACCATTAAATTTACGACTACCTAATGAATTTAATGTTTACTATAAACGCACTTATATTACTCCCAGGTAGAGTTGAAATTTTAATTAATGGCTCCTCCCGCAGCTACTCTAATTATTCCGATATTTATAGTTTGAAAATTTCCGATGTTCATCCGATTAATACAGCTCGTGTTCGCTGTAAAATTTGTTGATTAATTTCGTTCGCCATGCTTTTGCTATTAATGATTTAAATTTTTAATCCCAATAGTTGATTCTCTTTTCGTTTCCTGTTGCACATTTAACCTAATTAGCACTTCATAATCAAATTAAACTTATTTCGGTTTAATCCATATAACAATTTAATTTTCATATAAATTTCTGAATCACAGTAGTAATAATAATAAGGATATAACCACTTATAGGAGAAATTAAAGGAGTATTGAGAAGATACTTGATACATATCATATCACAATTGCACTAAATCAAAAATTTATATAATAAGCTTACTCTAAAGGTAATAAATCTACATACCAAATATCTCAAAAGGGGCGATATTTTAATATAAGGAATATTTTACATATAAAGGAAATCCAGGTACACCTAGAAGTGTCGAACATTGTCATTTGTACTAACATATTACATTCAATTTAATGAATAAGGGCGTGGCAATATCATTTTTCATTTATGAACCTAAGTACCGGGTGGCCAAATAAGAATGGCAGCCGGCTATATCTCAGAAACTAGTAATCACAGAGCATTCGGGTAAAATCTTTTTTAATAAACGTGGCCAAAAGAAAACACTGGAAATAATTTTAAAGTTTGTAAGACGACCAGAAGATGGCGCAACGGTAACGACTAAGTATAAAATTAGTTTTCATCGTGTTTCGTCTAATTAAGAGTTATCGCAAATATGTGCATTTTATTCCCAATCCAATTCCCTTTCTTTTACGTTCAGCACATTTTGTCGTATCTTCTAAAGTAAAGTGGTGGGGAGACGTCAATTGCTTTTTTAAATAAATGTTGGTTACTCCTGTTAGGCTTAACTGATTTTAACAATTTTGGCCTCTTTTAAAGGAGCTTTATTTGATCTATGAAATGCAATTTTGGTCTACTTTTTATGAATTGTACCCTTACCACTAGAGGGCGTTATCTAACTTTATAACAAGAAAAAGCGGCTTTTCGCAAATATTTTAAATAGAACGATATGTATTTTTTCACGCGGAAAAGTAGGGAATTAAAAACTCAAGATGCCGGTGAAAACCTCATCTCGATATTTTTTCTCCAACCGGAGATATTAACGAAAAAATGTAAATATTTGTTGCACCTGGACTGTCTGCTATTTTATTTGAATTTCTAAATATAACCATATTAGCAAAAATAAAAAAATATATCCTATTTCAAAGATAATTATTATATATATAGGATCGAGAAATACTATCGCGAATTTTGTGGACAGTCGAGACCACCTTTAATAGTGATGGATGTGTAAATCTCTATAACATGTATTACTGGTCATAAACGAATCCACACTAGATGCAAGAAGTCCAGTACGGAGGTTACTGGTTCATATACGTGTGGTGCGGAATTCTAGGCGGACAAATTATTGGATCTTTTATATTTAATGAAGCCCTTACTGGATAGGTTTACCTAAATTTTCTACGAAACGTATTGCCATTTCTTTTAGAATATGTGCCGCTGGCAATTCGCCGTCATATGTTTTTTTTCAGCATAACGGGTGCCCAGCGCATTTCGCGGTAAATGTTCGAGACTTTTTAGATAATGCTTAAATTGGCAGGTGGATAGGACGAAGAAGTGTATTTCCATGGCCAGCTAGTTTGTGGGGAAGAATAAAAAACCTCGTCTTTGCTACCAGGCCCATTATAAGAGAAGACATGATTCTTCAAATAAGAAATGCAATTCGAAGCATTTCACAAGTAGAAGTCGAGATAACTGTTTTGTCCGCTTGACAGAACACCTAGGAAGCTACTGATAATTCATTTATGTTATATTATAGAAAGGGGCATCACAGTGTTAATTAAATGATAATATTGTTTTTCGAAATTCGCATAGCAGGCTAATCAAATTTTTATTGTTTATTTCAGGTTGAAATCGTTAGAAGAATGTGATCGAGTTTATTGATGAGGCATTACAATAAATAATTATCTTTCAAATAGGATATATTTTTTTATTTCTACTAATATGGCTATATTTAGAAATTTAAAAAAATAGTAGTCAGTCGGCAAAACCAGGTGCCACAAATATTTACATTTTTTCGTTAATATCTCCGGTTGGGGAAAAGATAACGAGATGCGGCTTTCACTAGCGTCTTGAGTTTTTAATTCCCTACTTTTCCGCCTGAAAAGAAACCTATCGTTCTATTTAAAATTTTTGCGAAAAGCCGCTTTATTTGTTATAAAGTTAGATAACGCCCTCTAGTGGTGAGGGTACAAATCATAAGAAGTAGACCAAAACTGCAATTGATAGATGGTTAAAATCGGTTAAGGCTAACTGGAGTAACCAACATTTATTTCAAAAAGCAATTGACGTCTCCCCGCCACTTTGCTTTAGAAGATGCAACAAAATCTATTCAACGCAAAAGAAAGGGAATTGGATTGGGAATAGAATGCATATATTTGCGTTAACTCTTAATTAGACAAAACACGATGAAAACTTTAATTTTATACTGAGTCGTGACTGATTATTTCCAGTCTTTTCTTTTGGCCAAGTTTATTAAAAAAGATTTTACCCGAAAGCTCTGTGATTACTAGTTTCTGAGATATAGCCGGCTGCCATTCTTATTTGGCCACCCGGTACAAAGGAATTACAGAATATATACTGCCATTTTCTACTTACCGACTGTTACCTGTTGTGAAACATCAAAGCCAACAAATCGAATTGCTGCACTTATTTATTAATCAAGATGTTCAACTAGTTTTATTAGAATTTGATCGTTTCGGTGGTACAAAATTATATATACTTTTGTAATATCCTACCATATTAAAATAATATTAAAATGGTAATGTAGAAGAAAACAATGAATGTGCTGACGATTCTATCAGCGAAGCAGTGATCGGCTATCAATTAATGAAAATATTTTATTATTCATATATTGTAATACCTTAGGTGTTATTTCAAAGTACTTAATACGATTGTAAATTAGCTGATTGTCATTTATTTAGATTAAGATCAATGCACAAAGTGTTGCACAAATGCAGGAAAGCAATGATTAATGCTCACACTTACATTAATGTACGTAAGCAATAAATATAGAAAATGTTATTAAAAACCACATAAATTATCAAAATTAGATTATTTATGTTGCAAGGTTCCACATATTTATTTTAAGGTAAATTTTACAAGTATAATGACTTTAGATTGCTACAACATACACTTTTACTGTAAAATTAATGACTTTACATCTGTATTACATATTGATCCTTATACCTATAATTTGAATGTATTTCACTGACTTATGATTACTTAAATTCATATTATTATTTCATTGTAGTTGTAATGGACAGGGCTGTATGTCAACGGATATTTTGTGTGTAGATATGTGGGACGCCTAGAACATAACTCTGTAATATTTATTACAATGCTTATTTTATGGTCATAAAAGCAAGAAAATAAGTAAAGCATACCAAATCTGCTAATTTATTTTTATAAAAATTTTCTTCTACTGAAATTATACCTCATACATTATACTTGAAGTTAATGCCATCCGTCAAAAATCGTTTGCATTTTACCATTATTCTTCCTTCCAATTCTGCATGTATCCTTTCTTTAATATCTTCTCATAATCGTTCTTCATCCTCTTCCACTATTTCTGATCCAACTCGTCGATGTTTATCCAAATATTCTAATCCATTCGTTGTTTCAAATTCAAAAGAAATTATATATTACGTTTTTTATGGCGTCATGAAGTTCATACCACATACCTGCTTGGGTGTCGCACTTCTTCGCACTTCTCGATAACCATATGTTATAATTAACCAAAACCCTCTGATTCTTCAGTTGCTCATTGGTGTCGTGGTTGGTTGTTGATATGCCCACAACTTCTTTAATTACCTTTTGAATTAAATAATGATAGCAAGGACTGTGGGGTAGTATGACGAACAACACATAGTTACCGAATAAAAGACTTATTCGGTAACTCGGTTGAAAATGGGGGCCCAGTGAGCCTTTGAAACAGCTGTTTCGAATTAATTAATAATATTTTGTGTGGTGAGGAGTGTGCCGATACTATGTGTTGTTTGTTTTGAATTAAAGTTTATGCGCTTGTAATTCGCATATCATCATCGAAATTACCAGATTATGACACATTGGTTGTCACGACAAGTCACGATGCACGGTATGCAACACCAGTCGCGTGTGTAGAACGTATACAAGAGCTGTTGTGCGTTTTCCATAAGTTGCGTCTGCACACATACCTCATTTTCGGTGAATTTTATCCGATATTCTGATGCTTTAAGGTAAAATTGCCCTCTTTTTTTTTCACCCACAAGAGGTGACATTTCCCCCGAATTTGGATGAATTTCACTCCTATAATTGGAGTAAAAATCCCCCATTTTTTAAGGTGTAATATTCGATAACCAGATCTCGTTTATAACTTTTACATCACACGTTTAATTTAAGAGATATACAAGTATAGTTTATGCGGAACCCCAATACGCGAGTCGCTCTGCACTTTGTAATTGTAATACATTTTTCCCTTTCTTTATACATACATTAAAATCGCACGTAATTGGTAACCAAGGCAAGTAAAATTAATTATAAAGTTATATAGCGTCTGGTTCGTCAAACCGCGCTCGCTACATATGTACATATATAATGTATATGAAAACGTCGTATAGAATTTACCACAAATAAGGTATAAATATTCATAGATGGGAAAGGGCTGGTTCGAAACTAACCCGATTAGGCTGGCTAATTTCGCATGACTAATTGCGTTCGAATTCTACTCGCGTGTCAAATTTATACCATACTACATCGATAGAAACGCGAACCCAGTTTGTCGGTCACTTAATACATATATCCTTCGCCCGCGTGGACACCATTCAGACCCTTGTTAATATCGGACAGACAGACAACCATGATATGGCGAGGCGTGGAAGCGTATTAAAGGGAGGTTACGTAGGGATGGTGATCAATTAGAAAATTATGAAACGGAATAGACTGTACAGCTTGCTTACGTAGATATTTGCTTCCGTAACCACTAGGGCTTGTACAGAATAAATTGGATCGGGATAAAACGTAACGAACTCCAAATGAAGCGAATATTTATTAATTGCTCTAGCATTGGAATTGCGCCATTTTATCCAATAGATCAAAAGGCAGACGCAAATGTGAAAGGCTAAACTTCTCTAATAAACGCCGCTCTGGGAAATTAAGAGAGTTTTGTTATATTTCCACGAATCACATGGTGATCACCACAGGTTCCGACTTATAGCTGACGCTAAAAAAGTAGTGCATACTACGGAGTTTAACAATTCTTCTTTTCCCCAAACTAAAATAAGCACCATACAGAAACTCTCTTGAGCTTACATAAATTATTGCTGAAACCATACAAACTATAAGAAAAAATGTTATAAAAAAGGCAAAAGAATGTTGAAATTATTTAATACAACGTTGCTAAAAGAATTGCAGCTCAAGGCTGTACTATGTAACATTAAAAACTCATCAACCAATAAAATCATGCTAGTTGGCATTCAATACCTTTTCGCTCGTAGTAGTTGCATGCAGAATGGCTTACCTCCTTTAATATTAGTTCTATTACGGCCATAGACATCGTTCTCTTTCTTCTGAAATTGTAAAATTGCGCCTATTGTGTAAATAGTAGAAAGCAAAAATTTTCTGATGATATAATGGACCTCATAGAAATCAAGTATCTTTCAAAAATATTTCCGATTATATATGCACGTGACTTGTTATTTTAAATGGAAGGATCTGTATATTGTTACGTTTTTGTTTCTCTAGAAAATCTAGAAATAAACCAATATATGGGTTTCATGGGTCTATTTCTACCAAATTTCCAGATATTTATTATTTCGTCCTCAAACACCTAAATTTAAATAATCTATTTTCTTCAAAATATCTAAAATGCAAATATATTTCTCTAGATCTAGACGTGGTATTGGAACGCTTTCGAAATATACAAGGTGTTCAAAATAGATCTTACATAATTCTAACAGCAAGAATGTAATTTTTTGTATTTCTTCTGTATCCACCGTGCAGGAAATTTATTCTAACATTTTTATATAACAATGCACAAATATTGAAAGTAAACGAAATATTTGCAGTTAAGTTCGAATCCTGCATTTATGTACTACATCCAAGCAGTTTCTGGTGTTAGTACTGTTTGACTACCACAACAAGACGGTAGATACTGACAATGACGTTTTTAAACTATTAAATTGAAAATTTGGCGCTCAAGTAGCTACCTGCAATCGAAGGCAAGTCTTGCATTGGAAATTACATCCAAATGGTTTCTGGTGATAATACACTTTGGTTGCCATGACAACGATAAACAAAACATACTGACATAGGCGATCTTAGATCACTGATTCAAAATTTAATACCTGAATAAAGAAGAGTTAGGTAATAGGTATCATTTATATTAGAGGAAAAAGTGAAAGAAATGGTGTTAGTTAACACGATGTACTATCCTGACCGACGGTATCTACAACCATTTGTCAAATCAAAGCAAATATTTAATGCGAATGGAAACATTCATTATACTGATATAGAAATAAAAAAACAAGGATTATAAAAATAATGGCTCCTTTCAACAAAAAGAACAAATGAAACGATATTTTAATAAAACTGCAGGCTAACAATATGTGACTATTGCAATTTTTATTGCAATAATTAATAGTTATCTACTTATAGATTTAAAATTTTTAATCAACAGTTAAGAATAGCGATGTCAATATATTTTGTTTATTATTGTCGTGAAAACCAAATAATACTAACACCAGAAACAACTGGGCTGCAATATCCAAATGCAAGACCTGCGCTTAAGTGAACATGTGTCTTTTACTTTCAATATTGGACATGTGCAATGTTATACAAAAACGTCAGAGATATAAATTTCCTATACGGTAGACATAGAACGAATAATGGAGCTGTTAAAAGAAAATACGTTTTTGCTGTTTGAGTATACGTTCTGATACAACGACTAGATGGAGCCAAGTGTGTAATTTAATCTGGCACAAATTTACGCTAAAATATATGTACTTGCGTTTCGGATTTCTATATGGTAGTACATACGTCTAAATATAGGCAGATTGCAGACAAAATTAGAAATATTTGGATATTGTTAGGGGAATTATAAATAGTATATCTAAATATTCCTCGGGTTATATCGGATGTTTGGAAGTTAATAGAGCTTATTGTGTTTCGCGCTGTTAGTTACGACAGTAATATGAGGATGTAAGAACATTTGTGGGCAATTTTAAAGCAGAACGTACGTACTCGAAAATGTACATCCACATACGACGCATAGGAATCCAAAAATATGCGCGTTATTGTTTTTAATGTACTTTTTGTATCACAAACGAAATCTTTTTTATAGAACAAATATCAGTGAATTTATTTCGGTTATCTGTATGATCTGTAACTCGATTATGTGTTTTAATAATAATTACAGGAAATTTTAGTCTAGTATCTTCTACCAATCTCTTCAATAATCTTAGTAATATTTCCTTGAATCCAGGTAGCGATCTTTCATAATATAATTCCAATACCTTAGAGCCTAATATTTAGTTGCCTGTAATAGATTTGCCTTTGAATTCATGGTACCTTGGTAATTCAATTTGTTATTATTGTAATTGTAATATAGGCTTCCGGTCACTAGCCAGGTTCAGAATACGAAAAGAGAGAGCTATTTTTTCATTAAAGATCGACAAAAAATGTGATGAATAATTTAAAGCTTTGTTGCTGATTATTAAATCATATCCTTGAAAGCACGATAAGAATTTGTCTAGAATTTCAATTTGAAATATTCTGCATCTAAAGCAAAAAAACTTTAGACGTAGACGTAAAAGTTAAAAATGACTTTCGTTTTGTATCATTTTATCCGGATTTTATTTTTAAATCACACGGTACGTTTTGATCACATAATCAAAACAAAAAGCAACACGAACGGTTTATCCATTTCAAAATCATATTAATTCAACGAAATGGGAAAGATAAATTCGTAGGTGGACGGTTCCCTTTTTTCACGCGTAAGGGCGAGCTCATTGTTGTGTTTCTCGTAAACTGAGTCAGCGAGGTTTGACTTAACAGCTTTGTTTTTTATCAGTCCTTGTTGTTGCATTATTTGCCATACCTTTTCACATTTGTCGTTTAATCTGCAAATAGACGTGTAGCTGATAAACACCGTGAAATGAAAATTCTCCTTATTAATTTGATGATTACGTTGAAGTACAGGGTATGTCGCATAATTATTGCGGCAAGGCTAGACATAAAGTAAGTTATGATCAGTGCCATACTTTGTTCTTGAATGGGAGTATGAAGACACACAGCAAAATAAAAAAATAGTGTGCATATTTATAAAAATGTAATATGAAAATAATAAAGATGATAATTATAATAATTATTGTTAGTCATCATCATCCGAATCAGCCTCAACATTTTCAGTAGCTCTAACGAACTCCAGGATCTCCAATATGGAGATACTTTCTTTCGCAAAGCGTTTGCTTTCTTCTTCGTGATTTTTCTTTGTGAAGATATTACTGAGTCCGACGAAATGAGCATCCACTTCAATATATCAGTATTTGTCTCTACCCGTGATGTTTTTCTTGAGTGAAATAATCTCAATTTTTTGTAATCTTTCTGTCTTGTTTCTAAAACATCTTCAGAAAGCTGTCCGATAGGTAGAGGCAACGAAGCAATGATATCGCTTCTGTGTATTAAAATGTTATGTACAGATGCAGTCATGTTGTACCATCCATAGAGATCGATGCACATATGTGTTTCAGTTTATGTAATGAAAGCTGGACACGATGCTTAAGATGCCGCCAAATCTTCTTATCAAATTTTCATTCAGTCCAGTTATTCTTGAAACTGTAGACGGATATTCAAAGAATTTTCGAGCTGTGCTGCCATTATTCGAGTTGCCCCTACCTTGTTTCGGTCGATCGACAACCAGTCCCATTTCTGTATAAAAAGACGAAGCAATATTCGTTTTCCTGATTTGAGTTTTTTCCTGGGCTTCTCTTCCTCTTGCCTGCCATTGCTTTGTATCTAGCTTGTATGAGATATGCAGTATGCTGTTCCTGGGTCGTCACGACTTCCTGTCATATTTTAGAAAAGGATTGATTGGGATAGCTGTAATTTATTACACGTCATCAGCTCAATTGGCCGACCGGAGGATTCTTGATCCCAACGGAAACATTTTGCCCACTTTTTTACAGTGGAAGATGAAGCAGATACATCACCAGAAACGCCGTCTAAACGTTGCTTAATGTAATTGGCCGTATGCCTTTCTTTTGTTAAAAATTTATTGACCGCGCGGTACTCAATTTTCGTTGAGACATTTCCATGCACTAGTCACGTTTTCTAGCTGGCTACTAAAAACGACTTCTCTTCGAGCCGTAATGGATATAGTGTAGGCCTCGTACATGTGCCACTATGACGCAACGGAGTTTGAATACGCTCGAACCTATATAAAACTGCCAGGCCGAGAATTTATGGCACCTGCCTCGTATATGTTCCATCACATTCCAATTTTAAACAATATTATCTCGGCCTCTCTGCATATACCTGATACAAGTAGGTCATAAGCAAATCTATCTATCGATCCCCGCGCATAATTTATTAACGTTGTTATAACAAGCAGGGATATTTAATAGCTTTCAGAGCGGTAACACCTATTACATGTTCAAAACAATGTAGGCACCGTTCGTTTGCGCCCACAATAAAAACTTTTAGAGCGGATGTTTTCTATGCTCTAAATGAAGTTCAGAATAAAAACCGCATGCATATAAACTACTGAATTTAAATCAGTCGCACTCAACTGGTGTTCCACGAAGAGCCCGAAGATTACGAATAAATTTGTAGGAATACGACAGCTTTCTTTGATTTTATAAGATTCGCATATAATTCTTGAACACATTCATATTTATGTAAAACCGTTGCGTTGTAGCAAACTGTTTTGCTTTTTAGACTGAATTATTAAAAGGAGAATTGGATTATTTTAGGCGACAAGTATATTTTCGTATCCGTGCATAATTAATTTGATTTAAGAAAGCGCCGAAACAACCTCGCATATATTATAAATACGAAAGGATGAAACATTTATACAGGGTTGGGATAAAGTGTGGAACCAAGAAGATATCTTTAAAACGGAATTGATTATATTGATGAAACTTTGCAGGTAAGTGTAATGACGCATAATGCATCTAATTTTTGCTGTTACTGTACTTTCGGTTTAACCGGAAGTAACCTCAACTTTTTTATTTAAATGGGACACCTGTATATTTTTAGATATTGTTTATTATTTTCGTCGGGCCATGGCACGCATGCCTTTAATCACTGCAACCTTAATAAATCTATTGTAACAGAATGCCCTTATGTGTGTTAGAATAGTTGGAAGCTTTTAATAAACCTAAGTACTACTTTAGGATCTGCTTCCTTCAGTTCAGTAAGTGCAAGAAATGGCCTACTGAAGTGTTGGTGTCGTGTGCGACTGATGGCAACACATTCACACAGGATGTGTTCTGCCGTCTCCAGATCTTCGTGGCATAGACGGCAGATTTGATCTTCAGCTTTTCTTAGTTTAAATAGGTGATATTATAGGGCTATATGGCCTGCTAGAAATCCTGCCAGTAATCTGAGATCCCCCTTGCTGAACGATAGCACTGTTTTTTCTATTTTTGGCGAGCCTGATATGAGTGCTTTCGCCTGTTCTTGTCCTGGAACATTATCCCAGTACGAAGCCTTTTGATTGTCCTTCCATATCTTAATAACTTGTTTTATGCGGCTCTTTTGGAGACCACAGAATGGATTAGGACCAATGAAAGGCATATTCGCTACTTCTTTGGCCAGCTTATCTGCCTTTTCGTTTCCTTCGATCCCTTGGTAGTCCACCGCAAAGTAACGTGGTTTTTGCGTCCTAATTGCCGTAAATTATTATTCGTATGTGTAAGCCTTAATAGCCTTTAGAACTGCCTGACTATCGCTGAATATATTAATAGTTGCGCCTCGTATGCTTTTCTCGAGGTTCTTTATGGCTGACAGGTTCAAAGCAGAAATCTCTGCTTGAAATATGTTGGTGTGGGGTCCTGTAGGCATTTTTAGGTGGAAGTTAGGACCACTAATGCCTGTACCTGTTCCGACACCTTCTATTCTCGAGCCGTCCGTGTACCATTCAGGGTACCTCTTTTACATTGGGGCTCATCGGATGCCCACCCAGTACGATTATCAATGATCACCCTATAAGGCTGATCAAAATTATATTGCATAGAGATCGTGATTTTGAGATGCCCACTAAGATCCCCAGGCTGTAATCCCTTCGTTCTACTAAGAGTGAGGGCACTCGATACAGCCTGTTCCTGAATATAGATGTGAAGCGGCGTTATTCCCAGCAGCACTTCCAAAGCTGCTGTGGAACAGGTACGCATCACTCCTGTGATGTTGAGACATGCAAGCCTCTGAATATGTTGAAGCTGCTGTTGCACAGTCTTCTGAGTTATTTTTGGCCACCAAACCAGAGAGGCGTAGGCGATCATGGGTCTGATTATTGCCGTATAGGATCGGAAGGTCATATGAGGCTTAACGCCCCAGTTCTTATCAAGGATCTTTCGGCATACTAGTGATGCCGTAATGGTTTTTTTCTGTAAGTTGGAGATGAGTTGCATGTCAGTTTTTTGTCAAACGTGACTCCGAAATATTTAACTTCGTCAGACAGACTTTTCTTCTCCTTGTAAAAGGGACGATTGTAATCTTTTGCGGGTTTATGCGCAAGCTATAATTTTGGCACCACTCATAGGCGTCATTGAGAGCTCTTTGCATAACTTGCGGTATAATATTCTCATATTTTCTACGGATCATGATTACCAGGTCGTCAGCCTACCCTTGTACCTCATATCCGTTAGAAATTAACTTCTGTAGGAGATCACCTGCAACAAGACACTAGAGCAGAGGTGACAGGACCCCTCTTTGGGAGCAGCCTCTATTAGCTCTAATCATTGTCGTTTCGGATCCCAACGTGGCGCTTATTCGTTGACTTTGGAGCATGGCTTTGATCCATTTTGTAGACGACGGGTGAAAATCTTGGCAGAAGTCGCTCTCTCAATGCTTTTTGGAGGGTGCCTCGTAAATATAAGGAACTAAAATAGTTCAAACTGTCAAAAGACAACACATTAAGCAAGATAAATAAATATCACGGCTAACGTTTTTGAAAAATGATTATGTCTTGTGGGATCTAACTTATTTACTTTTTGCTAATTGAAAAAGATTTTGAAACAATTTTTTATCATACGAAAGAGACAGTAAGTTCTATTGTTTAGAATGTTTATATTTCTTTTAAAACAGAGTATGGAATTTCAAACAAGATCCTATCGTAATCCCTAACCGACAACTACTTAAGCTTTAATTTATTTTTGAAAGTTTGATAATAAATTAATTAAATTGAATTTTCCTTTCTGATTTTATTATTCGGCCAAATAACATTAATTTCGGTACCTGCACACTGTTGTTATTCGCAAAGTAGCAGTTCTTCGGTGTCCGTTCTTGATATTCTTCGACTCGTCACAGTCAGATTTTGAAAATTACTTCTTGTCGAAAAATTGTTTATACTGTCTCCATTTGTTTTTATCGTTCAGTTTACTATCTGAATTAATATAACTTGACTTTTTAAATCCATTTCAAGTTCATTCCGCTCCCTTGGTGACGATATTCACATTTTGGGCCAGGTACGGTACATTGAAAATGGTTATCATGACTGATGTTTTAAATTCATAACTGCCTACGAACAGCAATTTGCCTATCCAATTACGATGAAATTACATATTTTTGATTTAAGGAAATATAATAGAATTTCTGACAGTAAAATTAGTTTGTAACTTTAGCTGTTACTTACTGGACTCTTTTTTTTTAGGAAAATACTTCTTGTCTCCATGTGTAAGACGAAGAAAAAACGTCAAACTAGGGGAATGTAGAGGGAAGAGGTCATCAACACTGCTTTGCTTCGTAAAAATAATGAACTAAAAGTAGTTCAACTGTCAAAAGACAACACTTTCCAACAAAGGTAAATAAATATCATAACAATATATATAAAAGGGGTAACGATTAAAACAAAACGTGATGACGTCACAGCTATAAAACAGGAAGTGAAAAAATATTCTTGTGTCAACTAGAACTCAAAAACAAAATTGACTCAAGAAATCGCTTGATAACAAAGTTATAAATATTGTGAGTTACTTTATCGACGCACTGTATAGAGTTCATTTGAGAAAAGTACTTAAGGGTAAGTAATAAAAATGAATAAATATATTCAGTTGGTAAATAACACTAGTATCGACACACACCGCACCACACAAGTTATTAACTAGGTCAGTCATACGGTTCATAATGGGGATCCAACAGCTGCTCCCGACTAATTAACTAATAACTTGTGTGATGCGAAGTGTGCGAAGTTATCGAAATATATCACAATAAAACTAAATCAACAAAATTACTTGTTTGGGACAACATGATATTTCTTTGTTCGTATTCAAACATATATTTTAGTTGGGTTAATTAAAATTCGATTAACTCAACTTAATGGGGCTTTCAGCGTATATTGGCTAGTAGGTATTAAAACTGTTGACTTATTCCAAGGCAGTATTGTTATAATACATAATTTCCATTTTTTGTACTTCTTTGGTAACTTTTGCTTTTGTCATCTTTACTTTCATATATCCTACTAGAAATACCATGTTCCTTATGTCTAAATGTATTTACTGTATCAAAGATGCCACTAAATTATTGATATAGCATCTAGTGAGAAATAATGTCCTAAGTATCAGTCTTTGTTAAAAATACAGATGAGTCGGCGATTATTTATTTCACGCGTTCACAGCGTCAGTACTAAATCGATGCTGTATGCGAGTAGTTCTATGTATATGTAGGCTGTAGTAACTTATTTCGTAATTGTACACTTATGTTTGCTTTAAAAATGTCGCAGTTAGGTACGTCGCGAAAACGAAAAATGGCAGATACAGTTATAAACTCTGTGTAGGTCCAGAAGCCATTATCAACGTCACATGGAAAGCAAACAGTATTTTTCTGCAAAAAGTGGCATACGAGACCAAGAAAAATCCACATTTGATTTATGTGTTACTCTTATTTTATGTAATCTATCGTTTCGTTTACTAGACAAAGGAGCATTTGTCTCCTTCTGGAATAAATATGCGGACTGTAAATTACCTAGTTGGACATCGATACGAAATGTAGTGCCAATTGCTCGTAAACATATAGAAAAAGGAATGAAAACGGAATTGAAAGATAAAAAACTGTGGTTGTGTGTGGACGAAACAACAGATTGACAAAAACATTCTGTGCTTAATGTAATGGTACGTACAAGGGAACCACTTCGACCGTCATCCTCCTTCTTACTTGCTTCCAAAAGAGTTATAAATTGTACTACCGATGAGATTTTAAAGGTGGTGTTGAACCCATTGAATAAATTTGAAGTTTCAACTAAGCAACCTTTAATGTTTATGAGTGATAGTGCCGCAAACACGCGTTCTTTGGGCCGATCTCTTAAAGAACACAGTGGTAACTTCTTACATGTAACGTGTAAAATCCATACTCTAAATCTTGCGGCACAAATGATACCTACATGTTTTCCACTAGAAAATGCATTGATTGCTAGTAGAAAGGCAGTGTTTCTAAAGTCCCCGAAATGTACCCGACTATTTCACAAACTGTATCCTGATTTACCTGAACCACCAAAGCCGATTGTTACACGTTGGGGAACATGGTTGCTGGCTGCGTTTTACTACAACAAATATTTTGATCAAGTAAAGAAGGTAGTTTTAAAATTCAATCCGACACAAGCTGCAGCAATCAAGAAAAACCAGGAAATATTTCAAGATAGTCAGGTTAAAAGAGATTTACAAACTATTCACAACAATTACTTCGGACTAGCGGAGGGAATAGAAAAATTACAAAATGTTTCGATGTCGCTAGTGGATTCTGTTCAAATTGTGAATGATGTTCACGCACATTTATGCGCTGTAGAAGGCGAAACAAATTGGTGTGTAATACGAAAATTTGAAAGTGTTTTAGAGAAAGACTCCGATTTTCTTATATTAAGACAAATTTGTGAAGGTGCGTGTGAAGATGCATTAAGTTGTTTCAAAGATTATTTTAAATATGCAAATATAACATCGCTAGATGTCGAACGGTCGTTTTCGGCATTAAAAAACATTTATTCCGCACGTCATACTCACTTGACTGAAACAGCTGTGGAAACATATCTAATGATGCAAATATTTAACAGATGTTGCCCAGTTTGTGATTTCAGGGAAGACTTTTAAAACGGTAAGTGTTTCAGCACGTTTTATAATTTATTTCTTACCTTCTATTTTATGTGTAAACTTTTACGCGCTCGCCACGCCTCTGGCTGTTGTCGCATATTTGCCCAGGTTACAGGTGAGTGTACCAGTTTTTAAGTAAATTTCTTTATTTATGTGTCGCAATTGCATTACGTTAGGCAACAACATATATGTATACAGTGTGTCTCACTTTAGAGGGCACAACCCCAGTATTTTTTATATATTATCGATTAAAAAAAAAACTTTTTTCTAATTGTACCCCTTACTAAACTGCACATTTAGGGCATGTTACTTTCTCTTCACGGTAAAATACTAGTCTACTACGATTTAAAATAAACAGCAAAATTGAAGAAGTCGTATTAGTTGTTAATAAAAGTTGTTCGGAATCGTTCAAATAAGCTAAATTCATTAAAAACAAAAAATTTTGAAAATCTTTCTGAAAAAAGTCCAGAAAATTCGAAAAATAATCTCACAAGTTCGCCATGAGTTTTTATTTTATTCTTTTAATCCAATACAATAACAAAAAACGATGCTTAATTACTTCAATAACAGTATCTTCAGTATTCTTCAGCCACCATTAGCACGTATGCATTTTCAATTCGTTTTCTGCTGTTTTCGACAACCTTCCTCAATTTTTTTCGACTTATGTCTTGGCAGGCTTGAGTTATTCTGTCACAACGTTGTTGAATATTTATTTGTCTAGTTTTATACACTTTATTTTAATAGTTCCCCAAAAATATAAATCTAATGGTGTGATATCGGGAGATCTAGGTGGCCATTCAATTAGGGGACTATTACGACCTATCCATCTTCCCTGGAAATTCTCATTTAACCGTTCCCTAGCCACAACTGCATTACGTATAGACGCCCCGTTTAATTGCTAGTACATTTCCTGTCGTACTGCAACTGGAAGATCATGTAATGCATCCCATAAATTGTTATTTGGAAATTCTAAAAAACGCGGAGCATTTAAATTTTGTCAAAAAAAGTTCTTCCAAAGTATGCAGAAATTTCGGCTTGAAAGGAATTTTCTTATGTCTACGAAGGCACCTCCAAATTTTATCTTTTGTATAATTTAAAACTAAGGATATCATTCTTAGACTCGATGTTAGATTCTCAGTGATATAATTCAAAATAACGTTATCTTCAGGATGATGATAATTCCTTGATGATAATTCCTTGTAATTGATTAAAAATTGTAATTGTCACGTTTCCAGCGTGATTAAATAAATTGTTAATTCTTGACACAGTCGTATGTGTAACGGGAGGGCGGCCTGGATGTCTGACATTAAATTCACGGGCAGGTTCCCGTGTTGAACAAACATTATCACCCACTAATTTTATTATCTCAACTTTGTCAGCGAAAGTTAAATTTGCGATCATATTATCTTATTTTCAACGATTTTAATTAATTGTACACAATTTGATAAATGACATGTGGTTAGATCAGCAATACATTGTTTCTGACGTATTAATGAAAACTCATGGCAAACTTGTAATATATATTATTATTGACATTTTCTCGGACTTTTTTGAGAAAGATTTTCAATTTTTTTTTGTTTTGAATGAAATTTCGGATTAGCTTGTTTGAACGATTCCGAACAACTTTCATTAACAAGATTTTTTGATAGAAGATCGCTAATACGACTTCTTCAATTTTGCTGTTTATTTTAAATCGTAGTAGACTAGCACTTTACTGTGAAGGGAAAGTTGCATACCCTAAAAATACAATTTAGTGAGGGGTATAATCAGAAAAAAGAATTTTTTTAAATCGATAATATATAAAAAAGATACTGGGGTGGTGGCATCTAAACTGAGACAGATTGTATATTATCAAACTATGGTTAAATTTAATCATGATGCCATTTACGTTAGTTTATAGTTTTAAGAAAGAAGTAGATAACGTTTTTTATTATTTAGGACTAACACTTCCACAAAATTTTATTTAAAACAGGTGTATTTTAAAAACAGTACATTGCGCACCTATAAAAAAACATAAACTCAAATACTTCTTATATATGCATAATGCATTGTTTTTAAAATACACCTGTTTTAAATAAAATTTTGTGGATGTGTTAGTTTCAAATAAAAAAATCGTTATTTATCTACATATGTATATTAAGTTCCGCCGCGGATTGACAAACACTCAACATTACCAATGTTAGGTATTAATGTAACAATTATTGCTGAAATCACGTTACAACAGCGCAATTACGCATACAAGAACGGACCACCCAAAATTAGCTTCATACTGCTTCCAGCGAAGTTGTACATTATACGCAGGAATAAATAATACATCACAATATTTCTTCAATTAGTAAACTGGGAATATTCAGTTTTCGAGGAGAAAGTTAATTTTCCCCAATTAGCGGAAAAGTAATTCCGTTATTCCAATTAATGTCTCTATAATTTCGAATAGGGAAACCGCAGAGGCCGGGGTAACCTATTCCGCAGTTCAAGCGAATGTATCGCGTTATGCGCTTCTACACTGAAAATTATTACGTCTGCTAAGTTACGCTAGTCAGTTTTCAGTTTAAATTCCATATCGGTCTAACTAAACTTCGCTTAATTTCAGTGCGACGCTCTTATTTACAATTTGTGACGGCATATAACTCGTTCTTAGTAAAGCTGGAAAAGCACAAACGATGCAAGATAATAAAAGCAATTAAGTGAAATAGGTGTATATAACATGGAATCGAAACGTGGTCTTCGTCTAGCTTATTTTTGTTCAACATTCCTCAACTGTACTCTTTATTAAAATGTAAATCAAGGATGTTACAAAATGGATCAGAAGCACACTAACTCAGTATAAATTTTCTATACTATGCCTTCAATATTGATTGGCCGATTTCTAGACCATGGAGGAATATTTAAGGGACCTTGAGGCAGAAAAAGACGGTCTGTGCAATGGTGAAGAAAAGGTGGGAGAAAATGATGAAATAGAAGTGCAAGAGATAGAGGCAGAGCAAGCAAGATATTTCAGATTCAGAAATTACCGATATAACCTCAACAGGCCCATGTTCTATTGGAAATATTCAACCATAATTCAACCATATTGCATGCAAGCGAACCGTGTATACGCGCTGAGAGAGCTCTCCGATTTATTTACACAAATTCGAATTAATCATATATTTAATTTTTCAAGAAATACCACCCGGGCTATGATCATCTCTTACAGTTGTTTTGCGTTTGCCGGCACAATATGTTCTGCCACTACTTGTACTAGAAATATTCTCCTTAATTAATTTCGCAATTCTCAGAACAGTTTGATGTGATACACCCTCTTTTTGTGCAACTTCACGTTGAGAGAACTCTCCCGTTTCTAGAAGAACAAAAATTACTGCGTTTTTATCTGTGGTTATATCCTTCTTTTTTCCCGTTATGATAACAATTGACCGCAAAAATAGAGTCACACAAATAAAATTAAAACTCTTTGAAATATACGTTCTCTGGAAAATCGGTAGAAATACTGTTTATATTTATATTTGCAATGATACTAACGAACTAATGAAATGGACGACACAATTCAAACTAAACATAATTGTTGTACGTACGAATGACAAGAGGCGTGATTCATACCAGATTTTTTGCCCCCCTAAGCATTATTTTTATAACCAGCAATTATCTGTGGCCATAATGTATTAGAATATTACTCAAATAACAATTATGCATTTATAGATTTTCGAAATTAAAGTTATATTTAATAAATATTCTTGTAAATTTAATATTTCTCAGGTAGTCCTATTTCCATGGCCAAGGACTGTAGGCGAATATCATGTTTCAAACATTCCTGGCCATTACATTTTTTATTGAAACGTTTCATGCTGAAAGATTGATGATATATGACAACGGCAAATATCCCTGCAGAAAAGAATGAACATTCATGCTTGAAATATTGGAATGCGAACAGGGTAAATGAGGTAAGATAATGTTTACATTTCCGCTTAATTGCACAGCATTGAAAAGAAATTTTTAAGAATGCAAAACAAATTCAAAAATTTCGTAACTGACTTTTCTACTGAAAAGATAAATAAAAATGTTTTATTATTTTCTATGTACTTACCGATACTAAAATTCCATTAATATATCATTTAATATGTTTTCATTCTCGAAAATTTCGCATAATAAATCGCAAAGGAATTAGAAACCATTCAATTGAACTGGCATTAGCAAAACATTTAAATTCTGTAAACATAAAGACATTATAGGATATAAAATTGTCCATCTACATAATTCCCTTCCCCTTCATCATTTAAAGACAATTATTTCTAACCAACTCGGAAATTCTTCTTATAGTCCTAGGTAGCATAGTACTTTGTACGAAGCAAATTTGTTCGCATTTGCAAGACTTAATACCTGTTACGCTATTGCCTTCAATTGAAACCGTAAACGATCGTAAAATTAGACCATCTGCAACAGAGAAAATTCTCAGGGTTTGTCTAAAATACCTTCCCGGTAAGATGCACCGTCGCGATCTGACGCATTCAAACGGATCGACGCTGTAGCTTGCCTGCAGTCATTTAAGCGGGTCGCTCTTTCCTGTCGTCCGTATACGTATCTCGAATTTCTGCTGGTCCTTTCGACGCTCCGAATTCAATTTTCTAGATAACAATACGAAGTCTGCCTATCTATTGTTGTACAAAGAGACTGGCGAACAGCGTAGAGATAGGAATGGGTGACGATCTGAAGGTTCTCTCGACCGTAACGTTAATTCGAGGAATATCTAGTTCTGACAACGGGAAGGTTTACAAGTTGTAAAACAAGAGAGAAGGTGTAAATATATTCACTGAACTGACTGATATGCTCTAATTTTCCGTGAATATTCACTACGGTAAATATTGTCGTTACTTCGAGTTGAAACTTATTATACGCTTCGTATTAAAGCAATCTGGTCATTTTGTAAGAAAAAAACCTGTCTAGATAATTGCAGAAACGATTTTGTATTGAAAATTCACGTAATTGTTGGGATAATTTTATTGTAAAATATGTTTTAAAACTAGCGAAAATTCACAAATGGTAATCTACTTCTTAATATTTGAGTAAAAGAATACATTTAATTAACATTAAGTAAATTTATTTGAGAAAAATTAAGGATTTACTATTCAGTATTATAGCGTTTCAAACAATTGGAGAGCCAAACAAGTTAAGTTAATTATATTATATTTCCTGTATTTCTGCTTTACAATTTATAAAAATGTGCGAAATAGTAAGAAAGAACCCGAAAATAGAATGGGCATCATTGTATCATGTGCCTGTACGATTGCATATTGGGCAACTCATTACGTTCAAAACTTAGGGTTTTATAGTATTGTATCATATTGTCTTATAGATAATAGAAAATGAGTGAGCTTGTAAGTAAACCATCAACATCATCATTTATTTGCACAAACGATTTCATCGAAGCTTATCTAAAGGCACGAACTAAACGTTTCCTGCCAAAGGGACCATATATTATCAAATTCATCGTAAGATGTACGAGGGACACGCTATATATTTTGAGATGCCACAAAAGTCGAGAGAGAGTAGAGCTGGCAACACTGCATTTCTAAATACCACCATCGTTAAGTAGTAAACTCTGACTGTCAGTTGAGTCGCTGTTGTCATAGAGTAAACGTGGTAGGTACGATTTGTCATCGGAACATGGACTTGTCAAGAGAATATGTACGCGTAATGATTTACTACGATTTTAAGGTCGGTTTAAGTGAACAACAAAGTCTTGAACGATTGCAATTCGCATTTGGTGATGCAAGTCCTTCACGTGCAACTGTGTTTCGCTGGTATAGCGAATTTAAAAGAGGACGGATATCGCTTGGTGATGAGGAACGTACCGGTAGGCCCTGTTCTTCAGTTACCGCTGGAAACATTGAGAGTGTGAGACGTATGATCGACGAAGATCCAAGATGCACCTATCAAGTGATTGAGGCAACTCATCGTGTTGGATCCGCAACAGTAAATTCAATTTTACATGATTATCTTCGGATGAAAAAAATTGTTACTCGTTGGGTGCCACACACGCTTACCGATTTCCAAAAAGCAGAACGAGTAAGAATCGCTCGGGAAACATTGGAAATGTTAAATAATGGTGGACATCGCATTCTATCAAAAATAGTAACAGGTGATGAAACTTACATCCCATTTTACGATATTCCTACCCGCCAGGAGAGCCGCGTATGGATCCACGAAGATGCACCAACACCAATAATGACCAAAAGGCAAAGGGCTGTCAAGAAAGTTATGTACGCAGTTTTCTTCCGTAGTACCGGATTAGTAAAAGCAATGAAGCTGGAAAATCAACGTACACTCACAGCAAACTGGTACACCACAAAATGTTTACCTGCAGTTCTTGAGTCAGCCAACATTCGCGGGTTAATGTTGCATCACGACAATGCATCGTCACACAGTGCACAGCAGACGTGGAAATAAGGTAAAAGTCATTGAACATCCACCCTATTCGCCTGATTTGGCCATGTGTGATTTCTGGTTGTTCTTCAACCTAAAGGAACATTTACGTGGTCGACGTTTCACGACGGAGGATGAGATAGATGAAGCAATTCATCTATTTTTTGAGAGCATTCCAAGAGATGACTGGCTTCACGCTTTTACGTTGTGGAATCTTGGGTTACAAAAGTGCATTGATGCAGGAGGAGATTATTTTGAACATAAATAAAATCATTTTCGTAAAAAGACTTGTAGTTTTCTTGTATCTCAAAGTATATAGCGTGACCCTCGTATTAGATACGATAAATCTAATGCGATTTATCGAATTGTAAGGGAAGAAATAAAAGTGGTATTCACTCACAAAATTCTATATTGGTTTACACAACGCTACACAATGTATGAAGCACATCCTCAGGCAAGCTAGAAGCCATCCAAAACTTAGCTTGCCTGAGGATGCGCTTCATGTACGAAACCGGTAACATTGTATAAACCAATACAGAATTTTGTGAGTGAAGACCGCTTTTATTTCTTCCTTTATTATGAAGAACTCACACAGAGTCGCCATGGAACGTTTATCGAATTGCGTTGAGGCCATACACTATAAAACTTGTACCGATACTTTAATGTTTTGAAAAACGAGTTGTTAAAATTATATTGATTTTGCTCCATTTGTTGTGAACGCAATAAGTAATTTGTCTGAAATGAATTCGAATGGCTCCAGCAATAAGCTAAAAGCTTCATTTGTTTGCAATTTACGTAAATAGATTGTTACATTGGCACAGTATTGAATATGAATTGCGTATGCAACTAATTGAATAATGACATATTTGTACATCACGAGTGTATATTAAACCGTAGTTTCGGAAGTAACGCCTGCTAATTTCCATAAATGCACAGAGAAAAATGTGTTGTAAAATTTGTGTTGTTAAGAAAATATCATTACTCTGACAAGAATATTTTGTACAAATAACACACTGATTTACTAATCATAAAAACATTTTTATTGTAAAAGAAGTTACAACACATCTACCTAAAATAACAAAAATATTTCTTTATTTAAAACATAATTTAACCCTGAATTGTAATTTTTACAAAATATTATTTTTAATCTATGATGACGTAATGTAGGCCCACCAATGCAACCAATAATAATGTAGCATTACCCTATCGAGTCCCCAGCAATTTTGCAATTTGTTTCGCGTGGTTGTTGGGGTTATCTAGGGTGGACAAGTAATTCAATTTTCTTTAATAATTCATTTAAAATGGAAGATTAGTTAGTGAAAGTGAAGTTCTCGGAGTTATTTGGGACGTTTCAAGGTATGTAGTCTGTACTTGTAGTTTACGTTCTTATTCAGTTTTGTTGGTTATGTTGAATACCAGCGTATACATGATAGGTCTATAGATATACATTGCATATAACTTAATGAAATAAAAAATGTTTATCGACAATACATTAAAAATTAGTTAAATGTATACGATATCATTTACTGGAAGCAAAAAAATGAATCTAGGATTTTACGAACATTTTATTGTTAGTGCTTTTACATATATTGAAAAAGGCATAGTCATGGAAGAAATGGGTTAATTTTTTCATTATACTAACCAAGGTATAAAAGCTTTTGTTTTATATTTGTACACATACAGCTGTGGACCAAATTACGGAAACAATGTCATAATAATCTAATCCACACGTTCTTGAATAGATATAAACGCTATGCAATCCTTGTCCGTAATGTCCGTAATATTAGGCCCACTTTTAAGGTTTTGTAATTGCATGTTTTGAGTAATATACATATACTGAAGATATCCAATCAAATGGTAAAAGTACTAGAGAGTGTACACGGGGGCAGTGGATCTACAGAAAGCACAGGGTGTGACCAGAAAACTAATTGAAGTGATTAAAAGTATATACTCAAGAACCGAAAATGTAGTGCGAGTAATTGAGAAAACATCCGATAGCTTCACAACAAGACGAGGGGTGAGACAGGGAGGCGTGTTGAGCCCACTATTCTTTATCATAATAATGGACGAAATATCCAAAGAGGTAAACCAAGGCCTAAAGAAAACACAAGTAGGATACAGAAAACTCCTCCCTGTATTCCTAAACGAACTGTTCGTACGCGGATAATTTACTATTGTTTGCAACAAATAGGAAAGTCCTGCAGGAAAGAATAGAGAAATGGAATATAAACATGGATAAACATGGACTAAGAATAAATACAGAGAAAACAGAGATTATGGAAATTGCAAACAAGAAAGAAGGGGTAAATAGACAAGTAAGAGGAGAAGAAATAAAGGGGACTAATAGACTAAAATACCTAGGAACATATACACGACCAGATGGAAGGCTCGAGGAAGAGATAGGGGGTATAATACAAAAAACCATGACGTTATACAGAATTCTGTACAAACCATTTTTCAATAAAAAAGAAATAACTACAAAAACAAAAGTGCGAATATTTGAATGTGTTAACGCCTATACTCATGTACGAATGTGAGTCCTGGGTCCTAACAAAGAAACTCAAACAAAATCTCAGTGCGTGTGAAATGAAAGTACTTAGAAAGATCGTGGGAGTGACAAGATTATATAGAATTAGAAATGAGATAATAAGAAAGGAACTAAATATAACAAGTGTAGTGCAAAAAATTGAGAGACAACAACTACGATGGTTCGGACATATGGTACGAATAGATGAGGAGAAAATAGAAAGAGATATGGGAGATGGAGGTGGCGGACAAAAAGTAGCAGAGGCACTGAAGAAACGAAAACTAAGATGGACCCAAGTGAAATGAGAGGCAACAAACAGAAACAAGTGAAGAAGCACAGTCTGCTCTACACCTACGGTAGATGAGGATGCGGATAAGTAAGTAAGTAAGTATATAGCAGTACCTTCCGCAAGCCAATAAAACCACTACGTATTACATTATCCACAAAAATTTACACGAGCTGGATGATTGTACATATGTGGAAAGGCCTTTTATATTATGTTGGAATTAATTCTTGTTGGCTAACTTCGGAGGAGGACAAGGGTCGGGTCTGCGAGTTGAAAGCACCATCGGTCGGTAATATAAATTAATAAAGTTGGCTGGCACAGCGCTAATTACCCTTTTAGAGCACTTTGTGTTTTATTATCAAAATGTTTTCATTTACTTTGCGCGAATTAATTATTTTAACCGTAGCCAGTCAACATTAAAATGAAATTTTATTGGTCGGTAGCTGCGCTATGAGGCAAAAATTGCAAACATATTTAACTAATACGGTAAAATGCGATGGGTGTGCGAAAGAGTTTCAGCAGTTAATTCAAGTCGTGGAGTTAATCAAAAATATTAAAATTATCTGAAATATATCAATATGAATTTAGAAAGTAAAAAGGCAGATGAGATTAAACAGTGACTGTTTTACGGTGTACAACAAGTACGTACGACATCAAGCATTTTTTAAACTAAAATTGAATGGAGGTTATAAAATTATAAATTTTAACAACAAAGCAAGAAAGTTTAACGATTTAACGAAACGTCAGTTTCGTTTAGAAAATTATATTTATGCAAATAAGGCAACTGTGGGTTTCCAAACGTTTAAATTCAATGTGCCTTTAATGGAATCCACATGCTTAGAGAAGTTTATAACAATCGTCATGAACTTGTAATAGGAATGTAAAGTATCCTACATAGATTCGCGTTTAGTGAAATGAAGAAGACTTTTAACAACATCTAATAACAATATTTAAATAATTAATTTCAGAATTCCAACCAATGTTTCAGGAAAATGATGCTGAAATAATTTACTGATAATTCCCCTTCATCCTAATGTCGAATGCCATCAGTAAAGACCGGAATATATGCAACAAAAAATACTGAACATATGCGCATAAATATGCAGGTTTTCTAGGCTAAACATGCACATTCTCATAGAAAATATGCAAATAAAAAAACTAGAAATAAGAAAAAATGCAATAGCGTAGACAGAAATATTCTTTTGTGTTTACTATAAGTTTATTGACAAAATTTTTACATCATAATTAACTCTAAAAAGAATTCACAATTAAATATTTCTCAATGTTTCAATTGAGAAATTGTGACGATTGTCTGAAAATATGTGTTTGTAAGATGAAAAGGTTATTTTTACGTCGACGCTTGTTATAAAAGTATTTTTAAAATTAACAATGTCATCTACTGCCTACTGACTATTTGTCTTTAGCATTTTAAAACTTCTTTTCGATTAGATTAATGAATTTTCCATATACGGCATTTACCACTCCTCCTTTAACTTCGGAACATGGCTTTTCAAATTTGTTTATTATCTCAACCCTTTCGATTAGCGGCATAGGCTGTATTTCCAGCTAAGATATGGAATTTTAAATTAAGTAATTCGCCTTTGATAAACGCCTACTGCTGAGTTACTGCTTTATTTGAATATAGCTTCTGGGCGTCTATCACAAACTGTGCATCACCATTAAGATCCATAATAATTGGTTTTAATTTTTCGTAATGATAAATAGCACCTTTCAACTTCGTACCCTACCGTGTGGTTACTAGCTGGGGAGAAAAGCGGGACGCCAGGTAAATTTTCTCTATAGAATTGAATTCGAAATGGAGCCTTCAAAAACACTTTTTCAACACTACTAATAAGTTTATCAAAGGAAAACGATTTCTGGCTTTTTCTGCAACACGATTTAATCTACGCCCCAAGCAAGTTGTGTGAATTAAATTCCGGTAAAAGATTTTCAAATTGTGAGCTGCCTTCACCATATATTGTCAACAACAATAGAATATTCTCTTATAATGGACATGCAAAATATGGGAAATATGCGAAATATGTAAATAATGCACAAAATGCATATTAAATCCATACAGTCCCTGGTCATCGAATTAAGACCTCTTTAAAACATCATGATTTTGGGGTAAAATTAAAAAAAACAGTTGGTAATGTTGGCAATATTATTATTTAATTACATATAACATGCAAGTAAGTATAATTTAAACATATATTTACCAATATTTGCTTGTTCCTCCTCCGTGTTTTATTATTTCCTTAATCCTTTTTGGCATACTGCCAACGCAGCTTTTTATTGAAATGCTATACGTACGTTCAATAATTATATTTAGTTTGACTTGCGTCGTTCATTAGTTCGTTAACATCATTGCAAATATAAATAAAAACAGTACTTTTACCGATTTTCTAAAGAACTTATATTTCAAAGAGCTTTAATTTTATTTGTGTGCGCCTATTTTCGCGGTCAATTGTTCTCATAATGCACGAAAAAGCATAAATTTCTGCTCTTCTAGAGACGGGAGAGTTCTTTTCAAGGTGAAGTTGCACAAAATGAGGGCGTATCACATCAAACTTTTCTGAAAATCGCGAAATTAACTTATGAGAATATTCCTAGTGCAAGTAGTGGCAGAACGTACTGTGCCGGCAAACGCAAAACAACTGTAATAGATGATAGTCGTATAGTAAAAGTGTCTACAGAACATCGTTTTTTATCCATTAAAGGTGTTCATACAATTCTTAGTGGAGAAGGTATACAAATATCAGCCCGGACAGTCCGTAGATGTCTTCATGAAGCAGGTTTGAAATGGAGATGTGCGGCAAAGAAGCTAAGACTAACACCTAAAATGAAAGTGACACGATTTCAATGGGCTAAAGAATATAAAAAATATACAGCTGAAGATTGGGGAAAGGTAAGTTTCATTTATCATCTGTATTTTTGATCAAATTCGTCCTCATAGCTCGTTTAATGGTACTCTATATTTTTTATTTTTTAGAGAAGCCAATTTGTTCGTCGACGTCCTTCAGAGCGTTATAAAGAAGCATGTACGATCAAATCTATTAAACACCTCCCATCTCTAATGATTTGGCCGTGTATTACAACAGAAGGGCTTGGACCACTATATTTCGATAACGGAACAATGGAACAGAAACAATATAAAAAAGTTGTACAAAACTATTTAATACCTTACATTGGTTCACTGGATCTGACTCACGGCCATACATTTTCATGCAAGACAATGCACCGTGTCATGCGATACCTTGAATCTAAAAATCTGCGATTACTACCTTGGCCAGGCAATTCATCAAACATAAACCCAATTGAAAATGTGTGGAATGTCTTGGAAAACATCGTAAGTACACAAAACTCAACTACAATGGAAGAATTGCAGCAACATATTGAAGATGTATGGCATAATAGCGACGAAATTAAAAAGCTGCATTGGCAGTATACCAAAAAGGATTGAGGAAACAATAAAACACAGAGGAGGAACAAGCAAATATTAGTAAATATATGTTCAAACTATATTTATTTGCATGTTATATGTAATTAAATAATAATATTGCCAACATTGCCAACTTTTTTTTTTGATTTTACCCCAAAATCATATTTTTAAGTAGTCCTAATTCGATGGCCAGGAACTGTACATTCCGGTCTTTAGCCATGAGAATATTTTAAACGTAATTATTCAATATACACAACTTAGAAATGCAGTTCAATATCAAAAGTAAACTATACAAACTAGTATTTGGATTGTTTTGAAACAGAATGCATTCAGGGATGTTGAAATATTTGTGTTTAATAAACTCCCAGTTAATCTGCTTCGTACGACATATTTGTACAAGCACAAAAAATCTCAAAGTTTCAAAGCCTCTTCAAAGAAAACATCCTTGGCGTCTTGCTATACTCCATTGAGAGTCGTACTCCCCACCCTAGAGATGTAAGTTTATTGCCAAACTTTCTGAGACAGTTTTCGTAGTATTCGGTAAATATTTGTTATAATGATGTATTGTTGGATTTTACACGAACTTTGCGAAAATAAATAAGATATAGTAGTTTTAATTGCTTATATAATGTCTGTAGTTTTATATCTAATTTACTAGAGAGAACGACACATTTTAGGTATAGGGAAAGTCTGTAATAGTTTATCTATCAAATCAAGCAAAAAAATATACAGCGTATTTCATTAACAAAAATTGAGATAACATGAATCAAACACTGCAACGATTTCGATTGTTATCTTGTAGATGGTAGTTGATGTAAATAACTTTCCGATGTTTTGCCTAAAACTGCAGAAATAGTTAATCGAATTAAATTTGAATCACCAAAAATTAATAATTCACTATCATTGACTATAATGGACTATCATTAAATGCGGTGTGTGTGAAGTGTAATTTAATACAAGAGAATAAAATCGAAAATATGTTAAACTTACAAGTATGGGTGAGAGTATCTAATTAAAGATACTCTATTCACTGAAAATGTCGAAATTAATTGCTATATCGACCTCTACAGCATGAGCATGAGCAATGAGCAATGCCTCACGTTCTGCGAGGGTAGCAAGCATAGATGTGAGGCTGCACATAATGTAGGTATTGACGCTTTGAAATTATATGTTCCACATGTTCTTCGTTCTTTAACTCACGCTATGAATCATTGCTTGAGTAATTCTATCTTTCCGACTACCTGGAAGAAGGCTTTGATTATTCCCGTGCCCTAAGTTACTACACCTACTGCTCCTAAAGATGTTCGTCCCAAATGGCAGTCTGACTACCGTCCTTTACACAGTTGGATAAGGGTATGGTCACCATCTTAGTTTTGTTAGATTTCAGTAGAGCGTTTGACACTATTAATCATGATTTGTTGCTTGCCATATTTCATTATGTTGGCTTGTCAGATACTGCTGCTAAACTTTTTCGCAGTTACATTTCCGGTCGATCTGAGGCTGTTAAATTGGGTTAAAATACCTCGAAGTTCAGGAATGTTACTTCCAGTATCCCTCAGGGTTCTATTTTGGGTCCTCTTCTGTACACAGTGTGCACCTCAACATTGTCTACTTATCTTTTGCATTTCCATTGCCATTGTTATGCTGATGATACACAAGTTTACATTTCTTTACACAAGATGTGCACTCAACATGTCTACTTATCTTGCATGCTTGCATTGTTATGCTGATGATACACAAGTTTACATTCTCTTGTTCTGAATCCACAGGAGTCAATATTAGGCTAGATAATTTACTCATTCAGATAAATAATATCCCTATTCCGGTTGTCGAGACTATCAGGAATTTGGGATTATATATGGACAATTCTTTTCGTTTTAAAAACCATGTCTCTAGAAGCCTGCAGCGTGCTCACACTGCTTTAAAAGTAATTTATCCCCACATATATGTTCTTAATCCCAGAATTAAAACATATTTATGTGATACTCTTGTTTTGTCGCAGCTTAATTTTTGTGATGTCGTTTACAGTCCGTGTATTAATATTGTTACAAAGAATCGAATTCAAAGATTACAAAACTCTTGTCTTCGACTTATCTTTGGTATTAGGAAATATGATAAAATCAGCCATAAGTTGAAAGACGCTAACTGGCTTAATATGGAGCGGCGTAGATTTTTGCATAGTGCTTGTTTATTTCATAAAATAATTTCATCCAAAACTCCAACATACCTTTATAATAGAATTGTCTTTCGTACTGATGTTCACCATCTTAATTTGAGGTTTAGAGGTTTGCTATCGTCGCCTATTCATAGGCTAACACTTTTTAAGAATTCTTTTTCCTATATGATTAGTAAAATATATAACTCTATTCTTCCTAATCTTCAATTGTTTAAATTTTCTTTCGGCAACCATTTATTGCAGTTGGCTTAGTTATTTCCTTTCATTTCATGTGCGGGCAATGTTGTGTAATCTCTTTGTTTGCTTTTTTTTTCTTGTACTCTTTTTTTATACTTTGGGTAGATCTTTTTATATACGAGTTAGATTTGCGCGTCAATTCTTATCATTTATCATCTGTTTTTTAGGTTAAGCTTTCCAATTTTTCTTCTCTCTTGCTGGTTAAGTTAGAACAGCGTTAGCTGAATTTCGCCTTTTGATGTCTACCGGGTTCTTTAGTTTTCACAATCATTTGTTCTTTCTGTATGCGGCATCAATAAAGCTTATGTCATTATTATTATTATAAACTGGTGGCATCACACCAAGGGGAAATTAAATAATAGTGACAAGCAACGGATCCGTACATGGTGGATGTTGGTAGCTTGTATCAAAAACAACATAGATGTTTACATGTACGCATGAGGAAATCTAATTACGATATCCTCATGTGCACATTTTTGTCGAGTTAGTAGTTGCAAACACATATTGCTTCAAATTCTGACGCGACAGAAGTCCTCGACTGACTGAGGCGTTTGCAGCTACTAACTCGATAAAAATATGCAAATGAAGACATCTTAATTAGATTTCCTCATGCGTACATGTAAACATCTACTTTGTATATATACGATTTCAAATATTGAAATGACCTTCCACAAAGACACACTAAAGAGCAGTAAAACTGCGGAACGCATGTCTGTGTATAGTGGATAGGTGATGGCTTTTACCACTTCAATTAATTAACTATGGCGGTTTAAGCCAGTAATCGAGGACTGCTGTCGCGTCAGAATCTGGAGCAGTATGATTTGTTCAGTTCTGTAGAGGCGTTTGCAGCTAGTAACTCGACAAAAATGTGCAAATGAGGATATCTTAATTAGATTTCCTCATGCGTACATGTAAACATCTACTTCGTATATATACGATTTAAAATATTGAAATGCCATTACCTTCCACGAAGACACACTGAGGAGCAGTAAAACTGCGAAACGCACGTCTGTGTATGGTGAGTAGGTGATGGCTTTTACGATTTCAACAACATAGATGTTTGCAATGTTCCCAATTAGATATAAGAAATAAGGACATAGCAGCGTTTAAGATTGCTATGGCCTGCAAACGATATAATTAGATCGTATAAATTCCGAAAATCACATCAGTACACTTTATTGCATCAAAATATACAGAGATTGCTTAATAAATGTAATGATTTACTGATTTTTCTAGAAAACTTGAATTCACTTGTGGATGTTACGTGAGAATAAACTTAACAACATGAAATAAGATTACAAACTTAGTGGGTTTCAAAAATTGAACAAATGAGAAAGTTTCGACACAACATGTCAAAAAATAAAAGAAACAAAGAGGGAACAAGTTAATGAGTGAAAATGAAATTAATTAATATTGGATATAAAATAAATTCTCAAGATTCGTTGTGAATTTGAAAGTTTCTTTCCTCAATGTCAACATTCTTTCTCGGTTCAATCGTCATGCACTTTCAACTTTTAATCCTTCGGCTCCATGACTTACCTATAACATAAAGTTCTTGATGAATTCACGAAATATGATGTTGAAACGGATCAACGAATCAAGCGAGAAAAAGGCTTGTTAGCACTATCGCTGCAAAATTCATGCCAATAGTAAAAAGAAACCGTGAGAGGAACTTATTGTTAGTATTAACGCTGGTCGTAGTAAACATTATGAGTTTCCAGATAATTTACAGAAAGTAGATAACTTGAATGTACACTTCTTCTCCTCAATCAACACACCTGCACCACAAGTAATTCAGTGCACACGTGCACATCCTGTTAATTCTGGTCTCTTTCAATTGCAACGGTTACATCTAATTGATCTATACAATGCTATCAATGAAATTACATATAATTTATATGTATGTCATAATTTATTAAGAGCTGCAGTTCATCTTTCATAGATAGTGTAGCTGATGTTGAAGGAACTGACCCAACTGACATTAAACATCAAAAGTCTTCGGAATCAGAATCATTAGTTTCTAATAATTCACTGTTAGTTGTCTATTTCGTTTTTATCGTAAATGCGCTCAATTAATTCTACGATTATTTTTGTTATTGTAGATTTGTTGGTCTTAGTAAAAGTTCCGTAGCCTTCTTCATTTGAATTCTTGAAATTGGTACCATAAAGAAATTGCAAAACATCAGAATAAACAGTTCGTCGTTCCTTTATATGTCGTATCAATGTGTTTTTAAGTTCGTTACTTAAAAATGTGTTTTGCGTCGTTAGCTCATCAAGCATAAATATCAACGCAACATCGGCGATACACAAATTAACATTTCCACAACATAGTGCTTCTAAAGCAACTTTTATTGGTTGCAATGCTGATATTGTATTAGAAAGCAAAGTAAGCTCGTTATCAGTAAAACTGATATCTGACTTCAAATCTATGAGACTCTTTCTAACACAGTTTATAATCTTCGAAAAACACTCTAGCATAATCAATAAGCTATTCCAACGTGTTTTAGAATCCATTATTAACGAAAGACTTTAATTGTATATCCTGTATAGAATATAATTGAGAGTCAATAAATACGCTTTGTATTATTTGGAAAGTTTCGCCATTATTTTCATGGTTTTCGTCATCAGAATGATCTGTATCAGCTAACTCAACAAGTTCCTCATTATCACACTCAATTTCCCCAAATTATTTCTGCTATAACACTTCGGTTACAGCCAATTGTATACCATGTGCGAAGCATAACTGATGGTTTGTACCAATCAGTTTTCCTACTCTCTTCATTATTGAAGCTCCATCTATAGTTATTGATACTATATTTTTGAAGAATTATCAACCTCCTGTGATTTATTTTTAATGAGAGTTAAACATTTATGGCCGGTCATAGATCCATAAATACGACATAATGCAAAGTTCCAAAAAAATCACATGTATGAACATTAATGTTTATGTATCGATGGTTCTTAACAGATGTCCACTCATCTAACGTTAAGCTAAATGCTTTGAGCTTATGTTTAATAATAATAATAATAATAAGCTCTATTGCCCAATAGAAAAAATTACAATTACTGGAAAAGTAATTAATTAAACAAATTACAAAACGAGTACAAAAAACAAGTAAAAGTAACAGTTTACAAAAAATTGTTAAAGTGAAGAGCAGTGACTATCCTTATTGTATGTAAAGTATCGTGAAAATATTTCATTGACTACCTATTTCTTAATTGTATCTGCATATTCAAAGACTATTTTTTTTAATTGTATTCGAACGAAGATGTTAAAATGTTTGTGTACCCATTTGCGATTAACAGCATTCGTAAAACTTGTGACGTACAAAATTTAATGAATGGAATTCCGTCTTGTGCCGTCATTCGCGCTAGTACGGCAGGAGAAAGATTTGTCAGTTGTTTTCTTGAAACATGAAATAATTTTTGATCGGGAATGCTCGTCAGTTTTGAGATTAATATTTTCATTCGGAGTGATACTATCATTAGTCTTTTCTTTTTCTCTTTTCAATAAACTAATGTTGTGCTGACTTCTGAGATGGCTGTGTAAACCGCTGGTACTTCCACCAGATGCTTTAATTTTCTTTAAACACGGTTTACATACAGGCACATCTTTTCCTTGTATACGGTTAAAATAGTACTACGGTGAAATTTTATCCGTAATTACAAACAAGAGAAATATTTTAAATGACAATATAATTTTACTATTTCCTACCCTTTTTTTAGTTTTCCTAAATTTACATATTTTAATTAAAAAAGCCGTACAGCATGAAGAATACTTGCATTATGTAATCAATTATTCAAATAAATTTGCTATTACAATTTATTATAATCTTTTATTATTACGCAATATTTACGTTCTATGTCATTATTCTTATAAATTGTAATTTTTGCAATCAATGATATTCTTACCTTCGGTTTTTTACTATAACCACTCACACTGTTCGCTGCACCCACTAGAATAAATTCAGAGCCGAGAAGGAGAGCAGCGTGTCCCTTTCAGTATAGATACTGAACACGACTAAGCCTGCTCACTGCACGCTACAACACGTTGTAAACGGTACACAGCTACAAAAGCAATACTTCAAGTGCAGTTTTTAAAGAGCGCCAAAAATTGTAAAAGACATAAACACATGAGTTTTTTTTTACTTACCATCTGCCGTAATAAATAACAAACTAAGGTGTAAAATAAAGTATTTTCGTTTAAGTAACGTAAGGGTTTCACTAAATGCTTTGAAAACTTAAAAAAATAATTATTTCTATACTTATTCTTTGTTTGTATATGTATTTAATATTCTTTCCAATTACCGGTAAAAAATCGCAAATTGCCAGTAAACCGATATACCGGTATTGCGATCCCTAACTAAGACTTAGTCTTAGTGGATATTCATTGCAACATATGATTTCTTCAGTCTCGTAAAGTGCAAATAATATAATAAGTTACTGAAACAAAGAAAAAATATACAAATAAAAGAAAAAAGTATATAAATAAATAAAATAAAATACAAATAAACATACATTTTGAAATAATAAAAACAATTTTCAGGGGCCTCGCTGCGTTCCGTGTGAGTTGTATCCTGTGGGCGTGGGCTAAGCTGTTCTCCTGCGACAGTGATTGGCAAGAAAGGGGAAATGAGTAAATGTTTGCAGTGTCTAGACAGATTCGTGTTTCGTAGACTCTCAGGGAAACCGGGAAAGTAACACGAACCCCTTCACATGAGACGAATAAACACGAGTGTATCTGGTCCTTGCAAGAATGTATTCATTTCCCTTGCCCATCACTGTCCCACGAGGATCCCACTGGTGGAAGGCTTTTGGCAGTTTACCCATGGGCCAGATGTCGGGGTGAAGCAGAATAGTTTAAAAAATATACTATTTCTAGAGTATAAAGAAAAGTAGTCATGAACTTTTACCTCCCAACAAAATAAACAAGACCGGTGCCCAATTAGTTAGATGACTTGCGTTTGAGTACGGCAGAATTAGGCGCTGCATGTTCGAGTTCTACCAGGATCGTTCATCGCAGATTTTTCTGGTGCGTCCTGTACAATCTCGAGCGCTTCACCTTTTACGGCGACCGGTGAGAGTAGCAAAGCCATGAAATACTTTACACGGAACATTTACACACCAGAAGCTCTTGAGATTATAATAATCTTCATAACTTGCATACCCCTTTGGGCCGTCACCACACGTAAAAGAAGTTTAGCGAGCAAGCGTGTTTTCTCAGGCTAGGAAAATCACAAACATTTAAAAATTAAGTCAATACAACTGCATGAGATGGTCAAATAAGATAGTTTAGTAGAACGAAGAAAGCAAAGGAGGAATAGAGTGGAGCTTAGGAAATAATGGAGAAATGAGTTAAAGGAATCTACAGAGTTGAAATTCTTTTAATAAACAGAATGGAATGAAAAACTTTTTTGAAGAAACCACCGAAGACTTAATCCCAGATCAACCTTAAGGAAAGCGTGATCTAGATTCCTAATACCTTGCTTCTACCATCAGCGTAATAGTTAGGATATCAACTGCACGGATGATATCTACATTACTAAGTGAGTCTTGTACCTCTTTAAAATGTCTTCTTTAATTTTCTAATATTATTGTTTTAGCGACCGAATCTTCAAAATTGTTGGTAATCATCATTGCAGAATATGCGTTAATACGATGAAATGGTTATTAAATTGATTACCATCATCAAATTACTAAAGAAAACAGAGCAAAATAATTTATTATTATGAGAAACATATTATGGAACTTACGTTTTTCGTTTCTATGTTTTCATTTACCTCAAGGAAAATTGTAATAATAAATCGCACCGCAGCAATGTAATAATGTCTATTGCTCCTTTGAAACAAAAACTATTGTTTCAGGAATTACCTTTTCTAATACAATTTGCTTTGGGGATCAAACGATCTCATCACTTCCCTGCGAGATAAAGCAACAGGAAATTCGATTCTCCACGCGGATATAAACAATAATAAGAATTGCTTCGACCGCTAGCTTCTGACGAGTCCCTGTGACCGCAAAAGTACAGGAGCATTGGGCCTGGGCATAGCGATAATTGTGTTTTGGGATACGTTGTTTCGACTGTAACGTTTCTAACACCATAAACGTGATTTATGGCGACTAGAAACGACCGTAGGACCCATAAGCTATAAGGAAACAGTTTAATTATACACTTGCTACGACATTGTAGGTATAGGATATTCGACCATAACAGCAACAGCGCCAACAAAGATATTTTCCCCGTGACATCCCACCACCGAAATTCCAGTGGCAGACGTGTCCGGAGTCTCGGTGCTATCGCTCAACCGGATTTCTGATTAAAATATACCAGACTGAATGATTGATGACGCGACTATAGTGGATATAGATAGCTATGATATAGGGAACGCTGCATCTACTCGTTGTACGTATTATGCCCACTAAAACATTTAAAAACGGTTGATATTCCAAGTGTAATGCAAGATGACGTTTGCAAATAGAGCATATCATGACCTGTCATATGCGAGAATGAAATTTCCACGAAACTCTCATAACAAAGCATTAGAGATGCACTATATAAGATGCACACATTCGAGGCACACCAGCAGATACGTGTATTGTACATATCTAAGTTGCCTTACTTATACGGGGAAGCTGTCAAGTGTCTTAATTTAATCATTTCATACATTTCTGAAAGTCTTACGTTTCAAATAAACCAAGAAATGCCAATTATTTCACATACTATTTAATAGCAGTATAGAGAATATTAAAAAAATACGTTGTTAAGAATGTTTTATTATACAGCGACAACGCTTTGAACGAGCCACTAACAGGTGATTTTTTTAATTAATTAATCAATCAAAAGTGTCAATAAAAACTAAAATTGTTCCACATCATTATAAAAATACGTTGGAACCAACATTAAATAGTAATAACAGAGTTCAGTCAAATCATTTTTGTCGTGATTTCAATCTTAAAATAAAGGACAACTCTTAACATATAATAAATTACTTCGTTATATAGCCATACTGTGTCAAACAAGCCCGTCAACATAGAAAACATGCATCACAACCATGCAAATTGGTAATTATCTGAAAGCTGTATACATTTACCAAATATATTACTGTACTTGTACAATAGTAGATGTGTTTCTTTTCGTTCCTGAATCTTTTTGAGTTTTTTCCGAATTAAGTGAAAGTTAATTTATGGGTTAAGTGGCAGCTTCATTGTGTACTGAGAAAACAAACATACAACATTTTTCATTAGGAAAGTTATATTTACCTTAAATATAATTTTTTGCCAACCCTTAAACATGATTTATTTAAAATTATTATAATAAATCGATTTGCGATTGGCGAACCATTTTGAAGGGTTCAGAATCGGTTCAAATGTAGAAGAAAAGCGAGCCCATAATTTAATAGTAAAACACAATGTTAGCAAAGGGAAACTATGAAAGATGGTGGATTTGTGGAAATTTTAAGCGGAGACTTGATGTTTTGATAGTAGTTTTTGTTTGAAAATCATGCCCATCTGTATCAAATGTTCCGCATATTCAATATTACAAACGTATTTCCCATAAAAGTGTAATACATTAAAAAATACTGCAAATAAGTATTACGTTATTGGTACCATGCTAAAGGTAATTTTGCTAGCAATATAAAAAAGTTTAGGTTCTATTTAAAAAATCGAAAAAAAGGCGTTTGAATTTCGATAAATGCTGCACGACATATTTAACACCCTGTATATATTTTTACAACATACCACCTTGAAACATACAATGTTAGCCTATAAATTGATAACAAAAGAGTAACTCGAGACACTACATCCGCTTTCAGGCTAGGTCTTAAAACGTCAGAGTCCGCAACTGTCAAAATTTTAACATTTGCAATATAGCCAAAAGTAATCATCAAAAGTACAAATAACCAGGTATCATTGCAAAGGTAATTTCAGTGGCTATCAAAGTGATGAATAAAAAGTATAGTTATTTAAAATAAAAAAATTGAAGCCGGTTACGGAAATTTGGGACACCCTGCATATGTATTTGTAGTTAATTTTGCAAAATACGCTGTAGTATACTACGAGAGCAGATGTCAAGTTTCCGGAATCGCTGCTAGGGGGCTGCTTTTTTCCAAATACTTTATGTCGTTGTGTTGGCAACTCTTTCATATCAATTGACTGCAAATGTCAAATCGATCTGTCAAATAGTCCAGTTTTAACAAGCATTGAAGTACCTATTTGTCTTTTCAATTATGGATAAAAATGAGGTTCGAGGTTCATCAAATGTTTCCACTTGGAAGGGAAAACCGCAACGGATATCAAATCAAGACTAGATGCCGTTCTTGGCGATTCATCGCCTTCCTTTTCCACCGTCAGTTTTTGGGTTTCGGAATTCAAGCCGCACGCATACAAGTGATGAACTACGTTCAGGACATCCGAGAACGGTTACCACGCCAGAAATTGTGGATGGAATCCATGACATGGTTTTAGCAGATCGCCGAATAAAAGTGCGTGCAATTGAGAAAGCCCCCCCTTATGAACGAGTAATTTATATTTTACATAGGAATTGGGTTTAAAAAAGCTTTCTGCAAGATGGGTGCCGCATTTAAAAACGCATTCGAGCTCGAACCTCAGTCGATTGTTTGGAAGTGTTTACGAGGAATCCAACGGATGTCAAGAGACAATTCGTGACTATGGATGAGACCTGGATCTATCACTACACACCAGAAACAAAAATGTAATCAAAACAGTCGATTGAACGCTGTGAATCGGTCGAAGAAGATAAAGACCATTCACTCGACTACTGATGGCATCGGTGTTTTTTTGACGCAAAAGGAATTTTGCTAATTGATTTTCTTGAAAAGGGAAAAACTGTTGCGGGCCAATATTACAAAACACTTTTGCACAAACTGAAAGCAGCAAGAAAAGAGTGTTGTTTCGCCACGACAATGCAGAATTGTTCGAAAAGTTCGAAATCCTTTCGCATCCATCATATTCGTCTAATTTGGCTCCGTCGAACTTCCACCTGTTCCCGATACTCAAAACATTTCTGGGTCGAAAGAGATTTTGGTCGAATGAAGAACTAATGTAAACGATTATTTTGGGAACCTCGAAGAAACTCGCTTCCGGGAGGGAATCGAGAAGCTAGAGAAACGTTGGACCAAGTATGTTGAGCTTTGAGGGGATTATATGTAAAAAACAAAATATAATTTGAATCCGATTTATTTTGTTTTCATTGTCATTCCGGAAACTTTTCAATCTACCCTCATATATACGTCCAGAAGATCTCATTACTCATTTAATCTATTTATGTTAAACATATTATATTCTTGTCCTCTGGTTTAATAAAAAATATATTAAACTGCAACATAATTATATTCAATTTTACAATATAATTTGTCTCCATGTGAAGTTTACAATTTATAAGCACTTGTTTTGATTGAACTCATGGTATTCTGTTGCAGACCTATTACAGGTTTTTGTCTCTTTTTTCTTTAAATTACTTTTTTGCATCCATCAACATCTATCTATCTGACATATTTATACAAATACCGGCTCATTTAAAACCAATTTACGATTGGCTTTTCCTATTGTCTCTGCCGCAACGCATCTCCTACCTTTGCTGGGTTCCGATTTTGCAACCCCTGCGATAGGGCGAAGAGTATGTCCTTGTTCTAATCCTTTACTTTACCCTGATTTTTGCATTAAAATACTCAATAACTTGTGTATGTTGTGAAGTAAGCATAGGGACAGGACCAAATATATAATTATTATTATTAACTAATCACACGAAAACAATGAAACTTGTGTCACTTCTCGACGTAATCTCCCTGCAGCTATACATATTTTTCACAACGTCGACGCCATGATTCCATGGCCGCAGCGAACGCTTCTTTAGGAGTCTGTTTTGACCACTGGAAAATCGTTGATGCAATAGCGGCACGGCTGGTGAATGTGCGGCCACGGAGAGTGTCTTTCATCGTTGGAAGCAGCCAAAAGTTGCTAGGAGCCAGGTCAGGTGAGTAGGGAGCATGAGAAATCACATCAAAGTTGTTTGTCTGTCAGCATTCGTGGCACCCACCTGGAGGACACTTTTCGCATTTTCAGGTCGTCGTGCAAGATTGTGTACGCAGATCCCACGGAAATGCCAACATTGGAGGCGATCTGTTTCACACTCATTCGGCGATCCCTGAAAACAACTTTCTTCACTCGCTCGGTCATGTCGTCAGACTGGCTTGTGCGAGGCCGAGATTGTCTTGGTTTGTTGTCACACGACGTTCTGCCTTCTTTGAACTGTCGCACCCACAAACGCACGTTAGAAGCGAAAAATCTTTAATGTCGAACGTACTTGACTCTTTGTTTTACATGGGTAGTCAGCCCAAGGATATTTTTACTTTATTGAAGACGTATTAACTCGAAAACAAGCAAAAATTTGAATAAGAACGCCAGTTGGCATTTTTTAATCTCGCTATAACTAACGCAAATGAAAATCGGATGAGAACATTTAAGTTTTTTTTGCATTATTTCCGCATATACAATACACTCCTGGAGGTTGGTCCGTTCCTCCCGACTCAACCTGCATAACAAATGTGAAAGTTTAACCTTGACGAAAGGAGAGTACCCGTATTTCCATCCATTCCTGTACCGCTTTTAATTAAATGCTTTCAACCGCCACTAATACCTACATGCATTTCATACCCAATCGAATTACCATATTGATGGAGTGCACCTAGCTATCGTAGACGATGTGCTACATGTTCGCGACTGCCCTATCACATAGTACCAATACACAAAAACTGTTGAAGGTATGTAGGTAAGCTAAATATGCATATCGTAGTCTAAGCCATGCGTCATGTTCGTGCACTTGGTTAGTTAAGTTTATCGTATATTATTGAGGGGATATTAATGAAATATGTATTATAGCGGGCACTAAAGGACCAAAAGTAATAAAATTGAATTTGCAAAATTAATTATGTTGCTATTGATTGAACCTTATTTGTTTGTAAAAGTGCTTAACTCTTTTAAATCAAAAGTTTTCGCGGATATGGTACTTTTAAGATGTAAGATGAAACTTTCTTTGTTACATTTTTTCCTCCAGTATAACTACTTAAAAAGGAATGATTAAAAAGATAGCTTTCAGAAAACATTCATTTTCATTGAATTTTGTTTCACCTTATCTTAGGACGATTACTATGAACCAGCATCCATACGCTAAAATATACAGTCCCTGGCCTTCGAGTTAGGACCACTTAAAAATATGTTTTTGGGGTAAAATAAAAAAAAACGGTTGGTAATGTTAGCAATATTATTATTTAATTACACATAACATGCAAGTAAGTATGATTTGAACATATATTTACTAATATTTGTTTGTTCCTCCCCTGTGTTTCGTTAATTCCTCAATCTTTTTGGCATACTGCCAATGCAGCTTTTTATTGTATTTTTAATTTCGTCGCTATTATGCCATACATCTTCCACATGTCGTTGTAATTCCTCCGTTGTAGTTGAGTTTCGTCTACTTACGATGTTTTTCAAGACATTCCACACATTTTCAATTGGGATAATGTCTGGTGAATTTCCTGGCCAAGGAAGTACACGCAAATTTTAAGATTCAAAGTATCGCATTACACTTTTCCCTTATGACACGATGCATTGTCTTGCATGAAAGTATATGGTCCCTGAATCGGATCCAATGAACCAATATAAGACATTAAATAGTTTTGTAAAACTTGTTTATATTGTTTTTGTTCCATTGTTCCGTTAACGAAATATAGTGGTTCCGGTCCTTCTGTCGTAATACATGACAAAACCATTAAAGATGGGGGGTGTTTAATAGATTTGATCGTACATGCTTCTCTATAACGCTCTGAAGGACGTCGAGAAACAAATTAACTTCTCTCGGTTAGCACCTGTAGCCGTAATTCGTCGCTATAAATAATCTAGAGAAAAGTAAAGAATGTAGAGAATCATTAAGCGAACTATAATGATGAATTTAACCAAAAATACAGATGATAAATGAAACTTATTTTCCCCAATCTTCAAGTGTACATTTTTTATATTCTTTAGCCCATTAAAATCGTGTCACTTTCATTTTAGATGTTAGTCTTGGCTTCTTTGCCGAACGGCTGCATTTCAAGCCTGCTTCATGAAGACGTCTACGGACTGTTCAGGCTGATATTTGTATACCTTTTCCACTAAGAATTTTATGAACACCTTTAGTAGATAAAAAGCGATATTCTGTAGCCACTTTTACTATGCGACGATCATCTCTTACAGTTGTTTTGTGTTTGCCGGCACAGTATATTCTGCGATAACTTGTACTAGGAATATTCTCCTTAATTAATTCCGCGATTCTCAGATCAGTTTGATGTGATACACCTCCTTTTTGTGCAACTTCACGTTGATTCTCCCGTCTTTAGAAGAGTACAAATTCGTACTTTTTTCTCGAAAATGTCTTAAAAAACATCGTAGGCACACGAAACTCAACTACAAAGGAACGTATGGCATAATAGAGACGAAATAAAAAAAAAACAATAAAAAGCTGCATTGGCAGTATGCCAAAAAGGATTGAGGAAATAATAAAATACAGAGGAGGAATAAACGAATATTAGTAAATATATAGTATGTTTAAATTATAGTTACTTGTATGTTATATGTAATTAAATAATAATATTGCCAACATTATGAACTCTTTTTTTAAAATCTGGATTCAGAAGAGGAACTTAAAACGACACACACACATTGATGTGTGTGAATCATTTAAAATTAATCTGTAAGTAGAGAGTTGGAAATAATAAACGGAATTTGATTGTCATTTAATTTAATCTTTCATACTTTTATAAAGAAAAAACATCTCAATATTTTCTGAACGCATAATGCATTTGACTTCGAAATCTCAAAGATAAAACTCTTCTCAATTGTTATGTAAGATAATGCACCCTGTAGTTCGTATTACCAAATACACTATCATAGTATACAATAGCAAATGAAAACACTGTATTTGGAAAGCAAACTGTTTTCCTGTTTTAATTTCGAGCGATTTATACGCATAGAAATGATCTTCAAAAAGTCATTTACCAGGGCTTTCTACGAGTTTAACTTCAGCAAGTATTTTTAAAAGACCGTTTAAAAATATATCCCTCCATTAAAATACCGACTTAAAACACTTTTATCAGAGCGTAAACGATTCTTTCTTTTTCATTCGTCGTCGAAAAAAAAAACGCTATTAACAGCGGAATTGTAGCCGAAGTTCTTTACTTTGATTGCATTTCTTGCAATTTCGCAACGATTTGAATATTCGAAAGGGGTGAAAATGTACGACAGACATCAACATCGCTTTCAATTTATCAGATAGGTTTATCTCTTTTAAAGCGTACCTACCATGTTTAAATGAGCATTCCCTTTTCTTTCTCCTGAAGCAATCTTTGCTTTCATCTTCTATAACATATCTAGTAGACCGAGTGCAACCTGAAAAGTTAAAAGTTACTGGTACTTTCGCCTATACTTGGAACGTTTGATGTGCGCATGGGTGAAATTCAGTTTCGCCGCTTCAAAAAGTATTTAAAAACTTCACAGTGAACTCGTGTTAGAAATCATTTCACCGATGCGTGTTTTCCAGTGCTTTGCTCAACCTCGGAATGCAGATTGCAGAATGCGAATAGTATAGAGAGGGAAATACGTTTTCTTAAATTATATTGCATTTTGGAAAACTTTCATAGCTATAGTGTTTCATTATTTTCTCTTTTTTAAATTTGTTGTTGAATTACTCAACCAGAAATTTCAAACTTTCAAAACATTTATTACATGCAACTATTTTACGAGATAGTACCCAAAAGTTCTTGAAATGTAACGATATATACAATTTAAAATTACCAAAATTTCATTCACCTCGGTCATCTTCAAAAACCCCTTGAGAGTACAAACATCAATTCCATTGTATGTTTCCGCGGCAGTCTTACCGACTTTAAAACAGAAGAGGACAAGACGGCAAGAGAAATGTTAAATTGATTTAATGTTAAAAGGGAGGAGATATTAAAACGGAGATAAAAGTGAATAAGTTTATGAATTAAGTCTTCTGATACTTCTTTAAACCCGGAACAATTGAAATATTTATGGATTAAAGTACCTGCATCGCCACATCTACACAAAGTAGAGTCTAAAATTCTATTAATGGATCTGATAATTTCCTTGAAGTTGACCAAATACTGTAAAACCATGGCTTAATTGTCAGTTGATCTTTAAGATGGTTTCCTTTAATAGCCAATAACTTATCCCACCACTAATTCCTTAATTTTTCCTTGAAATTATATATACGTATTATGGTGTTAACAAAAGCTCCACAGCCAAGGTAGTAGTCTATGCGTTCAGCCAAGTACGGTCCGATTCTGACCTCTTTCTCAGTGTTTCCAGACGCTTGTATAGCATCAGGTTTCCCTCGGCCAACATTAAAAGGTTGCAGGGAATGTCTAAGGTAATAGCGACAGTCTTTAGGTTTAGTACTGGCATGGTAGTTTACACAAAATTTGATTGTAATTTGATTGAAATATTATAATTCGAAATGTGTATCCTAATTGGCCGTGATTTAACAATCACTTTCAAAAATAAAGAAGCGAAGGCACGCCAAACAATCTTTTAGTTTTAATTCAAATCGCCGTATTTGGCTAAGTGCCTAATTTAAAAGAAAATGCAAGTGTTACAGTGTGCAAATTATCTTTCAAGACTAAGGTGAAGTCGAGTTTGATTACTCAAACGAGTTCATAACGCGTTATCACAGAGATCGCGTAACGTCATAGTTGTGATCAGTTTTTATTCTATCAATTTAATTCTGGTAAACCGTCGTTATTTGCTATTTATTTTTATTTAAACTGCCGAATAGTCGTCTAGGGGACACTCCCGGACCTACAAACCGTGAAAAATTAATTAATTCAAACGTTCCATGGTGACTCTGTGTGTATTCTTCGTAATAGGGGTTGAAATTAAGATGGTCTTAACTCACAAAATTGTATATTACAATTAATTACCGGCCGCATTGATTAATTATAATATAAAACTTAGTGAGCTAAGTCCATCTTTATTTCAACCCTTATAATTAATTTAATTTAGAAAACAAATTTTCGCCGTTATAAACGACCGGTGTCAGTGCTTCCAACTATATCCAAAATTTATGAAATGGCTATTAAAACTAGACTGGTGGACTATTTTGAAAAAAATAACTTCTTCGGTGACTCACACCACGACTTTAGAAAAAATAAATCAACATCCACGGTTATTGTCGTTGCAATAGACACGGTAGCAAGTCATTTAGATGATGGTGAGGAGGTTCAGTCCATCACGGAGTTTTTGACATCAAAAGGCATCCCTGTGGTTCCTCAGGCCCCCTATTCACCTGATCTCAGTCCTTCTTTTCCCAAAACTAAAAAGTGTCTTAAAAGTACGTCATTTTGGAACTTTGGAAAACACCCAAAAGAATGTGACGGACATGCTAAAGGCCATACCAGCTGAAGCCTTCCAGCGCTGCTACCTACTGGGAACAACGACTCCGCCGGTGTATAGCTGCCCAAGGGACCTACTTTGAAGGAGATATTGATATTTGAAATAAATTCAAATTTTGGTAAATAAAAAATCAGTCTCATTAATTTTCTAACACACCTCGTACATACGTGAAAAACAATTTAAAATGGACTAGCCACATAGAACAACTCCAAAAAAGATTAGCTTCAGCCATACACATTGTCAGAAGAATTCGCCAATTCTACCTATGAAGCAGCGAAAGCAACATACTACGCCCATTTCCATTCCGTGGCGACGTACGGCATCATAGTTTGGGAATCTTCGGGGGGAGGCACAAAAAGTCTTTCTGCAACAAAAAGAAGCGGTGAGGGCGTTGGCGAGAGCAGGATATAGACAGTTGCAGAACCAATTTCAGGGCACTCAAAATACTTACCCTTCCATCCACTCTCATTTTTTCCTGTCTTCAGTACGCTCATCAAAACCATCGAAAGCATTTCTTTACCCATGCTGATATCTACCATTATCCCACAAGACACAAAACAAACTTATTTCTTTCTAAAAATAACATTAACAGGGGGAGAACAAATACGAACTACCTGGCAGCGAAACTATATAACCATATACCTGCAGGGTGTCGTAATATGGGAGAAAAACCATTCCAACGGTGGCTGATGGAATGGTTGGTGGAGCATATACCCTATTCCGTCGAGGAATTCCTGGAGTACAAATTTTAACAATAACTAATCGTGTCGTCTCTTTTGTTGTTTTGTTTTATTTATTGATTTTATTTTTACTTACTTTTATTTATACACTCATTCTATTTATACACCTATTTTCTACATATAATTTATATTAATTACCTATAGGTTTCAATAACACGCGTATGATAATGTAAATTACAATTTACAATAAAATTACAATATAATACAATACAACATGCGGTATATATATATATATAGTGCGGTCCTAAAGTGTCCCCCCACCTCCCACATGCTAACGTTTGAACGACAGAAGCTAGCGTTCTTAGAAAAAAATAGGTCATTTCCATTTTTTATGAACTAACTTTTGCCGTTATCGGCATTTCAATTGTATTTCCGGCTTAACCGGAAGTGACGTCAACTTTCTTTTTTTAAATAGAACAACCTGTATATGTTCACGTTTTTGGAAATGTAATCGAAAGGCGAATTAAACGATACCACCTACGTTATACTTTAACTTAAGAAATATTACGATATGCAGCAATAAAGGTTTTGGTAATCTGTTTTTGTTGTTACGCAAAGTTGGCTAGGAAAGAGCACCAAATTATTTCTTGTGACGCCCAACTAATCGAAAAAGCTCGTTGCTAAGCAAAGTAATCGTAAGAATTACTAAATTCTCAAATCGCAATTCCAAAAGCGTAAATTATTCTTGTTGTTTACTGTTATTATATCTTGCATTTGTTCCTTCTCTGTTCTCGTTATTACTTTCTCTCATTTTAACTTGTTTTGTTAATTATTGTTATTTCTATACTTTACTTTACTTTAACGACAGAAGTCAGCGTTTCTAGGAAAAGTAGGTTGATTTCCTTGCAATCCATAGTGTGCTCATTATCAAGCAATTTTTAAAAGTAATTTAAATAAACGCCCTAATTTAAGAGATTCAGACAGGCAATCGACTTTCCAAAGCATTAACAGAGAAACACCTAATCTAGCAAAGAAATGATTACTACGCATAGAGTCATCAAGCGACATTAATTTACTACAAATTAAGAGACTAAAAAATCAAATCTAGGATACTAATTGGAGAATGAGGAGGCGATACAAGAGTAGGATTACCATCATTTACCTTTAAAAGTCCTAAATCATCTACAATCTGACCCAATATCATCTCCCTAGACCAGTTTTGGACACTTCCCCCAGAAAGATGATTTGAATTAAAATCGCCCAATAGAATAATATTCCTTCCACCTTAAAATATCCATCCAGATCTCTTATGTTAAAGATATATCTGGTGGGACATAACCACCAATAATAATTATGGTATTTCCTTAAATTCAGTACGCCTCCATAAGCACCATACCTTTCATCATAAATCAAAATATATCCAAGACAGGAAGGAGGAAAAAATATTTTTATGCGATGTTCCATTAAGAGCAGTAATATCTGCTTTTCTGCTTTAAAAAATGTAATAGATTTCCCTTGTTTTTAGTAAAAGATTGCATATTTCAAAGAATAAAATATCATTTGTTTGGGATTGCATACATTACCGTAGTTTAATAGGTGAACTAAATGTTTTTAGTGGCATTATGAATGGGCCTGCTACAATCTTCAGTATGAGTGACATCCGGAGCATGTGGTACGGACCCCAAGATAGTAATATCCTGGTTTAAGTCATTATTGATTCTTGGAAAATATTCGCCACTCTCATAATACTAGATAATTGATTATCAGGATTATTAACATTTGAAACTAGTTCAAATGCTTCAAAAAAGGAATAATTATAAACCGCCATGAGTTTTCTAATTTCACTGGATCTAATAAATTCCGTGCAAATTCTCTTGGATAATTTTGTACACCCCTCGTAGAGCCTTCGCAAAGCATAAACATAGAAGGTTCCTCGTAGGGCAATAAGCTAAATTATGTTCTCAAGCACATGCAGGACATCTATATTGGGAACAATACTGGGATTCTGTCGGGCTATATCTCATGCAATTAAAACACAGAGCTGTATAAATTTTAGGAGTTCTAACATTATAAAATATAGAAACATGATTTGGAAAATTTTTACCTCTGAAAGTGACAGCCATAGATGCAGTATCAATATATACCGTATCCACGTTTATGATGGATTTCCTTTTGATCCTTTGTACTTCTAATACTTTTTCACTTCTATTCGTTCTCAAAGCTATCTAGAATATATGGATCGATCTCTCTGACTATTCCCTTGCACGAAGTAAAGAATGAATGTTCTAAAATGTTGCTCTTTACTAAAGAACGAAAAGAAAAATTCCTTAGCAAATCTCAGATTTCTAAATTCTAAGTCAACACGGTTTCTCCCACTTTTACCTACCTTCTTAATTCCTTGAATTTTCTTTTGAATTAATAATTTCCCAAACGATAAATCTTTAAGCTGATCAATATTCCTGACAATTTCTACACACTGTCGGGTTCTATACGTACATATGGCGGACAGTCTTGCGAATCAAATACAATCCTCTTTAAAAATTCAATTTCGATTTACTTTAAAGTAAAATTTTTGAAAGATTCAATTTGCATATTATTTAAAAGTATTTTATTACTGGAACCATCTGGCATTTCATAAAAACCAACCTCAACCGCTTTCTTAAGATCTTCATAATTTTTGTTATCTGCTTATTCCTTCTAGAAACTTTTTGATTTAATGCATTTAATCAAAGGAAGGGTTTGTTCAAAATGTGAGTCGGCCAAATTTCCCGCTTCCAAATTTTCTGAAACTTCCGTACAATTATTCTGCACCTCATTTGCCAATGAATCAACAATATTAGACTCTTCTATTTTTCCATTATATCCATGAGGAATTCTAAGTTTAAGGAGCAATAAAGCTCCCCCTTTCAAGGTACTCATCCAACGTAATAGAGCAGTATTGAATATGTCTCAAGAAAAAAGTAAAAGGAAAACGAGCTTACATTAGAAAGCAAAAAGGAAAGATCTGCCACGCCACTGTAAATACGTCTGCACACTTCAATCACTGAACAACTTCCCCAGCGACACAGGTCAATTTTAAAGTCCGGTGGAGACACCGTGGTTTCCATTTTAATTTAGAGTTCTAAACAGTGTAGTGAGTAGAAAAAGTTACACATTAAATGCATGTAAGTCAGAGATACAAAAATAAGTCAGGGAATGTTCGAAGGCCGCCAACAATACTTTGCCTCGCAAATTTGCAACTGTATGCAATAAACTAAAAGTGCAACAGCAAACTCAATTAACTTTCTCAAAACAAGTATTGGAACACGGTAAATTCATTACAATATATTAACTCGTCTGTTCGCGATTTCACAGCATTTCTTAGTCGTACTGGTGCTCTACACTGACAAATATATTTACGTAACATCCTTCCTTTAGTTTATTGCAACTACCAATCTACCTCTGCAATGCGTTTCAAAGCAGCGATAAATAAAGACATATGTAGGTTAATTAATTTACTATTCCGAAAACTGAACTGGTCTTTCAACAAATATTATTAACTGTAGTTTTTATTTTTCTGAGTTTGATGGGAATGACATTAGTAACATGGGCAAATATGCGGTAACAGCCAGAGGCATGGCGAGCGCATAAAACTTTACACATAAAATAGAAGGTAAGAAATAAATTATAAAACGTGCTGAAACACTTACTGTTTTAAAAGTCTTCCGTGAAATCATAAGCTGGGTAACATCTGTTAAATATTTGAATCATTAGATATGTTTCCACAGCTGTTTCAGTCAAGTGAGTACGACGTGCGGAATAAATGTTTTTTAATGCCGAAAACGACCGTTCGACATCTAGCGATGTTATATTTGCATATTTAAAATAATCTTTGAAACAACTTAATGCATCTTCACACTCACCTTCACAAATTTGTCTTAATATAAGAAAATCGGAGTCTTTCTCTAAAACACTTTCAAATTTTCGTATTACACACCAATTTGTTTCGCCTTCTACAGCGCATAACTGTGCGTGAACATCATTCACAATTTGAACAGAATCCACTAGCGACATCGAAACATTTTCTAATTTTTCTATTCCCTCCGCTAGTCCGCAGTAATTGTTGTGAATAGTTTGTAAATCTCTTTTAACCTGACTATCTTGAAATATTTCCTAGCTTTTCTTGATTGCTGCAGCTTCTGTCGGATTGAATTTTAAAACTACCTTCTTTACTTGATCAAAATATTTGTTGTAGTAAAACGCAGCCTGCAACCATGTTCCCCAACGTGTAACAATCGGCTGTGGTGGTTCAGGTTTTGTGAAATAATCGGGTACGTTTTGGGGACTTTAGAAACACTGCCTTTGTACTAGCATTGTAGGAATCGTTTGTGCCGCAAGATTTAGAGTATGGATTTTACACGTTACATGTAAGAAGTTACCACTGCGTTCTTTAAGAGATCGGCCCAAAGAACGCATGTTTGCGGCACCATCACTCATAAACATTAAAAGTTGCTTAGTTGAAACTTCAAATTTGTTCAATGAGTTCAACACCACCTTTAAAATCTCATCGGCAATACAAATTATAACTCTTTTGGAAGCAAGTGAGAAGGAGGATGACGGTCGATGTGGTTCCATTGTACGTACCATTACATTAACCAGAGAATGTTTTTGACAATCTGTTGTTTCGTCTACACACAACCACAGTTTTCTATCTTTCAATTCCGTTTTCATTCTTTTTTCTATATGTTCGCGAGCAAATGGCACTACATTTCGTATCGATGTCCGACTAGGTAATTTACAGTCCGCATATTTATTCCAGAAGGAGACAAATGCTTCTTTGTCTAGTGAACGAAACGATAGATTACATAAAATAAGAGTAACACATAAATCAAATGTAAATTTTTCTTGGTCTCATATGCCACTTTTTGCAGAAGAATGCTGTTTGCTTTTGATGTGACGTTGACAATGGCTTCTGGACCAAAACATTAAAGGGATTTTACAAACTAGACATTGAATTTTAGCGCCATCAAAAATTAAGTCCGGCATGTCCACTGTCGCAACATACCTAACTGCGACATTTTTAAAGCAAACATAAGCGTATAATTACGAAATAAGTTACGACAGCCTACATATACACAGAACTACTCGCATACAGCATCGATTTAGTACTGACGCTGTGAAGGCGTGAAATAAATAATCGCCGACTCCGCACCACATATCTACTACACTAACTGTTACCGCTGTTTGCCCAGACTAGTTATTAGTCATAGTAATTCGATTATCAATGGTTCGATTATTTTTACAAGTGTTTCGCACCAACCCCAAAATAGTCAATGTATAATAATAATAATAATAATAAACTTTATTTCAATGACCAAAGTTTGAAATAAGTCGGAAAAAAAAACAATACAAAAGGGAATAATCCAATAACTAAATACAAAACAAAAGAAATTAATAAGTATATCATATATACAGACCTGCCAACGTGACCGCTTATCAAACATAGTGTAACTACCCCGAAATATTCCTTACTTGTACACTTCTATGCGATAAATTATGTGTAAGTCTATCTATTAACACCGGAGGATCACCGTCAGTATTTACTCCTAAAGCAGAAGTCCCACCTTCAAAAAGAGGAGAAAAAATCAAGATAGCAGTACTTCCTAGTGCTTCCAAACGCTTTTACAAAAGAAATGAAAACCCCAATACTGTTGTAGTGGTAAGATATTTGAATAGGTTTTCTTTAAATGTTTGATTAATGTATGTATTTTGGAGCCATGTTTTAACCAATCTGGTCAAATGGTAAAGTTCATTATAATTTTCCCAATAATAATTTTGGTTTGGTGCACAAAGGAATTCTTCCGCATTTTACAATCTGGGAAAAAATGTTTTAAATGCGATGAAAAGATTCAATTGTACATAAATATTCTTATTTAGACCCACCTGGGTTTAAATAAGAATAGCAGCTGGGCATACCTAAACTACTACCAAAGTATTCACCAAATACTAGAAATATGTGAAGAGGTATGAACTTCCTTTGTCGAACACGTGATACTTGATTGTAAACGGAAGACCTCACCTTCTTTAATTGCTTCATTACACTTACATAGTAGTAGTAGAGTGTTCGTTTTTACCCCTTTTACTCATACATGCTCAATACGAGGGTAGATTGACAAGTTTCCGGAATCGCTGCTAGGGTGTTGCTTTTTTATAAATACTTCATGTCGTTGTGTTGGCAACTCTTTCAAATCGATCTGTCAAATGGTCTGGTTTTGGCAAGCATTGAAGTCAAGTACCATTTTGTGTTTTCAATTATGGATAAAAACGAAATTCGAGCGGTCATCAAATTTTTCTATTAGGAAGGGAAAACCGCAACGGAAATCAAATCAAGGTTTGATGCCATTCTTGAGGATCCATCACCATTTTCCACCGTGAGTTTTTGGGTTTTAGAATTCAAGCGTTGCCGCACGCATACAAGTGGTGAACCTCGTTCAGAACGTTCGAAAACGGCTACCACGCCAGAAATTGTGGATAAAATCCATGACATGGTTTTGGCAGATCGCCGAATAAAAGTGCGTGAAATTGAGGAAGCCGTGGGCATCTTTTATGAACGAGTAGTTAATATTTAACATAATGAATTGGGTTTAAAAAAGCTTTCTGCAAGATGGGCGCCGCATTTGCTCAATTCGGAGCAAAAACGCATTCGAGCTCGAACCTCGGCCGATTGTTTGGAAGTATTTACGAGGAATCCAACGGATTTCAAGAGACGATTCATGACCATGGATGAGACCTGGATTTATTACTACACACCAGAAGCAAAAATGCAATCAAAACAGTGGATTGAACGCGGTGAATCGGTTCCGAAGAAGACAAAGACCATTCACTCGGCTGGAAAGGTGATGGTATCGTTTTTTTTTGGGACGCAAAAGGAATTTTGCTAATTGATTATCTTGAAAAAGGAAAAACTGTTACTGGCCAATGTTATACAACACTTTTGGACAAACTGAAAGCAGCAATTTAGAAAAACGCCTGGAAATGTTTAAGAAAAAAAGTGTAGTTTCACCACAACAATGCGCTCGCTCATTCAAGTGCAATCACTCAGCAAAAATTTACAGAATTGAAGTTCGAAATCCTTCCGCATCTATCGTATTCGCCTGATTTGACTCCGTCGTACCTCCACCTATTCCCGAAACTCAAAACATTTCTGGGTGGAAGGAGATTTTGGTCGAATGAAGAACTGTAAACGATTATTTTGGGAACCTCGAAGAAAATCACTTCCGGAAGGGAATCGAGGCGCTAGAGAAAAGTTAGACCTAGTGTGTTGAGCTTCGAGGGGATTATATTGAAAAATAAAGTATAACTTGAATCCGATTTATTTTGTTTTCATTGTAATTCCGAAAGCTTTCCAATCTACCCTTGTACATGTGGATTATTCGGCATACCCAAATCATGTTCTTTTTGACTATATTTGACACCAACAATTATTATTATTTCGTTCACATTATGTTAAAATTGCACCAGATATAAAATAAGGTATTGTTCAATAAAAAACATCTACCCACCATAAAGTATAGTACAGGTGCTACCGTTCGTCGGAGCCCAGGTGGATGGGCCTCCGCCAAAAAGTTGTTATTCCTTCTTTAAAAATAATATTGATTATGCACAAGTATTCGGCCCATATGACACATGATTTATTGCCTCGCCGGATAAATGATCTGCCTGATAATCTATTATTCCTCCGCGCCGTCCATATACAGCATTTATAAATTTCTTCTATCTGCCACGTATTTTGCAGTAGTTATACGTAAATATGTATGAATATATTGCCATACGTTATGTAATTTGTCAATAGTAAATCGTTTGCCTGAATATTTCTGTAGAATTGCCATATTGCATACATTATATTAAAGTGAAATTACACTTGCATAAGTTGCTAGTAAAATAGTATTCCTCAAATACTAAAACAGTTATCGGAAAGTAGGTGATAATTTCAAGAAGGCATTACAAATAGTAAGGAGGTAAAAACTGAACGAAATCCAGTGTTTTTTATAATCGAAATATTAGTAATCAAATGAATTTTTTAGAAGAATGGATTACGAGTTTAAATATATCGAGAGATTTTCAAAAGTAGCAGGGGATAAAAAATAATTTAATTAAAAAATAGCAATCCATAGTCGATGGAACTGACGTTATACAAAAAGACAAAAGTTATAAACGGCACAAGTACGACTACCAGTACAAAAATACTGTTGCTTGCACGTTATATAACAATTATTTTGACGTAACTAAAACTGTAAAATTTGATTAATTTGGTATAATTTCAATTTACAAGAGCGAGAATTTACTATACAGGATGTTATTTATTACTTTTTAATAATTAAATTCGATAAGAAACGCATAACTAAAATTTGTGTCGTTGATGTAAGGTACTGCAATACTGGAACGAGTACGTAAACGGCAGAAGTGTAAGAAAAACAGTCTAGTTTGAGAAAATGAGTACGGTACTCTGATGGGGTTAGCTATCCTTGTCAGCTACATATGCGCTTACGACTGATTTATGCATTTATGATTTCTTTTTAATTTTACAACCGAAGCGCTATAAAATGGTTAATTATTGTTGTGCCTATGGTTGCAAAAGTGAATGGAGACCAAATCAAGGTATAACATTCCAGAGGTAAGATCATTTTTCCATGTAAATACGTTAAAAAAGTGGACTAAAAATTAAAGATATAAATATTCTCTCGTGTCTTCTGTAAACAACAGATAGAAAACCAAATATAGTAGAATATTCATATACCATAAAAAAATAATGCAATTTTGTTTTATGTGTAATATACATATAATTGATATACAAACGATTAAAGTAGGTACAAAAAAAATCAAATTGGAATTCCCTTTAAACGTCCAGAGGTATTACAATTATACACGTTGGTCCAGGTTTCACCGGGATGTGAGATATATTGTACCTAGCGCGATCCGGCATATTTGCATTTATTCCCGCCGGCCAGCTTCGCCGTGCGCAACTACCGTAGCTCCCTATCTGACGCACCCTTTGTATATCTATGCGCTCGGAAGTCTCTAACAAGTGATCGTAGAGGAGAGAGAAGTGGGGATCTAGCCGAAAATTGCAGACGAAATCGGTGTAAATAGAAGTACTGTGAAACGTATTTTGAAACGCAACAAATACAAAAGTTACAAAGTTCAAAATTGCCAGGAGATTTTTCCTCTTAATAAAGTAATATTGTTAGAATTTCAATTTATTTTGTACAATTATCAAATAGTTTAATTTTATAAGAATCGTTGTTTATTTTCCTACTTAGAATTACTTTTTCGTTCTCCTACATCACATAGCAGCAACAAAATGTATATAAGAAACTGTAATTTCTAACATAATCTGAGAATACAGAAAAACTACGCAGTAATTCTGTATTAACACATTTTGTCGGAAGGCGTTGAATTATAATATTACGTGATTGAGAGGACATGGGTATTTATAATATGCGTGCACGCCGCTGCTCGCTTTATGATGTACTATGACTGGATAAAATCTCTCAGTGAGACTCGAATGCGCTGTTGCCATTCGCAGAGGCAATCCCCCATTCGTAGTTGGACCAACGTGTAGATACACGCATTGCGTTTGAAACATGTTAAACCTACTGCGAATACCGTAATATGCAGTAAACATTTTACTATAAACAGTTATTTCGAATCACCACATAAGAAGAAAGTTGTAAAAAAGGATGCTGTGCTATCAATATTTGAGTTTCCACCCCATCTCCCATAATAAATGCATGTTTATTATGTATCATGTATATAATTATACAATAAATTATTTTTCCTACAAAAATCAAATACTGTGTTTATATAAATTCCTGCGCTACCCATTATTGCATAAATATTTCTATAATTGCATAGTAACAAAAGAAAAATATAACGTTAAAAATAAACTATATATAATACTATATCTTTAAAAACAATAATTAAGATTATATACATGGCATTTTACGTTCAATAATAACTATACCACTTATAGTAAATACATAAAGAGATCATATTAACATATAATGACATTAAATATGTGATGTTGGAAAGACATGTTAATTTTTCTTTTATTAGTGTTAAAAAAATAATTTTATTTGTAGATGCTATCTCAGTCCCACAAGACTTAATAGGTAAGACAGAGATAAACTTCCTCAGTCAAGCAGTCGCTCTATGCTAACAATCTAGACCGTTTTTTCAAACAAAGCGTGCCCCTTCCAGTTCGTATACAGTTCAATGGATTAAACAAAGCAGAATGGACCGAAGGTAGCTAATTACAGTCGAACAAAACCGAACACCGTCAAAGGAGTCAAATGGCGAACTGAAACGAATAGAGCCGAAGAAGAATGATTTTTTAACTGTCGCTTCGTCTCGGCGTACAATAATGGATTCAGGTTTCATCAACAGTAACGATTCGACGCAAAAATTCTTTCTGTCACAAATTTTACAATAAAATATGAGACAGCAACACTTTATCTTAAATCCAAGCTACATATTTTGTTAGTGAAAATAAATGTGTTGTAATTCTTAATATAAATGGTAGTTATTCTAAAAATACAAGGGTTGCTGTCCCAACTGTTTTCTCTGTGTACGAGGTGTGGCAATTAAATAACCGGACTGGTGCTACTATCGGCAAACAGCGAACACGCCACGGCAGGTTTGAACATGTCTGCACCTATAGATGCTTCCCCCATCCTGAGCTCGATGGGCACGGTTGGACGTCGCTCAGTCTCGCTATAGCAATCGTCCGTTCAAGTCCTTACACTAGGGTCGCGTCGGAAAAATGTAGAGTGTTCAGATCGAGCAACGAGTTAACCTTCAGTTTCTTGTGAAACACGAGGTTCTAACTACCCTTCGTGAACGAGTGAGAAGACGAAGACCCGATTTATGGAAGAGCGAATCCTGGATGCTCCATCAAGACAATGCGCCAGCCCATTCCGCCTTGTCTGTGAAGGCGTTCTTCCAGCATCACCGTGTTGGACCACCCACCGTACTCGCCCGACCTGGCCCCCTGTGACTTTTTTTTATTTCCTAAAGAAAAATCGAAGCTTAAGGAGACAAGATTTGACAGTGTGGAAGCGGTGAAAGCGAAAGCGACGGAGGTTCTCAACAAGCTGACAGAAACGGACTTCCAACACTGGTTCCGACAGTGGAAAATTCGTATGGAGCGTTGCAGGGATTGGCAAAGAGAGTACATTAGTGATCAATAAAATGTTTTGTAGCACCAGTAAGAGTAGTAAGAGTAGAGATGATTTCTTCAAGGTAAAGTTTTTAGTTATAAGGGAGCTCAACGTTGAAATCTAAACTATCCGGCTATTCTAGGTTGATAAATAAAAAAGAAAATGTTTCACATATTTATTTCTAAAGTATATTTACGTAGTAAGATAACGTTAGTCCTATATGCTACACACAGTAGCAAACAAAACCTTTATCTTCCTGGGAAAATAAGTAATTCTCCTAGCTGTAAACATTTTCAAGTATTCCAATTTAAAATTCCATATTCAACGTTTTATACGACATTAATAAGAACGTAATAAGTTCCGCTAAAAACAAGAATATTCTAGAATAATTGCTGTCACGTGTTTCCGTGTACTACATTTCATAAACCAACTTAATTATAAAGATAGTGTTCACTTAGAAAGTTCCTGCCGCACAACACGCTTTCCAACAAACAAAAGTTGTCCTTAATTAACATCTGTAGCGGAAAGAAACTTTTTGACTGCAACGCGAAAGCTTGGTGGTAATTCAAAACTCGCCGGTAGCTGTTAACTGCTAACAGTAGTCGGTCAGCAAGGCTGAAGAACTAAACGGCTACGGGAACGACCGTCGACAAATTTTAGGAATCACCGCCGAACGTTATTAGAAGAGATGTAATAAAATCGAAGGAGTAACTCGATTCGGAATACCCTGTTACAAAATTTCCACTGTAATACACATTTCGTGACTGCAATCCGAGTTTGCTACTTAATTCTTCAACTGTCGAGACTCCTTCCATTGGTAGGGCGGCGAGTAGAAACTTAAAAAAATTGATTTCTGCTTTAATGAAAATCCCTCTCGCTTAAAAAGGGAGGGTGACCCTGTCTATTCTCTCAAAACGCTCCGTTATCAACTCTAATGAAATATTTGCCATGTTAAATGACCGAAACGCTTCCTTAGCGAAGACTTCTTTATATGTTTGGCTTGCAAATACAGAAAACCAGACCTCATTACAGAACTTTGCGGAGAACAAGAGGAATAATGTGGCAACTTTTTAGAGGTTGAATATGTCCAACATTACTTTATCCTAATCACTAACGCTGGTCACGAGCGGTACCGCGCATCGGCGTAGAATCAGTTCGGGCCGAGAGGAACGGTAGTATTACTTCGTATGCGGAGCAATACGGACATTTTCGCTGCCGGTCATTTGCGCAATTGTTTATCTGTCCTAGAAAAATTATGATTTCGTCAGCAAAACGACCGCGGCCGGACAAACTTCGAAAATTTACTGCATAAATTCCAGACTAAGTATATGAAGGTGCTAAAATTAAATATGTAATCTGTAAAATCCCGTTAATGTGTTGGTCCAGACAACATTGTCTACGACACGTAAATAGTGAAAAGCATGTCTCAAAAAGAAATTGCGCACGAGACAATGAAAAATTTATATTTAATTTATGCGTTACGTTTATCGCATGTAATATACCGTTTAATTTACTAGACAAGGAACCATTTATCTGCTTTTGGAATAACTATTCGGAGTGCAAATTACCAAGTCGAACATCGTTACGAAGAATTGTGCCATCTGCGCGCGAACATATTGAACAAAAAATAAAATCGGAGTTGAAAGATCAAAAATTGTGGTTATGTGTCGACGAAACAACAGATCGGAAGAAACATTCTGTTCTTAATGTAATGGCACGCAAATTGGAACCTCATCAATCGACACCTTCAATTCTATTAGTCTCCAAACGAATACAACACTGTACTGCCGAAGTAATTTCAAAGTTAGTGTTAAATACATTGGGCAAGTTTGAACTTTCAACAAACCAACTCTTGATGTTAGTGAGTGATGGTGCTGCAAACATGCTTTCTGTAGGCCGGTCTCTTAAAAAGCATTCTGCCAATTTGTTACACATTACGTGTAAAATTCATGCTCTCAATCTTGTGGCGGATAGTATCAGAAAATGTTATCCTGAGGTAGACGCTTTAATAGCGCATACCAAAGCAGTATTTGCCAAATCACCGAAACGTATTCGCGAATTTCACAGACTGTGCCCCGTATACCAGAGCCGCCAGAACCTATTCTAACTCGTTGGGGAACATGGTTACAGGCCGCGTTTTATTATCATAAATATTTTGATAATATTAAGAACGTGGTTTTACAATTCGATACAAAGGAAGCTGCCGCTATCCAGAAAAGCCAGTCGAAATTTCAAGATAATCAGGTTAAAATGGATTTAAATATCATTCACGACAATTACTTCGGGCTAGCAGATGCAATAGAAAAATTACAAAATCCTGCGGTGCCGTTAGAAGAATCTCTACAAATAGTGCAACATGTTCACGCACAGCTATGCGCGATTGAAGACGCAAAAAATGTTTCTGTTCTAGAAAAATTTGAAAGTGTTTTTGAGAAAAATTCTGATTTTGGCACATTAAGACACATTTGTGAAGGCGCGTCAACAGAACCGTTAAGTTATTTGAAAAATTATTTTACTTACGCAAATATTACGTCACTAGATGTAGAACGTTCGTTCTCTGCATATAAACGCATTTTTTCCTCATGCCGTACTAGTTTTGCCGAAACAACAGTTGAAACATATCTAATGTTGCAGATATTTAACAGACATTATTCACTTTGTGATTTCACGGAGGACTCTTAAAATGGTAAGTGTTTGAGCACGTGTTAATTAATTTTTATTTAAAAGATGAGCGAAATTATTTGCAGCAGCAAACATCTCTATTAGCAGAATAACTCTAGTGGAACGCGAGGTTGGTCGACTCTAAGCTACTGCGCGATACCGCTCGTGGCCACCTTTATTAATCACTATACAATAGCGGTTTCTTAAAGTTTAACTTTGTTTATTAAATATTGCCATATTTGTACAGAGAAAAAAATCCTGTGAAGATAATTGCAACAACGTGGGTAGGTAGGATTTTGTATTAAAATTTACGCCATCGTTAAACAGTAATTTTTATTAAAATATTTGAGTAATTTTATTGTCGTAAAATATGCTTTAAGACTAGCAAAAATTCACAGAAGGTAGTCTAATTCTTACTACTTGAGTAAAAGGATGTGCTACATTTATATTTAATAATCTTCAAATAAATTTATCCGACGAAAATTAAGAATTTTGTTCTCCAGTATAACATTCATTCAAACAATTGTAGAAGAGCCAAACAAGTTAAGTGAATTATTATATCTTTCGTCTACTTGTACATTACATTTTATAAAAATGCGAAATAGTAAGAAAAAACCCGGGAATAGATTTGTGTCATTGTACAATGGGCCACATATTGGGCAAATCATTACCTCTAAATTCTAGGGTTTTTATACATAGTATTGCATCACATTGTTGTTCCTGTTTTTGAACTAGACGCAGATATTGGTTATTCGCCAACAGATTCATAGCACTGGTAGCATAATGCCGTTAAGCTATCGGTCTTGGAGTTCTAACTTTGAGCCTTGAGGTTCGCAACTTTCTCTAGGTCTTCCGTAATTTACCTTACTCCTCCAAATTTTGGCGAATGTTATATAAAAGGAAGATATATAAAGGAAAGTAAAATGTATTATTGTACAAGATAATCACAATGTTAAAAAAGTTTATTTTAGTAAATTGCGATAAGCTTGTTATTACGCTAAAGATGGTGATAGCTATTAATGTTAGAAAACATCAAATTCGATTAATAAAGGACCTGTGTATTTGTAACTTGAAACTGAAATCAGTAAGATCCGACAGTTTCTTGCTGACAGCACAGAAGAATACAAAGGAAGATCGATGAATGTGATTTTCATTCAGCTGTATCTGTTCATAAACTTGACGCTACACCAGTTTAAAAGAAAAGGTTTAGAGAATTTAACTATCGCGTATACATTAAATTAATAATTTGAAATGAAAAAAAAACGTAAAAATATTGCTGAACATACTGTGTAGATACTTTACACAGTAATATGCTTCCCACAAAAAGAATTGTGGAAAACGCGAAATTAAGTCTCGAAACTGCTACTGAGTTCAGAAGGTTAAGCTTTCACTACAAGAAGGTCGTATGAATGATTAGGTAGAAACATGTCATTTTAACTTTTCGAATAAAACGACACTTGATACACACAGAAAAAAACTGACATTTTTTACTCAAATGCAACTCAAGTTAGAATCAATTCAAATCCAATCCTAGTAGAATAAACCTTTAACACAAATCTTAGAGTTTCGGTTATATAGAGCATAATCAATTATTAATACGCATCAGAATTAAAGGACTGTGGGGTAGTATGACAAACAATAATAAGTCTCGGCACACTCCACACCACAAAAATTTTTAATTAACTCGGAACAACCGCTTCGAGGACTCGTGCGACCTCATCTTCAGCCTCGTGACCGAATGATGTGAGAAAATATTTTAATTCTAACAAAGCCGTTCCACCTCTACTCTCAAGAAAAATATACACAGCTACCTACTTTTGCCACTTAGGACTAAACCATGCGAAAATAAGGAGAAATAGTCGAAAGGGTCTTGTCACCGCGAAACGCAAAACATGTGGCTTTCCCATCCCAATAAAAATATAGTGAGACAGCGGTTATGTTCTTTCTATCCGTCAAATTTGTGTTCCTTCCTCCTATACACCCTAAAACTGAAAACTAAAAACATGCGGAATATACGGAAAGATAGATGAAAGTGTCTCTTGTTATTGTAGCACGTACCATAAACCAAATGACGGCCTTACGTAATAAATCGAAAAAATAAGATGTGTTCCTTTTAATGTAAATACCTTCGGAAGCGTCTAATTCCCGCCGTGAACTTACGTTCTTAATCAATTTCAAGTTTTCTAATTTAATATTATGCCCGGTTTTGTTTATGTGTTGTACTACACTTGACGCTTCTATGTTTCCGTACCTGTAGCACCTCCTGTGCTCATTGAATCTAGTACCTATCGCTTGTTTCGTTTGACCAATATAGGCTTTATCACATTACATGCAATTTTATAAATTCCCGACCTTCCTTTCGTGTCCGGTTTATCCTTAGGATTGCCAAGACGCTTTTTCAGCGTATTTCGCGAACTAAAACATACGTTCATGTTTTGTCCCCTAAAATCTTTACTAATACCTTTCGATATTCTGTGGAAGGGATGTTTCATAAATTTAATGTCGCGGGTGTCTGCTGAGATTAAGGTCGTAGAATTTTTTACAAAATTCCTATGTTGTTGGGCTTTCTTAAGCATGCGATCGACATCTATGGAAGAGTAACCGTTGTAAATAGCTACATTTTTTATGAATTTAAGCTCTTTATTATACCTATTTTTATTCAAAGGGAACTTCACCAATCTATTAATTAAGAAACTAATCGCGGCCATTATGTATTGTCCACAAAGGTTGGAATCGGTCATAATGTATCTGTTAGTGTTTGTTTCATTTCTATAGATGTCTATTTCCAGTGTTTTGTTGTTTCTAGACATCTATAGAAAGGAACTAACACAACAAAGCTTGTAAAAAAACGATCACGTACACTTTAAAATCCTACATTAACATATTCGTCAAGGCTGTAAATTGTGTGTTCAAGCAGCAACTTTTAACCATTCGTTTGAATTGCTCGTTTGACAATGTTTCAAAACTGTTCGGCAGGTAGTTGTACAATTTTGGCGCGTAATAATTTACCGAATGCCGAGCCCTGTCTATCCGTTGATAGGGTAATACCGCATCGGCTTTATAACATGTGCCGTAACTGTCGAGGTGGGCGTTATCCTCGTCTTTATTGTTATATTATATATAATATACACATAAGGAAAGAAAATGTCTAGCTATACGAAGAAGCGTATATGCGACAATGGTAAACGCGAATGGGTGATTCGCCACAAGCAGAGGGGTTAGCGGCAGTCGACGGCTTACGGTTACCGATGTGGTTAGTTACGCGCATTATATGTGGATGATCTTAGTAAGAATTTCTAGAGTATTTATTTTTCTTTTTTTTTATTTCATCAGAATCTCTTTTTATTTTTGTCTTTAGAATTCCTTATTAGTTTCGTCTAAGCTTCGATATGCGAAACTCTCATTTCCAGGCGACCATAACTTCAAATTATTACGTGCGTTCTTGCACACAGTAGGTCTATATGCCAACGTTGTTACAAGCGCACTAACACGCGACCCGCATCGAATCGATCGAATTCCACTCAATCCTTTCCTCGCTCTCTAGCCGTACATATATAGATATAACTAATTTCACATTTTCCCGACGTGTATATGTTGCTAGTAAAGTGAGTATTTGTTGTTGTGGGAATAGTTGTCTGCAAGATGTTCTACAATGTACACTGCACAACACTCTAGCTCTAGTTTGTTTCTGTTTTAGAAATACTGCTCTCGCCTCTGGTGTATACCCCAATAGAAGAATGCCTGTCGAATGTGTCGATGCAGATATAAATCATTTGTTTATTTTTTCCACATGATGCAGTTCAATCATGAGATAGATGGAGACCCAAGAAGTGCACCATACAACGTTTATCTTTTGGAAGATGTTTAGTGGTAAGTGTTGTGTTTTAGTTTGATTTAAACATAAATTGTTGTTTGTGAACCATTCGCTTGTTTCAGGTAGTGCGATTTCTGCTTTATTTAGAGCAGTTTCTTGCGTATAATTTCTTGTTGGAATGGAGTTGTCATCTACAAACAGATGTATGTTATTGCAACTAACACATTCTGATATATCGTTAATGTACACCAGGAGCAGAAGCGGGTTCAGCACAGATGCTTATGGCACGCCTTCGCTTATTGTAGCAGACTCTGACGTACTGTTTTCATAGATAATCATTTGTTCTGTATCTGTCAAATAAGCTTCTATCAATTTGTGTGGTTGTCCTCGTATTCCGTAAAAATGCAATTTTTTCATCAGCAGTTAGGTTAACGTGAAAGCCAGATCGTCTTTTTCACTTAGTGCCATTTTTATGTGCTCTAATAGATCTACTATTGCTAACGTTGTAGGTCTTCCCTTTCCGTATGCATAGTAGTTGTTACTGAACACGGGGTTTCGTTGGACGAAGCTTAATCTTTCAAGTGCTACCTCAAAGCTTTTAGAGAAGGTCGGTATTATAGAAGTGGGTCTGTAGCTACTTAGCTCTATTTGGTCCCCTCTTCTTTGGATTGGTGATATTTTAGAAATCTTTAACTCTGCTGGAAAGGTGCCCTCAACAGCATTAAATATTGTTGCGAAAGGATCTACTGTATGTTCTATCACATATTCAAAAACATCAAGTGGCAGCCCGTATACATCTTGAGTCATTTTCTTTTAGGTTCTAGATATATAGTAACTTGAATGCGTCTTGAATTGGACCAGAAACCATGTTTGCGAGCTGATTTGCACAGTGCAGTATGTGTATTCCTTACCTAATTTTGTTTCTTGATTCGTTACTTTCCATATCTTGCGCGTTTACGCTTTTCTCGGTTCACTTCTTTTCTACATTCATTTTTCAGTGTATTATAAAATGTACAAACCATATTTACGCTAAGAAGCGGTGCACGTCATTGACAGGGCCTTCAGAACAAACAATATAACGTAACAAAACTAACTACATATAAACGCAAAGTTAAATACGTAGAGATGTCAACAACAAATTTTAAATTGTATTGGTTGCACTGAAAATGACTTGCCCTACGTTGACAAGTTTAATAAACAACTCATTAGGCAGAATATGTTGTGTGGTCGATGCAAGTCGCAAATTGCATCTTATGTTGCAAATTTCGAAGCAGAACGCAGTAGTGGCGGACCTCTGTTACCTTTAAATGTCGTTCGAGAGGTAATATTTCTTATCATTTTCATAAGCACTGTTACGTTTTATTTTTCTTTTGGTGCACAGTGTATGTGCGGACTTTTACTTCTGATATCGTACAATCTATCGTTTCATTTCGGAAAGTTCTGCATTATATTTTTCTCTTAACCTACGTGAAAAGCTCTTAAATTCAGCTACGCTGTATAGCTTCGCTTGCTTTCATTTGTGAAATCATTTTGTCCATGTTTCCTTTTAAAATATATCGGTGTAACCTACCTTTCGCAGCTCTCGTTAGGTTTTTTACATTTTAGTTTATTACGATACTCATGTATGCTCCAATAAAATCTCCAACAGATTTTATTTAATTATGGCATTTCCTTTTAGTTATTTACCCTCTTGTTATTCTTTCTGCTATTTTGGTTATCGGATACTTCATTGAATCTGCTTTTCGCATTAATTTTCTTACAGCTAAAATTTACAGTTAAAATTAGTCTTTTATTTTTCCTGAGGGTTTATACTTCCCCTTTTCCTTATTTTAGTAACCCATTGTGTCTTTTCTCTTATTATCTTCCTTTTTAATTAGAAGTGTTTCTGTTTACATCTGTTTATATCTAGTTAAGGGACTATGTGTCGATCAGCTGTTTGCGAAGGTGTCAGATCTAGATGCGTTCTGTACGTTCTTCGTGTAGGAGGTCCGTTCATATTGCGGGCATGTAGGGTTCTGTTATTTTTAGTTATTTTACTGCTACCAGGTTTTTTGTTATGTTTAGTTTTTCTTTATTTGATCATTTATATTCATTCAATATTATATTCAATTCAGTTCGCGTCTTCCAACTTCTAAATTCTGGGACGGCCTATACCGTCTGTGACGTATTTTCCGGATGAGATGAATCACAATCACTCATATCTTGCACTGAATTTCCGTCTTCTTTTGGCGCAATTTGATCACTTGTGGCTTGACTTATGACGTCCGTGAGGTAGTGCTTCCAATTTTATAGTTTTGGGAATTTTATCACATTGTGTGGATATTTGTGGAAACCTACTTATAATCGTTGCTGTTTGTTGGTTTTGGATTTTAGTTGGATATTTTGGAGAGAACAGTTCCGGATTAGTGTTAAGCAGGATTTGCTTTATTAAATTAATTCTGTCAAACGTTAAATTTATTTGTTTTTAAGTAAATTTACTCCTACCACCTTTAGCGAACATCCTTTTTCCTGGTTTTAAACTCTTGGGCGTTTTCTTTAAATAAAACCGTGGTGGCGCTTATATTTTTGTTTCTTTCTTCGTACCAATAATTTTTGGAGATCTAGTACCCCCTTCTCCCCACCTCCATCTCTGCTGGACTGCTAGAACGCCCAAAAAGATCTTACAAGGCAGGTGGTAAACAATTAGGTTTTCCGAATAGTTGTTTGCGCGGTTGGCACTTAGGAGTTCGGTATCCTTCTTTTTTCTTCTTTTTTTTATAAGCGTCAAAAACGTAGCAGTACTGTAATTAATTACTTCTACATTATATGTTTTATAAGTATCGCTGCTGACAGTAAGATTCATCCTGATGTTTGAAAGGGGAAAGAACTTAACGAACCCAAGCGAAAACGTAATAGGAAGATGCCCGTTGTAAATATTAATAATTTCACCGAGTGCGCTGTCATTAATACTGTATATGACATGTTCAGAAACAGTAAGTTTATTTAAATATATTAATTATATGTTGTTCAATGAACATGGATTTCGTATCATCAGAGTAGCGTGTTACTCTGAAATTCTTGGGCGTTTCACTACGAAAGGTGGGTGTTTGTGGGTGGTCAAGTATCACGTACTGTGCTGTTTTGTTCAAAATTCACTTACTTGATACATACTTGATTGTTAAAAGGTACTCCGCGAATTCTTTACCAATGCCGTAAATACTTCAAAAGTTTTATTAGCAAACGAAGAAGAGTTTGAATCATCAGATTAGATTATAACGCAACTTGCGATATTTGAATATAATTATAACCTAACTTATATGCTATTGCAAAATTCTATACACCATTCAAAATGTACAGAAAAAACAATGTATGTAGGTATTTTTTTTTCTTTTTGCAATTATTTGATCTTTTATAATGAATATTTGCGTCAATAGTAGTGGTAAAATATTTGTAGGTTTATTTTAGGAAATAACTATAGCTTAAATAAAGTAATAGTTACAACAATCCTTAATCAAGTAATTTAATAAGAAAAATGGAAGAAGCATCCATGACGCCTTGAAGCTGGAAATTCTTCGGCAAAGTACTTATCATGCCAGTTTCGAAATCCGTGAGGATGGTAGTTGGTGAGGCCCCAAGTATAAATTCTTTTAACTTTTACAGCAAACGATTGTAGGTGTTTTTTGATTTATCTCTAATAACTAACCTGGGCAAATATGCGGTAACAGCTAGAGGCGGGGCGAACGCATAAAATAGAAGGTAAGAAATAAATTATAAAACGTGCTAAAACACTTACCGTTTTAAAAGTCTTCCGTGAAATCAAAAACTGGGTAAAACATCTGTTAAATATTTGAATCATTAGATATGTTTGCACAGCTGTTTCAGTCAAGTGAGTACAACGTGCGGAATAAATGTTTTTTAATGCCGAAAACGTCCGTTCGACATCTAGCGATATTATATCTGCACATTTAAAATAATCTTTGAAACAATTTAATGCATCTTCACACGCACCTTCACAAATTTGTCTTAATATAAGAAAATCGGGGTCTTTCTCTAAAACACTTTCAAGTTTTCGTATTACACACCAATTTGTTTCGCCTTCTACAGCGCATAACTGTGCGTGAACATCATTCACAAGTTGAACAGAATCCACTAGCGACTTCGAAACATTTTGTAATTTTTCTATTCCTTCCGCTAGTCCGAAGTAATTGTTGTGAATAGTTTGTAAATCTCTTTTAACCTGACTATCTTGAAATATTTCCTGGCTTTTCTTGATTGCTGCAGCTACTGCCGGATTGAATTTTAAAACTACCTTCTTTACTTGATCAAAATATTTGTTGTAGTAAAACGCAGCGTGCAACCATGTTCCTCAACGTGTAACAATCGGCAGTGGTGGTTCAGGTAAATCAAGACACAATTTGTGAAATAGTCGAGTACCTTTCGGAAACTTTAGAAACACTGCCTTTGTACTAGCAATCAATGCATTTACTAATGGAAAACATGTAGGAATCGTTTGTGCCGCAAGATTTACAGTATGGATTTTACACGTTACATGTACCACTGTCTTCTTTAAGAGATCGGCCCAAAGAACGCATGTTTGCGGCACCATCACTCATAAACATTAAAAGTTGCTTAGTTGAAACTTCAAATTTGTTCAATGAGTTCAATGCCACAATTAAAATCTCATCGGCAGTACAATTTATAACTTTTGGAAGCATGTAAGAAGGAGGATAACGATCGATGTGGTTCCATTGTACGTACCATTAGTATCACAGTTTTTTATCTTTCAATTCCGTTTTCATTCTTTTTTCTATATGTTCACGAGCAAATGGCACTACATTTCGTATCGATGTCCGACTAGGTAATTTACAGTCCGCATATTTATTCCAGAAGGAGACAAATGCTTCTTTGTCTAGTAAACGAAACGATAGATTACATAAAATAAGAGTAACACATAAATCAAATGTAAATTTTTCTTGGTCTCGTATACCACATTTTGCAGAAGAATGTTGTTTGCTTTCGATGTGATGTTGACAATGGCTTCTGGACCAACACATTAAAGGGATTTTACAAACTAGACATTGAATTTTAGCGCCATCCAAAATTAAATCCGGCATGTCCACTATAAAGTTTTTAACTGTGTCTGCCATTGGTTGTTTCCGCGACGTACCTAACTGCGACATTTTTAAAGCAAGCATAAGCGTACAATTACGAAATAAGCTACGACAGCCTACATGTTCGACACCACATATCTACTACACTGACTGTTACCGCTGTTTGCCCAGACTACTAATAACACAAACATTAATGGAATTTAGATAGTTCTCTTCAACCCATATACCGTGAACAGCTGACAAAACAAGTGTAGTATTGCTCGAAATGTTCCATCCACGTACCAATGAGCGCTTTGAGCTATAAATGAAATATTTGTTCTCGTACTAAACCTGATGAAGATGATTTGACTACATTAAAACAGATCATTTATTAGAAAAAAAGTTTTCGTTTCGACATGTATTGGTAAATAACTAATACTAATACTGGGTCTAATCCTAAGGCAGGAAACATTTGGTTCACACATTTAGGTAAGCTTCGATAATAAAATCGTCTGTACGGATAAATGATGATTTTCTTACAAACACACTCATTTTCTATTACTTATTTTAGGATAGGAATGTACATACAACCTCGTCGATACGGCGTAATATGATGCAATACAATAAAGGCCTTGAGTTTTGTAGGTAATGATTTGCCTAATATGCGATCGTACAGGCACATAGTGCAATGTCGCAAATCTATTCCCCGGTTTTTTCTTACTATTTGATACATTTTTATAAAATGTAATGCAGAAATACAGGAAGATAATATAATTCACTTAACTTGTTTGACTCTCCTACAATTGTTTGAATCAATATAATACCGAAGTAAACGGGTTCTCTAAAACTGTGGCACTGGAACACTGAAACAGTTCACTAAAACCCTTACCACAACACTTAATTCGTACTGGACGCACGTTTCGATAGCCAAGCTATCATCATCAGCAGCAAGACTGAACTTCAGTCTTGCTGCTGTTCAGTCTTGTTGCTGATGATGATAGCTTGGCTATCGAAACGTGCGTCCAGTACGAATTAAGTGTTGTGGTAAGGGTTTTAGTGAACTGTTTCAATAATACTGAAGAACAAAATTACATTTTTGTCGGATAAATTTATTTAACGATTGATAAATACCAAAGCAGCATATTCTGTTACTCAAGTATTAGAAATTAGACTACCTTTTGTGAATTTTCGCTAATTTTGAAGCATATTTGACTGCAATAAAATTGCTCCAAAATTTTAATGAAAATTACTCTATAACGATGGCGCAGCTTTCCACAATTACGTGAATTTTCAATACAAAATCCTACAACATTGTTGCAATTATCTGCACAGGATTCTTTTTGTGTATATAATATCATCCCCGTTTTATGCTTCATACGCTGTCATGTCGCCGGGTGACAGCTTTTACATAGGCTAATAGAAATAATGTAGTTAACGCTAATATGCGATATTGCTACCGTTACGCCCTAATCAAGGAAAAAAAAGAGAGGGATATTAAAACGAACGAGGTCGATTGTGTTGTTTTTCATATTTCAAACGGAACTGTTTCCGAGGCATTTCATTCCGAAACATCAGGTCGGCTATATTTATTTCGGTGCGTTCTTGTGCCGGTCACGTAATTCTTCCGACAGAGTTAACTTTTTACCGACGGTTTTTATGGCAAGAATAAATTTTCCTCTGTGTGATTTTTATTTGTAAATAAAGGCCATCGATTTCGGGGTGCTCGCTTGCAATTCTGATTGCCTCGGCTGTTTCTTTCTTGCAGCACAATACTTTGAAATAATAATGCGATTAAACCCACTAGCAAAAGGACCAACGAGAAAAGAATTCAATTATGGAATCGTAGATTCGAATGCAAATACCTTAATTGATTTCGGCTTTAATTACTTTGAAGCTATCAACACACAATTAAAACAGATAGGACGACTGTACAATGAAAAGTTAAATGGTATGGTGTTATAGCCTATAACATATCATAGTAAATTGCATTGTAAGATTATTAAAATATTTACAGTTGTAGAATAATAAGGAATATTGTGTAATGTTTGTCATATAAATAGATTTAAGTTGAAGATTTGTTAAAGTTAGTTACCAAATAGTATTTTTTAAAATTCTGATTAAGAAGCAATTATCAAAAAACCGATTGTCCAAATTAGTCAATACCGCTTATTTTAAGCTAAAATTACTGTTTCCATACTTTTAATATAAAAACCAAGAAAATGGTGTGTGAATGTTTCGTGCTATCTCTGTTTAACTATGGAGCTACTACACATGAAAAAATGCCTAGTAACAATAACCAAAAAATTAATGCTAATATAGCTCATGGTATTGGTGGAATCATTCCCAGCAAAAACAATGTAGCAGAGAAAATAGCACTAACACACGAACATTTCTGCCTACTCAGCGTCATCAACGTGGTTTCTAGCACAATTTTCTGCTGCATGCAATTGAGTTTGCCTCTCGGTTTATGTTGCTAATCTCCAAAAACAGCACTGAATATGTCTTCCGGCGACACCTATCGCCAAGGGATACAGTCATGCTGCTAACATAAACCGAGAGGCAAACGCAATTGTATGCAGCAGAAAATTGTGCTGATGACGCCGGGTAGGCAGAAATATGTGTTAATGCTATTTTCTCTGCTACATTGTTTTTGCTGGGAATAATTCCATCAATACCATGAGCTATATTAGCATTAATTTTTGGTTATATAGTTATTGTCTATGGATCGTGTACGGATGCTAATGATAAGTCCCGAATTCAGAGGTTACAGAATTCTTGTATTAGATTGTGTGTAGACCAGTGGACTTGGGATGGCTGAATATGGCTAATTGTAGGAAAGTTCGGGCCTTAAAACTCTACCATAAAATTATTACTGCTGCGATCCCGCCATATTTAGCCAATAAAATTCGTTATCCTAAGGACATTCATAATGTCAACGTCAGATACAAAGATCGCATCACACCACCACCTAATAAAACCGCATTTTACGAACGTTGTTTCACTTACAATGTGTATCACTTATATCTCTCTACCTGGTGTTTTAAAAGTACGAAATGTGTATTCATTTGGACCCGCTATACATGCATACATATTTACGTGCCAATGCCTTTAGCTTTACTAGTAGTACCAATTTAAGTGATTTGTATCTTTTATGAACTCCTTGATTTTTTCCGTGACAGAATCTAGGTTAAGATACATTAAAGCATTTGTTTGATGTGTTGTATGCAATTTTTTTAAGGGTTGGATTTAAAAGCAGGTGGTAGTACTTTACTGATCTGAATCCCCCCTTAAGATTTTGGCATTGTATAATTTTTTCTCTTAGTCATTGAATGTTAATTTTTGTACATTTCTTTGCTCAAATAATAAAGGTATTATTATTAATAATAATAACAGTAATAATGTTTATTTGTTATAAAAGAGAGGCATATAATGTAACAATACATAACATTAAGTCATGTCACTACAGAATTCACTATAGGAATATCAACACTTATTAACCAGAAATTCTTTACATGTTTGAGTAAATTTAATTGTTCAATTGTGACTCGTTGTGAGTTCATCATAATAGTAGGGTCAATAAAATTAGTCAATTACTTACAAAAATTCGTTTATTCTAAAAACAGTGCTACCAGTTTCGAGCAATGCTCATCCTCAGGTACGAAACTGTTAATATTAAAATTCGTGTCTGAGGATGAGCATTGCTCGAAACTGGTAACACTGTTTCAGAATAAACGAATTTTTGTGAGTAATTGACCAATTTTATTGACCCTACTATTATGACTAAATTTATTTATATTTTTTATATCGCGAATATGGGATGGTAGCTGATTATACAGTTTCTCAAAGCTAGAAACGGGAGATTTCTCAGAAAGGGGTATGCGATGTTTCGGAGGTGTACAAAATTCAAATTGCCTTGTGTTATACGATTTGTTGCCATTGGCGTACATAGTTATATTTTGTTTAACATAAGATACCGCTTTGTCAATACATATATACACAAGAACGTTGCATTTTATGAAAATATCTCGAGGTCCCAATCCAAATATTAATCTTAATAGTCGCTTCTGTACAACAAGAACACGTTGGTAACCAGTTGTCCGTCCCCATGCCAATGCACTGAATGACATCGCAGAAACTAATACATGTTGAGTAGTGCTTGAGTGGATAATTAAGTTTAATTGCAGTAATGTAAAATAGGCTTTGTTAGCCTTATTGCATACATGATCTAAGTAATTATCAAACATTAGTTTGTCATCAACGTATGTAATGAGGAACCGAACCGATGAAGTGGATGTTATTATACGAGATAAGTCCTTACGCGAACGAAATAATATGACTTCCGTTTTATCTGTGCTCGTAACAATACAGTTACTCTGACACCATCTCCGAAAACCATCCATTGCCTCACGCATCCTACTTCGCTATTAGTTTCCGCCGATATCGCTATCAAGGTGTCATCAGTCATCAGCAAAAAGAATAATACGGGCAGTCGAAATATACAGGGGCAAATGATTTATGAAGAGAAGAAACAAGAGAGGTCCGAAGATGGAACCATGAGGCACCCCCAAGTTTACCTCCCCCACATCAAACAACGATGAACCAACTCTAACTTGCATCCTACGATCCTCTAGAAACGACAATAACCACTGTCGTAATGGATCGCGAATACCTAATCTATATAGTTTTTCACCCAAAATGCCAAGATGCAAACTATCAAAAGCGCGGGCAATAAGAGAGAAGAATATACCTGCAACAAATCGTCCAGCATCCAAATGTTCATAGACGTATTGAACAAAACCAATGGCCGCCAATTCGGTGGATCGATCCCTCCGGAAACCGTATTGATGCATTGTTATGATCTTATATTTATGAAGATAATTTAAGATACGTGTGTAAATCACAGATTCAAATATTTTCGAGAAAGTACTCAGAACGGATATGGGTCTGTAGTTTTTAATGTCGGTGTAATTTCTCCCGATACAACTTGTGCTAGTTTTAATGATGACGGAGAAAAGTTTCGTTAGTAGTTCAAGAATTTCAAACCTCGTATTTCTTATTACTTTGACGGCTACATTATCAAAGCCGCAACTGTTTGTATTTTTTAATTTGGTGATCACTCTCTTCATCTCTAGAGCAGATATGGGCCAGAAGGCCACACTATTAGAAACAAAAAAAAACTAAATCTCTATTATTATTATTATTATTGTATTAATTCAACAATATCTAATTCTCACAACAGCGTCAATTTACATATGTACATTAAATAATCACTATAATCACAAAAATAATTTCAGATAATTACGTAACTTATATGGGTACGACTTGAGTTGCTGACGTTTGACTATTTCCACGGTTCGTTAATTCCCAGTTTGTATGTTCTCTACAACAGCGTTTTCGCTTTAAATATCCGAGTCGCCCTAGCGTAAATTTTTATTAAAATATGCACGCCATGCTGTGCATTATTCACCTGTTTCGTTGCCCGGACTACGGCGAATTTTCTTTTTCTTGTAATATGTATATGTAGTCACGTACATGCGTACATTTATACCTGAAATACGGTCGTTTGTCTCCATAATATTATAAATTCTGGGCGAGCTTTCCGCTAGAATCAGATCGATAAACTTGACTTACGAATTGTAAAAATACGGAAAGGTTATCGTGAAGAATTCGTAGAGATAAACAGCAGACAGGTATTTTATTAGCATGTAAGATGTATGCCAGGGAGAATTTTTTAAAATGCCCGTAGCATTCGGGTAGTGTACAGGGTCCTGCAATAATGCGGCGGTCTTCTGTTTCTCAGTTACTATTGAAGAAATGAGGTTAAAACTTTCAGTAGTATTTAAGAGGACAATATGCAAATTCTAAAATTATATTCAATTATATAGCATGTCCCAAAAAAGAGAATCGATGGTCGGCTCATTTCTCTAATTCAACACCCTATATATGTTTGCAGTTTTTTATGTTTAACGATGATCCCTATTCATGTTAGCGACATCCAGTCATAGGTTGCCGACTTACAATATTAAAAAAAGAAAAATTTGTTTCGTTTTCTTTTGCAGTACAGTATATTCTTTTGCAGTACCGTATTTTTATTTTTGAGTTTGCACGAGCTGTCGTTTTACTTTTGGTAGTATTCCATTTTATTTTCTCTTAACCTAGCTGACAAGCTCTTAAATTTCAGTCACACTGTATAGTTCCGCTTACCTTAATTTGTTAAATCTTTTGTTTGTTTTTCCTTTAAAATATACGGGTTTAACCTTCCTTCGTAGCCCTCATTAGGTTTTTGACATTTTAGTTTATTACGATACTCATGTATGCTCCAAGAAAATCTCCGACAACAGATTTTATTTACTTATGGCATTTCCTTTTACTTATTTACCCTTTTGTTATTCTTTCTGCTACTGTGGGTATCGCATACTATGTTGGATTTGCTTTTTGCAGTGTATTATTTTTTTTTACATCTAAAAAACAGTTAAAATTAGTCTCTTATTTTACCTGAGGGTCTATACTTTCCGTTTTCCTTGTCTTAACAACCCTTTGCGTCTTTCCTTGATTATTATTTGCTACTTCAATTGGAAGTGTTTACATCTAGAAGGAATTTTTGAGTCGAACAACTGATTTGGCTATATTATACGCGAGTGACGGATCTTAAGTGCGTTCTGTGTCCATCGAGTAGAGCGCGTTCTGTTGTTTCTAGTCCTCTTACGGCTGCCTCTTGTATTATGTTTGGTTTTCCTTTATTTGATCATTTATATACATTCAATTTTATTCATATATCGCTCCATTTTAAATTCTCAGTTTGGCATCTTCCGTTATCATAACTTTAAGGTGCCCGATGCAGTGCTCTATGACGTCTATCCCGAATGGGGTAGAATTATATTTCCCACTGTATTTCCAGCTTCTTGGTCGTTGAATTTCATCACTTGTGGCTTGACTGTTGAGACGTTAGTTGCGGTAGTGTCTTCCATCTTGTAATTATTCAGGATTAATCACGTTGTGCGGATATTTTGGGAACTTACCGGTACTTCCGTTGCCTTCATTTGGTCTCGATTATTGGATTGGAAATATTTAAGAGGATGGCTACGGATTTCTGCTAGATAGGACTTGAATACAACCTCTCTAACATCCATCTTTCATTTGGCCACGTGGGATCAAGATTTTTATTCGTTCCCATCTTATTAATCGTTTTCCTCGTTTTAACGGTAAGCTTGTAATTTGTTTATATTTCATATTGTAATTTTGGGGGTTCGTTTATTTCTTTTTAGGGGTTCTATTCTGGGGTACGCTGTTTGGAAATTTCTATTCTGGGGTAAGCTGTTTGGAAGTTTCTATTCTTGGATACATTGTTGTTTTGGTACCTTTTGCTATAAATTTTTGTTTATGGATATACCTGATTTTTGGCCTAACATTCCTGGATTATTACGCTTTGGAACCACCTAACTTGGAACTACGTGTGATCTTACCTTACGGCTTGTTTGTCTGGAATTAATAAATTCCTTCGAATTGAAGAGAATTTAGGAGCAGGCATCGTTGCCTGTCAGCACCTTCGTTTTTCCTTTTTTTTGTATTATTGACCTTGGTGAACCTTAATTTAGTAGTTATTTAATTCAAGTCTATTCATAACGTTCTCCTAAGCAGAAATAGAGTACAAATATTATTTGCTGAACCTCACGTGGCAATTTTAAGTATAAGTATGAAATAGCCAAATTTTTTCTTTTTAATATTGTAAGTCAGCAACCTATGATTGGATGTCGCTAATATTTTCAACATGAATAAGGACCATCGATAGGCACAAAAACTGCAAAAATACACAGGATGTTCCATTAAAAAAAATGAGCTGACCATCGATACTCTTTTTTGAGACAGCCCTGTATAATTGAAAATAATTTTAGAATGTGCATATTGTCCTCTTAAATACTTACTGAAAATTTTAATCTCATTTCTTCAATGACAACTGAGAAACAGAAGACTGACGCATTATTGCAGGACCCTGTACACTACCCGAATGCAGCATTTAACCAGCCCTCTTTTTGTGCAACTTCACGTTCAGAGAACTCTCCCGTCTCTATAAGAGCAGAAATTCGTTCCTTTTTCTCTGTGGTTATATCCTTCTTCTTTCCCATTATGATAATTGATCGCGAAAATAGACGCACACAAATAAAATTAAAACTTTTTGAAGTATACGTTCTTTGGAAAATCGGTAAAAATACTGTTTTTATTTATATTTGCAATGATACTAACGAACTAATGAACGACACAATTCAAACTGAACATAATTATTATACGTACGAATGGCAAAAGACGTGATTCATAGCAGGTGGATTATTACACCCTTAAGAATTATTTTTATACGCAGCAATTATCTGTGGCCATAATGTATATTACTCAAACAACAAGTATGCTTTAATAGATTTTCGAAATTAAAATCTTTAATATTTCATAAATATTTTTATAAATATTTCTCAAGTGGTCTTATTTCCATGGGCAAGGACTGTACATGGAAAGAAAATAATATGATGTGTCGAAGAATGCCAAAGAATACACAGAGCGTTATTTAAAAGATCAAAACTGTGTCCGTTTCCGGTTTAATCGCAAATAGAAAAAACATTTGAAGGTATCGACATGTAGCACACACATGCAGCAAATTTACAAAAAAAAAAACTGTAATGCATTATGCAAGTTAATTACCAAGAAATTGAATAGGACTTTTGCCTATTTACGTTTGTTCATCATAAAAACGTTTGTATTGGATTTTCTGAAAGCGCGTTTTCATCGTCTATTGAAATCCATTGAAATATGCGAGACATTACATTTAAAATAGAGTTGATGGCACATCCGGGAAAACCGGAAATTAAATTGCCCTGTAATATCGATCAAAATATGACAGTTCAAAAATGTTAATCGATGTGTCCAAATTATTTTTACAGAAACGAATTGTTAAGATTATATTAAGTTTGCCCCTTTCATTGTGAACCCAGTGAATATTTCACGTGCACGTAACCGATTATAACCGAGATTTCGTTTGTATTGGAAAAAGTACAATCGAAATTCTACTCTATCTTTCGTGCTAAAGCTGAAGTTATTGCTCGTGGGAAGCGAACCCGAACAATTCATATCCATTTCGAAGTTTCGCCCAGTCAGTATAATATCTGCAGCGTGGAACTTAAGGCATATGTGAGCAAGTTGTTTCTTAATTAGAACAGTTAATTATATAGTTACGAGTTTTTAGTTACCACAACACAACCGTTACTTATACATTATTCAGATGGGAAAACAGTGCATAACTTTGAAAGCTTGGCAAATGTTATTACAACTTCTATCAAATTCCTGCTGCTCGCGGTCGGTTATAGGTTATAACAGTGGTTCTTAACCTTTTCAGAATCACGAAACACAATTTTACAATATTCTTGCGGAATGCACTATATATATATATATATATATATATATATAGACATATAAACAGTCATTGATGAGCCCGTTGAATGTATAATTCGGTCGCTGTGGAGCCCAAAATTACGTTGTTGAGCCCGGGGTCGGGCTCAACAACGTATCGAGGCGTATCTCAGCTTTAAATGGCTGGAAATAGTCAGTAGACCCTAAAAATACAAATTTCGCGGGGGGCTCCATAGCGTACTATTCCTATAATTAAATAGACAAAATAGTTCCGGGAAGGACCATGTAGGGGGCGCCCTGATCAAATTTTATATACGGTATATACAAATAGATCAACATGACGTTGTTGAGCCCGAAATTTGGCAACAACTCCGTTGGGTTCCATAACGTACCAAGTGTATGTTGGTAGCGGATTTATATATCGTGGTGGACTTTCTACTCTATAAGTATCATTAACCTTAATGTTATTGTTCTCGATATTTTACTATCTGTATTAATCTAACTATTCGTTAGCTTACCTCCTAATAAAATTATAATACAGTTTTCTGGTAAATTCAGCAAATGATTGTTTCATAAATTAAAATACTTGTTAGGCCGAAATTGTTGATTTCTATTACCCTGGTAAGTGGAATCAGATAATGTAAACTGTTTATTTTGTCAATTTCTTTGACCGTACAGATTTCAACAATTTAACTTGCTCAGTGATTTATGTTTGATTAGTTGTGTGTTATATCAAAGTTATACCTTCTTCTTCTTCAAGGTCTATAAGATTTGCATAATTCTTGTGTTATTTCAATTTAGATAACCTACACATCAACATATTTTTTTCCATAAGTCCTTAGTTTTATACATGTCATCCCTCTATATCGAATATAAGTGGGAACGGTAGAAAATAAATAAAATAACATGATAACTAAAGAATTACATGTGGAAGGAATGAATATTTTTTTTAAATAAGTGACGATGTGTTAGAACAAATATTATTGACGTACCAAATGGGTATGTAATGTGAAAGTGGATGGAGTTTGATATCTGAAAGAATTAATATTCATGTTTCTGGTGATTTGAATTGTAAGGTGAGAAATCAAAAGGCAGATGAATGATTGGTCAACAGGAGTAGGAAAAGATAAATAGTAACTGTATAAAATTAATGGAATATTACCTTCTGAACAACCTAGTGATAAACACCTATTTCTATCGTAAACAAATCTATACGATTACTCGACAAACATCAATTACAGAAGGAGCATAGTAAGTCACAGTTTAATAAAAAAAAATGCAAGTGTGGGGACGTGAAGATTAAGAGAGGACCAGAGACATTTCCCGATCACTACATGCTCATGGCAAAAATTAAAAAGCGTAAAGATAAAGAGGAATGTAAAAGAGCGAGTGAAAGTGACATTAGTTCTGAAACGATAAGAACATTGAGATTGAGGAAGGAGAAACGAGTATATAGATTCATAGAAGTACCGGAAACCAACGCAGAAATGCTAGAAAAGGAAAATATAAGTATAGAGAATCTTCTGAAAGCTGCCAGAGAAACATGTGAGATCCTAAAAACAAATTCTATAAAGCAACAAACATTATAGTTAAAGAAGTTAATAAACAACAAAAATAAACAAAATAAGATGGAAGCAATACTTGAGTGAAAGAATAATATCCAAACATGAAAGGAAATATGGAAGGAATAAAAAACGAAATTTGAAAAATATGGTTAGAAAAATCAAGGAAGCAAGATGAAACGAAAGTAAGAAAGGTTAGTAGAAAATGGCCTAAAAACACTGGAAAGCGGAACAAGCCGGAATATGTATACGAAGAGTAGGATAAGATAAATTATTACGAATGATGCGCAAACGCATGATGACACAATGCAGAGCAGAAAACAATGCCAACAAAAATAACTACACTGCAAAAAACCCCACCAGAGTATGGGAGGTTGTCAGGAAGTAAGGATAACAACATGAAAGAGGGGGAAGTAAAGAAGGCGGTGAACAAAAATGGGAAAATATCAAGCTATAATAGAGTGACAGCAGAAAGTTATTTGCAGCATCTAAATTAACATGGAAAGGGAGCCAATTGCCAAGGGTTAGACGAGAGTCGAGCGGTTCTAAAAAGGGTTAGAAATTTGACGACACATTTGAACTTAGGGAAATGCAAAAGACCTTACTGAGCATATTTTGCCTTTATCAATTTGTGTCAAGGTGTCTGAAAGTGCCTGTTCAGATGATATCATGATTATGACAGGAAGTCAAAATTTTAATACATATGATAAGGTACCGCATGAAATGAGAGTTAATATCAGAAAGATAAAGGTAACGTTAACCACTGAAAAGGGAAAATTCAAAAAATAGTTGGGAATACTGTGAAAACTTATCATGCGATGGAATAGAACGTTGATAAGCAAATGAAAATTTCCATGACAACTAAAATGATACTGTTTGAAACTATTTGTAGGGCAATACTAACTTATAGTAGCCACAGGGATACCAATAAAACCATGAAGAGTAAACTAGAATCTTTGGAAACAACTCTTAGGAATTACAAGAAAAGACAAAACGAAATACGGATGTAGAAGGACTAGATATAAATTTAACATTAAGCCAAATTGTTATGACGTATAACTTAATACCATACCATACATCAAACATATACCATATATTGAGGTGATAAAAATGAAATGTGTCGCTTGCTCTTTTTGTGTAGGTTATGTAACGTCTTCCTCTGGAGAAAGGCGTGAAAAAAATTTCAGCTTTTTAATGAATGCAGTTTTTTAATCTTTATTATTTTATTTTCTATCTTTTCCCTAAAAAATATGGACTACAAACGTAACATTAGTCAATTGCTCGTATTGACTTGTTTGTATAAGAATGGAATGTCAAAGTGGTTAGCGATGAATGCAATATATTTCTGTAATCATTAATTATAGATTCGTGGGATCATATCTTACAAATAGACAAACAGAAAAAAATATGGGAGGCCAATGAAAACAAAAACAGGAAAATCCAGAAAAACATGGGAGAATGTTACAACTATTACAAGACTATTCGGAATCGAGGAGTAACAGTGACGGAGACTAAATGTGCGTCACGAAATAGCGATAGGAAACAATGTCTGCTGAGGGGACTAATCATTCGTTTTGCACTGTGCAAAATTGTTTAACACATGATAAATTCAAGGAAAAACAGCAGCCAAGAAAAATAACAGCTATTAGACATTTTCCAAAAAGGAAGGGGTAACTGGCCAGTGGCTTCCGCCAAAGCCATTTAATAATAATAATAATAATAATAATAAAAAGCAAGGTAGTCCGTTAATAGCTACTGTATCACATTAGCTGGCGCAAAATTATTCAAAGGCATTATGTGAATGTACAGCGGGAAATTTGGGAAAAATCGACTTCATAAATTACAACTATCAAATCTGGCTTTGTTTCAACCCATACATTTCCCATGTCCTTTCCTCAAATGATTTCGAATTGAAATTTTCAAAGTACTCCCGGTTTTTCCTTTTTTTTAGGTAACAAACTGTAACAGTAATCCACTATCTTAGTTCATTCCACATAGAAGCAAGGCTAATATGTATTTCTTTCTGGTTTGCCTTATTTCACCTTTCTATATCATATAACAACAATGATACATATAAATATTCAGTAATAAACGCATTGCAAGTAAATCACATTTACAGCGCAAGTCAGTTGCGCATTCCACTTGCGGACGCTGCATAAGATAGATCGTAGCTTAAAAGAAAAAAGAAACACAGATTGGAGGTTTGGCAACGTTGCGGGGCTCCGTAACGTACCTAAGATATAAACAAATATACAGTCGGGTTCCAAATAATACCGTTGTTATATCTGGGTTCCATAAGGACATGTTCATACCTAACTTTTTAATTTATAGAAATTTTTTACCCCTCTCTTGGTGCGCTGGCTTGTATCAAATAGAATTAAAGAGGGAGCTGAGGTATACTCTTCTATCTCATCGTTTAAGGCCGGGATCATCAGCGACCCGACAATATATCGGGCTCATTAACGTACTGTTTACAAGTATATATATATATATATATATATATATATATATATATATATATATATATATATTTATATTGCATAATATATTAAAAATCACATACTTAACAGTTTACAGATCAGAAAATAGCAAATAACAATCATTAAATTATTGTTGATATTAACCTTGGTGTTGTGCTATTAGCCACTTACATAATTTCGCCATATACAGGTGGCCATGGATGGGGTTACAAAGAGGAAAAACTTTCTTAATATGCGTCTTGCAGAAAAAAGTTATTCTTTATAAAAAATTCTGCTTTCCTCAAAACATCCAAAAACATAATTTAGATTTGACTACTGACCTACACTCACTTGTAAAATCAATATTATTGCAGCTGATAGTTTTATTTTCAATTGAACAACAATTACTCTTTGAAATAAACAAGTAAATAAGTATCAATTCTCAACTTAAAACCGATCTAACAATCACTATTCAATATATCTGCCTCCAACTTGTACACATTTTTTAATTCTTAATAAATTCATTGTAAAGTTAGTGTATCGTAGCAGGCACATTAATCTCATCGACCGCATCTCTTATTGCTCGTTTTAACTGATCTGAATTATGATTTTCATGACGAGCATACACTTTTTCTTTTAACGCTCCCCACTGAAAGAAATCTATTGGTGTAACATCAGCTGACTTAGCAGGCCATTCATCATTTCCCAGGAAATTAACGACTTAAAAAATTTTTATCAGAGTTGAATAAGTTGGACATCCAACTTATTAACAATTGTTGCCAGTAAATGTTTCTCCATCAGGGTGTGCAACGGAGGTAATACAAACGTTTTTATCAAATCCAAATAAACGTATTGAGTTAAATTTTGTTCTAGAGGATATGGACCAATAATACCACTATAGAAAATACCGCACCATACGTTTACTTTCTTACAACGTTGGCTTCTTAATCGAGTTTGTTTTAAATTGTGAATTCACCGCAGCCCAGTGTCTTGTGTTCTGAGAAGAAACGTGGCCATTAATTGAAAATGTTGCTTCGTCAGTAAAGAAAATTTTTCTATGAAAGGTTGCATCTTAAACGAACTTCTCTCCAACCCATAAACAAAGGTCCAACCTTGCATCATCTCAATCTCCAGGTGTATTGGTTATTGTGGGTTTATTAGGCAAGATTTTATTATCTTTATAAATTTGTTGTAACAAACTTTTAGAAACGTTTAACTCTAGCGAGCGTTTCCTCAAAGATAACCTCGGATTTTCCTCCACCGAATTCATTGCTAATAATGTCGCATAATGTCATTCTCGTCATATTTTGTACGTTCTTTTTTTAAATCCATTGCTGATCCAATTACGTCAAACTTATTTAAAAGTTTATGTAAAGCTGTGTGTGATACAGATGTATTGAAAACTTTTAATTAAATAAATAAATGCCATATCTGTGTGAGACTTGTCCAATACCATAGCATTTAACCAGATAGATACGTTCTTCTTTAGTGAGCATTTTGGAAGTTAAATTTTAAGGATTTAATATAGCCTAAGACTAATTTAATGACAAAGCCCACTATTTTATTTTAATAAGATAAATTGTTAGTATATCTAGACATTTTAACCCAGTACGCACTTGTGTACCTGATTGGGTTCTGATGTCTAAAACTTGTGAACCAAGTGTTAGTATATAAATAATATAAACGTAAAATAGCCAAATTTACTTGTTTATTTCAGAGTGATTGTTGTTTAATTGAAAAATATAAGTATCAGCTGCATTAATATTGAATTTATAAGTAAGTGTATGTCTGCAGTCAAATCTAGATTATGTGTTTGGACGTTTTAAGGAAAGCAGATTTTTTTATAAAGAATAACTTTTTTCTCTAAAACGCATATTAAAAAAGTTTTTCCTCTTTGTAACCCCATTCACGGACATTCTGTATATGTATCTATATATATACATATACCGGCCGGTCGGAAACAACCCGAACGCTATAGCTGAATGCTGCACTGCGAGAATGCGACACGCAGCATTTTCTTATCTAACCATGAGAGAATCATGAAAAAGATGGATTATTCGAACTAATGACTCAGTGAACTGGAGTTTTATTAAATGCTAACAGGCAGTGTTAATTCTTGTGTTTACAAAGTTATTTATTTTGAATGAATAGAGTTACTTGTTCATTGAAACTGGAAATCGTAGCTTACTATTAGTGGTAGCCTTGTTTCTTTGTTCGTTCGAGTACAACGGATTAACTTCAAAGCAACTTCCCATATAAATATTGTATGTACCCTATCGAATCGTTGATTTCCACACGGTATATAGAAAACACAATACTTAACAACCCGAACGACACCAGAGCTAACATGAGACACGCCTCACACCCCGGGCCAATCGGGTGACTAATACAGGTACACACAGGTAGGTCACCGGCAGGAAAGGATAAACCCACAAAGGACAGATCACATAAGGAACTTAACTAAATAATAATACGTAAATTGCACATATGTTTGTAAATTATACTGTTCACATCCTCTCTTTCTAAGGTTATTAAAGAATCTGTATTAATTGAAAGCTGAATACTGACGTTAAGCAAGTCGTTAACAAACAGGTTGATTTTTTCTGTATGCTTTTTGCATCCCAAAATGATATAATTGATATCTCCGTATTCGGCCTCACAAAAAGTGCATTTGTCACTATCAGAAATGTGGATTTTATGTAGGTGGACAGGAAATCTTCCATAATTAAAAAGTAATCTTAGAATTTGTTACATCATATTTCTTTTAACAGTAGTTTTGTTGTATCATCGGTTATTTCTAGTGTTGAGGTAGCGCATATAATAGTTGGTGGGGTTTCCCTTATTTCCCTTTGTATATATTCGTACACTGGTTTTGCCAATTTTTATGCAAATGACTTCTAAATTGAGCTAAAAAGTCCGAATGTGGTAGTAAGATGTCTTCTAAAGTGTTCCCGCCACTGCATGCTGCTTTTTTCTAAAACGAAGTTGAACGGAACAGTAGATAATGGGTCCCCTTGCCTTAAGCCTCTGTTCACCTCAAACTGCCCTGATACCATTCCGCTTACCGCGACTTTACTTAGAATTCCTTTCAATGTCATTCTCACCAAATTTACTATTATAATTGAACTATAAGCCTGTTTGTAGTCAATAAATAGCATATGCAATCCTAGATTTTTCTCGTACATTTTGCCTGTTATAAAAGCAAAGATATTATATTACACATTATTTCTGGAGTCCCTACTTTGAATAACTAACGCACAGAAGACAACAAGAAAACCTCTTTTGGAACAAACGGTTGGTGCTTAAAAACAGATTAATAAACAAACTGACAAAGGTATGTGTGTATTTATAAGTAAATAATAGCTATTTTACTATAAACATATGTAAATTCATGTTGTACAAAATAGGACGCAAGGTAATGGATGTGTTTGTCAAGAAAATGTTGACAGAATGTGAGCTGCCCATTTTGGAGGACATTTTTGAAGGAATTTGTGGTGAATACTACCACATTCAGAAGACTCTCCGAACATGTAACCGGTGATGAATTTGCCGTAACCAAAGACTATAACCTATGTACTTTGTTTTCTACCTGCTAGTAGATCGGTAAATCTGCTGAACCCATTCAATAATTAGTGACAATTCTTAGCTAGCATAAATGTATATATATAATTGCACCAAAAGATTGGTATCTCAAATAAAGTTTATCTGTAATTGCTTTATTTTATTATATTGTTCTATGTTCGTTATGTAGCCAATCTAGGAAATTTTGTAAATTGTGTAATTGGTTGCACTACAAGTGACAACGTATTTTCAGAACTCCATCTTAGGCAAAGCATAATGGAAGTAATTAAGCCAATACTGTAAACTTGAGGAGTGCATTGTTCTCTATAGAGAAGTGCAATGCTTACTATAAATAAGAAAACGAAGTTTCTACAATTACTTATTGTAGAAATGTAGAAATGTAGCATTAGTTTTACTTAAACTAATGCTTCTTCTAAGTAAATCAGTCAATTCAATCACACAGACAAGTGTTTCCTTGATCCAAGGAAATATATTTTCTTAGTTTGGTTTATTTCCAGGAAGAAAATATTTATTTAAATCAAAAAAACATTTCAAGTGAACATTATCTTAAAGCAAATATAAGGGTTACCTAATTGTTTTCCACCCCAGCAACAGTTTCAACTGTAGTTATTGGTTAATTTTTTGGTAGGTTATGTAGTATGCAAGACGTTTTTTTAGACGCCTAGTGTCAAGGTGTGAGGTGGCTCGTGTAGTGGCGCAGGATTTTGGTAATTGTAATTAACAGGTTAGCACGTACTCCTATCTATACATTTCTTTATATGAACAGTGAATTATCAACATGATGGATGAAAATTTTTACGTGAAATTGCCCTATAAAGGTAATTTCGTATGTTGTAGCTTCAAGACTTCTGTAGAGGACGCTATAAAGGAAGGTAGATAATTTAAATTAGTGAGAATATACATACACATAAAGGATTTTTTTCATTTTTGAGTTATTGAAATTGAATTGAAGTTTAATGAAATGTGATAATTATGCAGTACTTCGTGTTAGAGTAGACCGAAATACACTATACTTGGTTTGCCCAACAGATGCAGTAGCAACGCCGCATATACGACATGATCGAAAAGCCCAACATACATACTATAAATTATGAAAGTTTTGGTTGAACATATGACACCTGTCATTAATGAAGTTACCTAACCTATAATATTTCTCAAAGTAAAAATGTTTTTCATCCACAATTAATAAATATGTAGAATTAGAATAAATAGTGCCTTCCAAACTATTTCTAATAGTAAAAAGTCAAACTGAATTGAACTGATAGTGGTTGCCAATGAAATTCCATCAAAATTGTTGTATAATTGTATATTTCTATTATTCGAAAATACGGAATTAATGTAAACAAATAAAGGAAGAAGGACAAAAGATTTTAAGTTATATCCTTATGTAATTTCATTTTCAAGCACATTTTTTCAACTATTATGTATTTTGTATAACTAAAGAGCTCCTGCGCTCATTTAAATAAATTAATCTAAAAAGGTTGTACACTTGGCCCAAGCTACTGAAGATAAGCTACAATTGTGCTTTAAAAAACTGTCTGTAAACACAATTCTTGGAATTGAAGGTGTGAACACTTTAACAATCCAAAAGCTCAAGCATCTCATCATCCATCTTTATTTCTCTAGGCTTCAATAGTTTTCTTTTCGCTAAGCTATTTAGAATTATACAGAATATTTGATAGAAAATAGAAGAAAAATGTAAAACTATGTGATGGTAAAAAGTGTCAAAAGTTATGTATATTGAGAGAAGCATGGGATATCACTTCAAAATGACTGTAAATCTAAATAAAGAATATGAATAACACAGTTTTTAAAATTTAATAAATACACATAATTATCACACATAATCAAATTATATATACATCATTCTAGCTAAAATAATTACAGAGGTCAATATACAATGAGAACATGACACATCAAAAAAAAACATTTCCTTGTTGAACTATTCATATTCATCAGAAGAAGATGATGTATCACTGTTAGTTATTATTAATGGTTCTGTATGAATATCTATTAGATTATCTAATTCCCATAGCTTTTTCTCCGTTTGGATAACATGTTTGATAGCATCTGTCCAATTTTCAAATGATGTTAATACCCTCTTGGAATAAGGTTCTTACATCTGCCGACTTAAAAGTTGTATTGTGTCTAGAGACATATCCTTTCACTTGAGCCCATATGAACTCTATCGGATTTAGCTCGCAGTGGTATGGTGGAAGTCTTAAAACTGTTCTATTGGTTTTCTCCATTATTTCGTCAACTACGTATCTTACAGGGTTAGCTACATTTTCTTTAATTAACGATAGCAATTCTGCTTTGACCATGTCTTCACCATACTGAATATTATTTTTTGCCAACCACACTTGTATTTCAGCTTTACGGTTACTTGCATTTGGCGGCTTATTTAACCTTCGACTGTGGTAAGGAGCATTGTCTAATACAATAACTGCATCTTCTTTTAAATTTGGAAGTACATGTTGTAACCATTCCTCAAATTTCTGTGCATCCGTATCTTTATGATAATCTCCTGTCTTTTTGGATTCAAATAGAAGCAATCCATTTTCTACAAATCCTTCGTTTGAGCCGATGTGTGTTACAATTAATCTTTTGCCCTTGCCTGAAGGATTCCTGAGTCCGGTTGACAAACCTTCCACAAACGCCTGCCTTCCACTACTAACTGATTGGTCCGTCCACACTTTGCTTACTATGTGTCCAGCATTTACCCCAGACGGCACAACTCTCTGTAATGTTCTCTCACTTGGTAACTTAAAGTCCGTATATTCATTCCAAAACGAGACGTATACTTTCTTCCTTAGTAAATGAAATGATAAATTACATGCAATGAAGGTAACACATAAATTAAATTTAAATTTGTCATAATCTCGTGTGGAATGTTCTTCTGAACTATTTACGTGCCGTAGACAATCACTTTTCGACCAACACATTAAATCTATTTTACACACTACACATTGAATTTTAACGCCATCACACTTTAAATCAGGCATTTCTGCAATAAATTCTCTTATTGTGTCCAATTTTGGTCGTTTTCGCGACGTAGGAAACATTTTCAAAACAAACGTAGAACTACGATATAGTATACGACAGCGTAGATGCATACACAACAGATCGGCTTTCGAGTCGCAGTTATACTGACGCTTATACCGAATTGTCCCGGCCGTGTTTATTTTGTGTAAACTTTTATGCCTCCGCCACTGGCTTTCAGCGCAGTTTGCGTTGCTCTACTTATCAAGGAAACAATTTCTTGTTCTAGGAAATTGCCTTTCTTCATTCGAATGTTTTTTGCTTTCATTTTAGAAAATAACTTGAAATGAAATATTTAGATCAAGAAATTATTTTCTACAGCCAAGAAGCTCGTATATTTGACTTTAGAAGTTAAATACTTAAACAAAGAAATGTTTTATTTGATATTCAAGAAGTTGTGATACTTGATTAAAGTAAATGTTTTCTTGCTCGTATACAAATACGCCGTTTACTTGACCCAAGAAAGATACTCTAAAGATATATAGTAATTATTATATTCTATATTTTTAAATTGATATTACTTTTTTAATATATAGGAATATAGCATTCTAAAATTATAACACGTATATTCTTGTTTCAAGAAATTCATCGCAAGAAAATATTTTGTTGAAGTAAGACTACGATTCTCACCCGTCTAATCAGAAAATATGCTAGTTTAGTGCATCAAGCATTTCTCCTCCCAAAAAGAAAAACGGTTCAAAACATCGCTTTAAAAAGATCGGTTTCAGCGGCTCCTCGAAAGCGAGTTCACGTTTTAATTAACATTTACATAAGAATTATTTTATTACTGTGCGAAACTTGTGCGGAACGTTACTTCAAAGAATATACAGACTACAAACCAACATACGCGAGGTTTGTTACATATTTTCACATTTTATCGGAAACTTTGCGAGAGCTCCTTTTTATATGAAGCAGGACGCGACTAGTTGAAAAGCTCGGTGGCGGCAGTCCCGGCTGCCGCTTACGGAAAGTTATTAAATTCAGGTGAAATTACCTTTTTTCCCCGACGTCCTGTTTTCGTGTTTCAACTTTTTCCGTGTTTTCCATCTTTTCGCTATTCTTTTTTCGTTTCTCAGCTTCGGAACGGCGAGGAGAATTTTTCGGACTATTAAAGTCAAAGAATATACACCCTCGACAAAAAAGTAAAGCTAAACTCACAAGAGATTACAAGCAATGTTTTTAATATTTTTTTAATTAGAATTTATTATATTTTACATCCAGCAACGAGCTTCGTGATGAAAGGCGGTCAAAGAAAACCGTCTTGTTCTCGATCTCCATATTTATTAAGAGTGAGGAAGTGCTTCTGTCTGCATGTAAATTAGATTTTATAAAAAATCGTTGCCTTGATAATATACAAAAATCTATACAATAATTTTACAAGTACAACGACCATTATATTGTTGTGCGTATTATGTAATGGTACCATTATTTCTTCCTTCTTGAGAAGTGAATTTCGTTTAAGCTAACAGAGTTAAGATTCAATATTAACAAATTTATTACGCTTTTTGGTTCCAAAAGTAAGTACACTCATTTTCCTCTACGCGACTTAACAACAATGCACCCCGGCGACTGGGATATATTGCCGCATTGGTAGTGACTTTGATTACATACCTGAACTTGTGATCGGATAGCGTAACTTCCTCATGTCTTACATCCTGGTTTGCTTTGTAATCCACGACTTTCCATTTGTTTGATTATTTTGTGTACTTTTGAGAAGTACCTGTAATTTAAGATATTCCAAAATGTATTTATCTTTTGAATAATATTTTTTCTGGCGAGACAAGTACAGTTTCTTGCGATAGCATACAGCAATTAGAGACGCGCAGATCTCCCACAAGCGGCGCACATAGCACACTACTTTATATAATCATTAGAGCAACGCAACTGCGCTGAAAGCCAGTGGCGGACGCATAAAAGTTTACACAAAATAAATTAAATGTGATACGTGCTCAAATACTTACCGTTTTAAGAGTCCTCCGTGAAATCATAAAGTGGATAATGTCTATTTAATATTTGTAACATTAGATATGTTTCCAAAGTTGTTTCGGCAAAGTGAGTGCGGCGTGAAGAAAAAGTGTTTTTGTTTTTAATCTTTCAAATAACTTAACGGTTCTGTTGACGCACCTTCATAAATTTGTCTTAATGTGCCAAAATCAGAGTCTTTATCTAAACTACATGTTGCACTATTTGCAAAGATTCCACTAACGACACCGAAGAATTTTGTGGTTTTTCTATCGCATCCGCTAGTCCCACGTAATTGTTCTGAATAATTTCCAAATCTGTTTTAACTTGACTATCCTGAAATTTCTAGCGGCTTACCGCTTACTAATTCTAAAATCACGTTCTTTATATTCTCAAAATATTTAAGATAATAAAATGCAGCCCCTAACCATGTTCCCCAACGAGTAAGAATAGGTTGTGGTGGTTCAGGAATACCGGGGCATAGTCTATGAAATTCCCGAATATGTTTTGGGGATTTTACAAACACAGCTTTTGTATGTGCTGCTAGAGCGTCTACCTCGGGATAACATTTTCTGATACTATCTGCTACGAGACTGAGAGTATGAATTTTACATGTAATATACAACAAGTTAGCACAATGTTTTTTAAGAGATCGACCTACAGCAAGCATGTTTGCGGCACCATCACTCATAAACATCAACAGCTGATTTGTTGAAAGTTCAAACTTTTACAATGTATTTAACACCGACATTGAAATTACTTCGGCAGTGCATTGTTGTATTCGTCTGGAAGCTAGTAAAATTGAGGGTGACGGTCGATGTGGTTCCATTGTGCGTACCATTACATTAACCACAGAATGTTTTTTACGATCTGCTGTTTCGTCCACGCATAACCACAGTTTTTTATCTTGCAACTCCGATTTAATTCTTTTCTCGACATGCTCACGAGCAGACGGCACAACTCTCTGTAATGTTCTCTCACTTGGTAACTTAAAGTCCGAATATTCATTCCAAAACGAGACGTATGCTTTCTTCCTTAGTAAATGAAATGGTAAATTACATGCAATAAAGGTAACACATAAATTAAATTTAAATTTGTCATAATCTCGGGTGGAATTTTTTTCTGAAACATGCCCTGCACTATTTACGTGCCGTAGACAATCACTTTTCGACCAACACATTAAATCTATTTTACACACTACACATTGAATTTTAGCGCCATCGCACTTTAAATCAGGCATTTCTGCAATAAATTCTCTTATTGTGTTCAACTTTGGTCGTTTTCGCGACGTAGGAAACATTTTCAAAACAAACGTAGAACTACGATATAGTATACGACAGCGTAGATGCATATACAAAAGATCGGCTTTCGAGTCGCAGTTATACTGACGCTTATACCGAATTGTCCCGGCCGTGTTTATTTTGTGTAAACTTTTATGCGTCCGCCACAGGCTTTCAGCGCAGTTTGCGTTGCTCTAGTAATCATTCCTAAATAGTCTGATAGTCAGAATACGGGTGAAAACTGCACTGCTAAGGCAACAATAATGTATTGTGCGTAACATCTTTGAGAGTTCTGACCATCAACAATTTTTGCGTTTCATATTTAATTTGCCCCACGTACTATTAATAAACAGCGGGAATATTTCGAATAATGGCGTGTTATAAGATTTAATGTCACACTAAATAAATATGCCACCATTTGCTTCTTCAATCGAAGCTTATGGAAATACCGCTTTATCGGTATTTTGTGCAAAACAAGTACCGAAAAACTTACTTGGAACAAAAAGCAAGAAAATTTTGTTGAGTTACGGACAAATTGATTCATATTTCCTAGATTAAACAGTAATAGGGTACAAACCGCACTCGAATCCAAAACCAACATCAATGCTCACAATGACTCTCCACAATCGAAGACAGCCAGCACAACCACAATTAGGATAAAAATGTTATTTATTGCAAAGAATTTATACCTTTAGTTGATGGTAGAATTCTGAGAAGAGAGACCAAATATAGATTTCTCGAATTCCAAATGATACAGGAAACAATTCAAGGGTTTGTGCCAACTACCGCAATTTCCACACTTTCATATCCCTAAAATGTCGAAAGGTGGCCATTGCGGGAATATAGAAAATATGCATGAAATTGTAACCGATGAGTTACACTCTCTTAAGCCCGCCACAAACCTTTATGTTTCTTGACCGCCTTGCCCATGCTTCATCGAGATGATAAAAAAGGATAGAAGAGAAAAAAGTAATGGCAGGCTTTAGAGACAACAATTCCTAATACTGTTGCTAACAGAAGAAAAAATGTAGAACCGATATGTAACTCTACACAAATTATGCTTCCAAAGATATAACGTAATAACCTCAGGGGAATATACAGTAAAATAAATAATGAGTAATTTTGCTTTTAAAATACACCTCGTACATCTATACTTCATCAAATTTTCATCGTTAAAAAGCTACTTAAATAGTAACAAGATGCATACACCGTCAATATATGCTTTCCATTTTTTTAAACAAGAATTAGAGAAATCATTTGAAGAAAAGGAATATGTTAAGACATATGTATATTTTAAATATTTCCGCATAATAACGTATTTACATATTATATAGTTTTGAACTGCGTGCTTCCGCAGCAAATCTAAAAACAAAGAATTACATAGATGGAGATGTATACACACACTGTGATACTTACCATTAGTATTCTTTCAAATGTTATTTATTATAAGAAAAATACTGTCTATTAAACATCAGTGCACAATTCAATTAATAACAGAATATACAGCAAAAATACTATATTTTCCATTTGTTTCTTAATTATATTCTACCTATTAGTATACATATTTCATTCTATAAAATACTATCATTGCTCGAACAGAAAATTTACAGCTCCTAAAATTCCTAAATTCTTAAGCAGATACATAAATTCAGTGTATTTTTTAGTATAGCGATATGTGCACCTGCCTTTACGTCTTCCGAAACGACAGAACCTGTCACGGAAAGTACGTCATCCGAAGAAACAAATCCGGTAACGGTGACTCCGGGAACGTTTTGCCATAATCAGATATTCTGAGACCGGATTTGCGTCGGCGACTGACGGCAAGAAGATGGAAAGAATTCACGAGTGCTTCGGAATAAGATTCCGCCAGCTCTTTCAATACTTAGATAAAGGTACCGCGAGGGCGCCACGTCACATGACAGTGAGTTACGTTACAAGTAGGGTGTGAATTATTCCTCAAGTCCTACATTATCTCGCGCTGAAAGAATTTTTTAATAAAAAAATTACATACATAAAATCTATGAAATCATTCTTAGGTGGTGGCATATTTTATCGTCTACATTAACATATTTTCTGAATACTACGAAATTACATTTAAAAGCAAAAGATTTCACACTTATTGCACTATAATATTGCTCTTCATACTATCTTACAACTCAATGTTGAATTTGAATTTGCGCTTAATTAATATTATTTTATTTCATTAATGAACGATCCCAATCCAAAAATACATAAACTAAATGATGGATTCGTTGTAAGACGAAATGACTTTACAGACTAAATATTAATTCAAGAAAATACTACGGCATAAAATTGTACGCATTCTAGGTATACACATAATGCAACATCGAAATGCAAGCTTTTTCTAGGAACATTTCAATAAAATTTCAACTACCAATCGTTCTTTAAGTTGACAGTACTTTTATAAATGTCGAGGTTATGAGAAAATCCGTGATTTCCTTGGTTTTTGCAACATAATTAATTAAATTTTTGAAAAATTTCAACTCCGGTAAAGATTCGAGCCTGACATCTCCCGTTCGCCGGACAGGAGTGTTAACTACACCACACCACAGGATCTTATGCCAAGAACGAGTCACTTTTTGAATACCTATGCCAGCAGATAGATATGTCGAATCCTTACTAGGGTTGATATTTATAACAAATTTAATCACGTCGGAAAAACCAAGGAAATCACGAATTTTCACATTTCACCGACAGAGGGCAGTATATATTGAGGTTATGAGTTCATAATAAAAATCGTGAAACAATAAAGCCATATGAATAAGCCAATGAATAAGGCAAAGCCTGTATTCAGTTGCTTTTTATTTCCAGCGTCGAAAAAAAAGTGAGGCTATACAACATATTATGTTGTCGAAAAAGAAATTCTCTACTGAAAAGTTAGTATCAAATGATGCATGCATTTAAAAATGCACTAATGTGAAGGCTTGCTCAGTTTCAGGCTCGAGCATCAAAAAATGCAGGATATTTATGATTATTTAATGCTGCATTAAAATGCATAGGAGCGAACTCCACTTTAGGTCCGATTGTACTAAAGAAAGTTTAGGTTTAGATTAACTGATCGACGGATCAACGATAAACGCAGTTCAATGAAAAGCGCGATGTATGGACGAAATTGAGTATCAGTTCACTAAATTGGCTAATAATAGGAATTAGTGACAATGTGTAATTGGACAGACATGCGCGATGTGCCCACGTTAATGGTTTCCCACACAGACTACTGCAGACAACTAACTTCATAGGAATAGTTGTCCGCTGCAGTTATTTCTGTTTACTTCATTAAAAATGTATTGTGGTCCAACTTTGTCAGCAGGCGATGTGGCATTTTAAGATGTCGCCAACACCTGGGATGATTCGTTTGAATTCGTTCACGGTCTTATATTAAATCGTTATGTTAACGTTTATCCATGTTTTATATCACTATTGTTGTTTTGATATTTTTTTCAGTTTAACTTGACCTCTGGTTGTCTCTTTAAATCGTATTTTTAGTGTTTTTAATTTCAAATTTAGTTTTTCAATATACATAAATACATAAATAAATATGAGGGCAAATGTATTCTGTGTGGTAAGAGTGCCATAAAAATCTGGAAAATCTTTTATTTACCAAGGAATCTTATAATAATAATTTTATTTAAATTGACTTAGAATTCAGAAACATATACTATATAAAGATATAGGGTATTGAAGATTATAATTAGCAATGTATAGTAATTTAAAAATATGTTTTATAGAGCAAAAGCATGGTTCCATGGCATTAGAGATAAATTCCAGAACGTTTGGCAAAAATTGTGAAGTTAAAGTATCTCATTAAAATGCCAGTTTCTCTTAGACAAGACGATCATATAATGGAAACTAGTTGGATAGAAGTCATCGGTGTTATGGCATCGACAAAGAAGCACCATATACAGGCTGGCGTAATAGTGTGGCAAAGCTCGATATATCTGCTATTAAGAGAAATATCGAAAAAACTTTCTAATAAACATTGTAGACACTCCCAAACATAACATTTTAAAATTATTTATATTTATACAAGATGTTTCATAATTCCAGGGTGAACGTAACTTTTGTTTTTTTAAGTGGGGCACCCATATATTAATTTAAATTTTGGCTAAGCTCATCTCCCCCATACTACCAATATAGGGTTTCATTACGTTTTACTGGGTATTTGAAAGGTTATGGTCAATTTTATTCTGAAAACATGACAAATTTAATAACCCATATCTTGATAACTAGTGAATAATTAATCGTTTTAATACTACCACGAGTTTAGGAATATACTCTTACTTTGATATCAACTGTAATTTGTTTCCACGAGTATCGCATCTATACAAGGTAAGTCAAAATGGTAATGTAGGGTTTTCTAATTTTTTTCAAATGCACACCCATCTATGTTATATCAAAAGAAGAAGGGGTACATTACGTACTCTTATTTCTATTAAGCATTCCCTATACCCAAATTCAATAGTTGAGAAGATATTTCAAATTATTAGAAAAAAAATTGAGATTTGTAGAAATTATGTCAATATGTTGTTATCCGTGAAATATTTACAATTAACTTTTAAGTAGAGAACTATTAGACACAGTTGATAAATGTCAAACGTTTGACTTGTATTATATTCAATAAGGCAAATATTTTCCAAAATGAACTATTCTGTTGATGAATTAACAGATATGATTTGCGTTTTGAGTGAATGTATGAAAAATTGCTTACTTGCAAAAAGGATTTCCCAAGAGAGATATCCTGGAGAAATACAGCGTGATAGAAAAGCGTTTGAAAGATTGGTGGTGCATTTTAATCGTACAGGTTCAGGAGTGTATGAGAAACACGAAAGAACAAAAACTGTTGCTACGGAAAAAAATGAATTTAATGTGTTGATAGCCGTTACAGAAAACCCACATTTAGTCAGCGTGAAATTTCGCGCAAAGAAGTTATTAGTAAAAGGTGTGTACAAAGAATACTACATAAGTATAAATTCCATCCCTACAAAATTCAGTTGCATCAGGAGTTACTCGAAGATGACTTTTCTCACAGAGTTGCTTTTTGTGAATGGGCTCAACAACAAATCTACAGCCAGGAAGATTTCTTTGATTTTGTTCTGTTTGGAGACGAAGCTACGTTTCACAGAAATGGAACGGTGAATAGACATAACTTCCATTACTATTCTACAAACAACCCCTATATCATGGAGACCAAAACTCAAACTAGGTGGTCTTTAAATGTTTGGGGTGGTATAGTTGGAAATCACGTTATAGGACCACATTTTTTTAAGGACGAGTAAATGGTCAAATTTGTTTAGATTTCTTAGAAAATCAGTTGCCTTTATCGCTAGAAGATATTCCTTTAAATATTCGTCAAAGAATGTGGTATTTACACGATGGAGCTCCGGTACATCACACTGAACTCATTAATAATCATTTTAAAACCAACCTGGTAGATGGATAGGAAGAGGAGGACCAATTGCATGGCCAGCTCGCCCACCAGGCTTGACAAAAATAGATTTCTTCATGTGGAGTTATATAAAAGACCGAGCGTATCGAAACCCTCCAACAACACCAGATGATATGAAGAACAGAATAAGAAAAGCTATTTCATAGCATTCATATAGACATGTTAAGGAATGTAAGCTGTTCATTTGAGAAACGCTTACAATGCTGTATTGATGGTATGGGTGGACATTTTGAACATTTGTTATAAAATTTGTTTAATTGCAAATGTTATGTTTTTGGAATTATGTTACTATACTTACTGTTACTATACCGAATTTCACGGATAACTTGATGTATTGAAATAATGTCTGTAATAATTTGAAATATCTCATCGACTGTTGAATTTAGGTATAGGGAACACTTAATAGAAATGAGAGTATGTAATGTACTCCTTCCTTCATTTGAAAAAAAATGAGCAAATCGTAAATTTCCATTTTGACCTACCCTGTATAAATGCGACACTCATGGAAATAAATTACAGTTGATATCAAAGCAAGAGTATATTCCTAAACTCGTGGCAGTATTAAAACGATTAAGTATTCATTATTTCTCAAGATAGGGGTTATTAAGTTTATGCTATTAGAATAAAATTGACCGTAAATTAAATTGCTATTCATATGCAATAGAACTTAACACCTTTCGGTACCATTTATACAGCGTAAATGGAACTACCGTATCAAAATGAACATCGTCAAGGAGCTTGAATTGGAATGGATTTGAAAGTCAATATTTATTTATTCAAATTAATGGCTCTGATACAAACAGTGGTGACAGAAAAAAGTTTCGAAGAAGAAAATTTCAAATCGATTCATTTGATATATTAAATTATTTAAATAAAAACTGCAGTACAGTATCAAATAAATCCATTTCGAACTTATACATCAAAATTACAATCCAAGAAGCAGAATACTTGGTTTTAAATCGGGAGTTGTTACGAGTTCCGGTAAGAACACCGAAGAGCTATTTCGCTGAGAAGAGCAACAGTGTGCAGGTACCGAAAATTAAATATTTGGCCAAATAATAAATTCAAAAGGGAAAATCCAACTTTATTTAGTTTATCAAAATTTTAAAATTTCAAATAAATAAATTAATGCTTAAGTAGCTGTCGGATAGGGATTGAAATAGGTTTTTGTTCATATTTTGTTTTAAGAGAAATATAATCTCCAAATTCTTTTTAAAATAATAAACCGTTTCATTTTTCATATCTTTTTCGATTTGTAAAAAGTTATTAAGTCAGATTCCACAAATAACGAAAACATTTTCAACGCTGAGATTCCCTTAATTCATATCATACTTTAATTTCACATTTAATATCATAACAGTATAAATTAGTCTTCAATCACCTACATTTAAATACATCTACTTCCTTAAAAAAATCCGAAATGTACATAAATACATTTTAGCCTAAACGTTTACAGGATTAAATCGCATACCTGTCGAGACATGGTATTAGAACGCCTTCCAAATGTGCAAGGTGTTCAGTATTGAGCACCAAACTTTGACAAATTCATACACCAGAAATTTCAATTTTTTAACCAGCGCTATATTTTTTCTGTATCCACTGTATAAGAAATTGTACCTCTAACGTTTTTTGTACAATAATGCTTATGTTTAACATTAAAAGTAAAACAGTCAAAAGCAAGACTTGCATCTGAATGTCGCATCCAAGTGGTTTCTGATGTTGGTATTGTTTGGTTACCTTGACAACAGTAAACAAAGCATACTGACATTGATGTTCTTAGCTGTCGATTCAAAATTTTTGGCCTAAGTAGCTACTTACGAAATCAGTTACATAAGAAAAGGTTAATACATATGATTTATATATAAAGTTAACACTTAAATCAAGGAAAACCAGAATAGCTTTTACAAATGATTGCACGAATACAATAAGTAGATAGTTATTAATTATTGCAATAAAAATTACAATGCAGGTTATATAGTTTGTCCAGGTGGCATTTCAATTATGTTGCAGATTAGTTTTTTTAGGTTTTTTGTTTTGATTGTAATTTTATGTTGACATAATTATGCGTACATCACTTATGTAGTCCCTAAAAGTTAATTCAAACAATTTCAACTAATATTTACATATGCGTAAATTTAAAGTTATCTGGTATAGAAGAGAATAACATTATACTTGAAGAGTTCCCAAGGGCAGCTCACAAATTACATTATTCAATGAAAGAACGCATAACTCGTAATAAATATATAAATAAATAAACGTTGCTTGGAATTCTAAAAGAAAATTTCAACTACTAACTTAAGCTGCACGCTGTAAAGGCATGGAAAATAATACAAAATGCACTGTTTTATGATGTACTTCAACAAGATTCTTCAATTTCACAGTATACTCTCTAAATTTGAAATAAAACGCATCCAAGTCGGAGTTAATAAATTTTGCAGCGGGTAATATTCCCAGGAATGATATAGCACAATACCTACCAATATAATTTTGTCATTCGCATTTAAATAAGAAATGCACAGCTAGCAACGAGTTAAAATGGTGACATGATAGTCGAAGATATTGAATGTATATGCAGTGAACATTTATTTGGTAGCTATTTAAATTAAAGCTTATATATCCCTAGCTGATTAACAATCTCAGGCAAACTAAAATTTCTTAGTTGATAACATCATTGAGCTTGCTTTTAGAAGCGATATTCACATATTGTACACAGGATGTTCTATTTGACACAAAAAGACCTATATCCGTATCCATACTGAAAAAAGTACCAGAATATTTACTCAATATTTATACATTTTTTTCTTATTACACAATAATAAGTATACCTAAATTCTTTTCCTATTTAAATTCTCATTAAAAGTGAATTAATATGTACCTATTAATAATATAATTTTGCAACAGAGCTTTTCAGTGCCTTTGAAATATTAAATTGCCGAGTAATTTCTTAGCAAAGTACATTGGTATTCGCATCAAGAAATTAATTTTTCATCTTCTTCTTCTCCGTATTCCTTATGCCCTTTAGAGCGTCGGATCGAATTGCATATTTTTCGTCTCCCTTATCCATGCTTTCCATCCCTTCTAATTTAAGTCAAATAAAAGGTGTAATAGTACTAAAAATTAAAAGTAAAGCTAGTTGATATATTCGATTAAAGTGCAAGTGACAAGATTTACTGGAACGTAAGTTCAATAAATAATCTAACCTAACCTAGCTTACTGCATGAGAAGGTCGCCTGTTTTCGACGGGTAGACTGGGACGAGTGATCTTAATTTTTCTTCAAAATTTTAAATTTGCGCATAATTTTGCAAAGAAAACAGCCTGAATTTAAATTTGAATCTGTACAACCTCACCAACAGAAATGCGTTGTCTCAATTCGGTTGCATTTTTTTTGCCTGTATGCAATTACACAGTGAAATCCTAAAGTAACAAAGTGATACATGATTAGCCCAATTTCCGTGCCCAGTTCGTGCAAAAGCTATCTCAAAAACAACAAATGAAAAATATGCGGATTGTCTACTAAGAGCTGAAAGTTTTAAACGAATGAAAATTAATAATGAGAAGGAAAACATAAAAAGCGCAGAAGACGTACAAGAACAATTTGCGCTTTTAAAATTAAAATTTGACAGATTGACAATTGCCGTGTTTACATCACGTAGCAACGAACTATCTATATGGACCTAACGTCACAGGAGACACCTTGGCGCTTTTTCCTACCTAACTTTGCATAAAAACAACCGCGGGTTATCCAAACCATTAATGCTGCATTTTGTGATAATTCTTAAGCATAACATGTGTCGTATCGTTGAATTCGTCTTTATAATACACCAAACGCTAATTCACAAATATAAAAATCATTTTTTTTCCAAAAACCCTATCCTCTGTCGTTCAAAAGTGGAGGAGAGATACTTTAGTTCTTCACTGTAGAGTTATATCGTTACCGCCCAGACTACTCTTCGATGACGTCACGCTGCTTAGGTGATGTATCGCCATGCACAATATTAGCCTAAGCGGTAAAGGAATCGCTTTTTTGGCATTTCTTTTTCAAGTTTTGAAGAGCTTCCGGCTTAAAAAGGATGTCAGTCGTCAACTGAGCCTTTCTCCGCATCCCATTCGATTTTATTTTGGAAAAACGAAGTTTCAAAGCAAAAACCAAACATGTAACCGAGCACCGTTTTCGTGAAAGATGTGTTTGTGGTTGATATTTAATCGACTAATTATTATTACGTGTAATTGTACATGTATTTGGGTGAAACAAAGGTTGAAATGATACAGTAATTACAATTTTATTCGAAATTTCACGAGAAAATTTACAAACATGCTATTCAACCAGGGTCTTTTTATCTAATCTATCATTACTTTCCCCACAATAATTTTTAAGTAGGGTATTTGTAGAACAAGTTATTATAATTGTTGCAATACGTTGACTGCTGTGAATATGACATTTACATATATCAGTATCCAAATGGTTATGTTTGGTGATATAATTTAAAATATATTGTATTAAAACACGTTTTTGTCAAATACAACGGACAGTTAGGGAATTGAGTTGGAATAGCATCTTTTTTAAGCCTAGGATTTTTTAAACTTACAGTTATAGTTTCACCGGTCCTTGATTCTGTAGCTGTTGAAAAATAAATAATTTCTTCTTGTACAAAGTGTAACTCACAAACAAAACATACAAAGCAGCCGACGCCACAGTTTTTAGCTTACCCCGTTTTTATCGTTTCACAAAAGGTTTTATCGCTTATACAACACTAGAAAAACATTACAGGTATCACCAACAAAGTACGAAAATATGACTACACAGTATTTTTTTAAATAAAACCAATATAATTTAGATAAACCAAGAAACGGTCTGAACGTGTAAACGCGTTTATAGCTGATCGTTCACCTAAGACAATATACGTCACAGCCTGCTGACGTCAGAGACCTTCTTTAATATTGGAGATAAGGGTTAATTACATACCTTCAATTTGTCGACCCCCACGTTTTGTAAATAGCTAATTGATAAATATATTCATTTTAACAACAACATATCGTTTTTAAATAAACTGTCACATAAAAAATGCTGAATATCAAACAGGACATTGAAAATACGACAAAACTTTTCGATTTAACTCAATAGAAGAAAAGACAATTGCTCGCATTGATAAATATCCATCAGAATCAATAAATGGTATTGCCACGGAAAGTTCCACTATCATCATCTAGATCATTGGCCGATGCGCCGGAAGTCAGATAGACCCTGAGACAGCATGCGATGTGTCTTCTGGCGTATAGATCGATGAGCTAGAGAGCGGTAAGTTAGAGTTAAGCGAGATAAGGTACATACAAGACAGTTGTGTACAATATAAATAAAAGTACAGTGAAACGTGTATTGGAGTATCTTTGTAAGAGCTACCCCCCAACCCTCTCGCAAGGTAAGTACCAATAGAAGTTCGAATTGATAAACCCGCACTCTATTCACCAGATCTGGCCTCCAGCGATCTTCTTCTGTTTCCTGGGCCCAAAGTTTCACTGGGAGAGCAAAGATTTTCATAGAATGAGGAAGGCATCGTATTCGTAAATATTTTGCAAAACATGATACCAACTACTATGTGGACGGATTAAAGAGGTACGAGCATCGCTGGGAAAAGTATATACACCTGCAAGGAGACTATGTTGAGAAATGAAACCGAATTTGACAAAAAAAGTATTTGTTTCTGTGTTAGACTGGCAACTTTTCATACTACCCTCGTATACATCGAAAATATCAAGGAGAAACGCAAAAAAAATAATATAAAAGAATTTTGAAGTTATAATGAAAACAATAAAAATGCGTTGTTGCTTCTAGGAAATAGAGCTACCAGGATGCTCTTCGTGACTTATATAGGTAAATCTTATTTTTTAAACGGTAACTAATCTAAGAAGATTTCCAATAGAAAGCACAACAATTACTTCTCAGTTTTTTAGATTACTCAAATCCGAAAAAAAATATTTCATCGCAGTTTCCACTAAATCGTACTTTCCATATATCTCCTTCTTTTTTACATTTTTCATCAAACTTTTTTATACGAAAGCAAACCTTTTACCTTCTCGCTATAAATGGAGCATATTAGAAATAGTAAATTAGGTCGAATAATACTCCTTTATGACACTTTCGAAATGAGAGAACTTTAGCTTTTCGTTAGATTTATAACGGCAGAAGATTACTGTATAAAAATAAAGAAAAAGAAACAAAACTAGAACTCCGCGAGAAGTTGAATTGAGTTAGCTCTTTGACAAATGTCAGAGGTAACTGGTAAATTTAATACTCTCGGTTCTTTATCGCCCGAGCTTGTGAAAATATTTTACGTAAGCTTAGTTTAACCTCCAGTTCCTACCATTAGGGATTTCCTCTTAGGAGTTTTTTATTTAAATATAACTCTTACCATCAAATCTATTTGAGTATCTTAGTATTGAGGCAATATTATTTTAACTTTAACGCCATTTCAGTTAGTGTGTTGGTATAATAATTAAATTGAAATTGGAAAGTACAGTTTTGAGGTAAAGTTTATCCTTCGAATTAGTCTTGCAATATGGATAAAGTTTTACCCGAGAAAGTATTAGTTCTTATCCAATTTAGTGTTGTTGCCATCTTTTAATTTATGCCCAAAAAGCAGCGTTACGGCACACTTCAGTTAGTGTGCAGTAGCAGCCCTGAAGATGTCCCATAGAGTGTGAACGAAACGTCGGCAGAAGCTACGACAACGACTCGGCTCCAACCCGGAAACCAAACGTACAGTGACAAATGTGATTGTCAAAACTTCGTTTGTAGAACGAAATAAATAAAAAAGACTGAAATTTCCCAAAATTTTAAGACGTTTTATTCTTTGATTGATTAAAAATAATCAGATAGGAACCCTTAATTTTTATTTTTTTTAATGTATTTTCACCTGCTGCGCTTAATAAATTCTATCAATTTGAAAATATCTCTGCGTTTTTGGTATCAATATTGACACACGAGGGCAATATATAAACCCACCCCTTGTAGCTAACATTACATGATTCTTTTCTTCACGGCAAGCATATATTCATTGCTGAAAAGTATATAAAAGAGGAGTATTCACTTACCGAAACAAATTTACGATGTATGATAACAAAAATACACAAATATTTACTACCATAATTTAAAGCGGGATGGAATGCTGCCCAAAGAAAACGTGATAGATTTCTTAATGTTAATGATGTATGATTCAATGGTAACTTTTCGGTTGATATTGGTGAAGGTGAAGAAACTGGTTAGCAGCATATATAGGAAAATGCAGGCCCTGCAAGAGCTAAGACTCATCCGAGAAAACGAAAAAACGGAAAGCTACAAAATTATTTCGTGAAACCTCGACAAGGTAGTCAAAACGGTAATAACGGTAATACTGTGAGGCGTCTTTTGCTACTTCTAGTACATCTGTAATTACTGAAGTCGACAAAGACTTAATATACAGACTTCATACCGTTTTACAAACCTTAACCTGCGATAAAATGATCAAGCCCCAGAAATTTAGAGAATTTGCATTTAAAACTGTACTCCGTAAACTGAAGTATGCCGCTCTAATTTGGTATCCCTTATATACTTGTGACCTTCTAAATCTAGATCGTATCCATCGGAAATTTTTAAAATTCCTGTCATTTTTTGATGGAAGTTACCCTGAGAGAGGTACTCCACAGGATGGAATACTGGTAAGGCACGACATGCTGGTTTTGAATACAAGGAGGGATGGCATCTGTGAAAAATTTTTACAGAAATTGCTTAGAAATTACATAGATTGTCCATACATACTGGAACGAATGAATTTTCTTGTGCCACGTTTGAATTCAACATCTGATAGTGGCTTCATTCTTCCATTCGCAAGGACTAACACAATGAGACGAGCGCCGACGTATACTTTGTCCAGGGCGGCTAATAAACGATGTGACTTATTTAAGTAAAACTTGTAAAAATTTTCTCTTTATTTTTTCATATATTGCTTTCTGTTTTTTTTTTATTGTATATACTTACCTACATTTCTCCTATTATTGGGCAATATGCCTGTTGGAAAATAAATGTTTATTATTATTATTATTATTATTATTAAAAGACTCCATAATAGTTCCAGTAAGGACATATTGAGATCCGTCACCGTTTGCAATCTTTCTAGTAAAACATTTAACAGATAACACTTTGATATACTCTCCAAACATGGGTGTAATGAGGATTAATAGTTCATTACCCGACAAGTTTTTATCCATGTTTCTTATTACGTCAACCCTACGCAACATAAATTGGGGAATGTACACAGTTATACTTTTTCCCTCTAACATATTAGATTCCAAAAGTTGAGTCGCTGCTATAGGCGACTTTTGAATAACTTTAATCCTATTTTTACCTACCTTAGTTATTTCTTGAATGTTTTTATCGATATTTGTGTTTTTGTGGCTAATTAGTAGCATTTTTCCAATTGCCATTTCCGTTGGTATATTATTTGTAGAATTATTCCTTGACCTTTGTGTATCCATTATTTTTGATATTCTTTGTATATTACTTTTCTGAAAGTTTTTCGATGTCGTTTTTTTCTTTACAACTTTTTTGTTGAGCCGTATCTCTACGTACATTTTTAATATTCTCGTAATCCATTTCTTCATTTTCAGGTGTCGAATTTGGATTATGTAAGCAATTTAGAGCAAGTCTAAGATAACTACTGAGATCGCCATCCCCAGGTTTATTTGGTGGATCGCAGTCCGAAATATTAAACATAACTTAACACTAGAAAAACTTCGATTATCTGTAATAAAGAGCAAATTAACCGCACTTTATCACACTTCGAATCGTTCTCCGACAAGGAACTTATAATAACATAAAACAGCGGTGTAGTAAATGATATATCATGTTGAACCCGAGTAGTTAACTAAAGCAAAATTAATTTCTGTAGGATATTTTCGAACCAAAAATGACTATTTTACAATATCCTACCAAGCAGCAAGCGAAGATACGCCGTACACAGTTATCGGATTACATAGGTACTCTTCGTAAATTTAATCTCAAATACAAGAGTTTCATTACAGCTACCCATATTATCTGAATATGGAAGAGAAAATCTAAACACCTACGGGTAGAGATTATCTGTACCTATAAAGTAGCAACATGTAAATGAGCATGTATGCAACTAAGCTTTAGTCTACTAATTCCCAAAAGCCGAAACTGATCCCTATAATACCTGAAAAATACAAAAAGATACTCGTTTCCAACGTCACATTTGAAAATTACATATAGTTAATTACGATTAATTTATTTGTAGTTATCTCAGCCTTTGAAGTTCGTTCTAATTGATTACAATATTATAAAATGTAAATTTCTTATTAACTTTTTTTCTTTGTAAGAATTTTGATTAATATCATGATGATTCTGTAACATACACTAAAATCAAATACTTCAATAATCTCCAAATCTCAGAACTATTTTTCCGAAAATTCATTTGGACTTTTATAATTCACATACTTATCCGACCGTGTTTTCCAAATTTTGTAAGGTTAAGTAAAGACTGCTAAACGGTGCTTATGGGTTAATTAATATGTATTTTGTTCAACTATGGGTGTAGGTGCTGATGGATTGCCCACAAACACTGCGCGGACGTATTATATCAACCATTCTCGTGTATCATCAATCTGTGTTTTACAACTGATAAATTTCCGGAACTCCTAAAAACTACTATTATTAAACCAATTTATAAAGCCAGAGACAAAAACAATATAGAGAATTACAGACCAATTGCTTTAACATCTATTATAGCAAAAGTAGTTGAGAAAGTAATTCTGACAAGACTAGTACAATTTGCTGCGGATAGTAATATACTTACAGAGCGGCAAAATGCGTATATGAAGGGACGTTCTACCATGCGAGCAATATATATGGCACTATGCAAAGTAAATGAAGCACTTTCTCGAAAAGAGCATGCAGTGGGTGTTTTCTTAGATCTTTCAAAAGCATTTGACCGTGTTGACCATTCACTTCTACTGACGAAGCTGTGGCTTATGGGATTCAGAGGTAAGATACATGACCTCTTGAAATCATATCTAACAGATCGGTTGCAAGCTGTAAGGGCAGCCGACAATCAACGTGATTAAAATCAGAGAGAGGAATACCACAGGGTTCCACTCTAGGGCCATTCCTTTGTCTCTTATACACGAATGACTTACCAAACGTAACGCAGCACAGTGTCAATATGCTTGCAGATGACACCTCGATAGTCATAACGAAGAACACAAACATTGAGGAAGAGGTAATTAAGGTATTACGCTCAATGGAAGATTGGTTTAGTGCTAATAACCTCAAATTAAATATACAAAAAACAAATATATTGAAATTTGGGCTTAGAGAATCTGAAAACATAACACTAAAATATGAGAATGCACAAGTTGCATCTGTATTGCACGTAAAGTTTTTAGGCTTACAATTGGACAGCACACAAAACTGGAAAGAACATGTCAATGTACTTACCAAAAAGATTGCTAGAATGGTATACGCTCCCAAGGTGATCTCTTCAGAGGTCCATATTGAAGCGGCCTTGGCAGCGTATCATGCTTACGTTGGTTCAAGGTTAACGTACGGAATCGTATTTTGGGGGAATTCTGTAGACGTCAAACGCATTTTTACTCTTCAAAAATCGTGTTTAAGAAGCATGTTCCATCTGAAGGAGAGAGAAACATGCACAGGAATTTTCAAAACATTCCACATACTTATCTTGCCTAGTGTTTATATATTGAAATATCTTTCTCGGGGGTTTTTCTCAAATTTTGTTAAATTTGCTAATTTAATTTGAATAAACGATTCTTGTAGGTTCGGGGGTATCCCTAGATACCCTTACGGCAATTTTTTAATGAATTTCCAACCCAGTAAAATGAAATTAACGAATTTTAAGATTTGAAAAGTAACTAACCTTTAAATTTTTGAACGAAGCCAATGTATATAAACCCTCTGTTTATATACCCACTACAGGAAACTGCCTGCTCTGGATATTTAACCCTTTTCTCTTCTAATAAAGACTTTGAATACACAATCGAACACTTATATTGGGATTGGATTTAAGACACACTTTGATTCAACCAAGGCCGAATAAAGATTGATGAAAAATTATGGCATCGTTCATCTTTCTTTTATTTTAAATCGCGAAAGACCGGCGATTGTCTTATTTCACAGCCAATTTTGATAATTTAACCCAAATAGAAACTTTTCGATGACTTTCGATTAAATGATATTATTTCTGCAAACAGCATACGAGAACGAATGCAGTGACTTAACCAGAAGGTTGTATGTTGATGATTCTGTGATCCGAACTGTCACCAACAAGCTTTAAACGAGAAAATCCACTGCTACAGAAACCTTTCTGATAAAGATTTAATTGATGAAATATTATTTGTTGTACTTTTCAATTTATGCTGTTGCTTATTCCAGACGATTTCTACATTCATTTGGACGAAATAAGTGAATAGAAAAATTAATGAACGGGTAGATTTGTCCATGCTACCCCACACTCGTCATTATCTGGACTTATATATTATATATAATGTCCTCGTTCCAAAGACGGTTGGCTGAGGGGGGATGGTAACGAATAAATTTTCAATTTTCCCCGCAAGAGGGATATTTAGTTACCAACGAGTGGCCAGCCTGACATTTAGTCAGTACCGAAGTGACAACTGAGAGAAGTTGTTGTCGTAGATACAACGTTGAACATAACAATATATGAATGCGCATGTGTTGCTAAAAAGCAGTACAATGACTTAATAAAATCATACGAGACTAACAACAGATACAGCACCCGCGAGTGTTTAAAAGGAAATCTTCGAATTCTGCAAACAAGTTTCGCGACAGCGTACAAAAGTGTGGTTACCCAAACTTTAAAAATATACAATCACCTTCCTCGGCACTATACAACTCAAAACTTAAAGACGTTTAAGTATAACTTCAAATTATATTTAATCAAAAAATGTTTATATGATATAAGAGACTTTTTCAAGGAGAAATAACATAATGTATGTAAACAATGCATTATCCATGCTCCCTGACGTATTTCATGTTTTTTACATCTATGAAATAAATAGCAGTTATTATTATTATTATTTGATGTTTTGAAAATTCAATTTAAGATATTTTGTATACAGGTAGGTATGTTCCATACCGGAAGTTAAAAATATTATTTAGTACAGACCAATCAGAGATTTACAGTTTTAACATTGTAAAAATCAAACATTAAAGTATTTATAAACTTACACTCTTTTCAAATCTATTTTTGGTTTAAACTCTATACGTCATTATGACTGCTATAACGCCTTTCCTTTTTAATAGTTTGTGCAGTCATTGCTTACTACCCACTAACTTAATTTGGAGGATTGACCCCACTAGCAAGTTTAATAAGAAATAGGTGTGAAGTAAATTATTTTTAGGAACGAATTTATTAATATTTTTTGTCGTAGAGTAACGCTTTTATATTTGAGATAGCTTTGTAAGAAATAACATCTTTATTGAATAAAAACTAAAACTAACTGCAATATTAACTATAAAACACTACACAACTTTGTTTACTTCTTCAAAATTAAACAATCTCCTCTGAACTTCATCAAATTACAAACAGTTTTCTTATCATTACTATAACATAACGACAAAATAACAAGTTTCTCCACATCAATGTTCGCCCCAATTTGCTAACTTTCAAAGCAAGAATTCCCGAAGATTTACTTAATAAAATTGCTCCCACCCCCACAGCTGTAAAGATTGTAGATTTGCACATATTTCCACGTAATTTACTTCTTAGCAACTGATATCCTTTTACCCACTTATAGAAATTGCACTTTAACATTTATTAATAAATCTGTTAGCTGGCTAGAGAAAGGGTTTCGTATATTATGCTGTTTAAAAGAAATTTGCCGTTAACGCATACACATAGATCTAAAGACATGAACAGATGAGTTCAAGCGCGCTCACGAAGTTCTGCAAACTTCAATAAAACAAGTACGTTTTATTTGCCTAATAATACGGAGATGTGTAAATAGAATTGCCGCAAAACAGTTTCTCGATAGTCCGTTTCCAGAGATACATATGTGCATGTTTAATCACTAAAGTTCGCAAAACCGATGCCAGACCACGGGCGTGTAGAGAGGCGAGTGATATTCCGATAATACCGTGCCGTACGAATAAAAACATGTATTGCCTACATACCTAAGAGAGTTGAAACGTAGCAATCGTGTAATGAATATCTGCCGATATCACTTAAGTTTCTTCAACGTTACCGTACTTTAGTAGCAAATATGGGTGAGGAAATTCATGATGCGAAAAACATGTCATTAGCGCAAATTGCAATTGGAAAAAAGGCGGTCAAAAACTCTATGCCGAATTTCTAAAGGATTTAATATTTATTATATTAGCGTTTGTAACATTCCATTCAAACATCGAAAATGAACAATTTCGTAAGTTTTGGGACAAATACAACCTCCACTAGAGATTACCAAATAAATAAATATTGCGAAATGATTTACCATGTGTGCGTAAAAGAATAGAAAATATAATTCGACGTGAAGTATGGTAAAAAATTGTGACTGTCGTAGATAAATTAACGGTTTCAAAGGAAACATAATTATCATCTCAATTGGTCAATGACCTTCCATAATATTTCCAAACTGACGAAATTTTGCAAAAAGTAAAGAGGATTTGTATTTTGTTTTAGCATGTTGTCAGTTGTTTGGAAATATTTTTGGAAGGTCACTGAGCAATTGATCTAATGGAGAAGCCACCGCTACACATTATAGTTCAAATATTAAAACCAAGTGTATCTTCACCTCCATATTTATTAGCCAATACAAGACTTCAATCCTGTAAAATTTTGTGAAGCCATTCAAAATGTGATAGCTACTTTACAAAAGTTCGAAATTTCGACAATCCAAGTGTTAATGTTTAAGACTTATAGCGGATTAGGACGTAAACACCGAAACTAGAAAGGCTGAGCGCTCTTCGATGACGTCACCGCTGCTTAGAGGATCTATCGCCATGCACGATATTAGCCTAAGCGGTAAAGGAAACGTTTTTTTTTACATTTCTTTTTAAGTCTTGAAGAGCTTCCGGTTTAAAACGGTAAAAAACCCTTCTTCGCATCCCATTCGATTTTATTTTGAAAAACGAAGTTTCAAAGCAAAAACCAAACACGTAACCAAGCACCGTTTCCGTGAAAGATGTATTTGTGGTTGATATTTAATCGACTAATTATTATTATTTGTAATTGTACATGTATTTCGACGAAACTAAGGTTGAAATCATACGGTAATTGCAATTTCATTCGAAATTTTGTTCAATTTCACGAGAATATTTACAGACATGCTATTTAACCAGGGTCTTTAATTTCCTATTATGTGGTGTTTTACCTAATCTATCTTTCCTATTATGTGGTGTTTTACCTAATCTATCATTACTTTTCCCACAATCATTTTTAAGTGGGGTATTTGTAGAACAAGTTATTCTAATTGTTGCAATACGTTCGCTGCTGTGAGTATGACATTTATATATATATATCAGTATCCAAAATGGCTACGTTCGGTGATAACTTAGAATATATTATATTAAAACAGAACGTTTATTACACACATTTAAAAACATTTCTTCGTGTACAAAAATAATTTTGTTAAATATAACATTGGAATATAAAATTATTTGAACAATAACATCTTCACGTTTTTGTCAAATACAACGGACAGTTAGGGAATTGAGTTGGAATAGCATATTTTTTAAGCCTAGGATATTTTAAACTTACAGTTATAGTTTCACCGGTCCTTGTATCTGTAGCTGTTGGAAAATAAATAATATCTTCTTTTATTTACAAATTGTAACTCACAAACAAAACATACAAAACAACCGACGCCATCTTAGGTTAGGTTATCTCGTTTTTATCGTTTCAGAAAAGGTTTTATCGCTTATACAATACTAGAAAAACATTGCAGGTATCACCAACAAAGTACGGAAATATCACTACACAGTATCTTTTTAAATAAAAAAAGAGTCCCGATGAAACTGTCCGGAGACGAGGGCTCCCAGCCCTTTAAATCATCTTGGCAATATTTTGAAAGCCTTTCTTTTTTGAAAGACCAGTTTACTGGGAGATCAAGCGGTGGAAATTTGCCCGATGTTGAATTTACAAATAATATTCTGGACGAAGATGTAGAAGACTCACCAGTAACCGAAACAAGACATTGACGATTCTGTCAGTAAGAATCAACTGCCTTTAGAAACAGACAGAAATACATCCAACACTCCCACATACGCTAATGTCAAAGTGTTGAAACGGAAACGACACAATCATCAATGTATTGGCGCTGCTCTTATGAAAATAGAAGAAAGCAAATTACGAATATTAGAGAACCAGCACCTAATGACCACCGATAAAGATGTAAGCTTCCTTGACAGCCTATTACCCCATATTAGAACGCTTTCCCCACAACGGAAACTGTTTTTTAGGATAAAAATGCAAGAAGTTGTGTACAACTTTGTTTATGGAAATCAGCGACCTTTGCCAAATCAGCATCAGACAATTCTAGAGGGCGAAACGGCCCAACATATTATACGCTAATTGTCTGTAAACCCTCACAATTGTTCACAACTGACGGAATTGCAGACTATTACCCACGTCAGATCCTACGTCAGTTGCGTCTTACATATTCAATTTCTCCGATGGGACTTGTTAATAAGGTTATTATGTAAATTACAAGTAAATAAATAAATAACATGTTCCTTGTAGCTTAAAGTAACTGCAAGACCTTCTGTGGGACCAATAGAATTCTCAATAAAGTTTGTCCAGTTCTTTAACAACTTGTATTGTATTTTCTCCAAAATATAATCAAATGTTGAAATACTCATTCGAAAATAAGCATGGAACTTTTGTAGATGTTCACGCAGTTGTTCGTACAAATGATGAAATTCACCTAGTATAAGTCTGCTTTTATTTATTTTGTGGACAATACAGCTCCTAGTACTTTCTTTCTGCAATAAGTACCATATTTTTAAGGAAGGGCATTTAGTAAGTAAAAACAAATTCGTCTTTTTCGAAGACGTGCCTTTTACACGCTCTAGTATCAACTCTTCACTATGGGATTGCTATCGTTTTGTCGGCTCGCCGCTCCTTCGCCGCTTTGCTCTCGGCATTGCTCATCGCTTTGCTCTTCGCTCCACTATGTTCTTAGACTTATAGATATAATACAGCTTTAGTCTGTTTTCAGTGTTCTTGTTTCGTTCTAATCAATAAAAATATGTAGTTAAGAGCTAAATTTACTTGCATTTTGTCTACTAAAAATACTGATACAATTTTTATATACTAAAACATCATATTAACGCCAAATACAAATAAAGTGTGTACTACACACTGTAAAATGCACCCAGTACATCATTTTAGCACACTGGTACATATTAACACTAGAACTATATGTACTGTAATGTTCAATATTTACGACAACGACAGCCTCGGCTGTCAACCTCTGAACGAATAGAGTGTTCAGGTTAGCCACTCGTTGGTAATGAAATATCCCTCTTGCGGGTAAAAATGCAATTTTCCAAGTCACCATTTTTCCCCCAGTCAACTGGTCTTGGGATGTTGACGTTAAATAATAAAGTTAAGTCCAGATAACGACGATCGTAGGATAACACGAACAAATCCCCTCTTCAGTTTATTTTCCTAATCTTGTAAATCATCAAAATGAATGTAAAAGTCATCTAAAACAAACAACAGCGTAAATTCAAGGGTATTTCAAACACCATTTCATAAATTAAATCCTTCTCCGAACATTATTAAGTGTATTTCGTCATATTTAGAATTTAAGTCATAGTCCTCTAAATCGAACTAGCTGGTTGCCTCACTGCATTCATTCTCGTATGCTATTTCCATATATAACTTCATTTCATCGAAGTGCATCAGAATATTTTATATTTGGGCTTAAATTATCAAAATTTGCTGTGGAATGAAACAATCGTAATCTTTCGCGATTGCAAATAAAAGAAAGATAAACGACGCCAAAATTTTGATCAATCTCATTTTAGCGTTCGTCGAATCATTTTGTGTTACTTGGCTACGATCCCAATTTAAAGTGTTCGTTAGTGAAATCAAAGTATTTATTCAAAGAGAAAAGCGTTGAAGGTTAGAACAGGCAGTTTCCTGTGGAAGTTATTATAAACAGAGTGTTTGTATGACATTGGCTTCGTTCGAATTCAAGGTTAGTTACATTTTTAATTCTAACATTTGTTAATTTCGATTTATTAATTTGAAAATTCACTAGAAAATTGTCCAAAGAGTATTCAGGAATACTCCTGATCCCACAAAGAATTTAAAAATTTTGACTAATTTAGAAAATTTCATATTTTTCCCAAAAATCCCCTGACAAATATTACAGTACGTACAAATTTGAGTGTTAAAAATGTACACTCATTTTATGAGAAGATTTAACATCCTTGAGAAATTATGAGAAGATTGAACATCCTTGGGAAATACTTTTTATAATTTTTTGCACTGGAAAATTCTCGGTAAAACTTTTCTCGTGAGTATGAATTAACCTCGATTTTTTACTGTTACTAAAAAATAAAAAAGAATAAAATCTATATCAATTAATACATAGCGAAAGAAGTAGAGTACAGGAAGGGTTCAGTAACTATAATCTCAATAATGTACAAGGAAACAACCGGAATATTTGAAACAAACGTATTTCTCATAACATAATCCTCAAATAGATTTATGCACGTATTGATAGCCAAATTATCTTCGAAAATATATTTGTCATCAAACAAACAAGTTGCTCATAAATGTTCCTTCAGCTTGTGGTGTAAGTAGATTGCACGTGAAACCTAAAGAATGGCAAAGCCGTTAATTTCAAAATTAAGATTGTGGATGATGGTTATTGAAACACAACTGCTGTTAACTGGGGTGTTGGCTTCGCGGAACAAAACGCCTCGGATCCTTTCCCGGTTCTTTTTTCTTATCGCTTCACTAGCTTTCAGTACGTATAATAACCGCATAATAATAACCTGTAATAGTGCATTCGCGTGGTAAATAACAAACAAAATCTCAACATTATACTCTTGGTTTTCGGGTTGGAATCGCGTCATTGTAGTAGCTTCCACCAACGTTTCTTCCGCACTCTTATGGGGCATCCTGGGTTTGAAGATAGTTTTTATGTTTTTATGATCGGTGACCCCTTGAATGTAAGGTAGATGGCTCTCTGGATAAGAGAATAGATAACACCGCGTTTTTGGACTGAATGATGGTGTGAGAGGCCATTGAGATATCTATCCGTGTGAATGGATTTTCGGTAAACGGAATGTCCCAGCGTGCTGTCAGGACGCCGGTGGTACGAGAACATTTAGGAAAGAAAGGCAACTGTGTGATTCGACCTCCGTGGTGAAGCGCATGTAATCATGTTGAGAATTCAGAAACGAGAGGAAATCGTTTAAAGATTCGTGTCCATGAGGCCTCATGGCAAATACATTATCAGCGTATCCCTAGATTTCACCACTTATCATCAAGCCGAAAAAACCCATTCACTTACTATTTAAATCAAATTTGAAATTTCTCAAATAAATTCGTAAATAGTTTAAGATAGCTGTCGGATATGGATTCCATTAGGTTAATGTTATAAATTCAAAAATGTTGTCAACAGAAATATAATTTTTCAAATTCAATAAAAATGCTGTAACTCTAACACTAAAAATCGTTCAATTTTTCTATTCGTTTCTCTTCGCAAAATAAAATAAGTGGGACCCCATACATTAACTAATTAATAAAACGTTAACCTTGAACAATTAAATAGTTTTATGCATTATTACAATATATTATACCTCTTACTAAAAAATCTGGCCGACCTTAGATAATGAAATGTATAACAAATTATATTTAAAAAATATGATATTTCTCATACCTGGTATTATCTATTTTTTTTTTTTGAGTTTTAACTCAATGAAATTATACTGAATAACATATCGAATTCCACATACCTGAATATAATTTCACTATTTCTTTAATAGCATAAAGTAAACGTTAAACAAATAAATATCCCGACTGCAGTTTTCATCTGTACTGCTTGTAATAATTTAAACTTTTTGTTTTCGCCCTATGATATTTCTACAAACAAAGAGTACAAGTACAAAAAGTTAACATAATAGTTCATTCATAAAAAATTGTTTATTCAATTTGATGGATCGGTTTTTAGCACGGAACCGGTGGCTGTTCCCGTTTATTAATAAAAAAATTGTGACATCCAGACCAATGTTTTCTATCTTCTTATCGTTTATTAATCTTCTCACACAGAGTCGCTATGGATTATTTAATTTTCATCTTATTTAATATACTTCGTATCAACGTATTACAATACCATATTTCCCATATCTACAAAAGTAGTTTTTTAATTGCAAACGTGACACCGCCAATAACACAATGACAGAAGTTCAATATTTTATTAGTCGCTACCGAAATTATTTGTAATTTCACAAACAGAAATATAAAATAGGTTTTGCGTTCACAACGCTTTCCATTTGCATAGTCAAATAGCGTCTAAAATTCCAAATAGTTTGAATGTTTCATATTTTATTTATTGTTTATCGATATTTATTTGTACCAAACCAATCGCTTTTTACGAATTACCTTTCCAGGGAATTCCATACGGTTAAATAACATAGGCATGTATACCTACATATGTTTATGTAAACAGTAATAGGTTACTATTGTTTTATTGCAATGATACGTAAATAACCGTGCAATATATTGGATTCAGTGGTAACATTATTGAATAATTGCTAAACATAAGTCCACAATCAGTGTCAAACAATGATCGTTTTTAAATCAATCGCTTTTATGCCCTTTGAACATAAATTCGTACATAATAAAAGAAGCCCCATTAAAGTATTATTACTTTAAAAAGATACTTTATGTGGTACAAACCAACCATCAAACAAAATATTGTCGTAGCGGTTGTCGGGTTCCGCTGTGTCGTTGTTTTTGTTTACACCAGACGTTTCAGCTACTGCTGTGGTTGTAGTTCAAAAGTAATACATTTCTGGATGATCTTCTATTTCTTCCTGGGGTAGACCTAAGGTCTTAGCTTCCCATTTTCCTCCTGTGTTCTGCGCAGTCTTGCAGACGATGTTAGTGAATGTGGATGTATCTTTCTACTATATGTTTCTGATATTTCTTCTTTGTCTTCACCCCGTTGAACTGCTGTCTTCTCTTATGTTTGTTGCATAGCGTCTTTTATTCTCTTGATCTTCGCCCTTGGTGATAGTGGTCGGTACTAGGGCTCGACTGTCTCTCTTACGAGCGGGTTAGTAGATTCTCTGGCCCTTTACCAAGTTCCACGGGCCAGTTCTTTGAAGTGTTCCTTGAGAGTCGGTACCCGGAGATCTCGTACCAGCTGCCACCCGGACACGTACCATGAAGGTATTGAACTTAGCATTTTGTTCTGTTGCGCTTCTAGTGTTTTCAGCTGCTACTCGGCCACCGTGCACCAGGCAATGAAACCGTAGGTCATCACTGGTCTCATCGTGGATGTATAGATCTTAATTTTATTCTGCAGGTCTAACGCGCTGTTTCTGCCCAATATAGGATAAATGGTATTTCTCGCGATGGTCAACTCCCTTTTGAATTCTGCGACATGATTCATTCACGTCAGCCTCTTATCGAGTATGGGGCCTTAACCATCTTTGACCTTAATTTTATTTGTGAATCTAACCACTACACACTTCGCTGGATTTATTGCGAGTCTCTAGGTGTGACACCAAGTGGTGAACAAATCTATAGCAGACTGGAGTTTTCGTGTGAGTATGTTCTCATTTCTGTAGGTGGAATAAATGGCGACAACCAACAAGCTATTTTCCGTTAGTTGTAAGTTCCTAAGTTTTTCCACAAAGTGCGTAGAGTTCCGTATGTGGTGCACCTATGGCGCTAACAAAAGGTCTCAGTGGAACGTCTTCTTGTGTATTTTGTGACAGACCCAACAGTCACGGTGGTGATGCAACAGCGTGACCTACTTCTTAATGTGATTCGGTAGCGTCGATGCTCTAATCAATTGGTTGATTTCTGTATAATAATAATAATATGGCTTTTATTGATTCTATGAAAATAGTAATTTGCATATTGGCGGTTGTAATAATTGTTGATAACTGCTACGATCTAGTTGGAGACCGTGAAAGTTTAAAACTCTATTTGACTAAACAAAATAATTATTCAGTTGCATTTCTCGTATATGTATATATATTAATACAGTAAACTCCCGCTAATCCGGCATCTCTGGGGATTGTAGGGTGCCGGATTATTGAAAATGCCAGATTACCGAACGTCGTACGAAAATATGTATGTACCAAAAAAACAGGTTTTAGACGCGCAAGAAACGAAGACGTATGTATGATCTGTCCGTAATTTGGCTTAAATGCCTTATTAAGAAATGCATACTGTATGTGGAAAGCAAATAAAGAATTATAAAGGAGACGATTAAAATACAACATTTACCAACAGATTATATTGTTAAATATACACATTTCATTTGAAAAAAGGCCTAATGTCTCTTTGTTTTTTTGAATCAGATTTCTTCCTCAAAAATTCATGTCGCACAATACGTAAATTAACAAGTTCTGAACCACTGTAAGAGTTGTTACATTCAGGAAACCTTATGAATGTGTCGATAGCGGCACATGCTTCACTCCACGTAGGTGGAGGTGTTGAATTATCGTCAGCTCCCTCTTCGTCATCTGATTCGGCATCCACAGGCTGAGGCTCTGACTGAGGTCCTAAAACACTTTCTATAAGCAGTTCATCAGTAATCTCTTCTACAACAGGCTCTCCACGATCAATATCAATCCAATCCAAAATTTCCTCTTGAGGCAATTTCCTTATTTCATCTTGAGAACTGTGTTTCACCAAATCCATAACTGCTTTATTGTGGACTGTAATAGTAGAGTCTTCTTCTTCGTAGGCTTTGGGTCAAAGTTTTCGCCAAGACTTTTGAAGAGTAGTGGGCCTGACTTTATTCCACGCTAAACCGATTCCGAAAATGGCATCTTTAATGTTAAATTTCTTTTGAAAGTCAACCACTGTACAGTCTAAAATTATTAACCCTTGAAGGAAAGATGCTCTATAAAAACATTTAAAGTTTTGTATCACTCCTTGATCCATTGGTTGAATCAAGGAAGTGACGTTTGCTGGGAGGTACGTGGTAAAAATATTTCCAGAGATCAATTCACTCGCTGCGGGGTGAGCTCTACAGTTGTCTAGCAACAACACAACTTTACTACCTTCAGATAAACCACGTTTTTTCAGATTGTCTTTTACAGACGGAACGAAGTGATGAAAAAACCAATCCTTGAACAAATCTGAATTCATCCAGGCATTGGCCTGAGCCCCATAAACTACAGGTAAGTTTTTAATGGCTTTCAAAGGTCTTGGTTTTATTGATTTTCCGATGACAAAAGGAGTCAACATATGGTCACCAGGAGCATTACCACACAACAAAACTGTCAAACGGTCCTTATTTTTCTTAAAGCCTTTTGCAAATTTTTCATCTCCGGCTACCAAAGTTGAGTTAGGCAAACAACGCCAAAGTAGTCCAGTTTCATCAGCATTGTAGATTTGACATGCTGATAAGTTGCGCTCTTTAACCAGATTGTAAAAAAAAAACCTTTATTTCTTCAGCAGCATCTTGGTCGGCTGATCGCAAGTCCCCAGCTATATCAAGCTTACGTATTCCATGACGATTTTTAAATCGGTGTAGCCAGCCATCAGAAAACACACAGTTTCTGTTATTCCTAAATCCTTACGAAATTGTTTACCTTTTTCCATGATCATGGGCCCGGTCACACGTTTTCCTTCGGACCTTTTGGCACAAAACCACTTGAACAAAATTTCATCCAGCTCATCTAGCTTAGGCTTTTTTAAAGTTTGTCGAGACTGAATGTCTTTTACAGCGACGGTTTGAGAAGCAAATTTTAGAAGTTGATCTTTATTCTTTTTTATGTCATAGATTGTTGATGAGCCAATATTATATTCTTGCATAACCTTGTTTCTATTCTCACCTTTTTCAATACGTTTTATAATGTCAAGTTTTTGATGAATAGTAAGCGTAACATGCTTACGTTTTTTCGCCACTTTACTTGTAGACGCGCACGGTTTAGAAAACATAGCACAGAACGTTTTTTAAAATAAGACACAAACACAAAATGTAAAGCAACGTGTATAGTACACAGCAGACAATCGACTGATACAAAATGGTGGGCGGCTATTAACGTCATACACGATCTCTCGTGACTGAATTCGAACTCTTCCGACAGCTCTGCCGAACTTTACTAAAACTAAATTGCGACAAAAAATTACTTTTTTAAGTCGTGTTTTTTTCAAAATCGGTGCCGGATTATTGAAAGTGCCGGACCATCGGATGCCGGATTAGCGGGAGTTTACTGTATTAAATATCGCGAAGGGAAAATATGTTAATTCACAGAAACTATAAAATGACCTAGAAAGCAAAAAAAAACGTTTTCTAAGATCGAAAATTTAGGCTGCTAAATTAATTTGCGTTTTAATTCACGTTATTAACGAAGAATTACACATAAAATATCTCAGGTGCTTAAATAGAACCGCAAATGTCGATTGAAACTTGGAAATAATTAAACTTTAAAGTACTTCGTGAACTAACTTCACAACTACTTTAAGTAGATTAGATTAGCACAAAAGAAAATTGCAATTCTGTTTCTCCGCCAGATGACTACTAAAATTACCGTTTAAAAATCAATGCTTCTATGATTTCTACTACAATTTATTTTAATCAATTCTTATTTTGTCCAGATCGATTTATGCTGAAATAAAAAAAGCAATATACGTATGTACATACGTACATTAACAAGTAATTTGCTTTTTTCGAACTAAGCGTATTTTTCTTCAGAACGATTTTCCGTGTAATAGGATTATTTTCAAAGCGTATTACTACAAAAAAATATGAAAGGCACATTCGGATAAAAAACAAAAAGTCGAATACGTTAGCACGTAATAAAAATAAAGTCTTTTGATAAGTAATGTTGGTCATTCTATAAAAATAGCTTCCATAAAACAGTACATAAAGATAGGTTAGAATTTTCCAAATGGATATTACCACCCGGTTTATGCTTCAACGGTAGAACATATTCGCACGATCAATAAACACGGAAAGTAGTTAATTTCGCCGCTGTATATTTACATATGTAAGAACTACAACCGCTTTTGTAATCTCTTCGATGTGACAGATTTATTACAGTCGCATCATATATGTATATGTACTATAGCATTTCATCTAGGGAACATATCTATACAGATTTTTCATTTCTTTTGAGTTCATCCAGTTTTTATTTCTAAATATGAAATATTACAAAAAGCTTTTACTTTCGCGACGTAGATACACAACTGAACTCAAAAAGGTCAGTCGTGAATATTTTGCTAACAATACTCAAAAAATATTGCCTTGAGATCCTTCAACATTAAATCTTGCAAGTACATAAAGGTTACATTTTTTGAAAGAAATATTTTAATAAAAAAAGATGTCATAAATCATACATATCTATTTACAAAGATCAAAAAACAAAAAATATATGTGTTGATGTGGATTTGATAAAGCAACAACGATATCTGCAAGTATTGAAACGCTGTAACGCTTTAGACATTCTAACTACTATTCAACCTATCAAGACTCTTCCATCTGCAAGTATCCAAACACTACAATGCTTAGAAACTTTAACTGTTATTCAACCTATCGAGATATCAGGTACTTGATCATGAATACTAATCCGAGTTCTAATAACGCTGTGCTAGTAGCAAAATGCAACAAGCTGGGCACCCGGGGCGTAAACCTAATTTGAGCACGTTGATTCCAATGGTGCCAACCGTTTTTAAAAGTTAGCTCGCGTTTTCGGGCAATTTCAATTTAAAAATTTTATGCCCAAAGAACCTTTTGGAACATTCGATACACGGAAATTATGACCTTTAACACGCACACTTCAAATAAGAAACTATTTTACCCACAACTGCACTGCAATGTCCAGTGAAGGTACTGCAAGCAGTTAGTATAACTAAAAATCAGTTCATTAAACTACCAATGATTTGATCATATCATCAGCTAGTTGATTTAAGGCATTCCTTTTTCTCAGTGTATAAATATTTATTTATTTGAGTAATAGCTTTAAGAGTAGAACACAATTCGAATTTTACTATAGTTAAGTTACGCATCCGCTGGTAGACGTCCATAAAATGTCCGTTCAAGGTCCATGGACGTATGGACCTGTTATAGACCAAAGATGGACGTCCATTGGATGTATTGTGTTACTTGGGACGTCATGTACTCCAACTTGCACCCTTGGAATTGTAATCAACACGCAACTGAAATTAACCCCAAATTTTGTTGCTATTTCAAAACATTTTGACTGCTACTGACATTAATTATAGATAGAAGATAAGTTTATAAACAGGTTGCATACATACAGCGTGTTCAATTTTTATGGAATAATGCTTTTATAGACGCTATATATAGTATGTTATATCAAAAAATGTTTGTTTTAGGTTATGTAAGACAAAATGTTTGTCAGTTTTGACGTGTAACTTCATGACTTAATTTTTCTTTAATAGAATGGTATGGTGTCTTTTACCTGTTTGATAAAGCCGCTTTTTCTAAAGTGATTCTTGGTTTAAAAGACGTTGGTATAACACTTTCTCATAAATTCCATCAACCAAAAAAATGCAGGTCAAATTTGAACACTTTTCGTAGATATTGCATTACAGTCAAGCCATTACTTTCTTATACGTTAAATTCGATCAATATCGCGCCGAACCGTCTATACGACGTAATTTTTTCTATCACAGATAAAAAGTCGCTTCCAATTTTCAACGTCCTCTTTTATTAGATTTTCAATAGCGTTGCGGAAAGATAGGAAAAGAGAGAGACGGCGTAAGAGCCGCAATTTGTACTATTTGCCCGCGAGTTAGGATATCTGGATTTTGTACACCGTAATATTTTTTGATTTATAATTGGGTTTTCCTATTTATGTGCGGTCGCTCCGTGTTCAGTCTGCGGTCTTCGAAGTGCGGCTAATTTTACGTATTGTGTGCATGCAATACCCTTTGTTTCACCGAATTAGCCGATCGATAGATTCCTATACGTTTTAACGAACCTGACGCTAGTCGTGATTTTCCATTTAAATTCTCGTGTTTTTATTGAGATTGGAAAGTGAACCTCAAAACCTTTGACATTATGCAAAAGGTTTTGAATAGAGGGAGTATGACGTTTGACCGGTACTAAATAGTAATTATTAATTATGTATTATGTAATTGCAAACGCAAAGCTATGGAGATGTTTACGTGTATGGTGCACAATTTAAATATATGAGTGTTATTAGTAATATAAGTCTAGTAGGTCTTTGAAAGGTTGAACGTTGTAAAAGTGTGGGACCAGATTAAAGTAACATTTTAATTGTAATAAAAGATTTTAATGCGCTATCTATATCAAATATACAGAAAAAATCCTGTGAAGATAATTGCATCAATGTTGCAGAAATGATTGTGTGTTGAAAATTTACATAATTGTAGAAAGCTGCGCCATCGTTAAAAAGTATTTTTTAACCTGGGCAAATATGCGGTAACAGCCAGAGGCGTGGCGAGCGCATAAAAGTTTACACATAAAATAGAAGGTAAGAAATAAATTATAAAACGTGCTGAAACGCTTACCGTTTTAAAAGTCTTCCGTGAAATCACAAACTGGGTAATATCTGTTAAATATTTGAATCATTAGATGTGTTTCCACAGCTGTTTCAGTCAAGTGAGTACGACGTGCGGAATAAATGTTTTTTAATGCCGAAAACGAGCGTTCGACATCTAGCGATGTTATATTTGCATATTAAAATAACCTTTGAAACAACTTAATGCATCTTCACACGCACCTTCACAAGCATCATTCACAATTTGAACAGAATCTACTAGCGATATCGAAACATTTTGTAATTTTTCTATTTCCTCCGCTAGCCCGAAGTAATTGTTGTGAATAGTTTGTAAATCTCTTTTAACCTGATTATCTTGAAATATTTCCTGGCTTCTCTCGATTGCTGCAGCTTCTGTCGAATTGAATTTTAAAACTACCTTCTTTACTTGATTAAAATATTTGTTTTAGTAAAACGCAGCCTGCAACCATGTTCCCCAACGTGTAACAATCGGCTGTGGTGGTTCAGGTAAATCAGGACACAGTTTATGAAATAGTCGAGTACGTTTCGGGGACTTTAGAAACACTGCCTTTGTACTAGCAATCAATGCATTTACTAGTGGAAAACATGTAGGAATCATTTGTGCCGCAAGATTTAGAGTATGGATTTTATACGTTACATGTAAGAAGTTACCACTGTGTTATTTAAGAGATCGGCCCAAAGAACGCATGTTTGCGGCACCATCACTCATAAACATTAAAAGTTGCTTAGTTGAAACTTCAAATTTGTTCAATGAGTTCAACACCACCTTTAAAATCTCATCGACAGTACAATTTATAACTCTTTTGGAAGCAAGTAAGAAGGAGGATGACGGTCGATGTGGTTCCATTGTACGTACTATTACATTAACCACAGAATGTTTTTGACGATCTGTTGTTTCGTCCACACACAACCACAATTTTTTATCTTTCAATTCCGTTTTCATTCCTTTTTCTATATGTTCACGAGCAAATGGCACTACATTTCGTATCGATGTCCGACTAGGTAATTTGCAGTCCGCATATTTATTCCAGAAGGAGACAAATGCTTCTTTGTCTAGTAAACGAAACGGTAGATTACATAAAATATAAGTAACACATAAATCAAATGTAAATTTTTCTTGATCTCGTATGCCACTTTTTGCAGAAGAATGCTGTTTGCTTTCGAGGTGACGTTGACAATGGCTTCTGGACCAACACATTAAAGCGATTTTACAAACTAGACATTGAATTTTAGCGCCATCGAAAATTAAGTCCAGCATGTCCACTATAAAGTTTTTAACTGTGTCTGCCATTGGTCGTTTTCGCGACGTACCTAACTGCGATATTTTTGAAGCAAACATAAGCGTACAATTACGAAATACGTTACGACAGCCTACATATACACAGAACTACTCGCATACAACATCGATTTAGTACTGACGCTGTGAACGCGTGAAGTAAATAATCGCCGACTCCACACTACGTATCTACTACACTGACTGATGCCGCTGTTTGCCCAGACTAGTAATTTTCCTTAAAATATTGAAGCAATTTTATTGTAGTCAAATATGCTTTAAAATTAGCAAAAATTTACAAAACATAGTTTAATTCGTAACACTTGAATAAAAGAATATGCTATTTCGGTATTTAATAAACGTTAAACAAATTTATCCGACAAAAATTAAGAATTTTGCCATTTTATATTATACCGATTCAAACAATTGCAGGAGAACCAAAGAAGGTAAGTAAATTATATCTTTCCTGTATTTCTGCATTACATTTTATAAGAATGTATGAAATAGTAAAGAACCCGGAAACAGATTTGCGTCATTGTATGAGGTACGTGATACGATCGCATAATAGAAAATGGGGGAGTTTGTAGGTAAATCATCATTTACCAGTACAGACGATTTTATTATCGAAGCCTACCTCCAGATAGTACTGATTATTTACCAATAGATGTTACAACGGAAACTTAACCTTTTTCTAATAAACGATCTGCTTTTATATAGTGAAATCAGTTTCATGGGGTTCGCAATTCTTTTGGAATTATTTTTTCCATAGTTTATCTTACTTATGACCGGCAATGTTCCCTGTAAATGGCGAAACTATTGGAGATACGAACACATACAATAGTCACTGTTATTTGGTGAACCACTTTTTCTTCTGTTGATAATTCACGCACGCATAACATTCAGCTGGATCATGTTCTCTTGGATCTATTCAAATCATTGGAGCACTAAATGGCATAGCGGCTCCGGTTTTATCCATTTATTCAAGTTCAAAACGCATGTTGTACAAACGATAGACGGTGTCCAATACACATCAGTAAAAACATTTTGTGAGAAATGTTGTTGATACAAATCAGCGGTTTCAGCACTTGTTTAACGCCGAGTGGTCTTAATTACAAATTTTCTACACACGTAACAAAAGGTATTCAATTTAGAACATTTACCCATTTTTGATATTTCAAATTAATTGATTTTACAAGCCAATACAATGAATAACAATCTCGAACTTCTTACTATTCACTTCGGTTTGGGTTATTTGCTTTAATATTTAGATGTTAACACTTTGACTTTTGAAAACAGACTGAGCTCTCAGCGGTTAACAGCGCCGCTTATATACCCATTTGACCAAGTGGCAGTAGCGGGGATGGAGGTTCGCGAATGCTCTATGAACGATCCATGGAAGGTTCTCGACGGTTCCAGAAAGCTCTTCGGCAATTGAACAGATTTTCCAGAAAATTTCAGAATGTTCCAAAAGGTTCTTCGGGCAATTTCAATTTAAAAATTTTATGCCCAAAGAACCTTTTGGAACATTCTGAAATTTTCTGGAAAATCTGTTCAATTGCCGAAGAGCTTTCTGGAACCGTCGAGAACCTTCCATGGATCGTTCATAGAGCATTCGCGAACCTCCATCCCCGCTACTGCCACTTGGTCAAATGGGTATATAAGCGGCGCTGTTAACCGCTGAGAGCTCAGTCTGTTTTCAAAAGTCAAAGTGTTAACATCTAAATATTAAAGCAAATAACCCAAACCGAAGTGAATAGTAAGAAGTTCGAGATTGTTATTCATTGTATTGGCTTGTAAAATCAATTAATTTGAAATATCAAAAATGGGTAAATGTTCTAAATTGAATACCTTTTGTTACGTGTGTAGAAAATTTGTAATTAAGACCACTCGGCGTTAAACAAGTGCTGAAACCGCTGATTTGTATCAACAACATTTCTCACAAAATGTTTTTACTGATGTGTATTGGACACCGTCTATCGTTTGTACAACATGCGTTTTGAACTTGAATAAATGGATAAAAACCGGAGCCGCTATGCCATTTAGTGCTCCAATGATTTGAATAGATCCAAGAGAACATGATCCAGCTGAATGTTATGCGTGCGTGAATTATCAACAGAAGAAAAAGTGGTTCACCAAATAACAGTGACTATTGTATGTGTTCGTATCTCCAATAGTTTCGCCATTTACAGGGAACATTGCCGGTCATAAGTAAGATAAACTATGGAAAAAATAATTCCAAAAGAATTGCGAACCCCATGAAACTGATTTCACTATATAAAAGCAGATCGTTTATTAGAAAAAGGTTAAGTTTCCGTTGTAACATCTATTGGTAAATAATCAGTACTATCTGGAGGTAGGCTTCGATAATAAAATCGTCTGTACTGGTAAATGATGATTTACCTACAAACTCCCCCATTTTCTATTATGCGATCGTATCACGTACCTCATACAATGACGCAAATCTGTTTCCGGGTTCTTTACTATTTCATACATTCTTATAAAATGTAATGCAGAAATACAGGAAAGATATAATTTACTTACCTTCTTTGGTTCTCCTGCAATTGTTTGAATCGGTATAATATAAAATGGCAAAATTCTTAATTTTTGTCGGATAAATTTGTTTAACGTTTATTAAATACCGAAATAGCATATTCTTTTATTCAAGTGTTACGAATTAAACTATGTTTTGTAAATTTTTGCTAATTTTAAAGCATATTTGACTACAATAAAATTGCTTCAATATTTTAAGGAAAATTACTAGTCTGGGCAAACAGCGGCATCAGTCAGTGTAGTAGATACGTAGTGTGGAGTCGGCGATTATTTACTTCACGCGTTCACAGCGTCAGTACTAAATCGATGTTGTATGCGAGTAGTTCTGTGTATATGTAGGCTGTCGTAACGTATTTCGTAATTGTACGCTTATGTTTGCTTCAAAAATATCGCAGTTAGGTACGTCGCGAAAACGACCAATGGCAGACACAGTTAAAAACTTTATAGTGGACATGCTGGACTTAATTTTCGATGGCGCTAAAATTCAATGTCTAGTTTGTAAAATCGCTTTAATGTGTTGGTCCAGAAGCCATTGTCAACGTCACCTCGAAAGCAAACAGCATTCTTCTGCAAAAAGTGGCATACGAGATCAAGAAAAATTTACATTTGATTTATGTGTTACTTATATTTTATGTAATCTACCGTTTCGTTTACTAGACAAAGAAGCATTTGTCTCCTTCTGGAATAAATATGCGGACTGCAAATTACCTAGTCGGACATCGATACGAAATGTAGTGCCATTTGCTCGTGAACATATAGAAAAAGGAATGAAAACGGAATTGAAAGATAAAAAATTGTGGTTGTGTGTGGACGAAACAACAGATCGTCAAAAACATTCTGTGGTTAATGTAATAGTACGTACAATGGAACCACATCGACCGTCATCCTCCTTCTTACTTGCTTCCAAAAGAGTTATAAATTGTACTGTCGATGAGATTTTAAAGGTGGTGTTGAACTCATTGAACAAATTTGAAGTTTCAACTAAGCAACTTTTAATGTTTATGAGTGATGGTGCCGCAAACATGCGTTCTTTGGGCCGATCTCTTAAATAACACAGTGGTAACTTCTTACATGTAACGTATAAAATCCATACTCTAAATCTTGCGGCACAAATGATTCCTACATGTTTTCCACTAGTAAATGCATTGATTGCTAGTACAAAGGCAGTGTTTCTAAAGTCCCCGAAACGTACTCGACTATTTCATAAACTGTGTCCTGATTTACCTGAACCACCACAGCCGATTGTTACACGTTGGGGAACATGGTTGCAGGCTGCGTTTTACTAAAACAAATATTTTAATCAAGTAAAGAAGGTAGTTTTAAAATTCAATTCGACAGAAGCTGCAGCAATCGAGAGAAGCCAGGAAATATTTCAAGATAATCAGGTTAAAAGAGATTTACAAACTATTCACAACAATTACTTCGGGCTAGCGGAGGAAATAGAAAAATTACAAAATGTTTCGATATCGCTAGTAGATTCTGTTCAAATTGTGAATGATGCTTGTGAAGGTGCGTGTGAAGATGCATTAAGTTGTTTCAAAGGTTATTTTAATATGCAAATATAACATCGCTAGATGTCGAACGCTCGTTTTCGGCATTAAAAAACATTTATTCCGCACGTCGTACTCACTTGACTGAAACAGCTGTGGAAACACATCTAATGATTCAAATATTTAACAGATATTACCCAGTTTGTGATTTCACGGAAGACTTTTAAAACGGTAAGCGTTTCAGCACGTTTTATAATTTATTTCTTACCTTCTATTTTATGTGTAAACTTTTATGCGCTCGCCACGCCTCTGGCTGTTACCGCATATTTGCCCAGGTTAAAAAATACTTTTTAACGATGGCGCAGCTTTCTACAATTATGTAAATTTTCAACACACAATCATTTCTGCAACATTGATGCAATTATCTTCACAGGATTTTTTCTGTATATTTGATATAGATAGCGCATTAAAATCTTTTATTACAATTAAAATGTTACTTTAATCTGGTCCCACACTTTTACAACGTTCAACCTTTCAAAGACCTACTAGACTTATATTACTAATAACACTCATATATTTAAATTGTGCACCATACACGTAAACATCTCCATAGCTTTGCGTTTGCAATTACATAATACATAATTAATAATTACTATTTAGTACCGGTCAAACGTCATACTCCCTCTATTCAAAACCTTTTGCATAATGTCAAAGGTTTTGAGGTTCACTTTCCAATCTCAATAAAAACACGAGAATTTAAATGGAAAATCACGACTAGCGTCAGGTTCGTTAAAACGTATAGGAATCTATCGATCGGCTAATTCGGTGAAACAAAGGGTATTGCATGCACACAATACGTAAAATTAGCCGCACTTCGAAGACCGCAGACTGAACACGGAGCGACCGCACATAAATAGGAAAACCCAATTATAAATCAAAAAATATTACGGTGTACAAAATCCAGATATCCTAACTCGCGGGCAAATAGTACAAATTGCGGCTCTTACGCCGTCTCTCTCTTTTCCTATCTTTCCGCAACGCTATTGAAAATCTAATAAAAGAGGACGTTGAAAATTGGAAGCGACTTTTTATCTGTGATAGAAAAAATTACGTCGTATAGACGGTTCGGCGCGATATTGATCGAATTTAACGTATAAGAAAGTAATGGCTTGACTGTAATGCAATATCTACGAAAAGTGTTCAAATTTGACCTGCATTTTTTTGGTTGATGGAATTTATGAGAAAGTGTTATACCAACGTCTTTTAAACCAAGAATCACTTTAGAAAAAGGGCTTTATCAAACAGGTAAAAGACACCATACCATTCTATTAAAGAAAAATTAAGTCATGAAGTTACACGTCAAAACTGACAAACATTTTGTCTTACATAACCTAAAACAAACATTTTTTGATATAACATACTATATATAGCGTCTATAAAAGCATTATTCCATAAAAATTGAACACGCTGTATGTATGCAACCTGTTTATAAACTTATCTTCTATCTATAATTAATGTCAGTAGCAGTCAAAATGTTTTGAAATAGCAACAAAATTTGGGGTTAATTTCAGTTGCGTGTTGATTACAATTCCAAGGGTGCAAGTTGGAGTACATGACGTCCCAAGTAACACAATACATCCAATGGACGTCCATCTTTGGTCTATAACAGGTCCATACGTCCATGGACCTTGAACGGACATTTTATGGACGTCTACCAGCGGATGCGTAACTTAACTATAGTAAAATTCGAATTGTGTTCTACTCTTAAAGCTATTACTCAAATAAATAAATATTTATACACTGAGAAAAAGGAATGCCTTAAATCAACTAGCTGATGATATGATCAAATCATTGGTAGTTTAATGAACTGATTTTTAGTTATACTAACTGCTTGCAGTACCTTCACTGGACATTGCAGTGCAGTTGTGGGTAAAATAGTTTCTTATTTGAAGTGTGCGTGTTAAAGGTCATAATTTCCGTGTATCGAATCGTTGGTGAATAAACATACCACATAACGTACACAACCATGCTTTTTTGCACTTTTCTGACAATTCAAATTAAAATTATTACGTGACATGTAAAGTATTATTTCATTAGTTTATTATTCAACGGCAACAAACTGGAATGATATGCGTGTGTGATCGTGTGATCAAGCGGTCAATGCAGCCCCAACGCGCTACTGCCAGATATGTACCGCACATGCATACATACGTTCTACTGTATTCTATACCCAGATATTTTTGACACAACCGGTATAGCAGATGTGCATTGTGCTTAAAGTCAATGAAATGAAAGAAAGCAAGCTGTTTTTATCTAACTAAACGTTAAACATCTATGAATTCGGTTGATACTAAAGCTTTACCATATTTATAGTAAAAAATTTCCCATATGTTACAACATTTATGCCGGTCACTGTAGAGTGTAATATATTTTAATTTTTTTTAACGATTTTATAGGCATTTTCCTTCTGGTAGATTTGAAAGTATTAACTACATACACTTCAGGCAATTAAATAAATAAATTGATATAAATAATTTTTACGAATGATGAATTGAGGACAGAAAAAAGACTAACCTTAAAACTATGACGTTTCTCTATGGTGGCGCGCTACGTAAAAAACCCTGTGTTCTTTCCAATGACCGAACTTGATTCAAAGTTGAGCTTGAAATTAGATTTAAATATTATTATCTAACAGCGGAAATTACTTTGAAAATACAACACCCACCTAAACACGTCTTCTCCAACGCAACTCAGCTAAATGGCCTCTTGTCTTGGCGTCTCTTTACTTATCTGTTACTGATAACATTTATTAATTGTCAGACCACGACTAAAAACGATACACTTTTCCTTCTAACAATAACACTGTGCTCGAATTGGAGACCTTTTTTGCAACAAGCTGGGAACCCGGAGGGTGAACCTAATTCGAGTACGCTGAATCCAATGGTGATAACCGTTTTTAAAAGTTAGCTCGCGTTTTCGAGCAATTTAAATTTAAAAATTTTAGGCCCAAAGACCCCAAAAAAACGTAATTTTTATCATTTTTTAACCATTTATTGAATTTAAATCGATGGAAACTATATGAAAAAAAATTAATCCATTCAGTCGATTTTTCATTATTTTTTTTTGCAAAAAAACATTTTTCTTGATTTTTTTCATTTTTCATTCTGTGATTGCCCCGATTCTTCTGTATCGTCATCTTCTTGTAAATTCCAACAAATTTCACCCAAAAGAGCATGTAGCTTTTTGCCGCTGTACCAATATTCGAGCCACACCGTCACTTGATGAAAACGCTCGCCATGCTCATCGGATTCGTTTGGTGATTGTTCGGCGAATTTTTCTACATAGGAATGCAAAAAATTAATTTTTAATGACATTCGTACATTTAAACGGTGAAAAGCAGTGAGCACGTCTTCAATTAGTATGCGCCAATTTTCGGATTGATGAATTCCGAGAACATTGTCAATAACCGCTTTCACACAATCCCATGCCACAAGCTCCATGTCAATTAATGCATTTTCAAATCGCTTGTCCCTCATCAAACGACAAATGTCCGGTCCATTAAATATTCCTGTAAAATAATACATAATACAAAAACAAAAAAAACATTCAGATTCAGATATCTACCTTCTTTTATTTTCAACCCACTTAACGGTGAAAAAATACGACGCAATTCGTTGAATGCATTTCCTTCTGCGTTCAATGCTTTTATGAAATTTTGAACAATTTCTAGTTTTATGTGAAGCGGTGGTAACAAAACCTTTTCGATCGGCACAAGTGGAGTCTCAACAAAGTTGTTTTGTCGCAATCTAAATTCTTCATGTAAAGGCCAGTCCCGTTCGTTATATTGGTCGCCGGCAAAACGGGTATTCCACAATCACATGTAGCTTTAATATTTAGATGTTAACATTTTGACTTCTGAAAACAGACTGAGGCTCTCAGCGGTTAACAGCGCCCCTTATATACCCATTTGACTAAATGGCAGTAGCGGGGACGGAAGTTTGTAGAAGGTTCACGAATGGTCCATAAGTGGTCCATGGAAGGTTCTCGAAGGTTCCAGAAAGCTCTTGGGTCATTTATCAGATTTTCCAGAATGTTCCAGAAAGTTCTTTGGGTCTAAAATTTTTAAATTGAAATTGCTCAAAAACTCGAGCTAACTTTTAAAAACGGCCAACACCATTGGATTCAGCTTACTCGAATTGGGTTTACCCCCGGGTGCTCAGCTTGTTGCATTTTGCAACTAGCACAGTGTAATTATTATTCTTAAATACTTTTTTTCTTTACCTAATTCATATAAACGACTTCATATTACGGACTGCAATGTTCTATTAGAGTTCGCGATTTAGCGTCTAACGAACTGACATCAGTATCAGTAGCCGTCAATTATGCATGACCTGTCAAAAAGCGATACTTGATTTTGAAAATTGTTACGAAAACAAAATAGTATTATTTTTTATGTGTTTATTGAAAAAAGTTACTTTAAATATGAAAATTACCGACTGAAAGAAATCCGAGCAAAGAGGAATCATATTGTCGTTTCACTGGAATCATCGTTGGCTGGCGGTATATTTACGGAACAAAACCCCGGGAACAAAAAAAAACGAAGCTAGCGGTTATATGAGCTGCTCCAGGGCACGAAACAGCGTCGGAAAAGCGTCATTCTGACAGATATTTCCGGAGCACTCGTGGCCGAATGATATTCGTCGTGGCGTTAATGACAGCGATTTTAAATGTGGTACTTTTAGCATTACCCAGTAAAAGGTTCTGATAAATATTCTGAACATTTTTTATCATCTTCGTGTTTATTCCATAAACAACCAGCGTGTCTTTGAGTTTAATTTTTTCAATTATAGTTTATGTCCCATCGAGTGTTACTAGTGCCAGAAAAAATCAATTGTTATACTAAGCTTTGTTTTTAGTTTTTGACTGAAGGATGGGATTGTTACAGTTTTTCAGGATCCCAACCGCCATGTTTTAAAAATAGCAATACAGATCATTTGAATTTGGTATTTGTTTGAAGAGACATGATTATTTCTTTTTTTGTCCCCTTGATTTCCTGAGGTCAAATTATTTGTAATTGTTAAGAACCTTCTTTAGATTGTATGTTTCATATAAGGTTTGATATTAACTGTAAGCTTCATATAAAAAAATAATTTAACATTTTTCTACAATTTGTATTATAAAATATTCTCCTCTCTTGTTTCTATTATATTGCTGCGTAACTCATTACATCATCAACATTGACTGGCTTTATTCCTCTGTTGGACAGTTTCACTTGAACGCCCCTATATGTTGTCTAGTTCCTCTTGTGTCTGGTAGCATCTTGATTTCCAACTGTCGCTACATAACCTCTTGATCCCGTGTTCGCGAACTTTTGCCGCGTTCTTCAGGTGTTAAGTCGCACAAACCTTTTCTCTTCAATTTTAATGTTTTAACTTAATAATTTTAAAATGTAACTACGTTATTTTGTAATTGTAATATCTAATCGGGTACTCTAAATCTGTGGCACTGGAACACTGAAACAGTTCACTAAAGCCCTTACCACAAAACTTAACTCGTACTGAACGCACGTTTCGATAGCCAAGCTATCATCATCAGCAGTAAAACTGAACTAACAAGCTAAGTGAAAAACTAACCTTATAGAGCAAATAAATTATGCAAAATGTAAAATTAAAATAAGCATATTAATCCTTAATTATATCTTAATGCAAATCTAAAGATAAGTAATAAATCCCTAAATTAAAATGTAAAAGGTCAGGATGACGTGAGTTGTTAAAATCCTTGTTTTCCAATGAAGCGGTTCATTGAACATGGTGATAATTACAGCTGTAATTAACTAAACATCATGTAACAAAGGATAAAAGCTGAAATGTAGTCGTTCTATATCTGACTTCATTAAGTGTTTTTGTAAATTTCAATGCCTTCATAACAATTTAATTGAGCAATACTCTTTACGACTCACGTCATCCTGACCTTTTACATTTTAATTTAGGGATTATCTAATATTTATCTTTAGATTTGCATTTTAGGCTTAATTATAGTCCTGTACAATGAAGCGGCTCGTCAAAAAACACTTAAAGTAGAAGGATATATATAATTACGATATAATTAAGGATTACTATGCTTATTTTAATTTTACATTTTGCATAATTTATTTGCTATATAAGGTTAGTTTTTCACTTTGTTAATTCAATTTTACTGCTGATGATGAGAGCTTGGCTATCGAAACGTGCGTCCAGTACGAGTTTTGTGGTAAAGGCTTTAGTGAACTGTTTGTACATACACTGATTGTAACGCTCACTTTTCCAGTTCGTTTCTCTGATGAAGCAATAAATTAATTACGAAAGCTTAGAACTAAACAATAAAGTAGATTGCTTTATTTTAGCTGCCCTACCCAATAATTTATCCTCGTGGATCTAAGGAGTACAGTCAATACTTCTTTTCACCTTAACTTCTAAATATCATTATATTTTAAACATAATGAACATCAACTTCATACACTTATAAATAGAATTAAATTATGCCTTCTTCATCAGCCAAAGATAGAGAAATCCAGTGGTGACAGTCTCTTTACTATTGTGTTTTATATTGTAATATTTCTAGCAATCTAAGACTTTTTTACAGCAACATTCTGAACTCCAATCGTCTAATTGCTTATACAAAATTGACATATCTTCTTTCATTTCCAAAATATTTTATGTAATTACCTAGCAGAAAGATGGTTATGTAGAATTGAGAGAGAAAGCTTACGTTCGAAAGGATGACCATGAATATGACAAACCGTAAACAGGATATAATGCTAAAACCACCACCGCCAATTTGCAATTTATATTTCACTGATTTCAATCCTCGTCAGATTTTGCTTGTATACCTTTCATTCCATATACGCTAAATCTTAGTAACATTTTTGAATTCTCGAAAGAATAATTCTTGCCCAAACTAAAATACAAATCTGATGCGCTTAAACGCGGATAAAAGCAAAGAGGGGTGGAGACACATTAAGATTTTATAATACTGCTCTGTCGTTGCCCGAAATGGATTATCTCGTAAATTTCTCGTTCCTCAATTCCTAATGAAAAGTATTAAAGTTGTACAAGGAAATGGAAATAATTCTCGCTGTACAACGAAATCCGAAACACTTTAACAATGACAAGCCGCCGGAAACTCGGAGTTGCGTAATTGTTGTGCATTGTTTTTCGGAGAACCTACCTACTGTGTATTACTATGTACAAGCAAGTCATTTTTAGCGAGCGGAATGTACTTCCTGTTTACAGTTGGCTAGAGTGCTGTCGCTCTAGAACATGTCTTATTGTTATTAATTATTCAGTAGCGTTTGAAAGTTAAACTCTTCGAAGTGAAAACCTTTTCAGACCGGACGAAGAGAACATCGCGACGGCGACCGTACTCGTTCTTCGACTGTATAAAACTTTTACGGTTTGTGAATTTTGTCGTAGTGAACGGTTCGGTAGCGTCCTTATTTTTCCAAAAACTTCCAGAATATGTAACGAACTCGTAGCCGAAACTACGAAGTTGATTTATATCGTTGAACCAGTAGCAACTGATTTCTTTTCTTTTGTTATTTGCTTATTATCTAGGTCAAATAAAGAACTTCTATCCAGTATGTTGACTTCAATCCTAAAGGTGATCCGCCAACTTATCACTTTTTTCAGATTTGAACTGATTTGTTTTCTTCTATTTTCTATTTAATATTCAGGTCAAGTACAAAACTTTTCCGCACTATGTTAGCTTTATTCTTTGAGGTGATCCGCAGCCGTATTTTGATTTATATTTTATTTTCAAAATAAGAACACAGTCTTACTACAATTGATTAGAATATTTATATTATAACGTATTGGTGATACGTTTTTAATAAAAAAGGCGTAGAAATCAAAATAAACAAAATTTTTTAACTTTTATTACATAATTTTATTTATTGCAATATTAGCAAAGGAAAATAATATAAAAATCATTTTAATAAGTCGTAAAACAAAATACATTGAATTAAAATAAAAGATGCAAAGTGTCTCAAATCTCCCAGCAGAAGGGAGGATTGATACTCGACACCGGGAGGTAGGTATGAGACATGAGAAATTAGAACGTTTAGTCTTTACAGATGTCAGAAATAAATATTTTAGTGCGTCTGCTAATGCCAGCGCAGTCTATATGTGACCATTTAGAACAAACTTGGCATTTAATCCAAAATTCGTAAGACTTAGAATGACAATACAATGAATTATTGCAATATATGCACGCTATATCATCATCTTCGTCTTTGTTTCCTGTTTCGGTGTCACTGTCCCCTTGTGTACTGCCAGCATTGTACTTTCTCTTTTTTGTTTCTCATAGATTTTCTTAACTCATGGACTGAATCTTCTAAAACGTTTAAATTAGCGTCCTCAAATAAGACATTCTTTGTAACTTTTTTAATCCTTTTTGCAAAGTTTTTGTTTGTCCTGTTTTTATATCCTTCAACGGCAAGTTTTTTGGGTGTATCCGTCAGAATTCGAGATATTCCTGGTTTTCTTCCTCCTTTCTTTTTCCTTGGTGCTGCTTTTGGGTAAGGTCGAATTTCTTCCGGGCTTCGAAATACGATTGACAATGAAGAGGTATTATCTATTTGCGATGTAGAGGGCTCCCCTTCGAGCACAATAGCCTTTGATGTAATAGCCTCGACGGTTGTACTAACCTGAATATCATTTTCAGTTGAATTAGTTAGTGGCCGATTGGCAACCCCTGCAATTAAAAAGTCTGTTTCACCGATCACGTTGGGATTAAAGAGATAAACGAGGAGTAGCAATTAAATAACCGGGCTTGTGCTACTATCGGCAAACAGCGAGCACGCCACGGTAGGTTTGAACATGTCTGAGCTTGCAGATGCTTCCCCCACCCTGAGCTCGATGGGCACGGTTGTAGTGCGCGGTGTAGCGTAAGTCCTTACGCTAGCGTCGCGTCGGAAAAATGCAGAGTGTTTAGTGTCGAGTAACGAGTTAACCTCAAGTTCCTTATGAAACACGAGGTTATAACTACCCTTCGTGAACGAGTAAGAAGACGAAGACCCGATTTGTGGAAGAGCAAATCCTGGATGCTCCACCAAGACAATGCGCCATCCCATTCCGCCTTGTCTGTGAAGGCGTTCTTTGCGAAATTCGGCAACACCGTGTTGGACCACCCACCGTACTCGGCCGACTTGGCCCCCTGTGAGTTTTTTTTATTTCCTAAGGTAAAATCGGAGCTTAAGGAGACAAGATTTGATAGTGTGGAAGCGGTGAAAGCGAAAACGACGGAGGTTCTCAACAAGCTGACAGCAACGGACTTCCAGCACTGCTTTCGATAGCGGAAAATTCGTACGCATCGGCAAGGAGAGTGCATTGAAGGGGATAAACTTTGTAATGTAATTGGTGATCAATAAAATGTTTTGTAGCACAACTCCGGTTATTTAATTGCAACACCTCGTATTCCGGCAGTAGACAATTTTTTGTTAATTGTTGAGATGAACGCTGGAGGGTACGCTTATCCAACTAGCTCTGGAATGTTTCTCAAAGATATAGTTTGTCCAGGATTGTGACCATCCAGGTGACAGAATATTTATTAAAATAGTGCCTTGAATGGTTCAAAAACAGAAACGTCCAAATGCTGGAGGCGGTGGCTTGTATATAAAGCTAAAATTAATAAAATTACCCCATTGGTTTTGTAAAGGTCGATGGATTGTGGAGAAATATGACTGTCATGATTATCAAGAATCAACAGGCATTTCTTATCTAAAGAACATTGCACATACTTGACAAAATAATTTAGGTAAACAATTTGCTTCGGTCGTCCACCCGCTTTCATGTGCAACAGCAGCAGATCCAGGTGGTGCACATAGAGTCATGTAGTCCCGTTGCCTAACGAGGGAAAAATAAAAAAAATGGTTTACGAAGTGACAAATGGGAATAACGACAGATAGAGATTCTCAAGCAATCATAAAACGCTGCTTGATTTTTTGTCCAGTTCTGAGGAATTTTTTTTATTGTTTTCCTTTGCAAACAGAAACACAAATTGTCAAGTCTGTATGGGAGTTAGACCATAATTGAGATTTTCCGACTTTAATAAATAATCCTACAACATATGCTCATTTTCAGTCGTAAATATTTTTAAAAAGTAACAAAATTCGGAGAGAAATCAATGTTTTTATCCTCTTTGAATGTTTTAACGTATCTAGACAGCGTCATTTCGTCAATATTAAATTGTTTTGCCGCAGTTCTAATTTTTGAATTATTGTTGACAACTTCTAGTACAGCATTTCTGATATCTCCGGGTGAATTTTGATTACGTCCCTTGGATTTCCACATGAATAGCATCTGACAAAAATGAGAATCTGTTTTAATAAACATGTAGTTATAGCTTTCCTCTTATCCTCCTTGGTACGGTAAGACTGATTGATGGACTTAAAATGAAAAATTACTATCACCGTAAGTGGGCAGCTACTGGAAATCCGAAGTTTTATGAAGATTTTACGAGATTACGTAGAATTACGAAAAGGGAAATAAACAATTCTTATACAGCCCACCTGAATAAAATTCCAACAAATCTGAAGTCGGGCTCCAGGGCATTTTGGCAATATATTACTACAAAAAGGAATCAGTCACGCAATCCGGGACGATTGTTTCGAGGTGATACAAAGTTTGACGAACCACAAGCTATAGTAGATGCATTCGAGGATATATTTAATAAACATTCTTTTACCTAGCGACGATATTCGCATTTATTATACGTACCCTTCTTATCAACCCTTCAGTATACAAACCATTACTGAGACAGATTATGGTTAACAGTATTGTCAGGCTTAAGAATGGTTCTACTGCCGGAGAAGAACAAATTCCTCCTTTCTTGGCACTATGTGCTATCTACAATTTATGTATGAAGGCTTGTGTGTACACTACAGTTTGGAAGATCACCAGAATCACACCAGTTTTTAAAAAAGGCAAACCAGAATTAATCACGAACTATCGACCTATTTCTCTACTAAGTAATTTTTCTAAGGTTTTTGAGCAAATTTTATATGATGCTATCTACTGTAACAACAAAATCAGGTTGTCTTGGCACCAACACGGTTATGTGGAAGGTAAATCAACAGTTACTAACCTGGCCTATGTAACACAAAGCATTAGTGAAACTCTTCATCAACGCTCACAGTTAGATGTAATCTACACACATCTCACAAGAGCCTTTGACTCTATTAATTTCTCGTTATTGCTACGGAAGTTGAGTGCCATCGGCTTTTGCACTCCGTTGCTGAAATTGATGACATCCTATCTCACTGGCAGAGTCAATTGTGTAGTGTACAATGGTTTTTATTCTAAGCGTTATCTAACAACATCTGGAGTACCGCAGGGTTCCAACTTGGGACCCTTGTTGTTTTTAATATTTATAGATAACTTCTTACAATCACTAACGTGCCGCTTTTTAACGTTTGCAGATGACTTAAAGATATTTCACCGAATTGATTCACTTTATGATGCCAGACTTCTACTTCTACCAGAGAATCTGATAATTGTAAGTAATTGTATTGATAACAAACTGCATCTTAATGTGGAGAAATGCTGCGTTAGATATACTCGAAAGGTGCCTAAAATCGTTTTTGATTATAGTATACACGGTCTGAAGCTACCTTCATCGGACACTGTGAAAGACCTTGGAGTATTATTTGATGATCGACTTTGCTTTGACCAGCAGGTGATTTCGGTGTGCAACAGTGCTTGCAGAATTCTCGGTTTCGTTCTTCGTAACACACGCACATTTACTGATTATGGTGCTCTAAAAACCCTTTACTACGGGTTGATTCGAAATAAGTTTGAATATGTAGTGATTATATGGTACCCTTATTACACATGTCACCAACTTCGACTTGAGCGAGTACAACGCCGCTTTTTCGCTGCTAATTTTTCAAACTACGCAAACAATTGGCAAAAGACCAAGTTTTTTATAATTTAGTGCTCCCAAATAAATTATAATTTGTCGGCACAGAGCTCTTTTTGAATTTCATTGACTTCTTTTTTGAGATACAGCATTTTTCAACATTAAAACTAAAAAAAAGGACTACCAACATTTTCACGTTTTTTAAATATTTCTGTGAAAACAAATTCAAAATTCGGTAAAAGAAATAAAATCATAAAACCAAAAATTAGAAATGAGAATAAAGTTGACCCTTATGTGGTATCCTCTACATGGCATTTCGGGAGGCCAGCCAAATTAGCAACGTTGTAAAAGGATACCTTTTTGAAAACAAAAAGATATTATGTTGCTAACAGTGATTCACATAAGTCACTAACTACACAAATTATAGCTTTGTTGCGTGATATCATATATATTATTCGAATCATCCTTACAGTGCCTAATTAATAATTCGTTTACATTTGTCTTTTGTGCGTGATATAATTTTTAGTATTATTTTTAGTATTATTTAAGTATGTAGACAAGGAAGACAGAAAAATACACGCACATCAAAAATGAATTGGATAATTGAGAAGACTTGCAAGTTTAATTTTTTCGTTGTTATAACGTTATAATTATAATATAACCATAGATGAGAGAAGAAAATGATAAATTATGTAAATTATAACGAATGATCTCAAGTCAGCGCGACTCTATTCGATTAAAACCACTCCTACTCGAATTTATAGAAATCAGCCGAGCTTTCAATTTGGACATATCGTGTTTCTGCATTAAATATACACGGTTTAAACTGTCGGTTAGCCGAATTATTACTAGCTGAACGCTGAAAATCTGTATTCGGGGATTTTTGATACTGGTCATATTGGCAACACTGAATTATTTCCGGTTATGCCGGAAATAAATGCCAGCTTGCTTATTTTAAATAGAACACGCTGTATGTTTTTTCATTTTTTGAGAGCACACATCATTTTACATAAGTACTGCTAAGATTTCCCTACACCAATCTCCCACCGTTTTTGAGAAAAACAGATTTTAGAATAAATTTAGACGATTAATTGACAGTGGAATAAAAAGTCAATAACTCCGAAGGTACTACTGTACAAAGTTAAAAAATTGTAAAATTAACCAATATACATATATTAACCAATAAGACGCAATAACTCTCTTATTTTAAATGGAACACCATCAGCGCATATGATTTGTGTAACTACTCTCTACAAGAGTTAATTAACACTTCCTATATTTATTTCTGATAGTTTATTAGTTTTTTTAATTTAGTGTTAGGAATAAATTCAGATAGAAAATTGAGCAATATAGGGAAAATATATTAAATAAGAACATTACAGCTAAACAACCTGAAAATTAAGAATAACATTAAAATTTCCACCGCCCGCTTCTAAACATTTGTAAATTCTTTTTAAAATGCTATGATTTGTCGCTCGGCTGATATGCAAGGGTTCTAATGATTGAAAGGCTTCCAATACCATTGCAATCATGTTGTCCTTAGCCGTTACTGGCTCCCCATACACCTTGTTCTTTACATGTCCCCAGATGTAATAATCCATAGAAGTCAAGTCCTAGGACCCTGTGGGCCAGTGGAGTAGACCATTATTACCTATCCAGAGGTCCTGAAATGCGCGTTCTAAAATTTCACCAACTAGACGTGTGTTATGGTTTGGTGTGCCATCTTGCTGGAACCAGGCGTTTATCACCTCTTCATTTCGCTCTCCTGTTAAACTATGGTCATAAATGTATAGTGACAAAGTTATGTCATTTTTAATTACACAAAACACATTAAAATTCCATGTGTATTGGAAGGCATGTTCACGAAACACATGATGATTTTCATTAACCCAAAAATGGCTATTATGGTGATTGAATAAGCCATTTTTGGAAATTTTGCCTCCTTGCATCATATAATATTCCTTGTAAATCCGAATCCTCTTGAAACTTTATTAGAAACCATTCGTAAAATTCAACTTGTCGATTGAAATCATTCGGTTCCAAGTGTTGAACGGCGTGGTAAAAATACGGCTTCCAATTCAACTTTTTTAGTATCTTTCGAATTGGTGTGCTAGATATTGCCAAATGTCTTTGACAGTCTCGCAAAGACACATTAGAATACGCAGAAAAATACCCTAACACGTCTATTTGGATGTTCTCATTACCTACCAAGCGCTTCTGTCTGCCTTCTGCAATGGAAGCTTCCAAACCGAATGCAATTTTCCAATAACCAATTTATTGTGTTATGATTAGGTTTAGGTATTTCGGAGTATTTTTGTGCAAACAAACGACACGTTCTATCGATAACCCTGTTGCATTCGCCATAAATAATTAGGTTTAAGAAATCTTCAGAAAATCTCAAATTCTCCATTGCCACGCTCTTTTATTTGACAACTGGAGATCTGACGCTTCTATCGAGAAATGTCCAATTATTCCACAGCCTTCCTAAGAAAATCAACAAAATGATAAAAATAATTTCTAACGAAAAAACAATTATACCTTGTGAACCAGATAAATTTAACTTCAAATAACAAGTAGCTGCAATTAACATTCACTTTCTTTATTTTTGAAATATTCAAGTAAATGCCACAATTTCGAATGAAAAAATTCTGGAATTTTAAAAAGAATTTGCGAATGTTTGGAATTGCGCGGTGGAAATTTTTATTAATTATAAACTTTTATAAGATTTTATTATTTAATTTCAGTTTGTTTTCTTGTTGTGTTCTTATTTCAAATAGTTTTAGTTGACTTATTCATTAAATTGTTTATTCATTATATCTAAAGTTATGGGAATTGCTTAACACGAAAAAATTCAAATAATTCATAAACTAGTATAGATAGATATAGGGAGTGTTAATTAACTCTTGTAAAGAATACTTACACAAATCGTACGCGTTGAAAGTATACATGGTGTTCCATTTAAAATGAGTTATTGCATCTTATTGGTTAATATAAGTCGATAACCTTTTGTATGGCCCTATATTTTCCATTTTACAACTTTTCAACTCTGTACAGTAGTACAACGTACAAAACCAGAGAATTTCAATCTCGTAACTTAGACACTTTCTCAGTTATTGACATTTCATTACGCTGTCGCTAAATCGTCTAAATTCATTAAAATCCGTTTTTCTCAAAAATGATCAAAGATAGGTATAGGAAAATCTTAGCAGAACTTATGTAGAATGATGTGTGCTATCAAAAAATATACAGGCTGTTCTATTTAAAATAAGCAAGTTGGTAAGTATTTGTTTCCGGCATAACCGGAAATAATTCAGTATTGCCAATATTTTTATTTGAAAGACCAGTATCAGAGATCCCTGAATACAAATTTTCAGAATTCAGCTAGTAATAATTCCCTGTATTCGGTTAACCGACGGTTTAAACGCCACGCTCTGTATACGTATGTGTAGATACGCTTACATAATAGCGGTTTTTTTTTTATTTCACGGGCAGTTGGTACTTCAGGAAGTTAGCGTAATACGTGCCACATTTGTGCCACTAAATTGTCCGAGAAATTTAAGAAAACGTTTTGGCTGTCTATTTACATATCAAGGGAAGATTTTTTTAACCTTAAAAAGATTTTATCTACCAATAAGGATGAAAAGCAAGTAGACTTCATTAGTTTAATGCAAGCATATTTATCCGGGCTTATTACAATATGCTTTTTTATTTTGAAACGATGCTCTTGACATTGACGATCACTCCGTTTTAACCGTACGTATCCAATCGCTTTATTTATATAGCTATCTCTCGTAGATCTAAAGTGAAAATAAAATTTTGTTAAATAGGTATCTTAGCTGGTAATACGAGTTTGTTAAAAAAATAGTGATTATGTTAATATATTTTGGCTTCCGTCGGTGAATTATGCATATAACTTTCCTTGGAATTTCCGACGTAAGTACTGAAAAAATCCCGTCCACGGTGAGGAACCGAACCTCACATGGTGGGTGTGCTAACCACTACACCCCGAGGACCTTATGTGAACGTTCACTCCTTAATACTATTAATTAAATTAATATTCTGGTTAGCACGCCCACCAGGCAAGCGGGAGATGTGAGGTTCGATTCCTTACCGTGGACGAGATTTTTTGTTAGTAATTAATTACGTCGGAAATTCCAAAGAATATTGGTGATTATGTTCTTTACGTTAATTTTCTACATTAAGAATACGTAAAATACATTTATAATTAATGCTATAACTTATTGACAGATACACTTACATTTCTGCTTTAACAGCTAATTTTGGTAGCATTAAACCACATTTTCTTCCATAACGCAGTCCTGCATTTGGATGCAATATCCAAATGCAGGACATGCGCTTAACTGTAAATCTCTCTTTTACTTTTAATGTTAAAAATATACATCAGTATATAAAAACGTTAGACATAAAATTTCCTATACGTCTGATACAGAAAAAAATATATGATGCTATTTAAAAATATATATTTGGTCTTTGAATTTGGCAAAGGTTAGTGTTTAGTATTGAACAACCTGTAAATGTCGAAGGTGTTCTAACGCTCTGTCAAGATAGAAGCATGTAATGCAATCCAATCTGGTACAACTTTACGCTGGAATATAATTGCTTTTCGAATTTTGTGAAGGAAATAGATGTATCCAAATTTATGCAATTGAGGACAAAATTTTAAATATCTTGAAATCTGTTAGAGGTAGACATATGAAACCCACATTATATTGGTTTATTTCTAAATAGGGATACTAAAAACGTATTAATAAACAGGTATGCCATTTGAAATAATGTATCCTGAATATATGGAAATTCTACTGTCACTAAATATTGAAAATATACATACTACTATATATACTACTTACCTTCGTCCTTTGTGCAATTTTCGAAATACTCCAATATTGTGGGATCAATAAAATACATAAGAAAGTTATACCTTTTTATTTTCGTGGTGTGTGTAAATTACATAAGATTCCATTCTACTGCTACATCAATGCGTGTGCTATGACATTAGTTGTGTTTATATTTTTTTGTGTGAATGATATGATGATAGATTAGTGAACAAAAAAAAAATAGTCGCCTGTAGCTTTCGTTTCAGCTAGTAATCTAGCAATACTAATTAACGAAAACATACCTCGGGCGATATCTACCGTACATAAAATAACAAATAATGATGAATACAATACTTTTGAAGGTACATTTTTATTCCATTTTTTGTATTGAACAGCAAGACATCTTCCAAAAATTGATTATATATGTTTTACAAGACTATGCATCAGAAAGCCAAGATATCTTATAACCACATAGCAAACAATATTTACAGAGAAAAATTGTAAATATACTAAAACATTAATTAAGAATAGTAAAATAGGGTATATATATTTATATTCTTTATGTAGATATATCTTTATATATTAATTGTCTTAAATCTTAAAATTATACAACCTTTCAGTTCACCTCATCGATGATATTATCGTCGAGTTTATCACAAGATACGTAATCGAAATACAAAACTCCAAAAGACGAGCACCACGTGATCCAATTCAAAAATTACCCTCGATAGATGGCAGTGATAAACTATATTGCATGGATTTTTCTTGATTTTCCATTCTATAATCACACATTGCGTTGTACGCATAGATTGTTTTAGAATACTTTTTGGCGTAGTAGAGGTTAAACTGACATATTCATTTAAAACTTAATTTAATAAACGAGACACATAAAGAAATTTTTAAAGTCTGATATTTCTGTAAACCTATATATAAATTAATAATTGTAATATAGTAATCAAAGATCGAAGCTCGACTGGTTGATGACTTGTTAGCACTGGCGCGTAGCATAAGCAACTCGAACTCGAAGTGTGGACGTTGTTCATTCCTACTTCATTTATGGTCGTGCGAACACTGAAATGACGATGGCAAGCTGATAATGCCGACGGTATAGTTACGTGATAGACGACCTAAACGGAACTTGCGAACTGGAAAATGGAAAAATTGTATTTTAGTCTGTAGATAGCTGATTCTATAAAGAGTATATCACATCCTGAACATATTTTCAATTAGTAACAACAACTACATGTGAGCACAAATGTTGATATACTCTTTATTTGGAATAAACACCTTGCTGAAACATGGAAAAAGCTAATATCTATTTATCTTGTTTATGAAATAGCAATTCAATATGAAATGTAATAATTTTCAAATTTATTTTCATAAACAAAATAAACAATTATACATTGACATTACTGCTACCACCACCTGCCACCACACATAAATAGATATTAAGCGGACATATGATAGCTGCAACTATAAGATGATGCATATACCAAACGACATGAAAACTTTGTTGTTCACAACATTTCAGTTTGTTTTAACCGCTAAATAGAATACAACAAATTTTGCAATTTTCTGAAAACAAAAAAACAAATAGTAAAATATATTGCACCAAATATGAATTGATATCCACAAATATTGCAGTAGGATATCATTTTTTCATTATCGGTGCTGAAAACCATGGTATGTTACCTCAATAAAGTAGTTGAAGTAAATTCTGATAAGCCCAGGTTTTCTATGTGTTTAATATGTTATAAATGGATTAACTAAGAACGGAAACGCAAGTTTCCGAACATATAATACTGTTATCCAAGCCTAATCTGAAATGATTAAATTGTAACGTTACAATTTTGTATTTGATGTAATTGATGTAAAAATAAAGCATAACCAAACTTCTATGATGAATAGACGCAGTGCGCCCATAAAGTAATAAATTCAAAATTAAATATAATTTTCGTTGCAAACCCAACGACAAGCCGATTACTACACTGCTTCGAAACATGTTTGGGAACAAAATGTACTTTTGGATGGATCATAAAGATAAAATTAATGAATACCAGATTGTAGATACCCTAAGTACACCCAAGGCATATAATCTGCAGTTTGATATTGTCGATACAAACTAAACTATAAGGTGTAGGTATGTTTTCATATAATAAAGAGATTAAACGGTTTTATGATTACGATTTTTTTTTCTATTTCTAAGCGAAAAAAAATTCAAACCTAGTTCTCAAACAAAGGGCCTATTAGAACTTCCTTCACACTTACAATAACGAGAAATTTTAAAACTAACCCAACTTTCTAGAAACATACCTTCACAAAATATATACAGCGAGGTCCTAAAGTAACGAAAGGCGAAACCAACGATACCACATATGTTACACTTTAGCTTAAGAAATATGATGTGCAGCATAGAGGTTGGGTACTTGAGGACTTCACTTTATATACCGTGTAGAACAAAAAGTTCGAACCAAATGGAAAACCTGTTTATTATCAATATTTCAAAAAATTGTTACTAAGATAAAAATTCCTGAATTCTCTTAAAATTATAGTTTCAGTTTAGAAGGTGAAATTTCCAAATGTTTACAAGAGTAAAGTACATTTATTTATAAAAGTATTCAATGACTAAAAGTTATTTCGAATTTCATTTTGTGCACAGGCACGTATTCTACAATATTCCCAGGAAATCATAAAATATTTCTAACATAACTGACAATAATGTTTTTTGATGAAATTTAATTTACAAACTACCTAGGCGTCAGTTATATTCGGAAAATATAAAAAATATGAAATGCTATTAAAAAATCTTTTTTTAATAGCATTTCTCTTTGAAAATTGTTATTTATAGACAAAATAATATTCTAAATATTATCATTTGATTTTTCATTTATTGCGAGGATATTACTAGTTCTTTTTCATTTTTCTTGTTCGATAACTCGTGAAAATATTCCTTCCACCTGTCCGTTATTTCTTTCCCGTTGGCATTCTGCCATTTTTATTTTTAGTTTGTTTAAATTTATGTACCTTTTCCTTTCTCATGTTTTTGATTACTTTGTAGAATAGCTTCTGATTTCCTCTACTGTTTTCTTCCATCCTTCTTCCAAATTCTTCCCATGCTTGTCTTTTTAATTTTTGTACCATTTCTTTTACTTTTCTTCTTTATTGTTTGTATTGTACATACTGCTCCTGAGTACTATTTCTTAGGTATTCTTTCCATTTCTGCTTTTTAATTCTTACTTGCATTTTTATATCATTGCTCCACCATTTTGTTAGTTTTCTGTTCTTGGTTGTCAGATTTGTTCTACATGTTTCTCTCGCTGCTGCGATACATATTTTTTTGAATTTCTGCCACATCTGTTCAACATTATCACTTTTCTATTCCTTTGCAACTCGGTTTGCTTCCTTTTCTACCTTTCTACCTAAGTTTTCAGCTAATTCGGCTTCTGTTAATTTATATGTCTTGATCACCTCTTTTGGTCTTTCCTGTTCGTTCTTGTCCTGTTTTTGTTTTGATTCCTCTTTGGGTCTGATTTTTGCCTTCAGTAAATAATAGTCAGTATAAATCTTGGCCCCTTGTTTAATCCTTACATTAAGTAGTACTTCTTTCCTAAACGCTCTATTAATAATTATATAGTCTATGATTGATTTTTCACCTCTACTTTTTACTTCTCTCGTGTACATATGTATTTCTTTGAGTCTAAAGAATGTATTGTCGATTATTAAGTCGTTTTCTGTGCAAAAGTCAATTAATCTGTTACCATTATTGTTTCTGTGATTTTCGCCGTACGGTCCTATTACATCTATTGTTTTTTCATTTCTTTTTCCAACTCGGCTATTCAAGTCTCCTTATTATCAGTAGTCTTGCTCTTATGTTTTCTATTATTTCTGTCCATTTCTTCCCAAAATTTGTCTTTAGTTGTTGTCTTTTCGTCTTGGCTTGGTCCGTATGCTATTTATTAGAGTTTTATTTTCATTTTTTGTAAGTTGTGTTTCTATTTTCATTATTTGTCCCGTTATGAACTCCCATTTAGTTATATTTCTTACTAAATCTTGCCTTATTATGGACCCTACGCCTTCTCGAGCTCGTATTTCGAGTTTTACTCCACTGTACATCAATATATGTCCTACATTCATTTCTATTGTTTCTTTTCCCTTTTTCTTAATTTCGCAGATTGCCAGTATATCAGGTTTTGTCTTCTCTAATTCTTCTGTTAATTCCTTCTCTTTTCATTTATACTCCTGAAATTCCAAGTTCCCACCCTCAAAACGTGTCCTTGTTCTTTGCTATTTCCATTCTCGTTATCGTTATTCCTAGCGAATGTCGTCTTCTTGTATTCATGTTTGTTAATCAGTTTTTTGAATTGTTTTTGCTTGTTCTTTGTGACTCTTCTATTGTTTTCTTTGTTCCAAACCCATAGTTTAATGTTAATTATTTTATTGTAGCCAATTTTAACGTTGTTGCCTTTTTGCTTTTCTTCATCTGCTCTCTTCTTGATTTGTTTTTGTATTTCTCTTTCGTTAGGGGTAAGATCATTATTAATAAAAACTTTCTTTTCTTGTATCTTTCCTAATTTTGCTCTGTTTCTCATTATTCTTAGTTTATCCTCAAAACTTTCTAGTTCTACGATGTATGTATTTCTTCCAGCTGTTATTAGTTGCATTACTGGAACTTCTACCTCCACATATTTTTTCAGCATGTTTTAGTAGTAGTAGTAACAACTACATTATTTCTTCTCTTTTTATTCCACTGTTTCTGTATACTCGCTTAATTCTCTTAATTTTTCTCTCATTATTTAATTTTCTTTTTGTAATTCTATATTTATCTGTTTAATGTTTTGTGTCTCTTCTTTATATATTTGTTGATTCGATCTCATATTTTTCATTTCTATCATCAATTCGCTCATCATTTCTATCATCCTGCCCAGTTTTTCTTCGCCCATTTTATTTACATAATGTTATGCACGCTGTTCCCTGAGTACGGTCCTGTGTTTTCAAGTGGCCGCTTACCATTTGTTTTTACTCGAGTCTGCAGCGCTAGAAACGTCGCCCAGACTACCTCTTCGGAGGTTAGGTTGCTCTGTAAACTCGATTACTATAACGAAATACTGACGCTTACCTTGCGGTTTTTGCTGACTTAATCTTAACATTAATTATCACTTGTAGTCCACTACTTGTCGAATTTAATGCACGAAACTGCTCAAAATTTGGGTAAAGGATCGGAACACTGTTAAGTACGTCTTTTCACATGCTTTCCAGGATCGGATTTTTTTAGTTACAGTATTAATCATGTTTTTAAAAATAAAGGTACTTTACTTTTACGAACGTTTTAAAATTTCACCTAGTTCTCTAAGCCCGATGTATCAATTTTACCCGACTGACTAAAATGTTGTTTCTGAAAATGTAAGTACATTTATCTCAGTAATAAGTTTTCTGAAAAATTAACAATAAAAGAAAATTTCATTTGGTGCATATTTTTTAATTTACACGTAATGTATTTCATAATCTAAATTATCGATATACAAAGAATAGTAATACCAAAGTATCCAAAGAACAACTGTGTAATCTATAACAACAAAAAATCTTACCTTGCTAAAGCAATCTACACTACAAGGCAATGAAGCTATAGCTATTCTACAAAGAGTTTTAAATAAGACAAGAAACAAGCAAGTATTAATTATAAAGCGCATACTTCAACGGCAGTTACCGTTCCATCGAAATTAACGAATCGAAAATTACAAGTTGAAAATTTAAACTTTGTCAACGTTCACTTATATATCCTTCTACTTTGCACGAATAATAAATTTTATGGAAGTGACAATTTTACGAGAAACCTAACGCGGTACCTGTAATCGAAATATGCGCAATTCTAAAAGCATAATTCGTATGGAGATCAGACCGGATTCATATGGAAATTTTTGCGAGTCGAAATTACTCCCCTGCGATACTCCTCCATCGACGCACTGGCCCTTTATCACGTCGCGCGATAAAGTTCGCACAAATAAAAAGTAAGTAAATTTAATTTATCTTCTAGCTAAACCTATCAAAATCCCATCTTTCACCGACAAGAGATGAATCCTTTTTATAGGGGCGTTTTTCAAACACGACGTAACGAGGCAAGCGGCAATACGCATAAAGAGACATCGAAAATGGGCCCGATGAAGTGTTCGAAAGGACGGAGAGATTATTTAGGGAAATCGTAAAAAAGTTTAATTTAAATCTATAGGTACTGTAAATTGTCTTTACGAAATAAAATAAGAATGAGCAATAAATCTGAAACGATCACAAAGATGAAAAAATTTAATAATTTGAAAAAAAATGTCGCTGTATATACAAACAAAAAAAAATATAAAACTGCTTCGCGAAGAGGAAAATATAAACTTTATAATTAGTATTTTAAATTAAATCAAATTACTGCAGGTACGATTATTTCCGTTAAATCAATAATTCTCAAATGTACACAATCCTCTATGTTTTATTATACCTTATACGAGAGTAGTCTGAAAAGTTTCCAGCCTAACAGAGAAACAAGTATTTTGTTTGTCAAAGTCAGTTTTATTTCTCAACATAGTCTCCTTGTAAGTGATACTCCCATCTTTTTAATCCGTTCAAATAGTAGTTGGCATCTTGTTCTGCAAAAGAGGCGTTCACGTATGTGATGGCCTCCTCAGTCGATGAAAAGCTCTGTCCTTCGAGCGAAACTTTGAACCTAGGAAACAGAGAAAAGTCGCTGCGGGCCAGATCTGGTGAATAGGATGGGTGGTCTATCAATTCGAACTGCAATTTGTGAATTTTTGCCATGGCGACCACTCAAGTTGTCTTGATGGGACAAACATTTCTGTAGTTGCTGTTTTTCCGCAATTTCTGCATTCAGGTTGTAGTAAGTAATGATGCGTAGCATGCCCGCGTTCTTGTTTTTCCTTTTTCAAGATAGTCGATTAGCACAACTCCATGACTATCCGAAAGAACAGACGCCATCACATTCTCGGCCAATGGAACAGTCTTCGCCTTTTTCAGAACCGATTCATTCTTCGCAGTCCGCTGTTTCGACTGTGCTTTAACTTCAGGTGTGTGCTGGTGTGCAAGTTTCAACTATAATTAATCGACGCCACAGCCCCGACTCATTTCTCTTGAACTACTTCAACAGGGCTTTGGAAATGTTCATCCTAATGCGTTTTTGGTCCGGAATGAACAAGCCCAGCACTTAACGCGTGGTTAGCTTTCTCATGCCCAGTCAATACGTTGTTTCTAGATGCCTAACCTTAATTAGACGGTCGTCTAGCACCATTTGGTAAACTTTTCTGATGTTATCGATAGTGGTTGCAATTTTTGGCCGAGCCGAACGTTCATCGTCAACCAAGCTGGTAATACCATGCTTAAATTCAACTGCCCAAAATTTTACTGTTGCAAGTGATGGCTTAGAATCCCAATAAACAACATCCATCTCGACTTCAGTTTGCGTAGGCATATTGCCTTTCAAATGCACGAATTTAATAATGGCTCGATATTCGATTTTTTCCATTTTTATAGAAGCACCAATATCGACTGACGCAAACGACTATTAAACAAGATTTGAGCGTCCAACATGGCTGAAATTTTCAGCATCCTTCAATTATATTGCCAGAATATTGTTGACGAATAACGCCGTCTTCATGTGGCTTCAAACTTTTCAGACTATCCACGTAAATCTCAATAAAAAACCAAAAATAATAGAATGGACCTCGGTTATTGTAATCGCTTTGGGACTTGAGATTTTGAGTGAAAGTAATTTTTCCCTTTTTAGTATATCAACAACACAGTAAAAATAATCTTAAAACAACATCAGTCTGATGTTTTCGACACTGGCAAAACGGTAAAAATTAATATACGCAGTAGCTTTACCGGTGTGAAGCTAGCAATAGATTTCAAATCGACTTCAAATGTAACACAATTACGTTATGTAAACAAAATCATTAAAGGCACAAAACGGTTAAATGATTAATTATAAACCGCTAAGCTCAACCTTCTATCAGCCTAAAAAGGGCATGACGAAAACTTGTATTGCAACGTTCGCACCTTTTACCAAATTCTCCGCATGTATTGTGGAATGGTCAGATGTTTAAAATAAAGAATGACAATATTTATAACAATTTCTTATAAAACAAAAGTGAATTACCACTAATGGCGTTCGTAACTTTATCTCTTGACAAACGTCACACATTACTCAATTCTTCCAAATTCGTATAGCAATGCGAAGCGTTTTAACAAATTTAAAAACCAATTTATAACAATTCCTTTAACTAATCAAGTGACAGTCCCGACTAAATGCGCGCTATTGTAAACTTTATCTATTTTGACAACGTTCGCCAATTTTTAATCCAAACTTCTTTCCACGGTTGTATTGAGGAATGTTCGGAGATCGTTTTAACGAAATATAAAAATGACAATATTTTTATAACAATTTCTATAAACAATAGAAGTTGACAGTCCCGACTAAATGCGCGCTGTCGTAAACTTTATCTACTTTGAATGTTCGCCACCTTTTAATCCAGATTTCTTTCCACGGCCGTGTTGAGGAATGTTTGGAGATCGTTTTAAACAAATATAAAAATGACAATATTTTTATAACAATTTCTATACGGCAGCGCCTTCATTTCGTCGGAACTGTCAACTTTGATTGCTTACAGAAATTGTTATAAAAATATTGTCATTTTTATATTTTGTTAAAACGATCTCCGAACATTCCGCAACACGATCGTGGAAAGAAATTTGTATTAAAAGGTGGCGAACGTTGTCAAAATAGATAAAGTTTACAACAGCGCGCATTTAGTCGGGACTGTCAACTTTGATTGTTTATAGAAATTGTTATAAAGACATTGTCATTTTTATATTTTGTTAAAACGATCCTCGAACATTCCTCAATACGACCGTGGAAAGAAATGTGGATTAAAGTTTTCGACAGCGCGCTTTATTAGGAATGATCAGGAAGGGTTAGGAGCTTAGACGGTTTATAAGAATATTATCAGTTCTAGACTTTGTTGGAATGCCCTGTGGACTGATTTTGTTTACATAACGTGATTGTTACATTTGAAGTTGATTTTACCGAAAAAAAATCTATTGCTGAAATCTATTGCTAACTTCACACCGGTAGTAGCTTTATTGTAGAGGTGAGGTGACACAATGTATCTTTTTGCTCTTCACTAATATAAATGTATGAGTGAAATCTTAATGTCAATTTAGCCTGAAAGTGAAGACCGAAATCGTGGTAAGAATAATCACAAATGTAATAATAATAAAATGTTTAAATATTTTAGTATATGCTTACTCGTACTTGGCTAAGGACAACAATAAGCAAGTGATAACATTAACAGTGATGCCCACTGTAATAATTTTAACAAATGCAAGTAAGAATATTATGATGTCAATCATAGTAAAACAAATGATACAGCAACAGAAGGTCTACCGATTTTATAAAATAAAAAAGAAAACAAAACCCCATATTTCAGCACCGAATATTGTACTACATTACCACATCCGATTTTCAAAATAGTTTTTTTTAATTTAGAAGTAATGATGTGTGTCAGATTATTTTTTTTTAATCTACAAAAAAGGTAATTTCTCACTTAAAGAAAATATCTTACTTCCCTTTTTCTGCAATTAGACAATATAACACAACCGCATGCTCCATATGAAGTCGGTCTGATCAAGTATTCTAGAGCTACACAATAATCGTATCACAATTCGCAAAGCATAATTTATGCATATATTGTACCTACTTGCGCGACAACAGCACACTAAGAGCTGGTCGCTCCCAGTCGAGACAGCCGACGTTCTGCAAACAGAGGAAAGTGCAATAAACAGACAAGGGCTTCTCGGAGGAGTCGCAACATTTAGCGTTTCACCGGATTCTACATACAACCTTAACATAAAACGCAAGACGCATATAACCGAATATGCTGAATGTAATATCAGGCGAAACACCAAATTTTGCACATATAACTCATGCCGGAGTTATCATCACGAATTACAAACGTATATGCACTTGTTAGTAAAATTGTTAATTCTCTTAACAAAACAACAACAGGACAACGGGCATATGTTAATAATGTTTTGTTTGAGTTATTCATAGCACTGGATAACTACGGAAAAAAATACGTTAAGTAACCCAAGTTAGCTCTATTCATCTAATTCTGTTGTAATTAAGAGTTAAAATATCTTTAATGACTTCCATATACAATCGATAAGGCTGTCAGTACTATGTTAACCACTAGTACAAAAGATCTTTTTGAACTTTTGAATGTCATCACTACAAAAAGTTTTAAGAATTTTCAGGCTCTCCAAAATCGCGGGGTTACTTCTCGATAGAATTTAGAAAAGCATGCTTGCTTATTTTAGGGGAGGAGTTGGTTAGATCCCCAATATTTAAACAAATACTTTAAACTGTGGAACTAATATTTCAACTAATCAAATTTTTTAACTACATCTTTTCCAGAAATTAAAGAGGAAGCTAATGAAAAGCAAGTAATTAATTTGAGAAGTTGTAATAAATAAAGTATACCAAACTGGAAGTTTCAAATAATTTATTATAGTTTCCACTACAATATTGTTTCACCAAACATGGCTTCATCAGGTGAATGAATACTAGAGAGTAATGACTAAGTAAAACAACTTATAAACTACAAGAGTAATTACAAGTTTAAAGAAAGTAGTGGGAAGTAATATAAATCTGTTTATTCATTCAATGATAATCCTAACTTACTATATCTATTAATTTTCATACATTCTGAAAGATCAAGTCTTTTCTTTTGTCTTCACTGTGTACATCAAAATTGCTATTAAAACTATAATTCTGCTCTAAACAATGGTTTGCAAAAGTGTAGTCCGTTTTTATAAGTGCGTAACCTCTTTTATGTTCCGTTATTCGGGTTTCAAAGGTTCTAGTTTGGTCTATGTACATTTTATTACATTCACAATTTCAGCTGTTAAACTCGTTCAATTTTTTGTCTGTTTTGACCTTATTATTTCTTATAAATAAATAAACTATATGATACGAACCCTTTGTGTGCTTTTTTGATTAATTTACCAATCTTCTCAGACGTTTTCCCTACATATGTAATGTCAGTGTAATTACTGAATTCTTTATTCATTAATTTTGGATATATTAAGGAAAGAGTATGAAATTTTGGTTTTTTTGAAAGACTGATATTAATTGTAAATAACCGTTATTTATAACGCCTATAGTGTATATCCTGTTCCGTTGTAAAACATTTTTCTTATTCATAGGTGCACTTCCTAGTACCATAGATTGATACGTAGCCAATTTATTGGATGATGAAAAGATGCGCGTATTATTGTGTCAGTATATCTCTTAGGATCGTAGTACAAGCACATGCTGACAACTTAGCCGCATTGATCAGAGGCACGGTGGCTCAAAGACTACAACAACTACCCTGCAGAAGGTGCTCAACATTATCCGCGGCCAGCGCGAGGTGGAAGACCTTACTATTAACCTGCATAAAACCGTGATCGTTCCATTAGCAAGGAAAAGAAAGCTGGAGGGACTGATCTCCCCAATCCTTCTAGGTGAACAAGAATCTTGCTTGGGACAAAACACTATCCTGGAATCCTCATCTGGATAAACTAATTCACAAAGCCAAAATGTTACTTTGGGCATGCCGTAGGCTTTGTGGAGAAACTTGGGGAATGCCCCGCAAGAGAATGTATGGGCTGTACTATACTATCATATACTATGAACACGTACGGCGCCGTTAACTGGTGGAAGAAGGTCCAACAGGTTGCAGCAAGAGCTAAACTCACCTCGTTGCAGAGAATAGCCAGCCTGACGATTACTAGTGCGTTGAGTATCGCACCTGGACTGGTTCTTGAAATTCTCCTAGATCTTATACATCTTCACAGGTCGATCTCATGCGTTTGGCATTTATGTAGTTCAGCAGTGACAGAGCCAGAACGCTTGTAGAACTTGATAGAAAGTCTGTCAAAGTTCTAACCTTACAGATTTCCACCAGAAGGATAGGCCCACTCGGCGAACTTTAGAATTACAATGCCGGCCTACAATAAACCTTATTTGCTCTAATATCGGAATTGTAATTGTACACGTCTATAAATTGTTTTACTTACAATTAAGCACAGGTAAGTGCATCTCACCGATTTAAAAGAAACTTTGTGCCCAATCGCCTACTGACGAGGTGTAAAACACCCCAAGCTCAACACTACCCTTCGCTGTTTGACCCAATAGCTCAGAAACTATGAGAGATATAAAAGAAAAGTTAAAACAAGATTTAAACTATTTTACAAGCTCTTAACCCTAAATAAATATTTTCTCTATAACGAATATTTATTTAGGTGGTTATCAAATGATTTTATTAATAAAATGTGAGTATAGAGTTTACTGGCAACTGTTTAAAAAGTAAGTTAAGGAATACATTACGTATAGCGTATACACAGTAAGAATGATAATCCGTGTAGAAATGTTGAAAACGAAGGAATTTATTTAAATACGCATAGTATAAAAGTGGATACATCGCCGAACGGCTACCACATTTTAAAGATCCTGTAAGATTTTGCTTCCCGAAGGATGCACACAACAATGAGGTATTTGCGGCAAGCCTGCGTTTATTCGTTGTGCATGGTGGAAGCAATTCCTTCGTTTTCAACATTTCTACACGGATTAACTTACTTTTTAAACAACTGTCAGTAAACTCTATACTCACATTTTATTAATAAAATCATTTGATAACCACCTGTGTGTTTTCTTCATTACTGTAAATCTAGTACATCAGTTATGAATTTTCTTACACAAATAAAAATATTTCGTGGCAGATGTAATATATATATATATATATATGCATATGTAAATTCAACGTAGCTTCTATATTTTTGTAGTATATAAAAATTCTGAAATTTGCAAAAAAATAAAGGGGTGGGGGTAGTTCCCTAAATAAATATGCGCTATAGAGAAAATATTTACGACATCGTTAAGAGCATGTAAAACAATTTAAATCTTGTCTTAACTTTTTTTTTATATCTCTCGTAGTTTCTGAGCTATTGAGTCAAATAGCGAAGGGTAGTGTTGAGCTTGGGGGTGCTTTACACTTCGCCAGTGGGCGATTGGGCAGCTAAGATAGTTACCGTTGTTCTTACATTAAATCGGTCTATAAATCCACAAAGTTTCATTTAAATCGGCGAGATGTACTTACTTGTGTTTCCTTGTTAGTCGATACTCTTTAATATACATCCACCTAATAAATGCACGCTATGGTGAAACAATATTGTAGTAGAAACTATAATAAATTATTGGAAGCTTTCAGTTTGGTATAATTTATAACAATATGGAGTTTCAATAAGTATCTACCTTATCAATTAATTAACTGTGTTTTTTATCTTTTTTTAACATATAAACGCCGATAGAAATTCAAATCAAATTATGGCCATCATAGACAAATTAATTAACAATCTAATATGGAGAACGTTGATTGTCATTTATTTGATTTGCAATATTGATTGATAGCACATACACAAAATTACACTCTAACGATGTTACCGATGGCCAAGAGAATATATGGAAACTACAGGCAACCTATTACATTAACCACAAACGTAATAAACGTATTTATCCAACTTCCGAGAACCTCCGCAAAATAACCCAATTACAAACGCCGGGCAAAAGCCTTGGATCTTCGCGCTGTGAAGTCGGTAGTTATCCAGGCTATTCGCGAACAAATATTCACACACAGGGAGCTATAGTTTCTACGTTTCCAGCGAGCAAACGTTATACAACTGTGTTATGTGTAGTGTTGTAGGTAAATGGGGCTGGTCTAGCGTATGACGGCATATACATCTCCACAAATGTATATTAAAATATATATCAAATTAAATTATTAAATGTATATTAAAAAATTTAAGCGAGTTGCTTGTTTTCTTTTTTGTCGATCTTGTAAATGCGTAATTATGATTGAAATATGACGTTGGGTAGTGCAATCTTTAAAGTACATTCAACGTTCAACGCACAGGGTAGAAAAATTCTTTATATCAGTATGGATGAGAGTATCTAATTAAAGATACTCTAATCACTAAAAATGTCGAAATTAATACATAGTTATATGGACCTACCAACAACCACCATGTACAGACGCGCGTTTCGTCGCCTAACGGCTCATCAGCGTACCTCTGTGGAAGTTGGTAGATGTATTTGAAATTGTCGTATATATACGAAGATAGTGAATACTAATATAGATGAGAGTATCTAATTAAAGATACTCTAATCACTGAAAATGACGAAATTAATAGCCATGTCGACCTCTACAGAAGTGAGCAACTCGTAATGCTCCACTTTTACGTAAAAAGGGTAGCAGCTCCCATCAGTCGAGCTGCTACCCTTAACTTGCCAGAGGTAATTAAATAATAATAAAACCAACATCAAATACAGCTACCAACTTCCACAAAGGTACGCTGATGAGCACTTAGGCAGCGAAACGCGCATCCGTACATAGTAGTTGTTGGTAGTTGGTTTCATTATTATTCTTTATATCATTTCAGAAATTAATGTAAATAATTAAAGATAGGAGCAAGTGTACCAATGAAATATTTTTATATCACAATATAATGAAAGTATTATTTTTTATTAATGTAAATAGATAAGGATTTTTTTTATTTAGCTTAATTATTAATGAATTAATATTTAAGTTTATTTATCCTTTTTTTTTAATAAAATAAAAAAAAAGTTATTTGATTATCTCTTCTTTCAGATGGCTTTCAAATGATGCAAAATTAAACTCTTGTCACTATTTCAAAAAATCCAAGACAAGTGCTCTCCAACAGACAAATGCATAAAAGAAATGAAGCTCATGTCAGAAATTTTTTTTTACTATCAATTCCATACCAAAAAAAAAACAATAGTTTTAACTCATCACAATGTTTAAGCACAGAAGAGTATAGTTTATTTCAAATTATAAGAATATAACTTTGAACGGCTTAAATGCTGTTATTGCACCACCTGCGGTAATAACTACCTGGATACGCAAACAAACTGCTGAGGACCGCAATGACAAAATTTAAGTGAATTGAATAGAAATGGAATTATGATTTGCGATATGCGTAACTACCTGTTTGTACATTTAGATCTCATTTAATATGTAAATTCTTTAATTACTTCGAATTGCTTACTATGTAAATTTATACTGTTTGTAAAATATATATACATAAACATATAATTAGAGGGCCGTAATTTATAGCCAATACGGCCCCTAGATTCAATATGCATTGCCAGGTTATTATCGTCACAGAAGGTGCAATAAAAGTATTAAAGGCCTTGTAAGTCTACAGTTATATTCTTATAATTTGAAATAAACTATACAAAGAGAATATTTTAAATATAAGAGCAGTCACTTAAATATGTTTGAAAAATGAATTTTGGAAATTAAATTTTTAAACTGTGTGAATAGTCTTACGTAGTTTTCTTATTCAAAGGCAGATTTACTGAACGGTACAACAATACGTGTTTAAAATAAGAAAATATTACTACGCATATATCTAGCAATAAATACAACTTGAGCTACAGATGAATCACGTAGCCCCTATACTAAGTAAAGCATTCTTCTTGCGCTTTAACTACTACAGCAGTATTTATCTTCAGCGTCGCGGAGGCAGTTACGTTTCGAACTCCTAGTGCGTTTCGAGGCGCCAGCATCATAGTATATAAAACGATCTAGCGTGAAATCAAATGCCTCGCTTTAATTAATGCGAGGCGGCAACGCGACATCGTGAATTGAAAAAGACTGATTACATCCACGGAATCACGAATCAAGTCTCTGCTCCTCAATGGCAAATCGATTTCCACAGACAGGTTAAACAGAAATTTGAATTTTAAAACTACCGGAAAAAGAACAGCACATAAGGTTACTTGACTTAAAGCGAATATCGCAAGGTTGGTCATTTTCCATAGAAGAACTAATTAATTGAGTTTCTTCTGCTGCTTCCGTGCATATGTATATATTGAGATGTTACAAGTTTGAATGTCCGTTTATTTTTAACAATTTACTTACAAACATTTTTGTAAAATGTTACTTACAGCTGTGTGTGTGTACATGCGTATAAATGAAATTGTTGAAATTCCCTCCATGAAGATTATAAATCCTCTTTGATCAGTCCTCTTTAAATTCGCTTTGGTTGCTCTTCAGTCCTACTGTACTTTTTCTTAGTTTCCAAATGATTCTAAACTTCTTTTGACGCAGTTTAATGATCGAAACACCTTTAATGTTTATTTCAAAAGTAATTTCTAAATAGTTCAATCGAAAACTGTCTTCTGTCAAAAAAATTTCTATGTCTATTTGTTTACCCGTCGTCCAAAGAATGCCAATCCAACGATTTCCATATTTTAATGGTTGGCCTATGGACGATGTGATGTTACAAACGACATTGAGAATTTTGCTGACCAGGTTTCAACGAAGATAGTGTTTCGCATGAATTTTGTGTGTTTTTGACAAAAATTATTTTTAAAAAGTAAATTCTTGAAAATAAATGATTTTTTTAAGAACAAAGCATTAATAATATAAATTATTAAAATGCCAGAATTCGAATAATAATAAAAAATAATTCAAATAAGATAAAGTGTAGTTCTGATATTAATTGAAAATTCAAATTACACATATAACCGTGTAAATTAATAATATTAGGTTCAAGTGCACGCACACAAAATATAAATGGTATCTCACGGGGAATTGCATCGATTGATATATCAGAGTATACATTGGAAAATTCTGAAAACTTGGTTGTACGACAAAGCCTACATTATACTATTGAACTAAAATATGTTTAATAATCTGACACTTCCGGTTATACTGGAAGTAGCTGTCACTTTAATTCAAATGGAACGTCCTATATATTATTAAATTTTTGAATTCCTAATTTAATTTTAAGGTTTGTTCGATAAAACAACAATGTTGCTATTTCTAAACATATTCGAACTATTACATCTTTTAAAACTAATACATCTTTTGAAAATTTTTGGCAGGTAGAGGGGTACGTGTGAGCTTTTATAACTGTGAAAGTGTTTAACTTAGAAAATTGTCATTTTCCAGAACTGTTGACCGTGTAGGGTAGGATTAGAACCCGAATTAATTTTTCGAAAATATTATACAGCATGTCCGACAATTACGATTAAACTTTGAAACGGAAAAAGTGTCAAAACTTAATTTTTTTTAAGTACAACTACCTATTTTCCTCTTTCTTATTAAATTGCTTTTACCAAAAAACAAAAAAAATGTCATATTCAACACATATCTAAAATGGATACTTTTCAAGATATTTACGAAAATGACTATTGTAACACAATTTTCTTCAACAAAAAAGGGTACCCCCCAACGAGAATGTAGCTTATGCAGTTTTTTAAAAGATCATCCATCTTTGGAGATATCAAAGCTAATCATGACCATTAGGAAACAAGCCAGCATTGATGAAAAGTATATATGTCACTTAGTTTTCAATTACAATCAACGCTAGCGCATTTAGATTACACGAACGAAGATTATCTAAATCTGTTTGTTATTTATGGAGAATGCCATAAAGTGATATCAAGAACATGCGATGCCTTTGCCACTCGATATTCACAAAAATAGAAGCAGTCACCAAACACAGTTAAACGAATAATACAGAATTTGAGAAACTTCGGATCGGTCAAGGCAAAAATTCAAAATCATAGTTTTTGCGAATTTATTTCAATATGGTCTCAACAGCACGAATTATTTCTGGACAACATGGTCTCCACGAATAAACCCAAATTTACAAGAAATGGTTTGTCTTAACTGGCGCAATTTTCATTACTGGAACAATTCAAATCCCCACGTATTTAGAAAGCAAAACTCCCAGAAGAGTTCGCATTTCAATGTTTGATCAATGCTGGATTGTTTCCTAGTGATCATGACTAACTTGGATCTTCAACGTTGGATGACAGTAAGAAAAACTACATAGTTACCTTCTCGTTGGTGGTTATTTTTTTGGAAGAAACTTGTATTACGGTACACATTTTCCTAAATATCTTGAAAAGTATCTGTTTTAAATGCATAATGAATATAACACTTTTTTTTGTAAGATCAATTTGGTAAAAGAAAAAGAAGTAATTGTATTTTAAAAAATTAAGCTTAGATTCTTTTTGCATTTGAAAGTTTAACCGTAATTTTCAAACGCCCTATACAATGTTTGCGGAAAATTAATTCAGTTTCTAATCCTACCCTATACCGTTAACAGTTCTGCAAAATTTCAATGTTCCAAGTTAGACACCTTCACAGCTATAAAAGTTCAGATGCACTCATCCATTTGTCAAAATTTTTCAAAAAATACGAATATTTCAAATAGACTTAGAAATAGCAACATAGCTGTTATATCAAACAAACCTTAAAATTGAATTGGGAATTCAAAAATGTAATGTATATGGGGTGTTCCATTTGAAATAGCAAAAGTGACAACTAGTTCCGGTATAACCGAAAGTGTCAGATTATTAAAAGTATTTTATTTCAACAGTAAGTGTACTGCCAAGTTTTCAGAATTTTCCAATGTATACAGTTTCATACCGATCGGCGCAGTTCCTTGTGAGACAAAAAAAGAGAGAACAACTTTATTATCTTGATATACAAAAGAAAACGATTAAATAGCTTTTTGTTTGAGACCGAGCATGTTATTTGGCGGTATTTTTAAATGTTTTTTTTTTCTATTTACGATTAAACCGGAAACGGACTCAACTTTGATCTTCTAAATGACACTCTGTATATTCTTTGGCATTTTCCGATTAATCATATTTTTCTCTTTCTGTACATATGAGATTTTACTGATGCCAGTGGGAAATCTTTTAACGTTGTGATTACTTAAAAAATGAAGGTAACTTTTGGTATTCAGACCACCTTCATCCTAATAGCCTGTCTCCTATTAAACCGCATTGCCTAATATGGGTTTTCGTTCGACCAGAAATGATTACTTTATTTATTAATAACACCATTCAACGCCAAATTCGATCTAAAATGTCTGATTCATCATTAAGCAGTTGCACTAGCCACACAAATACACAATAAAAGTCAATCGACGATCAGGATCCATTGGGCGTAAGAATTGCGCTGAAATGGGTTTATATGGCAGCAGCTTGTCTTTTTACAGTACTGTGTACCGTTGCAGGTGATGCGGACGAACGTAGATGTAGTAGGCGGTAGGCCAAAATCTGGAATTCTCTTTCTTCTCACTCTTTATTGGCTACGTTATTTCTACGAGGCTCTCTATGAGGAATTCTTACTTCAGGAAATGGTCCAAGTCGTCTGAAACACTTTTTCAATACGCAAGTACGTGAAGGATGATTCCTGTCGGGATACCTTTCTGCATACAGTGCAGAAGCTCTTCGTGAGTTGGGATTACACTCGCCAAATATTAACAGTACATCTACTTTTTCACTATTATTAATTTTTATTACACACACAAAGCTTGCAATGATTATTATTAGAATAAATTTCGTAAAATGTTCTCTAGTTACATGGAAATATGTTTTTGCTTTCATGGTTATAGATATTTTCTTATTCTTTAATAGCTGTCTTAGCAATCTTTTTGTGGGATTTACAGCAAAAATTTTAAGTACAGGAAGAAAAAAATATGGAGGCAAAAAAATTACAAAGAGTGTACAGAGTATCATTTAAAAAACCAAAGTTGTATCCGATTCCAGTTTAACCGCAAATAGAATAAAACATTTGAAAGTACCGTTAAATAGCACGCATGATTTCAAACAAAAATCTATTTACACGTTTTTTTATACATCTCAAGATAATAAAGTTATTGAGTGTTCCCTCTTTTGTGAAAGACACTGTATACCAATTTAATTAAATAAACCACTGAATAATACGATATAACAAAGCACGTATACTAAAGACGTTAATTCTTCAATTTCCTAATCGATAAGCAACGCAGGTATGTAATTTCATGATTATAAAATTATCTTATTAAGTTAATTATGCAAATGATTTTTAGAAACGGCTGCGCGCGACTACCTTGTCATGAAACAGATTTAATGATGAAGAAACATGCAAAGGTTATTTTCAAACGACTTCATTATTCTTTCTACGAAGTTAATAGATCTATTTTTCATACGTGAACTCCAACCTGTAGACTTTTTCTGCTAACCTTAGATAAATACGAAACTATTTGTAACATGAACGATGAAGTATCACCCGAACGAGTAACACATATTTACATTGGCCACTTTGAATGTAATAACAGGATAAGGTTTTAAAATTCATCCAATTTATTAATCATTTACCGAATTGCGCTGCTAATTTACGCACGCAAACGTTCAAAGAACCCTCGCATTAAATACGATACTTTTCGGCTAAAATATGCTAATTTCGTTAGTCCAAAACGTCGCAAAATAATGATGCGAAAGCCCAGAGCGAGGCTTACGGGTAAGAGCGACATCGTTAAATTGTATCCGTAATTTGAAAATCCCCGAGCGTCGGCCCGTTTCGGTAAACATCGGTGTTTACCCGAACATAATTGGATGTTTGCGGGGTGTGGGTAACCCCTCGGCGCGAATATATGGAAATTGTTTTGTTTGTAGCACGCCGCAGGCCTCGTACTAAATGGATTACCATGACACGTCAGGAGTATTTGGCCTTTGTATGGTAGCGAATCCTTTCTTTTGTGATTTCGACGCGCGAACGGGCGGGAAAATACCCTGCCACAAACATTCTCAATGAGCACTTGAATATTTATGAAGGTTTGATTTTGTTTCTGCTAGGTTTTCTCCACGGTGCTTTAGATATTACATAAGTGTTATAAAATTCTATACATTTCGAACGTTATTATACAACAGCTATTGTATGGCCAACATACTTATGTAGATTAGTCACTTTTGGCGTGAATAATAAGTTACAACGTTGTTATAAATAGAGCTGCGAACCTAGTCAGGCTAACACATCCGTATTCGGGGGTGTATTCTAAGTTGAATTATCTGTTTAAGATATTCAATGAACTTTGAGAAACTCAAATTATAAAACGGTAACAATATTTTTCGAAATAGTAGAGTAGAAAATCCACTACACTATTACAAAGACAAGGAAAACAAAAAAAAATCATGAATGAATTTTCGCAAGGAATTAATTATACCCAGATGCAATTTTGAATTATTCAAATCAAACTTATTTTGTGTATTTTTTTTTTGATGTAAGAAGTAAGTAAAATTTACACATACAACGTGCTTTTCTTAAGCAGAAGTTCCGTGTTACTTTTGTTCATATTTTTCAATAAAATCCGTACCGATGAACTACGGATATAGCGATTTCATCTCAAGGGTTGCTTGCAAAAATTATTCAGAAACATAAGGATATTGTCGAAATTTGAAAAGCCGTAATTAATTTTTAGAATAAATGAAGTTTACAAAATAACTATTCATATGCATTCCTAGAACATACAGGATGGGTCAACGTTCATTTATTCCCCAACCAAAGCCGAAATTAAAATTTCATGTATGTACCGCCTTTTTCAAATTAAATACGAATCGAAACTCCACAATTTTTTTTATAAAGACGTGAGAAATAATAATACACACCCAAATATTAATTAATAATTATTTACGAAAAATTGGGAATGACCTATCGCGAGGTACACAGTAGGTGTAGCTTCCGTTGCATAAATAATCGTAGATGGAGCTTCAATTCCCAATTAATTTGAAAATTATGGTACACGCAAAGAAACAACTATTTTAAGTCAAAAGAAATATTTTCTTGGCGTTTCTTTCTCCGCTTCAAAGAAGTATACGTGGTGTGGCAATTAAATAACCGGACTGGTGCTACTATCGGCAAACAGCGAGCACGCCACGGCAGGTTTGAACATGTCTGTGCTTGTAAATGCTTCCCCCACCCTAAGCTCGATGGGCACGGTTGTACGTCGCTCAGTCTCGCTGTAGCAATCGTCCGTTCAAGTCCTTACGCTAGCGTCGCGTCGGAAAAATGCAGAGTGTTTAGATCGAGCAACGAGTTAACCTCAAGTTTCTTGTGGTTCTAACTACCCTTTGTGAACGAGTGAGAAGATGAAGGCCCGATTTGTGGAAGAGCAAATCCTGGATGCTCCACCAAGACAATGCGCCAGCCCATTTCGCCTTATCTGTGAAGGCGTTCTTTGCGAAATCCGGCATCATCGTGTTGGACCACCCACCGTACTCGCCCGACCTGGCCCCCTGTGACTTTTTTTTATTTCCTAAGGTAAAATCGGAACTTAAGGGGGCAAGATTTGACAGTGTGGAAGCGGTGAAAGTGAAAGCGACGGAGGTTCTCAACAAACTGACAGAAACCGACTTCCAGCACTGCTTTCGACAGTGGAAAATTCGTATGGAGCGTTGTAGAGATCGGCAAGGAGAGTACATTGAAGGGGATAAATTTTGTAATGTAATTGGTGATCAATAAAATGTTTTGTAGCACCAGTCCGGTTATTTAATTGCCGCACCTCGTATACTTGTAATGAAATAATTATATTTCCTTGTTTAAGACGTTTGTTAACTTGATTCAAGAAAATCTTGGAGAAAATTTGATTCTTAGTATAAGTAAATTCCCATTATAACACAAAACAATATTCTCTTAAGGATAGTAAATAGCTTTTTTAATTCCAGAAAGCGTTTAGGTATTGTTTATAAATCAATAGTTTCATTTTCTTAAAATAAAGCATTTTTGACTTAAAATTCTTGAAATTCTATTACTTGTATGCACACTATTAATTGCGTTTAACTTGTTTAAAACAGTACGACATATCTGTACATAATGCAGTAAATTATTCACATTGCTTGTGATTTTAAAAAGGCTAACGTAGAGGTTATCTACAGAATAATGTTCAAACAAAAGTGAACTTAATGTAGAAGTACACATGAAAAAAGTGCTTAGAAACAATAACCAAGATAATACTAATAAAATAGCTCCTGGGTATTGATGGAATCGCTACCAGCAAAAACAATATGAGAAGAGAAAAGCATTAAAATTTCTTGCTCCTGGCCACATCTCTCAGTTTATGCCACTAATCTCCAAAAACAGCAACTGAAATATTTTCTGGCGCCGCCTAGTACCAGCAGTTATTGTCATGCCGTCCTAAATAGTAAAAGATATAAATTTTTTAATATACAATAAATAATAATAAAAAAGGAATACATAAATTTAAACATTAACTCATTAATTATTAGAGTTTGTTAAAAAGGTGGTACCGGATAGCAGTGGCGTAGCGGTAGCGGCGGGTAGGGGTAATCTTCAACTCGTAGTCGATCTCGACAGTACCGCGAGAGAGTTCAAAGCGACAGTACGTTGTACGCTGCACGCCAAATAAATACGCGGAGGTGGAATGCCCAAAGGGTGTAACGTTCCCTTCGAATGTGAATACATATCTCAGGCATTTCCGTGGATTAGAATATAGAAGTCCGCATATTTATTGCACAATATGCAATAGCGGATTGCTAAGTCGCGATAGGTTTGAATGTAGAAAACATTGTAAAAGTAAACGTCATGTATTGAATTTAAGAAACAGTAATTCATACTGGCAATTTTTATATGATTTTATTTTTATGTTAAGTGTGTGCAACATCCCACAACATCTAGTATCTAATGAACACTTTCGCTTCTTTTTTGGGCTAAGTACGTTCCCTCATGGAAGCTGCCAACATCTATGCAATTACGATACAATTTGCCACGTTTGCAAGGTACAGTAAAGGAATGTATAAAAGACGAGTTGAGAAATAAGAAAATCTGCCTATGTGTAAATGAAACAACTGATGCTCAGAAACACAGCGTCATTCATATTGTAGCGCGTCCTTTAAAACGTGATGGTTCACCACCTTCATTGTTGTTATCCAGTAAAAGGATTGAGAAAACTAATGCAGAAACCGTTGTCAAGATAATAAAAGATTCATTGAGAGAATTTTGTATCACAGGAACCCAAGTCACGATGTTCGTTACTGACGGAGCCGCAACAATGCTGAGAGTTGGTAGGATGTTGAAAATATGCTTTTCGACTCTTCTTCACATAATATGCCTCACACACGCATGTCACCTCGTAGCAGAAACCATTCGAAAGAAGTATCTGATGGTGGATAAGTTAATAGCATCTACCAAAAAAGTGTTCATCAAATCTCCCAAACACATTCGTGTATTCAAACAATGTGTCCGAAATTACCACCACCACCTCAGCCTGTAATAACGCGATGGGGAACATGGCTCCAGGCAATATCTTACTATCAGAAATATTTTCACAAGTGAAAAATGTCATCTTGAAACATGATTCAAATGATTCTGCAGCAATTCGAGATAGTCAGCAACTTTTTTCCAATTCGGACGTTCAACAATAAATAGATGAAATTTCCATGAACTATTCTGAAGTTGTACAAGCTATTGAGCAATTAGAAAACAGTCACCTATCTGCACGAGACGCATTAAATTGCATAAACAATTTACAAGCCGCTCTAGAAAACTTGACGAACACTATAGGAGTCGATGTTGCTCAAAAATTTGGTTCAATTGTAACGTAAAATCCCGATTTACAAAAGGTTCGGTGTATAACTGAAAATCAAGAGTGCCCAGATGAGGAAAAGGAATATCTGACATTTGCAAATCTTACTTCACTGGAACGGTCATTTTCAAAGTATACGACAACGTATTCACAACACCGTCGACGGCTGAATAAATCGACAATGGAAGCGTTGCTGATGCAATTCTACGCAGCTTACCAGGGCGGTTGCCAATTGCCACAGTGGACATCAAGACGACAGGAAAAGATAACAATATTCTTTTTCACTAATATTGTATATTACGTACCTACTTTTATGCGGTGTGCCACTGCCGGTACCACCTTTTTAACAAACTCTATTAATTATTAAACTACATAAAAATAATTCTTATTTAATTATATTATTAAAGAACATGAATATTTTCTTCACTTAAAACTAAATGATTTACTTGGAAGAAACATTTTTCTGTCTGGGATTTTCTTGATTTTCTAACCCTAAGAAAATATTTATTTAATTAATAATAAAATTATTTTCTTAAATTATATATTTTTATAGTCTTGAAATAAAAGTATTTTCTTGAATAGAGACTGATTTTTGCAGGAAAATCTATTTTCTTGATGCAGGAAACCATTTCTCTGCGTGTACAAAGGCGTAGACTTCATAGGTGATTATCAGCGTGGCGCATAGTTAATTCTTAACTACATTTTGAATATTTGAAATACGTTATATACATAGTAGTCTAATAGTTTTGAAGATACTTGTAATTAAAAAAAAAATCAGTTCTTACGGTGTTTATATAGTTCTTATCGTATGCAGCGAGTATAGGATACACAACAGCTCACTACACATATTGAAATACAAGTTATTTCAAATAAATTGCCAAAGTGGACAAAATTCGAATAATAATAACTAGTGTTAGACGTTTTGCGTACGCCGATGTTAATGGGCAAGCATCGCGAGGCAGAATTCAATTATATTTTATTTCCGCAAGCCAGAAAGATTCAACAACGGAGTAGCGACGGCTAACTCCAATATTCAGATTTAAATAAAACTTTGAGTTTATAGAAGCTTAGAAGCTATAAAAATATATACGAATGGCTTTTTAACTGTATTAAGAGGAATTAACGTTAACTACCTCGTTTTTTACAGGATCAACGCCCCCATTTCTCTATAATTTAGTTCAAATTTTAAAACTTTTATTTGCTGTAAAACGCTAATAGTAATGGGGTACTTGGTCAGATATTAGTTTGTTTCATATGAAAAAATTTTAATATTGCTAAGTGTATAATTTTCGCACATAAGTATTTGAAAAAGTATTTCAAAATCGGAAAAAAAGCCAATTTGGAGATTTGCTGCTCATTAATACGATTGTCACTAATTTAAATAAATAAATCCGTTAAAATGTGGGCAAAAACTGAAAATGTAGGAAGATATAATCGCCATCATCATTCAAAACACTTTGCCATCTTTTCTGCAAATTTTCAATTCCGCTTTTGTAGAACTGCGCTGGCTGAGATGAAAAATAGTGTTCAAGGTGGCATCGAACATCATCAATTGATCGAAAATTTTTATTTCTTAGTGTATGATCTAGAGATCTGAATAAATGATAATCGGATGGGCGATATATGGTTAATACGGGGGGTGAAGTAAGACTTCCCAATCGAACTGCGAGATTTTTGCTTGAGTCATTCTTGCTGCGTGAGGTCTTGCATTATCACGTTGAAGTAGCACGTTCTTTCTTTTTCAACAATTCAACAATTAATCTTTGGATCATTTCTTAGCAGAATTGTAACTGCAGATTATGCGATGTTGATCTTTTCGCATCGACCAGTTGGGGGAACCCATACCTGACTGGAGACTTACCAATTTCATGGAGATGTCTTTGCACTGTCGACCATGTAGAGCCTAGTGTATCCGCTAATTCCTGTACACTTAATTTTGGATCAATCTCGACTAGTGCTTTTAAAGCCTCATTATCAAATTCCACAGGTCTTCCTCTACGAGGCCTATCAGAGAGATCAAAATCACCTGATGAAAATTGTCTCAATCAACGTTGACATTTGTTTACTTTTAAAACATCACCATAAATATCGCAAATATTGTTAGTTGCAACTGTTGCATTCATTCGGACATAAAAATTAAACATCTTACAACGACGAATATGCTCTTCGGATGGTTGAAAATCCGCCATTTTAAACCACAGCAATAAATAATGTTTTTTTAATTGCGCAATATTATGATTACGATCTAGATTAGGTAAGAAACTCACAAAAAACGTTTTAACACTTCCACTGTTGAAATAAAACTAAACACAACGTAGGGTCATAAAATAATTAATTACTTATGGATATCCTTGATATTAATTATTATATGTATTAGTTTTAGAGTTTAACGGCAAACAGTGAGGCGTCGGGAAAGACCGATATTGGGCGAGTCGTTTACATCGATGCTTTGCTTCGGAAAGGCAACGATGCATTGACTGTTTAACTAGGGGTAATTGCACCGCAAGTCGTAATGTACAATATAGGTATACACGTCACTTGCGATTGATAATAAAAAATAATACTCGCTAAACTCCCTACTTATTGTCGTTTAAAAATAATGGCCCATAAATCTATCTATAAATTATTAATCGATTAGTTGCAGTTGACGTAGTGACAAACAACAGTGTGCTCCAAAAATTGTTAAACAGGGCCAAGCCAACCGGAGGTGCAAAGGGCACAAATTTGCACTCATATTTTATAGAAAAAATTTAGATATTGAATCTAAAAAATATGTAAACAGTGCTACAGACATTGATCATGATTTAAACTTGAATCCTGTGTTTGTAGGAAATAGACTATTAAGAAAAAGATAAAAAAAGCTGTTTGATTATAAATCCGAAGATTGAGGAAACAAATTTTAAAATGAAATTTTACCGTGCCATCCTTGATACAAGAATATTTGTTTTTTTATGACTTCTAAAAATTATAAAATTCAAAGAAAGAAACTATTGTGCGGAAAACTAAAATTAAATGATGACTCCAGAAGTGAAAATGACATCACAATGCTCCTGAATTATGTGATGAAATGTTGACAATTTTACCTTTTTTAGAAAATAAAAAAGGTTATACGAAAATTCTAGAATATATTTTTTAAAATGATTTATTTGATGCCTTTCCCAATATTTTAATTGCCCTTAGATTTCTTTTAACTCTTCCAATATCGTTTTCAAAATTAAAACATTAAAAATTATTTAAGATCTTCCATAAGCAACCAGGATAGGCTTAATAATTTGGCATTAATTCCAATTGAATCTGAAATATGTAAAAAACTTAATAGGTATTAAATTATTTAAAATTTCGCAGCAATCAGGCCCTTTGCTATAACAACATTACTCCTGTATTAAGGATTTTATTATTTTTTAAACATAAGTTTTGTCTTATTACTATGTATAACACTGTGGGAATGTTCCTTATTTTGTTTGGTTAAATGATTTCGTTTTCATTTAAAATATATTTTTTTTGTTTATGTTAAAAAATAGGTTTAATAAAAGTTTTAAAGTGAAAGCCTTTTTTTAGAAGTTTTATTGGGTGTAGGGGGTGGCAAATTTTTATTTGCATCCAGCGGCAATAACGCTTGGTGCAGCCGTGTTGTTAAATAAGGAAAATATAAATTTGGCAAAAAATCTGCAGTCAGCAATGAAGTCAATTTTAGAAATTTATTTATAGTATTTATATTAATTTGTTATATTTCTAGTTACGTTCTTCACTTTACATGAATCTCTTTTGCAAATAAATTTACATAAAAAATGCACATTTTTAACTGGCATAATCATTGCACAAAATAGTGCTAAAAATTGCACAAAATAGTGCTTCGGAGCATGCGCACAACTATTATTGTTAGTAATATTGGGTTTACAAGTTTAATTCAGGTAGTATCGCTCGCCAATCCTGTGTTGGAGCTTCAAAACTATGAAAATGTGTCTATTGTTAACACTGTAGCCTGTAGCTATTAGCTAATAAAATTGTAAGTATTACTCAAAAAATGAAATCATATCTTACCTCGATAATTTCACTGTCGTATTTAAATATACACTGAAAGAAATTAACGTATCATTTGTAAATTCTGCAATAAAATTTAAAGGCTTTTTTGTTCGAATGAATGAATGTAGATAACGAAACTGCTTATCGGGAATAATGTTTGATATGTTTTGTCGGCGTTATTGTTTGTCACTAAATAAAAGAACTGATTTATCAGTATTTTGGCTGCAGCAGAGCTTGATTTATTATCCATTCATGTGTTTGTTTCGCGTTACCTGGAGACAGAACGTGCAAAATTATAAACATGGGTGTCAACGGCAGGCATAACCGCAATTTAAGTGTTGAAGAAGCTGTGCGTGTAGTCACTCTTGTAGAAGAAGGTATGAGACAGCGTTACATTGCTCAACGTCTTGGCGTTGATCAATCAACAGTATCTCGAGTGTTGCGGCGACACCGGGACACTCAGTCATACTCAAGAAGACCAGGGCAGGGCAGAAGACGAGCAACAAATCCAAAATCGTTTTTTGTTGGTGCAAACGCTAAGGGAACGGTTCATTATGGCTTCAAGGCTTCAAAATATGCTCGAAGAGACCCACAATGTTCGTGTAAGCTGCCTTACTGTAAGAAATCGTTTACGAGGTTTTAATTTAGCTCTCAAAAGGCCTGCGATAGGACCACAATTAACTGCAGAACATCGCATAGTTAGGTTAACATTTGCTCGAGAACATGTCAATTGGTTGGAGGCCGATTGGGCAAACGTTATGTTTAGTGACGAGTCTAGATTTTGTCTGCATAGCAGTGACAGACGGGTACATGTGTACAGACGTCCGGGTGAACATTATGCGCAATGTAACATTATTCCAACTGTTCTATTTGGTGGAGGTTCTGTAATGGTATGGGGAGGCATTACCTTAGAGGCTTGTACAGAGTTGGTGGTAATATCAAGAGGCACTATAGCAGCAGTTTTAGAACCACATGTGATGCCGTTTGCAGGAAATGATTTCGTTTTTATGCATGATAACGCGAAACCGCATGCCGCCAGAATTGTACAAGACTATCTTACCGTAGTGAGTATTACCACAATGCAATGGCCAGCCAGAAGTGCGGATCTAAGCCCAATCGAGCACATTTGGGACATGATAAGCAGGCGACTTCCAGCACTTCCTCGGCGTCCAATTAACCAACAGGAGCTAGCACGGGCATTACGAGAAATTTGGGAAGCTATTAACCAAGATGAAATTAGAGCCTTAATTTTAAGTATGGGACATCGCTGTGAGGCAGTCATTCGTGAAAGCGAAGGAAACATTAGATATTAATTGTTGTAATCAAATGTAAACATTTGTTATGTCTTTTGATATTTTCTTTTTGACTTTTTGCTAATAAACAATTCTGTTTTCTTTGATTCTTGTGCCTTACTTATGCAATATAAGCTAAAATTATTTAGTCATTGTTAACTTTTGTTTCAACACCTTTTTGCAAATTTTAATCAACTTTTTAAAAGTGATGCGTTAATTTCTTTCGCCAGTGTATAAATGCAGGAATAAATTAATTGAAACGTTATAATGAAATCTTTACCTAACTTACCAATCGAGACCTGTCAACAAATGTAAAAGTTTTTTGTGTCAATTCACGAGCAGAATTTACAAGAAAAATAGAGCAGGTTCTAAATTACTTTGCATTAATTACTGCACACGAAATTGTAGCTTACTTGTACACTTGTTAAGCTGAAATTTTCTGTCCTTGAAAAATTCTACGAAATGTGTAAATTCTTGCAATGCTGCAAACGGGCCTTATACAGAAATGTAACAAACGATAAACAGTGACAACAAAGAACCAAGTAGATAAGGAAAAAGTGAAACACAAAAACGTGTATCCACAACACAATAACTTCAGAAATAAGTGAAATATCAATTTTTACTTCAATTTATCCATAGTTACTTAGATAATTTTAAGTAAACATAATTAATTTAATAAAAAATTGAAAAATCTATTAAACTGTTGCAGATAGGTATAGCATGTGGTTAATAAAAGCGTTAGATATTAAGGTAACCCATACAAATCGATTGGTGAATACAGGATGTTCGGTGAAAAATGGGCAAGTTGTCCGTCCGAATTTGTTCACTTTGATAATTTATTTAGAACATCTTGCATAACATTAGGCCATTCCATTATAGTACTGAGGTACCATATGCTCTATCCTAGGCTATCTACCGCAAGATTCAGTCTTTGATCGACACTGTCGTGAAATATAAGGAACTTTGTAAATACCGGCAAAATAGAAATGTCTTAAAAATTTGCAAGTATCTTCCAAACTAATGCATAGCAGTGATGTGTTGCTACGAAGCAACCTGCTATTTTGTAACTACCGTTAGCAATTTGTAGCAACTAATGAGTGTCAAAAGAAACTGCTACTTTCTGTAGCAGTTTTCTGAGTACGCAATGTTTTATCACGTTGTGAAACATAAATGTAGATTTATAGCTGTGTAGCAGTAAAACGCTATGAAGTATAAAACATTTCTAAATACCTCCCATCTAAATCCGTTTCTTTGCGTTATACACGTATATAATTTATTAATTTGGAGCATTTTCAGAAAATTCCAGATTGATTTTCATAAATTCCGGATAAAAATCAGAATGTCTTCTTTTCGGATAAAGAAATAAAACTATAGGCCCCGTGTCAATATGATGTTAGCACGTTAAAAATCCCCACAGAGATTGAATCACAGTAATCGATACCTAGAAGTGCGAGGTATATTCCGTAACCCGGCACTTCATTCAACAATACAACAACGCCTATCGTTTTTTGCGTAAATAATACACTCTCCGGCAAAAAAAACGGCCACCTAAGTATTTTTTCTAATTCTGATTTGATGTGTAATATAGAACTAACAAATTACGAAAATATTTTTTTTACACACAACAAAGATTGTGGATATTTTTTCCAAAAGTTTTATTAACGTGCGCCAGAATACTGCATCAGAAAAATAGAACTACCTATGTAAGAAATGCGTTTTTATATTCTGATATGTATGGCCAGTTTATCGATACGTTGGCTTGTTTTGTTAGAAAAAGTCGTTACTGGCGACTGGCAAAAAATAGTAGTGGCATTATTTTTGACAGTTCTAAGTTTATATCGTATTGTTAACATTGCGTTAAGTACTGTAAACGTTGGCCGAATTAATGTTTGAATTGAGAATGGTTGTAGTCATCCGTTACTATCGAGAAGACAAGGCTAACCAGCTCTGACGTCAGCAGACTGTGACGTATATTGTATTAGGTAGTCGATCAGCCATATTTGTATATTGCACATTCATACGTTCAAACCGTTTCTTTCGTTTTGAATTGGTTTATCCAAATTATATTGGTTTTATTTAAAAAAAATACTATATGGTGATATTTCCGTACTTTGTTGGTGATACCTCTAGTGTTGTATAAGCGATAAAACCTTTTCTGAAACGATAAAAATGGGGTAACCTAAAAGCGTGACTCGGGCGGTATACTTTATAAATGTACTGTGGCATCGACTGTTTTCCAACAATATATACTAAGGTTTGTGAGTTGCACTTTGTAAAAGATATTATTTATTTTTCAACAGCTGCAGATTCAAGGACCGGTGAAATTATAACTGTAAGTTTAAAAAATCCTAGGCTTATAAAAGATGATATTCCAACTCAATTCGCTAACTGTCCGTTGTATTTGACAAAAACGTGAAGATTTTATTGTCCAAATAGTTTTATATTCTTACATTATATTTAGAAAAATTATTTTTGGACACGAATAGATGTTTTTAAATGTGAATAATAAACGTTCTGTTTTAATACAATATTCTTGAAATTGAACAAAATTTCGAGTAAAATTGCAATTATACATTTCAACCTTAGTATCATCCAAATATGTACATGTATAACTATAAATAATGATAATTAGTCGATTAAATATCAACCACAAATACATCTTTCATGAAAACGGTGCTCAGTTACGTGTTTGGTTTTTGCTTTGAAACTTCGTTTTTCCCAAATAAAAACGAATAGGATGCGAAGAAGAGCTCAGTTGCCGACTGGTATCCTCTTTAAACTAGAAGCCCTTCAAAACTTAGAAAAGGAATGCAAAAAACGATTCCTTTACCGCTTAGGCTAATTTCGTGCATGGTGATACATCACCTAAGCAGCGTGACGTCATCGAAAAGCGCTCAGGCCTTGTCCTCTCGGCGGTAACGGAATACCTCGATGTTTGGAATCGTTGTCTAGGTAGGGGTAGTCTGTCTTATTAGGCAACTAGGATCTAATAGAAGAAAAGCAACAAGTACAGTTGATGATCGTTTTCTCGTTCTCATTAAGAAATCGAACGACTGTTGCGATTTCTCTTCAACGTCGTTTAGAAATGATACGTGGAGTTGTTATAAGTAAGGTTCGACAAACGAGTGCAATGTCAGAGGCGTATCGCGCAAAAGTAGGTACGTGAGATATAGTATTATTAAAAAATAATATATTCTTACCTATTATTGACGTCTTGATGTCCACTGCGACAAAATACTACTCAATAAAAGGTAAGAATATATTATTTTTTAATAATACTGTATCTTACGTACCTACTTTTGCGCGATACGCCTCTGACGTTGCACTCGTTTGTCGAACCTTAGTTATAAGTGAACAAAGTGTATGACGAAGACTTGCAGAACACGGACTTAATTCATTTAGGCCGGCCACAGGATTACAGCTAAGGAGACAACATCAACAAGAACTGCTTTAATTTGTACGAACACATGTAAACTGAAAAATGCAGTAGTGGAGTAATGTGCTCTTTAGAGATAAGTCTTAGTTTTGTGTACGGTCACTAAATGGTCGTGAGCGAGTGTACTGACGCCAAAATGAGAGATATTTGGACTGTATTGTATCCTTACCGAGGAGATTCTGTTATAGTATGAACCAATAACATGTACCGAACTTCTATTTGTGGTGTTTTAAATGCCAACCGCTACATGCAGGAAGTGCTTCAAGAAGCTTTATACCATGTCTTCCATTTATTGGACAATACGTATTAATGCATAATAAAGAAAGACCACATGTTGCAAACATTGCATGAATAAATATACGGATGAAGTTGGTATTCGACGCATTGAACATCTTTTGGATTAACTTCAAAAAGCTATTCGACGTCGACCTATCCTGTCAGCAATATTTGGGTGTTGCTATGCAATTGTATTGCTTTTTTGTTTTTGTTATTGTTTGTGACTTTCTATTGTTCATGTCTGTGATTCACGAAATAAAAGTCTTACAAAAAAACATTTAGGTGGCCGATTTTCTTGCAAGTGAGTGTATTTTACGGGGTACAGCATACGCTGAATGAGAACCTGTTACTCAGAAAATTAGCAACCCTAGTTTAGGTTTAGTTCAAATGAAAATTATTTTATACATTATGTACATATTTTACATGTATTTTTCATAATTTCGAGAGTAAATGAATATCAAAGTTATTTCTTTAGACATTATTGCCTCGTAATGAACATTTTTTTGGAAATATAAGAGGATAGCAGAAAATTATAAAATGAAGACTCTTTCTTAGAGTTTTTCCCCAAAAATTGCTTGTTTCTCAATTAAATAGTATTAAAATTATCCATCCTACACTGAAAAACATATATTACTAAACATACACGTTCGTTAAAAAAGTTGCATAATCAAGCTATTACTAAGACTATATACGAACAAGGTTGATAGAAAACGTTTCCTCTAAAGGTTGTCTCAGTTCCTATCCTGCAATACTTGACCGAAAGTTTGTGGGCGGAGGGGTGAAGGACGCATATTTTAACGTAATTGGTAGTAATATATAGATATACTTGTTCGTAACAACGTTTAAATTGATGGATCTCATATGTTCTATATCCACTACCACTGACGTCATTGCGCACGTTATTTTTAAACCGAGACCACCTTTAGAGTAAATGTATTCTACCAACCTTGATATCCGAATACGATCTCCTGTTAATAAATCCCAATACCAGTAGGCCACGCCTCTCCGAGCGTATATGAACTAGAATATGTACTAAAATGTGAACTTGAAATATACTTGCATAACTACCAACATGACAATAAAACAGTTTTCATTGGTCTAATTAGCTGGTAAATTTATAAATTCTTTCATCTTCACATTTGTTTTGATCTTCCCTGTGTTTAGAAAATTAGATTTACTAAATAACCAACATACTACCAACTGCAAACACTAATAAAATATTCTCGAGTATACATTGAACAGAGGAGGCGTCGGAATCTTTTTTTTCTCTAGTTTTCACACTTGTATACTTGGTGGGGTAAGTTCACTTTACGTTATAGGTACACATACACAACCACAATATGAGGTTCAGACAAAGCCTTAGAGTAATCACTTAATGCTGCAATACATTTGTAACCTGTTAACTTATGAAGGCATTGTACTGTTCACAGAGAAACTGAAGCATTTAAATTAGTGTTGGGCATAATCGATATATTTCAATAATCGAATGAATCGAAATAATCGTTTAAAATTATCGAATGATCATTCGAAATCATCATTCGAAATTTACTAACGATTTCGATTATTTTCCACGATTATTTGACAGAATCCGAATGACGAGTGAATTATTTCGAAACTCGAAACCTCGAAGTTTCGAATACAGATCTCGAATCGTAATCCGTTTGTATGCTATAATGAATGATTCCTGAACCATAATCGAATGATCGATTATTCGGGTATAATCGATATATTTCGATTATATCATTCATAATCGCCCAACACTAATTTAGATATAATTTATTTCTGATTAAGTGTTTAGTAAAAAATACCATAAAAGACTTTTCACCTCATAATTCTTACACCATTCCTAAATGTTTGTCGGTTATCTATATGAAATAAAAAATTAAATAAACAATTTCAGTTGCCATTTATAAGTCGGAAATTTGAAAAATTAAATTACTCATATTTACTATTTTATCTCTGCATAATAACCTGATGTTAAATGGAACTTTATTCGCCTATTTCCCAGCTATTAACCTTATTTACCAATTAAGTGGTGCATTACCTTACTTATACTTTATACTCTAGCTTTTTAAAGAACTGATCTAATAAAAAACAACAGATAAATTTGAAGATTATATGTACTGAGCGACTCTCTTAAATATTCTTTTCTTCTGTAGAGAAAGTGCTGTTATACTTAAGAAAAATTAATTCAGATACCAGATGGTATAAAACATGCATTAAATGCATATATAAAGAAAATTGATTTTCAAAATTATTTGGAAGGTACAATCAGTAAAAAAAATGCTAGGAAGATGTTAATAAAAGCAAAAAATACTAAATTTGAACGTTAGTTTGAATTTTGTGCAAATAAATCCATAAGATGTGACAATTAAAGCATGTAATTCTCGCACTGCGTACCTAAAATTGTATTAATAAGATGTCTGAAGCCTTAGTTTAAAAAGTGAATGCCCTTTAATACCCCAAAAAATCAAATTAAAATGATTATCAATTTTCTTAATAATGATGCTATCTTTTGTGATAGTTAATACGTAAAATTTTCTGGGATATTAATGGTAAACAAATATACTGTGACTACAGAACACGTTGCTTGTTGTTAAAGGCAGCTAGAACAATAAAAACGACCATGTTACGATGAAAAATACCTTCAGTTTATAAGAGGAGTTTTCCTATGGTTAAAGAATCGGAACTGCAGTCGCAGTGCTAAGTCTTTTCGAACTGCGAAAACAGAATAATATCGCTGTAACCACACAGGAAAGATAAACAAGCCCAAGATTTATATTCTCAATTATTTACATACAAAAATTCATCTACCAATTTATCAAGACATAAATAATAAAAGAGAATGACAAATAATCAATACTTGAATTCCCATTACGCGGTAGAATAAAAAATGCGTGGGTTTAAAAATAAACAGATGCAAAACGAATTTCCAAAATAAAACACGAATATTTTAAACGTTAAGTTCATTGCCTTTCTATTAAACAAATCAGCTGTAAAATATTTAGGCAATACTTCCTGATTTATTTATAAATTGAAATGTCCAAAGGGATAGTAAATATTTAGATCAAATACAAAGTTTTCATTTACTTAGAGCGGAAGGTCGATGGAAAACTAATCTTTTTAGGCGTTACTTGCTATACTTTAAGAGATATATGGTTTGTAGTTGTCATAACTGACGTTTAAAGTCTACAAGATTTCTTCGCATCAACTTCCTGATACAAGGTCATGTAGTAGTATTCAAGGTTATTATATTTCATTTATAGGTAATATCTTCCAGAAACTCAACGTATTTATAGCACATTTCTGGGAACTGTCAACATAATTTTATTGGAATAGATTCATAATCAAACTGATAACAAAATGCCGAGGTGTGGGTAAGTGAAAAGTGTGTAAATGTTTTCCAGCAAAGTCTCAAATAATACTGGTCGCATATTAATAAACAAAAAATGATAAAAAAAAAATGAACGGCGATAGCGGATCTATTTATCTATTTTTCCAGCTCTGCCAAATCCATTTGGCGCACAATTCAAAGTCGATACACCTTTCTTACTCACATTACAGAGGGAATAAAAGGAACATCTTAACCAGTTTGTTCAACTTTAATTGAACCGCTTCTGGCGATAGTTACCTTGTATTGAGTTTTCATTATTCGGCCATCTACAAATTGAAATAGGGGGGACAAAAATATGAAATAACTAAATTACAAAAAAAAAATAAAGATGCGGGAGATCATATTTAATTGTGAATTCATGCGTGACATTTTCACTATAAGTATATTATTTTTTATTTGAAATTTTATAAATAGATATAAACACAGGGGAACATAAATTTACCTCGACCGCTGTAAAGGATTTAAGAAGAACCCTATATCATTTTGGAAAGAAGTAAATTATATAAAATAATAATTAATGAACTTTCTTCTCGTAATTTACCTGTACTCCTTGTATACTTACTTGTATCAATATTACGTTGCAGGTGCGTCGCAATGCGATGGCGAGCGTCGTTGTACTCTAAATGCAGTCCCAACCTCAGAATCGTTGGGTTCTTTTCTATTAACGATGTAATTTCCATTTCTATTTTGTTGCCCAACACTTGCGACCTCTATAAAAAAGTGAAGGTGTAAGTACTCAAAATAAGGTCTATAAACTGGCTCTGATATTTCTAAAGATAAAAGGATGAATTAAAAAATACTGTTTGGTACGTAGAGAAATGTTTCCCTTGAAAAACTTTACAATCCTTAAGAAACTACTCCTAACTTTTGATTTTCTAATTGCACCCGTTACGTTTTTACCTTGCATGGAATTTCTCACTCCATTGTGATTTGATGATTTGATATATTTCATATTTGAAATTGTTTAGTAATTACAAAAGAATAGGAAATGATCCTTGAGTTCTTTAAGATACAAATGGAGTACGTCAAATATACATATATTGTAAAAATAAAAATAACAATTTAATTTAATCTGCAGGATAGAAAAAAAGAAAACCAGACTGAATTGTTTCGTTCCCATATATCTCCCACCATATGCAAATGCGTTCGCTAATCATCAATTCGAACAAATTCAATTATATATTTCTTTGCATTATGTTTAAAATTGAGACACCAATCGAGGCCCGAATGCTCGATGGGACTCCATTAAAAATTCTGGAATTTGCATTAATTAGTGACTTTTGATCCATTGATAGTTTATTTTGTACCGCGTTGTTTCCATTTCTAGTTTCATAATTATGAATATCTGTAGGAGTTGCAAATTTACTTTACGATAGCATGTTGTCGTTATGATTTTATTTTTCCATAAGTTGACCTAAGTGACTAGTCACCAAAACTCAATAAAATATAAAAATACGAATCTAAATAATATTTATAATATAATAGTAAATAAATAAAGTATCAAGGGAATATAGTCAGATCGTATCCAGCTGTATATACATTTTAAATTTTTAAAAGAAAAAAAACCTTTGTGTATATAATATGATATCGATTTGGATTTATAAAATCCTATTTTACGTTTGTGTCCGTTAAAACATGTCCATTATTGTTTATACGTACCGCTTTAAAATGTCTATTAACCCTTTAGCGCCGGAATATTTTTATTTTGACATATAAGCTAAATATTTGTAAATCGTGTTGACTTCGTTATTGGTAAGTGGAATATGGTGTTCAATATGAATATTATCCCTCCATCCCTAAAATATAAGCTGTGTTCGTATGAATACGCTAGGCGCTAGAGTAAGCATTTTTTTTTTCATTTTCTTTTCTAAATAAAAATATGTAATTTTAAATATCTTTGTAATTTTCTTTCAATGAAATATGACTGCTACAATTTTTTCTTTAGGCGCTTGTTTACTATGATCATATGAACACGCACGGCGCTAAAGGGTTAACATAGAGTCCGGGCAAAATCTCAAAATACCAGCACAAGGTAACATCACTTTCATAAAAATCTCGGACAACTCATAGCTCATTTTGACGTTTTTTCAATCTTGTGACAATGACTTGTCCATTTACGATCGACACTGACAGACAATTTGACATATTTTTTAATATTCTACAAAAGACATGTTTAAAATGGGTAATGTAATAATAGTAATGTAATAGTATCGCTTGTCCTAGATTTTTATGAAAGGGATGGTACATCAGTACGATTGAGTAGAATTTGACAGAGATAACAAGCGAAATGCGTCACTCACTCCGCGCAGCTTAGCCCCATGAGATTTTGTTCGGACTTTTAATTAAATTTAAGAAGAAACGGTGTTTAATAAATTCAAAAATGTTTTTCCTTAAAACTCACGTAAGTAAATTAATGAAAAAGAAAGTAATAAATAATCAAATATAATATCATATAGGAAGAACAATAAAATGCATGATAAAGGAATATTACAAAAAATTCCGAAACGTAACAGAATATAAAATTAGTTTTAATTCAAAACCGGCATACCCAACAAAAAAGAAGTTACTAAATTAGTTATCAGCGTAATTGTACAGCATTATTTTCTTTAAATAACCGCACACGGAAAAACAAATTAAGGCAGAAGATATAGCTGGTAGTGAATAAGGCAATTCTTCAATAATACTTATTCTTTTTATAGTTACTAGATGACCTTAATTCTTGTGCAAGTGAATTTTGAAAGGATGGTATTTATGCCACTGTAAGGTTCTCTAAATTCCAAGCTCTTCAGGAAGCATACGCTGAGGTACCATCGCTTTCATAAAAATCTGGGACAAGGGATACTATTATGACATTATCCATTTTAAACGTGTCTTTTGTAAACTATGAAAAAATATGTCAAATTGTCTGTCAGTGTCAATCGTAAATGGACAAGTCATTGTCACAAGATTGAAAAAATTTCAAAATGAGTTCCTAAGAGTTGTCCCAGATTTTTATTATGAAGGTGAAAGTACATCTGGATTTACTTTCGCATATGCTAAAATGAGTACATTTTGTTCACTTTGAACCGGAGCTTGATATTGAATGTAAATAGATAAGTAACATACTAACATATTTATTCGGAATAAACGTAAAACGTATTTTTATTGGCAAAATTGAGTTAACGTGTTCGCAACGTCGTAAATTTTTGTATTTGTAAAAAAATGCTTCTTATGCGATTCGTGTGTCTTTCGCTTTTGTAAAGACATGCCATTGTTTCAAAGTCCAACATATTTAAACTACTAAACAAGCTATACTATAATACTCACAATGAAATGAAAATTCTGTTGCAAGGTGAAATCTTAATGGATGTAATTTGTAATTTTTTTCGTTGTAAAACCTCACAAATAATAAACTATTGAAATAAATTTCTTAATCTGCCTAAAATAGCTGTTTTTGTAATTTTTTAAATAGAAGCTTTTGAACCCTTATTAACATTGTGTTAATATCTAATTCCATTAATAGTAATGCTTTTCATATCCTGGTGATGAGAGTAATGATATGTTAATGACCGTATTCAAATAAAAGAAACGTTTAATAAGATAACAAAACAGTTTTTTTTACTTATTCTATAATTCCACCGCTTTGCAACTAGATATTACACAATGATAGCAAAAAGGCTGCTTAAAAAATTACCAAAACAGACATTTTATATAATTTTAATAAAATTATTTAAAAGTTTAGTGTTATTTGTGAGGATTAAAACAAGTAAACATTTTTAAAATTATAACATCGGCAATGGGTTGTATATCAAAGGTATAATTAAAATGAATCCTTAGTGTAATACACATTTTTGCTTAATTCATCATTTTAAACTTTAAAAATAACGAAGCTAGGGAATATAGGTATCCACTATTACAGGTTGTTAACACAATCCGAGCATAAATGATTGATTGAGTTGGCAATACTTGGAACCAAACAGGTTGGTAACGATTTTAATATCACTAACAATTTATATTTTGAGTAGTTGACAGCGGCATGTATTTATTTTCTTTCTATCTTGTCTTTATACTGTACAAAACCTGTTTTTTTCAAAACAAACTCTACAATAAAAATCTAGTGATTGAGGCGAGTTACTTAACGTTGGAATTATGATATCATTTATGCATAAATATCATATGTAGATACCATTAAAGATGCCTTTCCCAATGGAGCAGCATATTTTTATTGTGATGGCATATTTCCGTACTGGTGTTTTAAATGAAGACAGTTCATTTTCCTATTCTGTACTGCAATACTACAATCAATTTCAAGCAACATACCTTAAAGTGATATTGCTTATCCGGACTTTCAACAATACCTAGAATGTATTGTTCAGCGTTTCTTGGAAACTGACAATGTTTCTAAAGGTAAATCTACTGGACGACCAATAGTAGTCACAGAGGAGGTTGTGGCATATGTTCAGGCACGAATGGAACGGAGTCCTAATAAACCTCTAAAACAACTATCTGACAAACCGGTATATTCAGGAATGTCTAAATCTCTTAGATAAATAATTGGTTATATAGGTCTTTCACATGGAACGTGTATTAAAGTACTTAAAAAAGATTTGCATATGAAGCCGTATAAGATGTCTGTTGTAGAACACATATTTTCTGTCGACTACATAGCTCGTACTCAATATTGCCAGTGGTTTGAACAAAATATAAATGACAATAACACCTTGGACAAAACATTTTTCACTAATGGAACGTGGTTTCATCTTCCTGGACATATAAATAACCAAAACTATCGAACTTGGAGCATAGTTAATCCACATAATTTTGTAGAGAGTGATTTGCATCCGATTAAAACTGGTGCATGGGTTGCTATCTCTCGTTGTCGTATAGTATGTCCAATTTTCTTCGATGTGACAATTAACATTCAACAATATAGAGAAATAATACTAGAGCCATTTATAAATGAACTACATGAGGATGAATTACGAGATGGGTATTTTCAGCAAGACGGAGCACCTCCTCATGTAGCCAATGCATACAATCCAATTTCTACAACAATTTTTTCCGGGAAGAATAATAAGTAGAGGATACACAACTTGGGAGAGATGCAAGAAGCCTTTACGAATGAAATTACAAATATTCCAGTAGAGCGCCTACAAAATGTTTTCGAATGTTTAAAAAGAAGAACAAATTTGTTTACAAAATCAAGGTCAGCATTCACAGCTGCATTTTTGTAAATGCTGGGAGCAGAGACTGTTTTATTCAAAAGCTATTATAAGCAATTTAATGATAATCAATTGTCAGTTTGTTCAAAAGTTTCTTTAAATTAGCAATATTCATAATTTATTTATATCAATATTAAGATATATAAATATATTTCTAATCGTAAATGTTCTGTAATTAGTAATTTCGATTTGTAGCAAAACAACAAATAAAAATTAAGAAGTGGTGCATATCTGTTTTGTAAAATTGCTATATTTAACTATTTTGTCTCATTTTTGCTTTAAAGGTAAAAAAGAATACTTCTGAAAACAAGTATCAATAACACAATGGCCAAACCATTAATTGCTGTCTTTTTGCAAAAAATAAGTTAACATACATGTAACCATAATGATCTTTCATAAAGAAATGACATATAATAAGCATCTATAAACATATTGATTGTTTCCAACAGTTAATTTACATCTCGTACATATTTTGACATGTCGAGGTTATGTTTATTTATACATTACATTTCACTATTTATGCTTAAAAAATCATTTGCACGTCACTGAATATGAACTGTACTGAATTTAGCACATTTAGTGACCTACCAATCAAAAATTGCCAACTCAATCAATCATTTATGCTCGAACTGTACAAAAAAAAAAACAATAAAATGATAAATTTGAATTAAATTGAAAAAATGTTTAAACTACACGACAGTCGCCTGCTTTTAATAAAACAGATTTGATGATCTTTGTTTGTATAGAAATATGCATATACAGCATTAAATTGGGTGAAAGGATAGGTATTCATACCATTCATTCAAAATTTAATGCAACTCTACAACGAGCGCCATCTACAAAAACAAGTGTTTACTATACGAGTATCAGCATCGCCATCTGTCGTGCGCGACCATATACATTAATTACATCTTTCTCTTCTAATTAAGTCAGTGTTTTTTAGACGAATGGTATTATTATCCTACCTGATTAGATGCTCTAAATTCTTCAACGCATTTAGTTTTTAATAACGATTTGATTAAACGAACAATGCCAGTGGGAGAAATAAAATTCGTTTCAACGTTAACGACTCTTAAGGTATTGTTCTTCTCCAAAGCATCTGCTAATTTTAGGGCACTGCGGTCTGTTAGTCCTACGTTTGTCAGAGACAATGTCTCCAGATGTGAATTATTTGCTAAGCCTTCAAATAAGCTGTCGAACTTCTCCTCGGAAATATTCTAAAATAAAAAGTAATTAAAATATAAATTTGTTTTGCCATCGTAATTTTTAGGAACTCTATATAATTTGCATACTTATAGACTCTGTATAACATTATTAGCATTGCATTACATCATTTCCAAATATGTATTATGTAAATAGAAATGAGTTAATATATATCTTTTATCTATAAGCAATACAAATAATACTCTTAGTTTTTATTGTATTAGATTTCACTTGATTTCAAAAATTTTATTTACCTTAATATTATTCCAATTGAGATCTACAAGTTTAGGATCATCCTGCTGAACTTGTTTGATTGTCTCATCAGGATCTGTAGTATTCGGTGGATCCTGAGGATATATTTTTTGTTTCGACGCCTTCGTAATACCATCCCATCCAAGTCCAAGTGGCTGACCTTTATTTAAGAGGGATGCATGGTATTGATCCTGGTTCATCATCGAATGGAAACCAAGAATAGCTATAAACATACAATTAACAGAATACATATATAAATATGCATATCTACTCGAAAGTCATACCAGCTAAATCAATAATTTCTTCTTGCGTTGCATCGGAAAGTGCTTGTTCGTACTCATCACCTAAATCTATTGTTATTTGTTCGCTAGCTTCTTGTTCCTTAAGTGGTGGTGGTGGAGGAATCCACTAAACATAATAAGGTCAAATAATATGCATTAACCACTTTTAAAGATATTTTACCAACCTTCTTCCCTCTGACTGTTCCAGGTACATAAGGCTTTAACTCTGGTTGATCTGGTGTTTCAATTGCTTGTTTGTTTATATGATCAATGAGCTGTTTCCTGTTAAGTGGCCCTGTTGCCTCTTTCTCACAATCATAGTTACACCTTTGTGATGGTGGTAAAAAACTATCCTGAAATATTCATAAAATGTAAATTATTCGCTACAGCATTTAAAATAATTACTTACATCTGGATCTACTTCTTTGGCTAAAATTTTAATTTCCTCTGGTGATAATTTAGCTAGTAATTCGTCCACATCTACTTCATCATATTCAGAAAGATCTTTCCCATACAGTTTTGCTGGTGTTGTCATGGTGGTTGTCTTCGTTGTGGAGGATGTCTGGAAATTGAATGTAGATAAACAAATGCTACACATTTTACTGCTATATTTGTAAATTCAGGTGTCACTGTTGCGTGAAAGGTAATTGTGTGTGTACCTGTTTGTTGATAAATGGAAAATTACGTCAAATCCACACCCAGAGAGGCTAATAGTCTGTGACCCTAATTTACTGAATCATCGTATTCGTACAGTTGACGGATCGATAATAAGCGCTAGCTTTTCCTTGTTAAAACTTTTTATTTCCTTTTAGTATTCCTATTTCCTTTTAGTATTTCTACACCCACGTGTTACCACTACTATAATACTACCAACATATCGCTATCAATTAACAGATAAAAACCCGTTGCATAATCGAGTGGTCGGTCAGAATTCATTAAACATCTCTGTACATTCAAGGCAATAAACAAAATTGAAGTAACAGTCAGTGGCGTACTAACATTGGCCTGGTAATACTTTTATATTAAAAATTCAAAAACGAAAGCAATAATGCTTTTGACGATTTTCAAAGTAGAACATGTTCATTTTTCACTACTCCTTTATTACAGCTTAAATAGACAAGAATATTATTTATAAAAATAAGTTAACTATGTTTGACAACCTTGAAAATGATTTTTAAATTTGATTCCTTAAAGTAAAAGTTAGTTTTTGTGTCCTTTCTGTGTTTTAAGTGTATGTACTATCACTTGCATAAAAATCTGGGTCAACTCTCATTTAGACGTTTTCTCATCAATCTTGTGACATTGATTTGTCCACTTATGATTGACACTGACAGACAATTTGGCATATTTTTTCATAGTTTACAAAACACAGGTTTAAAATGGGTAATGTCGCTTGTCCCAGATTTGCATGCAAGTGATGGTAGGTACGTAACTAACGTATAGTTTTCAAATTATACTTTACACAGTTTCATACCAAATTATGTAAAATTTATTTTGCAATACATTCCAACGTTATATTTATAGAAAAATAACTATCAATAGAAAAATAACTATCAATAGAAAAATAACTATCAATAGACAAAAACTATTTCGAGAATAATCAAATTCTAATTCTTACTAACATAATTATTGTACTTGACTGATAGTTGAAATATCATTAGGAAGGAATGATTCATAATCATAAAAATCTATTTATTAGTTGGAAAAAGTATTAATAGTCCTTATAAATTTTGTATTTATGTAGTGTGGGCAATTTGCATTTCGTTTGAAGGAATAAGTATGAACAGTTTTTGTGATTCATTTCGTATCCTACGATTTGCTTTTTTGGACGGCGTTTAAAACTGTAATTTTCACATAAATTTTCAGGAACCCTCGCCAAGGTCATTGATCAGTATATATGCGTATAGAGATCCTAGAAAAAGGTCTCGCAATGTTTTGGTAGAGTTGTTTGTGGTCGGGACGGACTGGGGGGGCCGGAACATGCCTCACTGGCACCCACCCAACGCGCTATACTTGGAGATTCGTTCTCCACCCGATTTTATTTTTAGCGCGCCGCGGAATCGGGCAGTGGCCTTCTCAATCAAGATGGCGACGCCCGTGACCTACAGCTTCATTCACGTCTAACTTCACGCGCAAAGGTAACGGTGGCGGTGTGCTTAAAAAATTTACGATTCTGGATCATAAACATGCAATTTATTTAGTCTGCGAAGTCTTGTCGTACTTATTTTAACCCTATCCATGCTGCTACGTTCTTAAAATCTGGATCAAGTTTTTCTTACATAACTTTTCAGTAAAGTTTACATTTCAAGCTGTCAAGTACAACTATTTAAAAGATTGTGACGTTTCATTTTAATAATTTCCTATAAAATATAACTTGTAGATTTGCTACTATGATAAAAAAAACAACTTTACAATTTTAAACATGTAGAGTTGCCTTGGATACATTAAAATTTTGAATTTAGCGAAAAACGTACCAGAGGAATTTCTTAACATAAAGCATATTGTGACAACTAAATTATACCAACTTAAAAACCATATTAGAACGGAATTTTTGTTTCCATTAGTTGATTATTGTAGCTATACATATTTCTAATTCAGTCAAAACATAGTAAGAAAACTAATAAAAACCTAGAACGGTTTAGTTAAGAAAACTACGTTTTAACTCTTACTACACTTAAAACAACTTTTGCAGCCTACCGGTGTGTTAAGGTTGTTTTACACGACGTATAATTCTGCATGAGTGGTGTAAATCAGCAAACCAACACCGGGCAAAGTTATACAGGAGCCATATAGACATTTACATACGATTTCTGCATAACACACAATTAACATGATCCTTTAACATAGAAAATGCAAAATACAAAGTAGGCATGCGCCATGCATAATTAAGTACCTACCTACCATCACTTTCATAAAAATCTGGGACAACTCTTATCAGCTCATTTTGACGTTTTTTCAATCTTGTGACAGTGACTTGTCATTTACGATTAAGACTGACAGACAATTTGACATATTTTTTCATAGTTGCAAAAAGACATGTTTAAAACGGGCAATGTCATAATAGTTAATAGTATCCCTTGCCCCAGATTTTTATGAAAGTTATGATGTAAGTAGTAATGAAGTTCTCTATTTGTCATAAACATATCGCAAGTAACCACAACTAACCGTAATCGCATGCCGTATAAGTTACGTTATGCTTATATCTCAATAAAAAATATAACATGTTTGCCAATTCACGTAAAAACAGTACCCCACTCTTTGAAAATGACAAGTCAACTTATTGTAACCGCTTGTAACCACACAGGTATATGTTGGTATGTCGTGAAAAATTGCTTTATAGTAATTTCTCAAGATTACACAAAGGATCTGAGAACTAATTTACGAAAAGAATGAAGACTGAACTGTTCAGTCTTGCTGCTGATGATGATAGATTGGCTATCGAAACGTGCGTCCAGTACGAATTAAGTATTGTGGTAAGGGTTTTAGTGAACTGTTTCAGAGTTCCAGTGCCACAGTTTTAGAGTACCCGTTTAGTTATACCAATAAGTGACAATACATAATAGAAATTTACACCTTTGACAATTATGTAAGTACATATATAAGCAAACGTCAACTATTTTCGTAAAATGCTGATTTTTTCGAAATGTTGGACCGGTAGCAGGAAAAATATATGACACTCGGGCCATAAGTGATTTTGCGGTCTCGGATGTAGTGCAGACGTCTGCTTTGCCTGGGTCTGCAAGCAACATCCTCAACCGCAAAACTGCACTTACGTCCCTTGTAACATAACTATTACTTACAACCGGTTACATCATTACTGCCCTGATTAGAAGGATGTAAATGCGGTTTACAGGTTATTTATCTTCGTTGTCGTTGACAGCAAGATGTAATGGAATTTTACGTCCCTAGGGATGTAAAGCAATAACTAGAGTTGTTCACTAGCGCCAACAGGCAGTGGCGGTGGTTCGATATGACCCGCAGTATAACTGCGAGTCTCAACCAGATCTGTTGTGTGTACATGTACGCTGCAGAAATGCCTGACCTAAATTATGATGGCGTTAAAATTCAATGTGTAGTTTGTAATATCACTTTAATGTGTTGGTCCAAAAGGGATTGTCTACGTCACATAAATAGTAAACAGCATTCCTAAAAAAAAATTGCACACGACACTATGACAAATTTAAATTTAATTTATGCGTTACCTTTACTGCATGTAATCTACTGTTTAATTTACTAGACAAAGAAGCATATGTCTTCTTTTGGAATAAATATTCGAACTGCAAATTACCAAGTCGGGCATCGTTACAAAGAATTGTGCCATCTTCTCGTGAACATGTTGAAAAAAGAATTAAATCGGAGTTGAAAAATAAAAAACTGTGGTTATGTGTGGACGAGCCAACAGATCGTAAAAAACATTCTGTGGTTAATGTAATGGTACGTATAATGGAACCACATCAATCGTCACCTTCAATTCTATTAGCTTCCAGACGAGTACAACAATGTACTGCCGAAGTAATTTCAGAGTTAGTGTTAAATACATTGGAAAAGTTTGAGCTTTCAACAAACCAACTGTTGATGTTTATGGTGCCGCAAACATGCTTTTTGTAGGCCGGTCTCTTAAAAAACATTGTGCTAACTTGTTACATATTACGTGTAATGAATTATTGAAGTATAATAATAATGTTCCATCAATGTAATATAGTTTTCAATAAAAATATTTATATTTAAAAATAATCTTTGATATATTTTTTGCTAAAAGCAGCTTGCAGGCAGCTTTTTATTATGTTGAACATTTCAAAATGGTAAAAGCTGTTATTGCACAATTCAATCCTGCCGAAGCTGCAGCTATTAAGGAGAGTCGGTCAAAATTTCAAGATATTCCCGTTGAAACAGATTTAAAAAATATTTGTAGCTACTATAAAGGATTAGCTGACGCAATAGACCAATTACAAAATAGATCGTTATCATTATTGGAGTCTCTGCAAATTATGGACGGTGTGCATACACAGCTACTGACTATACATGATGTAAAATATAATCGCATTTTAGAAAAGTTCGAGAGTGTGCTACAGAAACATCCCGATTTTAGCACACTAAAACAAATTTGTGATGGTGTATCGAATAATCCACTGAGTAAGTACAAAGAGTATCTTAATCATGCATGTATAACATCGGTAGACGTTGAACGCTCTTTTTCAAAATGTAAACTCATTTTCTCACCACGGCGAACATCGCTCACCGAGGCAACTGTGGAAACACATCTAATGGTGTCAGCTTTTTGCCACTCTCTCCATATGATGTTAATACTGATAATGGTGCTTCTTGTTTTACTGTTCCGTAGCCAAGGCTGCTTAAAAGGGTGAGTGTTTCACTACTTTTCACATATTATAATTATGTATTAGTTCTGTTATTTTTTTTTTCTATTTTCTTACTATTGTTTTTGTATACTAGGCAGATACGGCTACGGCACGGTTCCTTGTTATCGGGCTCTAGTTATATGGTATGTTAGCAGTTTCGCGTATTGCACTAATTCTCATTTCTATATTCCACGGCCAGCGGCGACGCATAAGTTCGGTAAATGTGTGTTCTGTGACAAAACCACTCTACTTGCAATAGTTAGTCACGTGCAGCGTGACGCACGTGAGCTGTGAACACAATCCGATATGCTTCCGTATATGCTCGTGTTGCTTCGTTACTTGGTGGTTCGAATATGTAGATATTTGTATAGTATTTAGCTCTGTGTAGGGGATTAATAAAGTATGCGTTAATGTTATATTATTTGAAAAGTAAATTTCAACAATGTAATAAATATGTAAATAAATATTCTTTTGTTAGAAATGTTTCAATGTGTTCTGCAGCCACAGTGCACCAGCTGTTCCTGTCAACAGCTTTGTGAACGGTCATATTTAATTAGCATTGTGTAAACTTAGAACGCAGCTTTAAATAAACGGGTGTGCTGGGAATAAACAAAATATATAGAATTAAAAAATGCAGGCTAATTAAAAAAAATAACATGTACCGTCGTTTTCAAATTATATGCGAATCGAAGCTCCGCAAATCTTCGATTATTTATGCAACCGAAGCTACACGTACTGCCTAGATACGTAGTTCCGAAGTCCTCGTATATAATTATTAATTAATATTTGAGCGTGTGCTATTATTAGGCGTGGTATAATCAAACCTTACACCTCCCGCTTACTGAATGGGCGTGCTAACCATTACAGCACGAGGACTTAATTGAATGCCTAGTTATTATTCACTTTTTAATACGTAGTTGTTATTCTTATCTGCAAATATGTCATAATATTTCGACAGATAATTTTTAATTCTTACATGCCAAGTTTGTGTTGTTATGTTAATTTTAATATGTCACATAAAAAGTTTGACTTGAATAAATAATATAATAAATAAACGTAATTTCTTAACAGCGTGGACAAAATTGGGGAAAAATTTGCACCAGATTCGTTTCCACGTTTGTTTGGTGAAGGATGTTGGCTGTGTGAACTTTATACAATACATTAGCTCCATTATAATTTTAATTCAAATCCGGAAATTCACTGATAAATTTAGTGACTTTATGAGCCAACGGTCGTTTATTTTCCTTGTGTACGTCAGATATACTTACATACCTATATATCTTTATAATTATGTGTAACACTGCGAAAGGTTGAGGGGAAACTGTTGCAATAAATCAATGATTTCATTCGCTGAGGTAGCTCATGCCAATTCGTCTGTATATATATGTCGGGTCGTGGACCGCGCAACCTTTCTTCTAACCTGGCCAGACCTAGCTATTATTTCTAAGATTTTGTGGAGCTTCGGGTTGTATTTAATTTGAAAAAGATGGTATATAAACAACTAATTGGTGGTGATATATCGATGATAACATTCTATACTATCCGTTACCTATCAGCGCACAAATAAAATCAAGTGAGATGAAATTGTTCCATTTTAATTATGTAATATATTAATACAGTGTCTAATAATCTATTTTAAGTATCAACAAAGGAGGTTGTTGTCATTTTATATTTTAGAAATGCCTGTTTTTGACATCCATACGTTTTCCAATGAAAAGAAGGCGCTAGGAATGTTTTGTTTATAATCTTCAAGGCTGTTTATATCTATAGGCAGTTGTTAAAAAATCATATAATCAAAACTAAAAATAAACGTAGCTGGATAAACACATACGTTAATACATACATATGTAAGCTTGTCTGCATTTTATTACTGTATTGACACTGTTTCAACAATTTTAAAATAAGTAGTTCGTACATCATAAAGAATTTGCAGCTTGCAAAAACGTTACTATTTAAAATAATATCTATTGCCCTCGTTATTTTCGCAATATTAAGAAAATGTGATGAATACGTATACGAGGTAGGTGCTATAAATTCGCGGCCTGATATAGAAAAAAATAAACTTGATAAAACATATAGCAATTTTTATTTTTCAATATAATCTCGCCTAGCTTCAATACACTTATTACAACGATCAATTAATAATACTATACCCTTGTAAAAGTAATCTACAGTTTTTCCCTCAAAATGTCTTTCTGGGACAGGGTTCATCGGATCGCCGCCATTCCATCGATTTCTTTTTGGATAGAGGATCATAATACAGAACCAATGCTTCATCTCCTATGACAATGGACTCCAAAATCGGATTCGAGTCGTCTCCACACACGTTTAAAAACGAGCGCGCACATTCGACCCGACGTTCACGTTGGAGAGCAGAAACTTTTCTTGCACTAGTCTTATTCATACGTAAATGGTTATGGAGAATTCGGCGAATACTTGTTTCAGAAATGTTAGACATCACTGCTAATTCCTTATTGACATGTTTTGAGGCGTTATCAGTTCAATTGGCCAACTGGGGCGCTCATTATCTTCAAGGGATTTTTGCTCCAAACGGAAACATTCGCCCACTTTTTTTACAGCGGAATATGAAGAAGATAAATGAAGATAAATCGTAAACGCCGTCTAAACGTTGTTTAATGTGATTGGACGTATGCCCTTCTTTGGTTACAAATTTAATGACGGCGCGGTATTCAATTTTCGTTACCTGAGACATTTTCATGCACTAGTCACGTTGTCTGGCTGGCTACTAAAAACTACTGCTCTTCGAGCTGTAATATATGTATTTTAGGCCTTGCACATGTGCAACTATGACGCAACGGAATTTGAACAGGCTAGAACCTGTATAAGCCTGTCAGACCGAGAATTTATGGCGCCTACCTCATGTATAGATGTAATCAAAAAATTAAAAGTTCAGTATGCTGCCCATTCGTAAATGCGTACCTTGCGGGTCAATATAGAGAAACAATGCCAAAAGGGTGCCGTAAAACAGGTGCCGCATCACGTAATTCGTAAAATTAACTACCTGTTGCTTGAAAGCGATAACTTGGAAAGAAAGCTCGCAATGTTTTCTGGTCCATGTAGTTTATGGTCTTTCCACCAACAAACTTGTTTCAAATATTTAATGAGGAAACGAAACCGCTGCCAAAATAATATAATATAACATGACAAGTAAACATATTTTGGAGTTTGTAATTACGCGTTTTAGGAACGAGCATATGAGCAATTGCCAGACTTTTAACTCGAAAACATTTTTCACTTCTAACATTGAAACAAATTAAAATTGAGATGAAATAGTTGTGCGTTAAAAAGTGGTATGGTTTGCATATGTAACTTTCTAAAAGCTAAAATAATTTCTTTTACCTGGAAACTAATAACGCACTTCCTGACAATTTACGTTTTAGCAAGTAATGTAATGTTGCCTAGTTAGAATGCAAACATAAACATTTGGTTTGCAAAGGCTTTTACTTTTTATGAAAATAAAAGTATAACGGAAGCTCTTGAGTAAATTTCGTATAATATTTAAATCTGTGCCATTGATTTTCACAATTGAAAAAATATACATTATTAATTCGTATTGACGGCTAAGTACTACAACGTTATAAATACAATTTTCAGCTTAACAATTTCCTTTAAACCCATTTTTTTAATAAGATAAGAGCATTATTAGTTTTTAAATTGAATTAACCTGACCAAATTTTCTTGTAGAAAAAGCAGCAAGTATCCCGATTACAATGTTTGTATATAACATAACATAACATAATAACCTTTATTTCATAGTATATAAAAAGTATGAAACGTGTCAACAGAAACAATGGGCACTAGCTAAGTACAAATAGAAAAAGAAAACAAAAGAAAATAGTATGTTCGACAAATTACTGATCACTAGAGACGGGGTTTTAGGCAAAATGCCTCTTTGTTTAGAGTCAAGGCAAATTAAAAATAATACAAAATCTATATGTTTCTCGACAAATCAAAGCGATCTAGCTATGTTTTATTTTGCCTAGTTGCCTATTTGGACTTTTAACAGCCTAAATCGTGGTTTTTTCGCCTATTTTGTCCTAAAATCATATTTATTTGGTCTAAACGTTTTTTTTTTAATTTTAAATAGATATGGTTTTTACACAGCTGCATCTTTCTTAAATGTAAATTTTAGTTTTACAGCTAAAATGCTATAAACTAATACAACGATGGGTTTTCTCGTCTATTGTGTGAGGGGCAAAGTTTGGATTTGCCTGCCGTAAAATTTATATTACTACCCTATTGAGGATATATCCTCAATTATCGGCTTATCGCTCTTTACGGGAATCCCTATCGGCTTGTTTACGCCCTGTAATTTAAACCATATAAGCAAATTTCTTCTCCCTGTTAACGTGATTAATGAATACACGATGCCCATTCATAGTTTATACAATGGACATCTTGATATTGCAGTTTAGATTTTATATTTATTCTCTTAATGTTTCTCTGGAGCGTATATGTGTGTGTTCCTATAGCGAGGTGGACTATTGACGAATCAGTATATAGTGAAAGACGTACTTTGAATTTTCATTTATATCGTAGCTTGCAACGAATATTTTTCGGTAGTTTTCTGTCAGTTTGTGCTTGTTTATCTACTCAGTGTATTGTGTATTTCCATCTACAACAATGCCAAAATCCAAGGAATCACATAGCGGTAAAGTTCCAAAATGGCTGAAGGCAATTGGGGGCACTACAGTCTTTCAGCTGAATCCAAGCAACAGTGAAGAGTTGTTTTGTAAAGCGTGCGGAAAAATAGTAAAGGACGTTTTTGTTTTTCTTTCCTAACTTGCTTCAAAAATATTATTGTAGTTAACTTGCAAAAAGAAAAATCATTTAGAGCAACATGCTACTGCTCCTGGACATCAGGCAAATCTTAGGAAACCGTTGAGGAACCAAATGTTAATGGACACCAAAAATTCAAGAGAAATCGACGTTTTTAATCGAGATTTATGCGACGCTTTTATGTCTGCAAATATTCCTCTGAACAGATTAAACTATTCAAAACTGCGAAATTTGAAGAATGTGGCAAGCGTGAAAACCTTAAGAACAACATATGTAACAAAATGTTACAATGAGGTAATTAATATAATAAATAATAATTTAAAAATGTATTTTCATACTTGAGTGTCATTAAGATTTTGTTTACACCTATAATATTTTTATTAATTTTTTAAGACTATTAATACTATTCGCGAAGAAGTTGGTAACAACGATATTTGGATATCCATAGATGAGACGACTGACTCTAGAGGTCGTATTATGGCAAATATGATTGTGGGTAAGCTTTGTTCTGAAACACCAGGAAAACCGTATTTACTGGCTACAAAGCAACTTGAAAGAACAAATTGCAATACAAAGGCAAGATTCGTGAACCAAGCTTTAGGTAAGATATATTATGCCAAAAACTTGCTTTAATAATATTGTAAATTTAATGCTAGATATTTAAGTTAAAGGCAATTCTCGTATTTTAGGTATTTTGTGGCCAACAGATGGAATTAAGTACGAAAAAGTCAAGCTTTTAGTCACGGATGGTGCTTCTTATATGCTCAAATGTGGTACAAATTTGAAGATTTTTTATAAAAATCTTAACCATTTAACATGTTTTGCACATGGACTCAATTTGGTGTGTGAATGTCTAAGAAATCAATATGCTAATGTTAATGGTTTAATTTCAAATACCAAGAGAGTCTTTTTAAAAGCTCCACTGCGTGTGGCAGTGTATAAAGAAAATCTACCAGATCTCCCTTTGCCTCCCGAACCTGTCTTAACACGTTGGGGAACTTGGTTAGAGGCGGTAGTTTTTTATGCTAATAATTTCGAAGCAATAAAATCAGTAAGTACTTTTTTAGCAAAATTTTTAAATAAGTTTGTTTTTATTTAACGCTTTATGTTTTAGGTTGTAATATCGTTTGACAAAGATTCAGCTAACTGTATTGAGCAAGTGCAAGAATACTTTTCCAATCAAAATGTCAAAAACGATCTTTTATACATCAAGTCGCATTATAAATTTCTCATTGATAACATCAAAAGATTAGAAACATTCGGCCTTCCTCTTACCGATTCTGTTGCAGTAATTAATAATGCCGAAGCAGCTCTCAAGAATACCCCAGGAAAAGTTGGCAAAATAATTTTGTCAAAGTTTAACCAAGTGATTTCGAAAAATCCAGGTTTCAAAACGGTTAGAGAGTTTGCTGAGCTGCTCAGTGGCGAAGCAGTTGAAGCTACCGCTCATACCACAGCTGACTGGTCCATATTTAAGTTTTGTCCTACAACCTCGTGTGACGTAGAACGTTCATTTTCTTCGTACAAACTGCTGTTTTCCGACCGAAGAACAAATTTTACTAACGACAACTTGGAAAAACATCTTGTGTGCTACGCAAACCCGAAATTTGAGGACATGTTACACGGCGATTAATTAATTAATTTATTATTTTAAACCAAATGAATCTACATATTTTAGTTATTAGTTAAAATTTGTACGTTTTATTTCTTTTTATGGCTGAAATGTACCTAAAATTACATTAAATATCGTCTTCTTATTCATGTTTTTTTAAAATAAAATGATTTTTGTGTTTACCGTTTTTTTAAGTATTTGCCTAACATGCCTAAATCACAGTTTTTCGTCCTAAATACATAGTTTTTAAGGCCTAAAAAGGGCCTTTTTAGCTGTTTTTTACGTCCTAAAATCCCGTCTCTACTGATCAATTATGGAGTTCATAAAAAGAACTCATTTGGATAATACAAACATTCTTGAATCAGAAGTTCTTTAAGATTTTTTTTTTAATCTTTAAGTGTATATGTCTTAAATTCATACGGCAGTTTATTATAAATTTTTAAACTTACGTCACTACACCTTTATGTATGCGCGCATATGTTGAAACACGCACATTCATAAATATACAATGCAGGCAAGGTAAGTATACGGTTCTCTCTAAACGCACTCGTACATGACTCCCTTTTTTTTCAGATTGATAATTTCTTTGTAAGTATATACACTTGGTCTTTCCAAGATATTGCGCTGTCAAGTATCAAACCCAAAAACTTTGCATTATTTATTATTATTGTTATTTGCTAATTTTCAAAGCTTATTGATATGTTATCATTCTCCGTTAAGGAGAATTTTACTACATTTGTTTTGTTTACATTAAGCCTTAAGTTATTTGTTTTACCGAGAGTACCAACAATTTCCTTTTCCAATGTATCATTGTTTTTTTCTTTTATAATGATTGACGTGTCATCTGCATACATGGTGAGGTAATGCTGCATTACTTCTGGTAGGCCATTCATATATAGCATAAATAGAAATGCTCCTAATATCGAACCCTGCAAGATGCCTTGTTGGTTTTGTACCCATTGCGACTGGTATTTCTCTCCGTTATAGTTCACTTGTACGCATTGGCTTCTATTTGTTAAGTAGGATTTCAGTAGGGTGTGAACTATCCCTCTAAAACCCACTCTTTCTAGCTTTTCGAGTAAGATATGATCTACGCTGTCAAATGCTTTTGCTAAATCTAGGAAAACTCCGGCTACTCCTTTCTTTTCCGATATTGCTTGTGTTATTTTAGCGATTGCCATGTAAGTGGCTCTGATAGTTGATCTTCCTTGTATATAAGCATTTTGGAATGGAGTTAAAAGATTAGGATTCAGTGAACGTTATTAATTTCGACAAAATGGCTTTTTCCACTACTTTTGCTATAATAGATATTAGTGCAATGGGCCTATAATTCCCAATATCTGTTTCATCGCCACTTTTGTAGATAGGTGTTATAGTAGCTATTTTTAAATTGTCGGGATATATACCAGTTTCGAAGGAAAGGTTAATCATGTTTGCGATTGGAGTACAAAGTCTCTTTATTAGTTTTGTTGGTAATCCATCAGGTCCTACAGATGACGTATCTTTGAGGGAAGTTATTATATTAAGAATTTCAACAGGACCAATGTTGTATAGTACCATAGACCTATCATTCATGGATACATCGCCTGTGTTTCTAGTATCTTGGGTATTATGATTACCCATACTTATGTAACACGAATTGAAGTCATTCGCCATTTCATTAGCGGTATGTTTATGATATTCACATATTTTGCCAATATCAATATTTTTCTGGGTGTTTCGTCCAGTTATTCCGTCAACTAACTTCCAAGTTGTTCTAATTTTGTTTTGAGCTTGTAAAATATAATTTGTGTTGTATTCTTTTTTCTTTTGAAGTATCACCGATTTTAGATATGTAATCTTGGTAGTAATCTTTTGTAATCCTTTTATTTATCATATGTAGCTTCATACAACTGTCGTTTGATACGACATTTATTTTTAATCTCATCATTTATAGGCTTTCACGCCCGTTGTCTAATAAAAAAGCTGTTTTCAGCTTCTTGAAAAGTTCTCTAAAGAGTGGCAGTCACAAAAACCTGGATAATCAATGAAAATTCAAGTCAAGAAAAGCTAACACGATAGTAACTTGTGCTGCAATTTTTTATTTGTTTCTGAAACTAATTCTTGTTGACCTTTCTTTTACAAATTCAATAAACATCATACAATAACGTTGTAGTATTTAAAATACAACATGTAAAATCGCTGTCATTAACTCCATGAGGAACTTACGTCATTCTCTTTCTAACCGATTTTCATTTCTTCAGCGATTTTTATAGTCGAGACTCTCCTCTCTCCTCTCTTTTTAATATCACATCTTTCCACAAACACGTAGAAAAAATATTCTGGTTTGCTTCTGTCATAATCTCGCAAATTAAATATCACTTGCTAATAAGTTGTAAAGTTCGGTAGGAAATGTCTATATTTGACGATTGCCGACACTCACTAATGTCAATTTGCTGGAAGCTGGATCACGAATTCTAGTGGTATTAGCTATTAGTTACAGCCTGTAACATAATATTGTTAATGAAATGTAATTAAAAGCAAATTTCGAGACATTCCGGTATTCTTACACAGTAAAAAATCAGGGGGTGGTTAAATGCAGGGTCAATTTTTTGTTTACAAATTTTTACACCGAAACAATTTGTTTAATATATTTTAACACTCTAAGCGTAGGAGTAAAATAGATTACACCCTGAGTTAGTAATACTTTATTTAATCTTAATTAGAGATAATTTTACACTCCTGCAATTTAATTCTCTCTTCTTAAACAAGAAATGACATTCATTCAGTGTGAATGAAAAGGTTGATAAGGTGTAAATTGCATCGTAAGTAATGCCTCAATTTTGTAACTGGCTTTGTGTTACTACTTATTTATCGGCCATCATTTGGTCCCTCATTGTTATCAGTTTTAAGATACGCGTTAATCGTGGACGCGTAAACAAAAGTTTCGTGAGTTCTGTACGAGAGTTTTGTACCATGCATTAATTATTTCTATTGCGTTTCCACTCAACACGGTATTTTTGTATGATGTCTCATTAGCTCATCACACCTCTCATAAAATTTTGGTTTCATGAAATGCTGTTGAGATATTTTTTTGTTTCCACAGTAGTTGGAAAATGTTTTCCAACATCTTGGTTACTGGGTTACTGAATGTAATACCTGCATTTACTGCGATCAAAATTACATTAAAAAAACAACGAAAGAAACCGCAGCTTTTGTATATGCATTTCTTTTACCAAAATACAAAAGGACTCATTAATGTTGGATACGGGAATGGATTAAAAGAAAAGAGAACGATGGAGTCTTAAAAAAATTGGGAGGTGAATTAGAACGAGAAGATGAGCAATGTTATAAAAATGTTCTTAAAATGTCTGCTGATGATTCCGATTATTTACTAAATAAGATATGTTTTGCTATAGAAAAACAGAATAGTTTCTTAGGTACACACAAAGAGAATTCAGTATAATTAATTCAGTTTTGATTTATACAGTGCGGTCCTAAAGTGTCCCCCCCATGCTAACTTTTGAACGACAGAAGCTAGCGTTTTTAGAAAAAAAAGTTGATTTCTGTTTTTTATGAAGTAACTTTTGCCGTTATCGGCATTTCAATTGTATTTCCGGTTTCACCGGAAGTGACGCCAACTTTCTTATTTTAAATAGAACACTGTATATTTTTACGGTTTTGGAAAGGTAATCGAAACGCGAATCCAACGATACCACACGTGTTTATATAAAGAGGGCTAAATTGTTTCTTGTGACGCCAGACTGATCTAAGAGCTCGTTGCTAAGCAAAGTAATGATAACAATTGCCAAACTGTCAAATCTCAATTCCAAAAACGTAAATTATTCTTGTTGTTTATTATTATGCATTTGTCGTACGTTCCTTCTTTGTTCTCGTTATTGTTTTCTCTCATTTTAACTTGTTTTGTTAATTGTTGTTATTTCTTTACTTTATCGAACTTTATTGCAGTTCATTAATTATGGTGAGATTGTTTAGCTTCTGTCGTTCAAAAGTCAGCATGGAGAATTTTATAATCTAATTTTTTCCAGGAGACATCTATTCTTGTATAGGGGTTCTCCACCACCAAAGAAAGCAATGTCCGTGAAATCAGCTGGGAAAGTTATGGCGTCAGTCTTTCGGGATGCTAATGGAATATTACTAATTGACTATCTTCCTAAGGGCCTAACAATAAACGGTGAATATTACGTTAAACTTCTAGACCAAGTGAATAAAAAAATTCATGAAGAAAGACCTGGCTTGCGTAACAAGAAGATCATTTTCCATCAGGACAATGTACGTCCCCATACAAATGCGATAGCAATGGGAAAATTGAATGAATTGAAGTACGATCTGTTGCAACATCTACCTTATTCGCCTGATTTGGCTCCTTCTGACTTCCATTTATTCCCACGACTAAAAATTTACCTCGGAGGAAAAAGATTTTCCACAGAAGAAGAAGTAAAAGCAGCTGTCGACAACTATTTTGGAAGACTTGAAGAATCGCACTTTCACGATGGTATAATGGCTTTGGAACATCGTTAGAAAACGTATAAAAAAAAATTCTCATTTTCCCTTTCATTTCGCGAACATTTCAAAGCACCCTCGTATTAGAGCGGAACGTTTATTATACACATTTAAAAACATCTCTTCGTGTTCAAAAATAATTTTGTTAATTATAACGTAGCAATATAAAACTATTTGCACAATAAAATCTTCACGTTTTTTGTCAAATACAACGGATAGTTAGAGAATTGAGTTGGAATAGCATTTTTTTAAGCCTAGGATTTTTAAACTTACAGTTATAGTTTCACCGGTCCTTGAATATGTAGCTATTGAATAATAAATAATATCTTCCTTTACAAAGTGTAACACAAACAAAACATACAAAACAGCCGATGCCACAGTTTTTAGGTTACTCCGTTTTTATCGCTTCAGAAAAGGTTTCATCGCTTACACAACACTAAAAAAACATTACAGGTATCACCAACTAAGTACGGAAATACCACTACACAGTATTTTTTAAAATAAAACTACCAAATATAATTTAGATAAACCAATTCAAAACACATACACCCGCTTTTGAAAATAAACGCTCCGATGGAACCGATGTTGCTACAATGGCCAAATATTTTTAAGCAATTTTTTAAAGTGATGGGTAAGTTTCGCTATTTGTCTTCCACCGATGCAGCGAATTTTATTCAAGCACTACAATAGGACTTCTTAGGTATAAAGACAATTCCGAGAGTTGATCACTTTCCCGTATTTGTGATAATTTTTTTTGTGATTTGATCTAGATGCGTAGTTACGATCTGTGGTACGATACATGCAACACACATTTTCATTAATAGACGACACTATACATATAATTAACGTATACAAACCAAGGTCGATGTTTATCTTTTGACGTCGATATCTGTATCGATGTTGACTTATAAAAATATCGATGAAAAACCATCGATATTCGTGAAGAATTATCGATGTTTCAAAAACACCGATATACATTGCCCATCTATAGGCGCATACTCCGTGGACAGTAGTCTTCCACTTTTCAGTCGTTCACACAGAACCCACATGCTGCTTCCTCTGTCGGGCCTAAGTTGCTCATGTGTTTCTTGAGCATACCATGTTACAGTAATTCAAGCTACCGTGGCATTTTGGCGAATGATACCATTAGAGGGGAATATGTTATGACTAGGCTTAGAATAATTATTCACAAAAAGACTTCAAAATATGCGTAATACAAATATGTATCAAAAACATCAAGAATACACACTTAAATATGCACTAAAAATCGACTTTTATAGAACAAATACTATTTTTTGATATTAACACATATTTATATTTCCGTTAAAAAGCACAAATAATTTTTTAAATTCTAAATTATTTAGTCAAAATTAATTAAAAACACAAAATTATTAAATTAAAATTAATTAAATTATAAAAACAAATTATAATTAAATTTAACTACATGGTATAACAAATTTTCAAAAGTAAATTTGCGCCTATTGTCAGCTAGAATATTTTTGTACTCTCACACGGCACTATTGGTGCAAATTCATATTTTACAAGGTCACTGGCACTTAATTATTATTTTTTTTCATTAAGGGTTGTTTCATTTCACAACACCTCACTTATATTCTTCAGTTATTGATGGCCCGTGTTTTTTGACAGCACTTTAATTTAATTTATTGATGAAATTGTTTTTCTTGAGTTTCGTTAAACGTTGACTATATCTTCCACTATTTCCATGCTGTGTTGTAAAGATAATTAATTGTAGTCGCAATGCACGCAAGATTAGCTGGAATATGCATTAATGCTCTAAAGATTTAAAATATGCATTTATTGGTACAAATGTCTAAAATACCTATGAATAATTATCCTAAGCCTAGTTATGACGTAGTCATGAAGTTGTCAATTTGTGTCAAAAACATATCGCAAGAAGATCGTGAGTAACCACCGCTAGCAGTAATCGCATGCTGTGTAAGCTACGGTATATTTATATGTCAATGGAAAACATAATTTGTTCGCTAATAAATCATGTAAAAATAAGAGTAGCCCACTCTTTGAAAATGACCACAAAAACACAATGTAACCGTTCGTAACCATACCGGTATATAGTAGTGCGAAAATTTGCTTTTAGTTAATTGTGGATTAAATTATAAGAATATAAAATATTTTCCATGTAAAAATATGTATTGTAGTTAATTAACATTGAACAAAAGACAATCGGCCCTTTTTCTAGTTCGAGCCGTCTTTGAGAGAAGTTGTATTTCGATAAGTGGTTTACTTAAAAGGTAATTTCAAGTATGTATTATAGTATTAAAATTTTATTTCAAGATCAAAGTTAATTCAAGTTATGTAATTTGAAATAATGTGAGGTTTTGTTACATGACGCACTATCATAGAGAGGGCGCGTAAACGTCAAATTTTGAGGTTAGTCGTTTTTATTAATTAATCATTAGTAAAACGTTATTATTTTACAATTTACTCTTTTAAACTGCCGAAATAGTATCTAAATGATACTCCCGAAACTACGACCGAAAATTATCTTTTATTTAGATAACAATTTCAATTTTATAACATCAGAATATATAAATTTTCCAAGAAGTATTAATAAAATTTCCTACGCAATACCCCAGTTTTCCTGTAATACATTTTAGGTAACCTAGTCTACTGACTCCCGTGTAGAATACAAGCGAGGTATATTTGCGGAAATATTCCCAGTCTTCGAATGGTGTTCATCAACGCGGTTGTAGGTGAAAATAAGTCAAAATAAATGGGTCAGTATTTTTACGAACGTTCTTTTGGCAAGCAGCCATTTCCTTAGCCCTTGGTAAAGTGCACACAAATGGTGCTGCTAATATCGAAAAAGCCCAATCGAATTCACGAGCGGACGAAATTTTGAAGATCATTCCTTGCACAACGGTTATAAATCTGTCACTTAATCTAAACTAATACGGAAAAAGAAAAGTAAAATCTTCTCTATTCTATTTTTAATTGAAGACACCTGTTTTCTTTTCTTATCCGCATTTCAATGAGTTCAGGTACGGGGCCAAAATTTGGTAGTAATTCGTGTACTTAGATGGTGTTGATGATTGTTTTTATGCACATTTGTATTTGTAAATATTGTTATCTCTGTAATATACACTCACTAATATCACTGATAAACAAATTAAATCTATATCCTTTTTTAGCTATAAGCAACCGAGATCTTAAACAAAAATGGTGTCAAATGATTGTTTTTATATATGTATTTGTAAATATTATTATCTTTGTGACTCACCAACGTCGCAGCAAAACAAAAAAAATAAGGCGATATAGCTTGCCCCCCATGCTAACTTTAGAACGACAGAAGCTAGCATTTTCAGAAAAAAGAGGTCGATTTCTATTTTTCCTGAACTAATTTATGTCGTTATCGGTCGCTCAATTGTATTTCCGGTGTCACCGAAAGTGACGTCAACTTTCCTATTTTAAATAGAACACCCTATATATTTTTAGGTTTTTGGAAAGGTAATCGAAAGACGAATCCAACGATACCACATACATTAAACCTTAATTTAAGAAATATGACGATATGCAGCAATAAATGTTTTGGTAATTTGTTTTTGTTCTTACGCAAAATTGGCTAGGAAACAGTGCCTAATTGTTTCTTGTGAGGCCAGACTGATCTAAAGAGCTCATTGCTAAGCAAAGTAATCATAACAATTACCAAACTGTCAAATCTCATTTCCAAAAGCGTAAATTATTCTTGTTATTTATTGCTATTATAACTTGCATTTGTCATACTTTCGCTATTTGTGCTGGTTATTACAAGGGTAAGTCAAATATTATCTACACTTTCGCCATAACAAGCTTTGAAGGTTATCGTAGTGGCGGCCGCTTGCGCATGCGTTGAGTTGGCGCCTCTGTGGTCATGTGTGCGGAATTTAATCACGATCGCGTCATTTGTCTGCTAGCTACAACAGCATAAGCATGTCAGTTCCGCTATTAGTTTGCACCAAAGAGGAACAAGCAGTGATCCGATTTTTGTGGTCAGAAGGTGTGAAAGGTGCTGAAATTCACCGGAGACTTTTGTCACAATACGGGGACAGTGCTTTATCTCGTAAAAGCGTTTTTTTTTGTGGATCGAAATGTTCCCTCTTTTTGTGTTACGCTCGTGCGGCCACTTTGAAACATTTCGATCCAAAAAAAAACGCTTTTACGAGATAAAGCACTGTCCCCGTGTTGTGACAAAAGTCTCCGGTGAATTTCAGCAACTTTCACACCTTCTGACCACAAAAATCGGATCACTGCTTGTTCCTCTTTGGTGTAAACTAATAGCGGAACTGACCACAGAGGCGCCAACTCAACGCATGCGCAAGCGGCCGCCACTGCGATAACCTTCAAAGCTTGTTATGGCGAAAGTGTAGATAATATTTGACTTACGCTCGTATTTTAACTTGTTTTGTTAATGTATGTTTCTGCTTTACTTTATCCAACTTTATTGTAATTAATTAATTGTGGTAAGTTTGTTTAAATTTGTTAGTTTTTGATAGGAAATCAAACATCAAGTAAGTTTAATATTCGGTAAATTCGTCAACAATTACCATGAAGTGGAACATAATCAACAATGCCCTTGTACAGCCAGAAATATTTGAACTTTACGTAAAGCAAGGAAAGATAGTGTAAAATTTACAGGGCGAACTGCTTTAACAGAAGATAATATGATTTAAATATATTAAATACAATTTGTCGCGCAACCATGGCAAATGAGGTGATAATTGTTGCCAGATTTACATAGTATTTATTAAAATTGATCCAGTAATTTTGCATGGTTCGTGGCAGCAACACGAAACCATACAAAACTGCCATGTTGTCTATCAAAAACTAACACCTTCAAACGAACTTACCATAATTAATATATATATAACCATAACCATAACAAGAATAATTTATGATTTTGGAATTGAGATTTGACAGTTTTGTAATTGTTATGATTACTTTGATTAACAGCGACGACTTTAGATCAGTCTGGCGTTATAAAAAACAATTTGGCGCTCTTTCCTAGCCAACTTTGCGTAACAACAAAATCAGATTACCAAAATCTTTATTGCTGCATATCGTCATATTTCCTAAGTTAAAGTATAACATATGTGGTGTCTCTGTATTCGCCTTTCGATTATCTTTTCAAAAACGTAAAAATATATAGGGTATTCTATTTAAAAAAAGAGAGTTAATGTCGCTTCCGATGAAACCGGAAATGCAATTGAAATGTTGATAACGGCAGAAGTTAGATCACAAAAAATAGAAATCAACCTATTTTTTCTAAAAACGCTAGCGCTTCTGTCGTTCAAAAGTTAGCATGGGTGGGGGGGGGGGGCACTTTAGGATTGCACTGTGTAAGCACCCGAGATGTTAAAGTGTTAGGTATTCAATTGAAACTAATGGGTGATTCATTTAGAGAAACTTTTTTTAAACAATAAAAAAAAATCAAAAAATTCAATTTTATCGGGTAATCTTTATTATCATACAAAAGAACCATTCTTTACATTTACTTTTGGAAGAGTATATCTTTCAAATGTTGGCCGTAACTGCGGCTAACATGGTCCATTCTGAAATTCCAATTTTCGATGACGCGTTCGAGCATTTCAAGTGGTATTTGGCCAATGACGCGAGTAATGTTAGGTTCCAATTCCTCAATCGTAGCCGGCTTATCCATGCAGATTTTCGACTTTACATAGCCCCAAAGGAAAAAGTCTAGAGATGTGATATCACATGATCTAGGCAGCCAATTCACCGGTCCAAAGCGTGAAATTAACTGCTCACCGAATTGTTCTCGCAATAAAGCCATGGTTTCACGGGCTGTGTGGCAAATAGTCTTGCTGGAACCAAATGCCGTCGAGATCACGGGCTTCAAATTCAGGCAGCACATAGTCCGTTATCATAGCGCGATAACGGGCGCCATTCACAGTTACATTCCCGCCGGCCACATTTTTGAAAAAATATGGACCGACGATTCCACCAGCCCATAAACCACACCAAACTGTTGTTTTGTCTGGATGTAATGGCAGCTCTTGAATCTCTGTGGGTTGCCCAAATACGGCAATTTTGCTTATTGACGTAGCCATTAAGCCAGAAATGGGCCTCATCGCTGAACAAAATTTTGGTCGAAAACAGTGGATTTTCTTGAAGCTTTTAAAGAGCCCAAACACTGAAGCGGTGATGATTCGAAAGGTCTTACACGAGTTGAATTTATATGCTTTTAAACCAAGATCCTTACGTAAAATACGCCAAGTTGTTGCGTACGAGAAGCCAAGCTGTTGAGAACGGCGCCGGATCGATTCATCACTGTCATTGCGTGCACTCTCAGCTACCGCCGCTATATTTTCTTCACTACGTGCTGGATGTGGTCCATTTGGTCGCGTATTATCCAATAATGAGAATTGGGTTTCAAATTTTTGGATGGTATCGCGAATTGTGCATTTGGTAGGCCGATTATGTGGGCGATAAGTTGCTCTAAGCGCACGAAACACATTCCTTATAGAACGCTGATTTTCGTAATACAGCTGAATAATTTGTAGACGCTGTGCCGAGCTAAGTCTTTCCATGATGAAATGTCAAACAATACTGAATAAAAATACCTCTACCTTACAGTTTGACACGACTCACGCGTGATCTGTCATAAAGTCCCTACTGAAAAAAGTACCTCTAAATGAATCACCCGTTAGTTTACTTAGTTAAATGACAAGAACTCATGACTTAAAACGTATACAGATTGTTTGTAAAAATATTGAAAGAGAGAACAATTAAGTACATAATGCTACACGGTATAAAGTTGTAAATATCTCTCCTCTGATTTTTCCCAGAATGTTGTCGTTGCTGTACACAAGCATCACGAACATCTTGTGACACTCTTCAAGATTGAAATAAAGTTTTCTATTAATGTCTTCATTTGTACTTTAAACAAAGTCTGCTTTCAGATTTATGATGAACTCTTAGTATTTTCCACTACTAAGGAACGAAATTTTGAAAAATTTACTCAACCCACTTCGATATGCATATAACTATATACTTTCCAACAACTACTTTCAAATGCGACAATGAGGTAATAATGTAACATAATACATAATTCATCATTCATGTAAATTTTACTTTAGGGTATTTTTAATGTCGAGTAAGAGTAGAATTGTAACGATTTAATAAGGTGACACATACCTACTTAAGTGGAAATGTGAAAAGGTGTTCTGAACAATTTATACAACATGAAAGGAAATTACATATTAGCTAGGACTTACATGGTAATTAAAAATAAACTCAAAACAGCAAGAAAAAATGTCATACAAATAAACGCACAAAACACCAACACTTTGCTCTAATTAACCATACGTGACCGGCTATAATCCATTAAATACCTACGTACATTAAACCGTTTATCGCAAAATGGATATCTGACGTTTTAATTCGTTATCTATATAGTTCACTACTATCAAATAAAAATTATAACATTCTGATATAATCTTGGAAAAACCAATATCTACACAATTTTTTAATGAACTGTGGACTACGGAATGATGAAATGAGAGTACTTTCCCTTTTACGTGCCATAAATAAGCTTTTTCTTTACATAGAGCAATAACCTCTTCTCAAAGTCCTTTGTTGTCTTTGCTCAACACTATTTAAACAAATCGAAGTGAATTAACAACAGAATTTGACAGATAACTCAACGACTTGTTAGGACTCGCCTACACAGTAAACAAATTTGACGTACTGGTTGGTATTGGATTAGCTGTTTGGATACTTTGAAGCCCAATTATACAGATGTGCTACTCGTTATTGGCATCTTTGATATTCGTGGACGAAATTTGGTTTACATTACAAACCCTAACTATTCCCTTATTCACATCCCGGGGTCTATCGGCATGACTTTACTACGACTAACGGTAAATTTCAGATAAATTCTGATATGCTATACGTATAATTCAAGATTATTTTCCAATATAGAAAGTGTTTAATAAGGAAGACATCGAGTTTATGTTATATGGAAAAGATGCAATAGTGCAATTTTTAGAATCCGTGAACTGAGAATAATATTGAATCTTTGTGCGTACAATTCAAAATTACCTTGCATTACATAGGTGAGAGCTATATTGTTGCAGGTTTTCACATGTTGCTACGAAACTTTACAGTACTTTCCATTTGCTTGAAAAAGTTATAATTATCGGAGAACGGGGCTGGATCCTTGTTATCGGATGATGGATTTGGATAAAGACTCCGAATTCGGGATTTCGGATCAGAGGTTCGGATAACTGATCAGAATTCGAGATTTCGGATAACGGATCCGGATGATAATACCAAAAAATCCGGATATCCGAATAGTAAATTATCAGGATTCAACATTATCCGGATAGCAACTCTACTACAAATACTAATATAATCACAATGTGAATAAAGTTGAAGCTGATAACCTTCCTATTTTACTACTCAAACAAGTAAAATGCGCGTGACATTTTTCGCGCATAGAGATTGTGACCATACGGAGCACAGAATCGGCAAAATGTTATATCCTGTCTACGTTAATCCCCTAAGTAGGATATCTGTGAGCTTTTAGCGAGGACGCGTAATTGCAACCCAACGCATGAGCAATCCATCTAATGCTAATATACGCAAATATCAGGTGATTTGGCGAACATGTTTATGCGGATCTTAAGACAAGAAGCTGTGATGCTGGACACATTTTTGAAAAAGAATTCCTTTGCCGTTGGCGTAATGCGTAGGCAGGCGTAGTGAACATATGGGCGCTAAAATTCGACAATTTCGAATTGGTAAAAGATTATAAGTAACGTAGTTTAGAAAAGTAGTTTTTCATAACACATTCAGAAGGCAATCTTTTCGAGAGAACAGATATTCGCAAAAAAAGTCGAACCCGGCAGTTATAGTAGCTTTGTTGCTATATTCCTGGTATACGTCATTTCTTTTATCCGTGGTCTAGTATTGTATTACGTCAACTAAGTCATTATGATGGACCCCGTGATATGGAATGTGTGTTCCAGTGTATCCTATTCGTTTGCCTTCAATCTTTATTCTCTGGTGTTGTTAGTCTTTAAGTATTTTATCATAAACCAATTAATATTGTCGTGACTAATGGCCTCGTTACCATGATCAAAAGCACAAAAAGAGAATTTACCACATTAAGAGAATTTACCATATTCTTTATTGTTATAAAGAGTAGTAAATAAATAACAATAATCAACGTTAAATAATGTATAGCCGATAAGTCTATTTTTTTTAGAAATATAATAACATTTATAGTTTGATCGGTTGACAGTTCTAAGATCATCTTTAAATTATTTTCCAAAATTCAGGAATTCAATTTGTAAATAATATTTTTTGACAAAACAATACACATTTTATAGTATATTTCTAATATAGATTTGTTATTTTGTTGGCTATATTATTTTGACAATTTTAAATCTTCTTCCTCCTCTTGCACCATAATAGCTTTGGAAGCCGCGCTAGAAAAATTCCGTAGTGAAGTACTTTGTAGCGTAGTCGTTATGTGTGTGCGTAACCTGATGCAAAGATTTGTAAGGGAGAAAGTGCGTAATGCTTTAAATATAACATACGGCATGTATAGTACAGAATTTTCCAATGTAGTTGCCATCATTTCATATGATATCTTGTTTCAAACAGAAGAAATTAGTTATACTTTTAGTGTCAACAGTAATTAACCGAAAAACACTGCAAAATTAGATTTAAAGGAAATATAAACTTAGGACTCAATGACATACTAACTATATTTGTAATTATCGATCACAGCAAATTTAAAAGAACACATATTCTTTCTCCAGTTTAACCTGCTCATTATCAGTATTACGTATAGCATTAAAAAAACTTACCGAAAAAAGATTTAACGATACGACAATTACAAATTCATTGCAACAATTTAAACTGCCACGTGACTGCGAAAGAACCATCTGGCTGCGTTCCAGCGAGTAAAGATAATCAATTTAAATGAGATTCGATTTGAATTTATAGTTGCTTAGATACGTCTTCCTGTATGCTCCATCACTTAGTTGTAAAAATAATTTGGCAAGGTCTATTTGAACAGTAAATTATAAGGCATATTAAAAAAAGCAAAAAATCATTATCAATCATCCGTTCGATTCTTGCGGCTATAATTTAATGTCTGAATCTTGATTTTAAAGGGGAATCGAACCAATCATCGTGTTTCGAGATGTGGTTTTAGAAAATGTTAACTTTTATGGACGCGGAAAGTCGTGGGTTATTTCAAGATCGTTTGCCAGCACATTAAACAGATAATTGTAAATAAATGATTTTAAAAATAGTGCAGACTTGAAATTGAACTGTTACAAACACATAACTGCGTAATTTTTGTTTCATGAGGCACTGCGTTTGGGAAATATACAAAATTGATTATAAAGGAAAAGGCCAAGATTAATTACATGCTAAACTAATTTTCTAATGTTTAATGTGGTGTTTAGTGTGGTGTTTAGTGTGCAATAATATTGTTATTGTTAAATTTTGTTAGTATGCAGAATTATTATTTATTTTTAAGCAAGATAGCAATCTTAAAAAATGGGCATTATCCTTTTATAATCAACAGATGCAATAAATGCCATTTTTATATGTATGTATACATCTTGTTAATTCATAATCCTATTAAATTACTAAAAGATTAAATAATTACTAGAAAGATGGTTGAACTTTAATGTATATCTTCACAATTTCAACTGTTTCGAATTTTCAAACATTATTGTAAATTATTCCTTACACCTTGTAGTAATTTACAAGCTCTACTGTAAATGTGCACATACGCTTTGTAATTACTTGCAAATGCTGTTGTAAATTGCTACATATATATTGTAATTATTTGCAAATAGTGTTGCGTAGTGTTATCAACATATGAGCGAATTAAAACTTAATTGCTTTTTTTGTAAAGTTATTACATTGTGAATATAAAAATAACTGAATAAAATTCATCTTAATTGAGAGCAGGTACTTATTGTTTAGCTTAGATACTGATTTTTCAAATTTATTTTTTTTTTATATGCAATATCGTCGACATACCCAGATGCGTTTGCATTTTATAAAACAAGGAGTATTACTGTAATATTATTTATATAAACGGTCTAAGCGTGAACAAGGTCAGAAGTTTTACTGACACATCGCTGAACTTTTAAGTTAAACAACAAATACCTGCCTTGAATAGGCTGAATTTTATTAGGCATGAATAGCAATTACTAATCGTAGGATCGTTGCAAATATCTATCAAGAATGTAAATATCATTTGTGAGTGATTGATTTGCCCCGATTTTAATGGTGTTCATAATTGCATAAATTAATGATTCTTGTTGTTGCCAAAACCTCATCTTTTGTTGTTGATAACCTCTTAATATAATCTGGGGGGGGATTAGGTCGTTAACAGAAGAGAAAAAAAACACTTTCTTGTTTTCCTTCATTTATTTCATTTTTGGGCTTCGTTGATTTTTGTCAACTTTTTCAAGCTAACTTATGTTCTTGTTTTTATTTGTTCTTTCGTTTTTATTTTGTTTAATCCCTGAATTTTTTAATTTAAATGTCAATGAAATCATGTCCAAAAAAAAAATTAAAACAAAAAGAAGATGATAAGCTAGCTTGGAAAAGTTGACAAGAAAATCAACGAAACGTTGCAACAAAAGTAATGTAGGAAAAGGAAAAAAGTTCCTTTTTCTCTCCTGTTAACGACTAAAACAAAAAAGAGACAATATTAACAGTAACAGTCAGTGTAGTAGATGTGCGGTGCGGAGTCGGCGATTATTTCCTTCACGCGTTCACAGCGTCAGTACTAAATCGATGCTGTATGCGAGTAGTTCTGTGTATACATATGTAGGCTGTCGTAACTTATTTCGTAATTGTACGCTTATGTTTGCTTTAAAAATGTCGCAGTTAGGTACGTCGCGAAAACGACCAATGGCAGACACAATTAAAAACTTTGTAGTGGACATGCCGGACTTAATTTTTGATGGCGCTAAAATTCAATGTCTAGTTTGTAAAATCCCTTTAATGTGTTGGTCCAGAAGCCATTGTCAACGACACATCGAAAGCAAACAGCATTCTTCTGCAAAAAGTGGCATACGAGACCAAAAAAAATTACATTTGATTTATGTGTTACTAGACAAAGAAGCATTTGTCTCCTTCTGGAATAAATATGCGGACTGTAAATTACCTAGTCGAACATCGATACGAAATGTAGTGCCATTTGCTCGTGAACATATAGAAAAAAGAATGAAAGCGGAATTGAAAGATAAAAAACTGGTTGTGTGTGGACGAAACAACAGATCGTCAAAAACATTCTGTGGTTAATGTAATGGTACGTGCAATTGAACCACATCGACCGCCATCCTCCTTCTTACTTGCTTCCAAAAGAGTTATAAATTATACTGCTGATGAGATTTTAAAGGTGGTGTTGAACTCATTGAACAAATTTGAAGTTTCAACTTAGCAACTTTTAATGTTTATGAGTGATGGTGCCGCAAACATGCGTTCTTTGGGCCGATCTCTTAAAGAACACAGTGGTAACTTCTTACATGTAACGTGTAAAATCCTTACTCTAAATCTTGCGGCACAAACGATTCCTACATGTTTTCCACTAGTAAATGCATTGATTACTTGTACAAAGGCAGTGTTTCTAAAGTCCCCGAAACGTACCCGACTATTTCACAAACCGTATCGTGATTTACCTGAACCACTACAGCCGATTGTTACACGTTGGGGAACATGGTTACAGGCTGCGTTTTACTACAACAAATATTTTGATCAAGTAAAGAAGGTAGTTTTAAAATTCAATCCGACAGAAGCTGCAGCAATCAAGAAGAGGCAGGAAATATTTCAAGATAGTCAGGTTAAAAGAGATTTATAAACTACTCTCAACAATTACTTCGGACTAGCGGAGGGAATAGAAAAATTACAAAATGTTTCGATGTCGCTAGTGGATTCTGTTCAAATTGTGAATTATGTTCACGCGCAATTATGCGCTGTAGTATTAAAATCTTTGTGGACAGTGTAAATGTACCTTTGACTCGTTTTGCCAAAAATCTATGCATTACTATTGATAATTCTTTTGGGTACAGAGACCATATTTCTAAAGTAGTTGGTTTAGCATATGCAAATCTTAAGGCTCTTTACCCTCACAGGTTTGTTTTTTCACTCGCGAACTAAAGCAATGCTGTGCGAAGGTTTTGTGCTATCTTTGTTTAATTATGGTGCAGTAGTGTATGGGCCTTGTTTGGATGTTGCTGGGAGAACACGCATTCGAAAAGTACAAAATAGTTGTTTGCGTTTCATATTTGGAATCCGTAAATTTGACAGAATTACTCATAAGCTTCTGGATTTGCAGTGACTTGATATGAATAATCGCAGAAGGTCTCTTGCATTAAATTTATATCATAAACTAATTCTATTCAAAACCCCTGCTTATTTAGTAGCAAAGATACGATTTCGGACGGACATACATAATATAAATTTACGGAATAAAAATTTGATAACTCCTCCACGGCACAAGCTTTCTCTCTATGAAAGAAGTTTTACATACAACATTTATCAATTGTATAATCCTCTACCTGTTCATATTAAGATTCTTGAACCGGGTCCATACAGGCGTGCTGTCTATGAGCTTCTTTATGATAAGCAGTAGCAGTTGTTTATAGTAACTAATAATCGCTTTTTTTTCTATCGCTTTTTTTTCTATCGCTTTTTTTTCTATCGCTTTCTCTTGTTAATTAGGATGTACAATAGTGGAATATTAGATTAAGTTAGGTTAGGCAGTTATATGTAGTTAACTATTTAGCTTAATTTTGGAGATTTGGTGGAAGAGCAAGGAACGGAAATTTTTTCCACTCATCTGAATCACTCCCTATGGTTTTGGCATCATATCATTTCGTTTATTCATGTATATTTATATTTTACCTTATTTTTTATGTATCACTGCAGAAATAAAGACCTATTATTATTGTGATTACTTTGCAAATACACATAAATTTTTTACAGTGTAGTTTAAATTTTAAGAACCAGACGTACAGTTGGTTATATTCTAAGACCAATTAGAAACATGGATTTCTCAATTTCCCAGAATTTTTTTTAGAAGAATGTAACTCATAAGGTGCTGAAGATAACTTAAACATTAAGTCAAGAGAGTAACCACTACCCACATATTTGCGGCTCACAGGAAATCAATCCCTTCTTTTAGAAGCATAAGAAAAACAAAACGTCAAAATCAATTTCGTTAATGTATTTTTCATATACATACACGTTTGCGCCTATGTAGCTGTGTGTATTTATACATTTATATATGTGTTGTCGCAAGCTAAAAAGACAGAAATAGCAAACTTGTATTTATTTATACGTCCTAACGAACCTATTGATGGGGGCATACACTAGCTTCTACTGATGACCGCTATGCAAAAGGAAAACCTGAAATTGGAAATTGGAACGAGGAAATACACAACGTCGCGTAGAGAAGGCTATTTCTATTCGCCTAATGTTTCTTCAGTCAATAGTTTTTCCAAGCAAGATACTTCCGCACCGCGCTCTGCTATCTAAACCGAAGATGAAATGTTAATTGCACTGACATTGAACTATTTCGATTTCTACCGCTGGAGGTCGATGTTTTGAAAGTCAGGTGAGTATACGACTTGTTTACTATTTCTTGACAGTTTTGTTGGGAGTTAATTCGCGAAATGGCCGTTGTAAATAACTTTAGATGGAAACTACTGGAAACTTATTTTAGTTACTTGTTATTGAATGCAACGGATTAGAGGAGATCAAACTTAGGTTATATCAAATATAATCACATTCATCAATTCATTACGTAAAGAATAATTGTCTCAGAGAAATTTATATATTTTTTTTACTCAAGCTTGTATCGATATTAAAAATACACGTGGAAAGAATGCCTAGTAACAATAACCAAAAATTAATGCTAATATAGCTCATGGCATTGGTGGAATCATTCCCTTGACGATAGGTGTCGCCGAGTGAGTCAGTGCTGTTTTGGAGATTAGCAGCATAAATCGAGAGACAAATGCAATTGTAGCAGCAGAAAATTGTGCTCAGAACCATGCTGATGACGCCGGGTAGGCTGAAACATGTTCATGTGTTGGCGCTATTTTCTCTGCTACATTGTTTTTGCCGGGAATTATTCCACCAATACCATGAGCTATATTAGCATTAATTTTTGGATATTGTATCGATATTGCTTAGGATAATTTTTGAAAACAATCCAGAAGATACCTAGTCAAATAGGGAACAAGTGTATGAAAAAATTATATAATCGAAATTATTCATGGATAGTATAAATAAAACAATATACCTAAATCACTACGCGATTTGTTAAATAATGTTTAAAAAAAGACCAAAATTTAAAAATCATCTTAGCGAAATTATCACATTCGGATATGCCCGAATGTAGACGATTGCTACAATAATGTCACAATATTTACTTCTATCCTATTTACCTCGTACACACATCCATTTGAATCATTTGTATTTATTTTAAAAACGTAATTCCATCTCGATTTGATTATTATTCTATCTTTGTTTTGTAAAAATGTTGTACAAAATAAACGTGCGAGAAAAATGTCTCGGAAGGAATTTGTTGTACGGCATAGCGACAAAGTACCAAACGCAAACGTATTCGTATTCGGAGAATTTATAAAAGAAAACGAAGCATGTATGTAAATACAGGATGAGTCGGGAGGAACGGACCAAACTCCAGGAGTGTATTGTACACGTGAAAATAATGTAAGAAAACTCATGTATTCTTATCCGATCTTCATTTGTTTTCAAGTTATAGCGTAATTACAAATAAACAAAATTTCATACAATAGCATTCTCCTAACAATAGCGTTCCTTTAACAAATGTTCAAAAATACCGCCATTGACCTTTAAACATCGTTTGCTTCGTTTACGAAGGGCGTCCGTTGCTCTCGCTATTGACCTCTAAACATCTTATGTTTCGTTTACGAAGGGCACCCGTTGCTCTCCTGATTGCCTCATGTCTTTCTTTAATATCGGCTGCCATATTTCTAATACGTCGAATTAGTGCATCCCGAGCGTCGACTTTCACCTTGTAAACTTCATTTTTGAGCCAGCCCCATAAACAATAGCTTAGTGGTGTAAGGTCTGGAGATCTTGAAGGCCGATTAATAGGACCACCACGACCCAAAGCCAAGAGTCCAAAGCCCTAGAAAGCCACCATCCTAATGCTGCTTGACCTGACGAGAGAAATGTGCAAGAGCTCCATTATGCTGATTTGCATTCTGATGTTTAGAGGAACATCCTCTAGTAGTCCTTGTAATTCATTTTGTAAAAAAAATAAGTAGTGCTCTCCTGTGAGGCGATTCTGCAAAATGAAAGGGCCAATTAAATAGCTATGGACCATACCACACCACACGTGCTGAAAATTACTTTCGACTGTTGCCTGGGGATTTTCGTCTGACCATAAATAAGAGCTCTGAGTATTATTAATGCCGTCGCGGGTGAATGTTGCTTCGTCTGTAAAAATTATGCACGATATAACACGACGATTATTATTTATCCACCGACAAAATTCCATTAGCTTAGCATAATCTTCCGGTTGTAGGCGCTGTATACGAGGGACACGCTATATATTTTGAGATGCCACAAAAGTAGAGAAGTTAGAGCTGGCAACACTGCATTTCTAAATACCACCATCCTTAAGTAGTAAACTCTGACTGTCAGTTCAGTTATAGAGTAAATGTGGTAGGAACGATTTGTCATCGAAACATAGACTTGTCAAGAGAACATGTACGCGCAATGATTTACTACGATTTTAAGGTCGGTTTAAGTGAACAACAAAGTTTTGAACGATTGCAACTCGCATTTGGTGATGAAAGTCGGAGGATGGATATCGCTTGGTGATGAGGAACGTACCGGTAGGCCCTGTTCTTCAGTTACCGTTGGAAACATTGAGAGTGTGAGACGTATGATCGACGAAGATCCAAGATGCACCTATCAAGTGATTGAGACAACTCTTGGTGTCGAATCCGCAACAGTAAATTCAATTTTACATGATCATCTTCGGATGAAAAAAATTGTTACTCGTTGGGTGCCACACACGCTTAATTTTTTCAAAAAGCAGAGCGAGTAAGAATCGCTCGGGAAACATTGGAAATGTTAAATAATGGTGGACATCGCATTCTATCAAATATAGCAACAGGTGATGAAACTTACATCCCATTTTACGATATTCCTACCCACCAGGAGAGCCGCGTGTGGATCCACGAAGATGCACCAACACCAACAATGGCCATAAGGCAAAGGGCTGTCAAGAAAGTTATGTACGCAGTTTTCTTCCGTAGTACCGGATTAGTAAAAGTAATAAAGCTGGAAAATCAACGTACAGTCACAGCAAACTGGTACACCACAAAATGTTTACCTGCAGTTCTTGAGTCAGCCAACATTCGCGGGTTAATGTTGCATCACGACAATGCATCGTCACACAGTGCACAGCAGGCAGTTGAATTTTTACGTGAAAATAAGGTAAAAGTCATTGAACATCCACCCTATTCGCCTGATTTAGCCACGTGTGATTTCTGATTGTTCTTCAACCTAAAGAAACATTTACGTGGTCGACGTTTCACGACGGAGGATGAGATAGATGAAGCAATTCATCTATTTTTGGAGAGCATTCCAAGAGATGACTGGCTTCACGCTTTTACGCTGTGGAAACTTCGGTTACAAAAATGAATTGATGCAGGAGGAAATTATTTTGAACATAAATAAAATCATTTTCGTGAAAAGACTTTTTTCTTGTATCTCAAAATATATAGCGTGACCCTCGTATACACTGAATATGGTATTGATATAAGCTTTGCTCGTGGAGTGTGTTTATTGCTCTTTTGTGGAATGCCCATTTGAGTACCAATTCTTCGTGAGCTGGTCGTTGTGACTTCTTCTATTAAATCCAGAATATTTTGTATTTCTTCTAAACCTTGTCGAGTAGCTCGTTCAGATGTCATGCTAACACTGGGGAGCATTTCGGTCTCGCGCAATTTATTGAAAGATAAATACGTTTTTACCAGGAGTATTCTGATGTGCAAATCGTTGACGATATTCTTCAACAGTAGCTGTAGCAGCATTCCCATTACAAAAACCATAAACGAACACCATATTTGCATATTCTAAATTAGAATAAGTGCGTGGCATTTTCTAACAAACTAATGTACAAACTCGAAAATAAACGTTAAATCACTGTCACAGTAAACTGACACTATCCCCCGGATAGCAGTCTCGAGAACTATCTTCGTCATCTGTCCACTCTGGATTATTTGGTGAATCATTTTCCGTCATCGAGGTTGTGTGTATGTGGTGACTACAACATGCCCCGGGTGTGCTGGAGGTCTGACTCCGTCCGTTCGCTGCCGGGTAGCTTGAGTCCTTCGACGTGGGAGTTGGAGGTGTGCGACAGGTTCGCTTTCCTTGGTCTCGTTCAACACGATGCTGTGACCAATGGTAACGGTGTGATTCTCGATTTGGTACTTTCAACAGAATGTGATTAGAAAGTGGACAAAAGCAGTGTCTCTGTGGTCGGGGTTGATGTCAACCATCCGCCACCATCTATTAGATTTTAGCTCTCTTCCGCTGTTAATTGTTTCAGCCACGATTGCGGTTGGAAATATAATTTAAAAAAAGCTCCGTATTATATAATAAATAACTATTTATCTAATATATAATGGTTTAGTGTTTTTAGTGCCTTGGGTATGGATACGTGTGTTACTATTTTTAATAATATTTTGTACGACATTTTCGAGAAGTTCATTCCCAAATTTTACGTTAATTCTGGAAGCCATCCACGATGGTTTCCCAACACTACAGTGCAGTTACTCAAAAGGAAAGGGAATGCTTTGAAAATGTACAGACACAATCCTACAAATACATTTTTATTGAATGCTTTCAAGGAACTACGAACAGCTTCCAAGGCCAGCATTTCTCGAGATTACAATAAATATTAGTCTTTCATTCAGGGTAATGTTGGTCTCAATTCGAAAACCTTCTGGAAATTTATGAATTCCAAGCGGAAGATGGTCTACCCAACAACATGTTCTATATGGGAAATTCATCAACTGATCCACACACTGTAAGCAATATGTTTGCCGATCATTTTCAATCAGTTTATCAGGATAGCTCAGCTACCTGTCCTTAATCCTCAGTACTATGATAATTCTTTTTCACTTTCTACTATCAACTTAGATATTGATATTGTTTTCGACAAACTGTCCTCCCTCTCAGACTTGTTCTTTGCGGGTCCTGACGAGATCCCTCCCTATGTATTTATTATTTGAGCTTTCCTTATCTTCAGGTGTTTTTCCCACAGAATGGAAGAGTGTTTTTATTGTACCTCTCTTTAAGTCTGATGATCGCTTGAAAATTTATAATTATCGTCCTATAAATGCCTTATCTGCCCTGGGAAAAGTATTGGAATCCATTGTTGCCGACACTATTTCATCTGTTTTTTCTACCATAATAATTCCAGAGCAGCATGGATTTGTTAAGGGTCGTAATACAGAAACCAATCTGCTAATCTATCACAATTACATCCTCGATAGCACAGTATCCGGTTATCAAACAGGCAGCATCCATACTGATTTCAGTAAGGCTTTTGATCTTGTCGATCATTCTTTATTGTAATGGAAATTAAAATCTTACGGTGTGTTTGGGAGACTCTGGTCTTGGTTTGCTTCATATTTATGTAAACGTATACAGTTTGTGAGGTTGGGAGCTTACCATTCGCGAGCGGTATCTATTACGACTGGGGTGCCTCAGGGTAGCCACTTGGGACCAATCTTCTTTCTGCTCTTCATTAACGACATCCAGTTTCGAATAAGCTTCTCCAAGTTCCTTCTTTTCACCGATGAGTTGAAATTGTTTACATCCGTTGCGTCCATTGAAGATTGTGGCAAGTTGCAGTCGGATCTCAATGGTATTTCGTTATGGTGTAGGGACAACTATATGTTGCTCAACATCGATAAATGCAAAGTAATTTCCTTCAGAAAAAGAAAACACATTTTGTCATCGGCGATGAAGTACTAGAGAGAGTTGAGAGTTTTAATGACCTGGGCGTATTGTTTGAAACGTCCTTAACTTTCCACCTTCATGTGGAATTTTTCGCCATTAACGTGAGGACAAATTGTTGCTATTATTCATTATTTCTTTTTTTGGTCTCGTCCAGTTGATTGACGGGATGGTGGTGTTTACAGAGATATGTACATACATACATTGTATAGATTTTGTTATCACTATTATTTTTGTTGCTTTGTATTATTTGTAACCTCTATGGGTTTTTTTTCCTGTTGGTCAAACTTTATATATAAATAAATAAATATAAATAAATATAAGTAAATAATAACTACTTTTAAATCTGGCAAAATCTAACATTCCTAAATTTGTCATAATTTTATACTTAATACAAGCTGACCGTTTAATTTTATTTACTGGTCCCGGCTTAGCTCTCAACATACTTATGTATATGCTGCATTTACTACTGTTCGCATTTGTATTAGCTATACTTATGGGTAACCTACATTTTAGAATTGCTGACATTTATTACCGCAGACCGTAAAACTGCATAGACTTTGTTGTACAAATTCTTCAATGCAAAATTTATGCTATCTATTAATCATAGTTTCCAAAGCCAATAGCATATTGTGCCAAAACTCGCTGAAATATGACTTATACGACGACGGAAACATTACGCACTATGTTTCAAGATTGAGTCACTCAAACGCCAATGGACAATCTGATAAAAACATGCCAATAGAGACAATGTAATGAAAAGGGTTATTGTAACCAAAGAAGAAAAGGGTTATTGTAACCAAAGAATTTGAAATTATTGAGGCAATTTGGCTAAAACATTATAGACTATAAAAAACATTTTTTTTGTCAAACTAATAGGTTATCAACAATAAAAATGATTAATTTCTATATATATAACGTTTAGTTGTGAAACTCAAAATGAGTAAGCAAATGCCAAAATAGTTATTTAAAGTGGGGCGATGAATCAAAATATTAATAGAAAAACAATTATGATTGAAAAATGGAGCTGACAAAAGCGATAACTTTTTTTAAGTGACTATGAATGTGACATTTGGGACTGTTAGTTTACTTAAACGATCTCACGAGGAGTATTAATAATATTTCACCTACAAGTCTTCTTAAAACTAAAATAGGTTATTTGAAAGAAAGCATTAGCAAAAGATGCCGCATTCAAAAAGGGAATTAAACATAAAGTTCAGCCAATTTCGCTCTTAAAAATAGTAACAGTGCGTATGTTGTGCTTTCATGAATCATGTGTGTTTGTATAAGATTTTAATTTATTACGATAATTTTGGCATTATTCTCGGTTGAAAATGAAATTTCGGATTTATTAATTCACCAAAATATTAGCAAAGTAAAGGTTTTTCAGTAACAAACACTTTCTCTTAAAAACCAATTTTAAAGCGCGAAAAGCCCCGAATTTGTTAATTATAAACTATTTCTAAATTTGTAATTAGTACTTAAACTACAAATACAGTTCTACTGATCGAAAGGGCATAACGTTCGTTGAAATGTGGCGAAAAGCATGGCTAGAAGCAAACCTCTGGAGCGTTCTTTCTATTTAACAGTTATTTCAATCATAATTCTAGTTCGGGTAAATAGGGAATTGTCATTTTTACCTGTATTACATTAGATAATCATTAGTGAAGGATAATTGTATTACATTTCGGGCCTTTTTTCTCCTGTAGAAAACTTGATATTAATTTAGTATTATAAATAGATAATAACAATCAGATTTAAATATGCAGTACTCCATTAAAAAGAACCTAAAATTAGAATTTTGTTCATAATGCGCATAATACACAATTCGTAGTACCGATAATAATTAAAGTTCGCAAATCACGATTCCCGATCATAGGCATCCGACTGGGAAATGCTAAGCTGTATTTAAGTAGGAATTTATCAGCTATAATTTGTAATTAACGTAATACATAGCGAGAGACACTAAGTATTAAAATTGGGAATGTTTTCGACTAAACATCCAAATTATGGCGTACGTTTGCATTGTTGTTTGCTTGAGCCTTGTTTGCAGCGGTGAAAGATATTTTTATACATCGAAAACTACTGACGTAATGTTTGCATAATTGTAATGGTCTTTGAAACAAGTAAACGTATCTATAGGATCACTGATATAAATCTGTCTTAATCTAGCCAAATCAGTATTTTTTGTAGTACACTATTAAATTTTACTCTAATGTAGAAACTTTTCTCGCCACTTAAGGTTTCTTAGTAGATAACGTTCAAAGAGGGTTATTTGTACGTTATCTGCTATTTGCAAGGATTTGACTAACGGCAATGAAGACCTTTGCAATGCTGGGATGGCATTTGTTATCACCTGGTAGTTACTGAACATAGTTTGTAAATCAATTTCACTAGTCTTGAAACTTCAATGGACTTGCTTTAACGGCAGCAGCCTATTTTGTATCAAGTTGTAACACTAGGGACCGGAGTCGATGGAAATGTTGAAATAATAGAAGGCAACTTCCAACCACGTTCCCCATTGGGTCAAAACCGAGTGTGGGAGTTCTGGGATATTTAGACATTGTTCGTTAAATTGTCGAATTCGTTTGGGAGATTTGACAAATAGTCCTTTCGTCTGTGCTAATAGTTCATTTACATCTGGATACCAGTGGCGCATAGTTTCGGCTACGAGATGTAACGCATACACGTATACACGTTACATATAACAGATTAGGGAAAGCAGATTTAAGCTAGCGGCTAGCACAAAGCACAGCTGATCCGCTATCGGTCATAAACATTAACACTCGGGCTGCCGAAATTTCGAATTTTTGTAAAGTGGCTAATATCATTTTTTATTGATAGCGGTTCTGTTGACGCACCTTCACAAATTTGTCTTAATGTGCCAAAATCAGAGTCTTTATCTAAAACACTATCAAACCTTTCTAAAACACAAACATTTCTTGCGTCTTCTATCGCGCATAGCTGTGCGTGAACATGTTGCACTATTTGCAAAGATTCCATTAACGACACCGAAGAATTTTGTAGTTTTTCTATCGCATCCGCTAGTCCCACGTAATTGTTCTGAATAATTTCCAAATCTGTTTTAACTTGACTATCCTGAAATTTCAAGCGGCCTACCCTGACAGCCGCAGCTTCCTTTGGGTCGAATTCTAAAATCACGTCCTTTATATCCTCAAAATATTTAAGATAATAAAATGCAGCCTCTAACCATGTTCCCCAACGAGTAAGAATAGGTTGTGGTGGTTCAGGAATACAGGGGCATAGTCTATGAAATTCCCGAATACGTTTTGGGGATTTTACAAACACAGCTTTTGTATGTGCTATTAGAGCGTCTACCTCGGGATAACATTTTCTGATACTATCTGCTACGAAATTGAGAGTATGAATTTTGCATGTAATATGCAACAAGTTAGCACAATGTTTTTTAAGAGATCGACCTACAGCAAGCATGTTTGCGGCACCATCACTCATAAACATCAACAGCTGATTTGTTGAAAGTTCAAACTTTTCCAATGTATTTAACACCAACATTAAAATTACTTCGGCAGTGCATTGTTGTATTCGTCTGGAAGCTAGTAAAATTGTGGGTGACGGTCGATGTGGTTCGATTGTGCGTACCATTACATTAACCACAGAATGTGTTTTACGATCTGTTGGTTCGTCCACACATAACCACAGTTTTTTATCTTGCAACTCCGATTTAATTCTTTTCTCGACATGCTCACGAGCAGACTCTCTGTAATGTTCTCTCACTTGGTTACTTAAAGTCCGAATATTCATTCCAAAACGAGACGTATGCTTTCTTCCTTAGTAAATGAAATGGTAAATTACATGCAATAAATGTAACACATAAATTAAATTCAAATTTGTCATAATCTCGTGTGGAATTTTTTTTTTGAAACATGCCCTGCACTATTTACGTGCCGTAGACAATCACTTTTCGACCAACACATTAAATCTATTTTACACACTACACATTCAATTTTAGCGCCATCACACTTTAAATCAGGCATTTCTGCAATAAATTCTCTTCTTGTGTCCAACTTTGGTCGTTTTCGCGACGTAGGAAACATTTTCAAAACAAACGTAGAACTACGATATAGTCTACGACAGCGTAGATGCATACACAACAGATCGGCTTTCGAGTCGCAGTTATACTGACGCTTATACCGAATTGTCCCGGCCGAGTTTATTTTGTGTAAACTTTTATGCGTCCGCCACTGGCTTTCAGCGCAGTTTACTCATAAATATTAAATCCTTTCGCGTTATGATCATTTCCCAATTAGTAAATCCCTATTGCACACTGAACACGCCATGAGATCCGTTGTATTTAAAGTCTGGATATTTTGATATAAACTTTCGAACAAGCAATAATTTGTTTCTTCACTCACATACTTGCTACGGTAACGTCGAACGAACCGAAATGATATCGGCAAACTAATATTCTTTACGCCATTATTAAGTTTCTCCTCTTTTAGATATGTGCATAATAAATGCTTTTATTCCTGCAGCACGGAATATCAACGAAATATCTCCTCTCTACACGACCGTGGTCTGGCACTGGCTTTGTGAACTTTAATAATAACATAGTTAGGAATAGTGCCCCGATAATTTAAAACACACGGTGTATTATGAACAATCATTTCTGAAAATCATCGATTAGACGAGATACAAATAAATTTTGTGGTTGTTATTTACTGCAGTATTAATAACATTTTAGCCATAACTTCTTTTTAATTTCTTTCAGTATTAAGGTCAATTAACAATGAATTGTTAATTGCTAATATTGCCATACTGAATAAGTTTCTATGGTGTTAGGACAAAGATTATTACTTTAGAGCCTTCTTTTAGCACTTTCGACAGCCATAGATGTGCTGCGATTCTTTCGTTGGAGGTACTTGATGCATACAATCTTCGCAAAGGGGCCACCGGCTATATGGTGCTAAAAGATGAAAATTCGACATTTCATGCTCGCCAAAACATTCATATTTGTTCTCATTTGTTTCAGAGTGAACTAAGAAATCTACAAAAATTAAAACAGAATAAACCACTTTTTATAACAATTTGTCAAGCACAACATACAATTTGATAATACGTATGTTTAAATGACCTCATCTGTGTACATACAAGCAGCGTTGGCGAGAATAGGAACTGTACACTTTCCAAAAATGCGTTCAGTCGAAATAAATTACTGCACTGGTGCCCGTTTATAATGAATTTGCCTGTTTGAAGACAGAAATATATTTGCCAAATAATATCGTGCAATGCCAAAGATTCGTTTGTTGATGTTACAATGCAATATTTTCCTGTTACTTTGTTAAATTAGCGCGGTTTTCGAAGAGTTCTTATTTCGTCATATTCCACGTGTCTCGTAGTGCATATACATACTCTTAGCAAAAGAGTTTATTGTGTACATCCAATGATCTTCTATATTGCCTGTTCGGTTAGAATCTTTCTCGCAGAGCTTTGCCAAAGTAAACGAGCGTTCGATTTAAGAACTGGGTTGCATACGTACCCGACGGTGTACGCTAATGCTTTTTTAATATTTTTATTAATAACCGGGACGGCTGTGCCGTCAGACATTAACCGTCTAGTAGACGCGCTGCGTTCAAATATGGTGATCTTGTCTGAACAGAATAACGTATCTTACTAATATTTAGAGAAAACGTTGCAGGTGATATGGAATAGATTAACCAAAGGATTTCGAATTGTATTTCATGATATTTTATGGCACTAATCGATCAAAAACCATCTTCTGCGAAAATATACGTTAATACTTTGAGTAGATGTGTTTAATATTTCGAATAGATCTATTTAATCTAAACACCGACTACACGCAGAGAAATTGTTTCTTGCAACAAGAAAATAGATTTTCTTGCAAAAATCAGTCTCTATTCAGGAAAATATTTTTATTTCAAGACTATAAAAATGCATAATATAAGAAAATAATTTTCTTGAAATTTTATTTGGATTAAATAAATATCCTCTTAGGGTGAGAAAATCAAGAAAATCCAAGACAGAAAAATGTTTCTTCCAAGTAAATCATTTAGTTTTAAGTTAAGAAAATATTCATATTAAAGGTAGGAATGAAAAAAGATCTTACAAAGTTCTATTGAGAAATTAGGCGACCGGATTCGTGTTCAAAAATCACGTTAGATACAAGGATATCCAATAAAAGAAAAATTACAATAATGGGAAAAAACCCTAAAGTTAATAATTAAAATTAGGAGCAAGTGAATGAGCTAATGAATTTATTTTTTGTATAGGTTACAGTATAATCAAGTTATTTCTTTAATAATGCAATTAAATAAGGATTATTTTTATGTAGTTTAATAATTAATGAGTTAATATTAAAATTTATTTATCCCTTTTTTATTGTTATTATTTATTATATGTTAAAAAAACTATAGTTAAACTAGTACACGTGGTAAATAAAAAGAAAAAAGTATATTACATTAACCTTATGAAACCATTATGCTTATGAAACGATGTACGTTAAAGGTTATATCATTGTATGGGTAAGTATGGTATCTGTATTCCAGTTTCGTCGCTACTATCTAGGACGGCATGACTACAACTACTGGCACTAGGTGACTCCAGGAAATAGTTCAGCTGCTGTTTTTGAAGATTAGTGGCATAAACTGAGAGATGTAAGAGCAATGTGGCCAGGAGCAAGATGCTTTAATGCTTTTCTCTTCTCATATTGTTTTTGCCGGTAGTGATTCCATCAATACCCAGCAGCTATTTTATTAGTATTATCTTAGTTATTGTTTCTAGGCACTTTTTTCATGTGTACTTCTACATTAAGTTCACTTTTGTATGAACATTATTCTGGAGATAATCTCTACTTCAGCCTTTTTAAAATCACAAGCAATGTGAATAATTTGCTGCATTATGTACGTATATGTCGTACTGTTTTAAACAAAGTAAGCGCAATCTATAACGTGCATATAAATAATATGCATTTCAAGAATTCTAAGTAAAAAATGCTTTATTTTCAGTAAATGAAACTATTGATTTACAAACAATACCTAAACGCTTTCTGGAATTAAGAAAACTATTTACTATCCTAAAGAAAGTATTATTTTGTTTTATAATCACCATTTATGTGTACTAAGAATCGCTTTCTTCTAATTTTCTCCAAGATTTTCTTGAATCAAGTTAACAAAGGTTTTAAACAAGGAAATACAATTATTTCATTACAAGTATATACCACTTTTAAGCGAAGAAAGAAACGCTAAGAAAATATTTCTTTTGATTTAAAACAGTTATTGTATTGCGGACAGCTTTGATACAAGTAAACGTTTCTCTGCGTATATCGAAGTCATTGGGTTTTCATCTAAATTTGCTGGGGTGGGTAAACTGCAGTTGGTATCCTTATGTGTGTACTCAGTAACTGTTCCTTCCCAAACCCTCGAGGTTTGGGTTTGTCAACTAGTATTTTTATTAATAACCGGGACGGCTGTGCCGTCGGACCTTAACCGTTTTGTAGACGCGCTGCATTTAAATAGGGTGATCTTGTCTAAACAGAGTAACGTACATATCTTACTAATATTTAGAGGAAACGCTGCAGGTTATGTGGAATAGATTAATCAAGAGATAGCGAATTGTCTTTCATGGTATTTTAAGACACTAATCGATCAAAAACGATCTTCTGCGAAAATATACGTTGATACTTTGAATAGATGTGTTTAATATTTCGAATAGACGCATTTATTTAATCTAAACACCGACTATCGAAGTCACTGCGTGTATCTCGGAATATTTATAATCTTTTGCTTATTCTAGTTTTCATTTTTGATACGCAATAATAAAAATAATAATGGTAACATATAATAGTGAAGAAGAACCTGAAGATAAATGTCATTAAAAGAATATGAGTATTTCTAATTGGAATACTGACAACAAGGTTAAACTACGAAGTTACGGATTAAGAAAACACGATACATATATAAAAGGTTATTCAGCTCTTTGAACTAAAACTGGGTCAAATAAATGTTTTTCAAATAGCATTTACATTTATCGAAACTTGTAGCAAATTTTATCTTTATACCAAATATAATATTCAAGAAACCAGTTAAGAAACCAATATTAAAGGAACTTGGAAGGTGACGACCGCAGTAAGTTTAAAAGATATTGTTTGAAGTTATATGAGCCCTAGTCTTGCAATGTAATGTTTATACAGTATTTTGTTTAATTACACTGGCCAACAATTTTTATTTTTTTAGGAATGAGAATAGCAAACAGTACGTGGAATTAATAAGTATTTGTTTCCCAATTCTCTTATGAGGTCCTGTTGATTTTTATCATCTCCTAGTTTCCTGTTTTGGGATTCTTAAAAAAATAGATATACGAGATATGCGCCATAAATTATCAGCCTGATATAGAAAAAATAAACTTGGTAAAATATAACAAATTTTTATTTTTCAGTATAATCTCCTGTAACTCCAATACATTTATTACAGCGATTAATTAATAATTCTATACCCTTGTAAAAATAATCTAAAGTTTTTCCCTCAAAATGTTGTATTACAGCTGCTTGCAACTCACTACCGTCCTTAAAACGACGTCCTCTTGGATAGAGGACCATAATACAGAACCATTGTTTCACCTCCTGTGACAATAGACTCCAAAATCGGTTTCGGGTCATCTCCGCTCGTGTTTAAAAACGAGCGCGCACATTCAACCCGACGTTCACGTTGGAGATGCGCTACCCATCTTGTATTCATCTTATTCATACCCAAATGGAGAATTCGGCGAATACTTGTTTCAGAAATGTTAGACATCACTGCTAATTCATCACTTTCAAACGGCGATTTGCTAATATAATTTCTTCAATAATTGAAATGTTATGAGGCGTTATCAGTTCAATTGGCTTATTACCTTCAAGGGATTCTTGCCCCAAACGACAGTGGAATATGAAGTAGTTAAATCACCATAAGCGTCGTCTAAACGTTGTTTAATGTGATTGGACGTATGCCCTGAGACATTTTCATGCATTAGTCACGTTGTCTGGCTGGTTACTAAAAACTACTACTCTTCGAGCCATCATATATATATAGTGTAGGCCTCGCACATGTGCAATTATGACGTAACGGAGTTTGTCAGGCCGAGAATTTATGGCGCCTACCTTATAGATCAATGAAAAAATTCACCTCAAAACTAAGTCAAAATTTAAGTAATAAACAATTTTAAATCATTCAGTTAATGAAATAAACCAAGGTAACAACAAAGACATGAAACCTAACCCAAAACTATAACAAAAAATAATTCTTGGGTTTTAAAATAAATTTATGTCTTTTATGTTCCATACTAAATTCTCTGACTAGAAACCAACGATGGTCTCCCATCATATTAAGGTCCCACAGGCCTTGCCCTCTGTTTGTTACTTACATCTAAATTTTCTGAAAAAGAATTCAGATGTGATATATATTTTCAGAGACATCTTGCAGCCACATTCTTCATAACGTTTTAACAGATTTTCAACTGGACCATATTTTTAAATGACCTCCAGACAGTAAGTTCTTTAGGGGTGAGAGTATTTTCAAAGTTTATGTCACGCATTAGCATCCTAATCTGTGACCCAATAAAAATAGCTTCTTTCAGTTTAGCGTCTCAAGGACGATGGACGACGGTTTCTTAATAAAAGCTTTTTTTATACTCTGAATATTGAGATGATGTGCAGTATCACTAAGGTTTGTATTTTTTATATTTATTAACTTTAGCTAAAAAAATTATGTATTTAATAAAAAAAATACCATGTATCTTTCTAATTTTCTTTTATTATTAACCGGAGTCTTCAATGTCACTTCCTCTAGACCAGTAAACTTTATTTATTTAATTATTTATGAGCAAAAGCGAATACCATTGCAACTTTTGTTATATAATGCAAACTGAGGTATGAGAATAATTATACAAAAGAATAATTATATAAAAGAATGACGGTGGTACACGTTTGCGCCGTATATACAATGTTTAAAAATTACAATTTCATAAAAAATGATTATAAAAGATCAACTTTTGACATTATTTCAAAAGAAGTACTTAATGTAGTTTTAAGTTGAATTTCACTTTATCTCGCTAACTATAGTTCATATAGATTTAAACGGCATCATTTACAAATTTCGGAAAATGTTGACATTTTAAGGTAAAGTAAGGCCGTTTTTTTTCAAGAAAACCTCACCTATCCTTTAGAAATATGTTTTCAAATATAAAAATCCTTGTCCAGTTTTGTCCAATGGTTTGACGAAAATTTTAATTAATTCTAATTTAATATGTAACGGAGAAAGATAGACTTTCTGTGGTTCCACAAAAGGCACATTTTAGATTATTTGTTTCTGGTATGTAACTTATCCTTTGCGGCCACACCTTCTTTTCGTAGTGTTTTTCAATGTCACGACTGTCCCAAAGACAAAAAAAAACAAAATTTGGTGTACTCTTTTTAAAGACCAAGAACAGTGGCTATTTCTTTCAAATCCCTACACATACGTCACTTGTAGTCATAACGAAAAAGTAACATCTTGGCCATACTCTCATATGATTCTTTTAAGCCTACTGCATATACAATTCGAATAGAAGGCTTTTGGTTCCCATTCTGAAGCAAAACTGTCTCAACGCTTTCTGTTAGATGAATCGATGAACAAATGCTATTCATCGATTTTATTCCCTCGGCAAGTTCTCGCATTAGGCCCCCCACATCATAACAAGCACAGATTGAGTTAATGGAAAAATATTTTGGAGATGATTTCTGCCTATGACGATAGATTGATGTTCTAGTCGATTCGGCTAATAAGCGGATTAAATCATTTAATTCAACTTGATTACTAAAATGAGGAATCTTCTGTGTTTCTGGTACAAAGTTTTCAAGGACTTCTTCATCGGAAACATCAATATGTTCTCACCAGCATCTGTTGTGTTATTTGCAGCGGATATTTCTATGGGAAAGCTCGGAACAGGTTTTGGACTCACCATTTCATCGGCATTCCAAAAGGCAGGTGTTCTTTTTTTTCAGCCAGTGAGTCAGTTTAATAGCACATCTTGTGCAACAGATATGACGAACTCATGATTTTTCTTGATTTCATACTGGAAACCCAAAATATAATTTGTAAGTTCTCCACCGGTTCTGACAACGGCCTTTTTTGTGCAGTTGTTGTAAATTGCCCACAAATATTACAAAAATTGGCATTGTTTTGCCTCTTCATGTTGTCTTCGTACAAAAATTGTTGCTTAGGAAGTACAGACAGAACTATTTTTGGATTTAAGTGTTTAAAAATGATAGCTTAAGTTTTACAAGTTTATTGAAAAATTGTTATGATGTTTCTAATTGGTACAAATGTGATGGATGAATATTATATTTACCACAGAAATTACACAAGGGAGACTTAATTACCCAATTAGTTCCAGAAATTGCTAACATATGATTCAGGGAAATTATGTAGTTGGGTTAAGTACAGAAAGACTATTCATGTTAAGAGATGTCTTCCTAGAAACACTTTTGCACAATCATGAAAAGAATATAAAGTATTTTCAATTTAATTGATTGTAGGTATCTGATTCAACACTCACTAGACAAGAAAATGCGATTTAAATCCAACAACCTAACAAAGAGATCCAGCTGTTGTCTGGGAAATAGTATATCTAATTGTATCAATGTGTAATCAAATTCAGTAAATTAACAGGCATTCGCTTATATGAGTATATCAGCGAATATCCTTCCTCTAAGCTTTTCTGAAAAAGGAAGCAATTTTAATTGCAAAAACGTCAGTTCACTGAACTGCCTCATAATACATGTGCATATTATTATTTGAATTTAGTGCGATGTTCATTCGAAATTTTAAAATAGATCTAGTATTCTGGCGGGCCAATTGTACCTAGCACGTTCACGAAACTCCTCTAATTGTTCTTCGATCCTTAAAATAGTCAAGAAATATAAACTTTTTTCAAGAAATCATTTCGATCGTAAATCGACATTTGGAAAATTCTTACAACTTTTTATAGATTTTACGATATTTCACTGTAAACAAGATGAGAGCTGTTGAAATATTCATTTTACTTATTTAGATCCTAACTCAATCTGTGCATTTCCTAATAATTTTTTGAGTTACTGGATTTCGTACATTGCCCTGTGTGTCGTGGTTCAACGTATAGATACTAAATGCCTATTATTTTCTTTATTACATAATGCCTGCACAAATTTTATGGCTTCCGCCATTAGCAGCCATTTGTATATTTTACACTCATTGCTACAATGTAAGTGATGAGTTATTCAGGCAAATGCGTTCAACAATTTTTTTTATTTTCGTTGGCTATTTCGACTAAAACATATTTACAACCGAAGTCCGAATGTAAATTATTGGGAGACTCTATGTCCGTTTGCACAGTTTCTATTTTAAGAATAACTTAACTAAGAATCCTCATATTATTATGAGTTACTTAATTTCTCATACATTCCACGACCAAGTATTTAATGGCTAATCTCATCAGATAACTTATTTTTTAATTTAACTAAGTAACACTTAAAGCAGATAATACCGCTAACAAGAAAAAAGAAGGTAGGAAATGAAAAATGTATAAACGTAAAAAGGTTACAAACTATAGAAGAAAAGATAAAATATAGGGAAATATTACAAGGAAACGGGGAAGTAATAGGAAATGAAAGCGTAGAGGTACAGTGGAAGAAAATAAAACAAAATACGTCCCACGCGGCAGAAAAAAGCATGAATAAGACTAAAAAGAAGAGGGAAGAGTGGTTTGAGCAAGAGCAACGAAGACAGTGTAAGAAAAAGATAAGAGAGAAAAAAAAATTCAAAGAGAAGAAAATAGAGGGAAAAGAAGACGCATGTAAATGCAAAGAAACTAGAAACCTGTGCCAAGGCATAAAAAAAGAAAAACAAGGGTATGTGCCAAGAACAATATGCTTTAATGGTAAAAAAGGTGAAATAATAACGGAAGCAAATGCGATCGTAGAACGTTGGGCGGAATACTTCCAGGAGTTACTAAACAATACGGAGGAGGAGGAGAGAGGAGGGCAGAATAATCAAGAGCAAGTTGAACAAGTCGTAGAAAAAGAAGAACGCACTATAAGAGATGACGACACACCGGGCCTGAGTGAGATAAAAGAAATAATAGGAAACCTAAAAAAAGCCCCGGTAAAGATGATCTGACAGCAGAATTGTTTAAAGAAGGGGGAAGGGGGTGAAGAGTTAGAGAAGAGCTTGCAATGCCTAATAAGAAAGATAAGGATAGAAGAAATGCCACAAAAATTGAACAATGCAGTACTGTCTCCACTACATAAGAAAGGCCAAAAAACGGAATGTGAAAATTATAGAGGGATAGCACTACTTACACTACAAAATTTTCTCAATGTGCATGAAAAAAGATTAAAAGATGAAATGGAAAGAACTGTGGGAGAATATCAATGCGGTTTCCGTAAAGGAAGGTCAACTACAGATCAAATATTTATCATGTTTATCATCTTTTATAAGCTTATGGCAGCATAAGGGAACAGCTACATAGAGTACTGGAAAATATAGGAATTAGCAACAAGTTAATAAGATTAGTGCAAATGACGTCAAAAAACACAGAAAACGTAGTTAAAATAGGAGGAAAGCTGTCCAGAGGATTCAAAGTGGAAAGTGGATTACGAGAAATAGATCCGTTATCATCGATATTATTTAATCTAGTGCTGGAAAAAATAATAATAGACGCACAAATAAATAGAGCAGGTCTAGTCTATCTTAAGCACCATCAATGCTTAGCATATGCAGACGATGTAGTTTTGATAACAAGAAGTAAGGATGAACTTGAAAGGGTGATAGAAAGGATAGAGAAAGCAGCGAGGAAAATGGGTCTAAAAATTAATGAAAATAGGTATATGACATGTACAAAAGAAGAATTTAATCCGAACAATTATCTAAGGATTAGGACGGAACAAGGAAAGGAATATAAATTTCAGGAGGTAGATAGGTTTACATATCTAGGAACCATATTTACAAGAAAACCAAATGTGACAGAAGAAATACAAGCTAGATTGGTAATGGCGAATAAATGTGCGTTCGCAATGAATACTGTGTTAAGATCGAAAAACGTTTCGAGAGCAGTAAAAGTGAGTGTATAAAACAGTATCAGGCCAATAGTGATATACGCAAGCGAGACGTGGACAATAAGAAAGCTGGAACAGAAATAACTGGGGATATGGGAATGGAAAATTCTTAGGAAAATATATGGTGGAAGAAAGGTAAGGGAAAGATGGGAAAGAAAGTCCAATAAAGTGTTAAAGGGCATACATAACGAACCAGATATAATAGGCGTAATTAAAGCGCAAATGTTAAGATGAGCAGGACACACTGAGAGGATGGAACAGGGAAGTGCAATCAAGGCAGTATTTGAACACACCGTAGGTGGAAAAAGAAGAAAGGGAAGATCGGGGTAGAGATGGAAGAAAGAAGTGGAGAAAGATCTAAGGAGGATATGAGTACCCGAGTGGAAGCAAAAAGCGCACAATAGGAAGCAATGGCAGAAGATAATAAAGCAAGCCGTGGGCATATTAGGCCTGTATAGCTAATATATACCGTACGAGCGAACGTACTATGATCACCGGATTTTACACGAACTCGCATCTATACGTGTACTCTGTTGAATGTCACTGTGAAATGTCATTTGTTTGACAAAATTGCGTAAACGCAAATTCATTTGTGCACCTTACTCGTGTTATAAACGGCGTATTCGTTCACGTACGTGTGCAAGTCACAACTTCGCTCTTGCATTTCCAAAAACATCTTGCTCACGTTATAAACGGAATATTCGTTCATGTACACGTGTAAGACACGACTTTTCCGACATTTCCGAAAAATGCCGATTATGCTGGCTGATCATAGTACGCTCGCTCTTACGGTATAAGTAACGCTTAAATTACAGAAACGCTTGATTCTCTAACTAAGTGAACGGTGGTTTAAAAAGTATTGCTTAATCGAAGGGTGACATGATTAAAATGGCTGAATATAAGCGTGCGCCATAGATAAAATTTACTTGTTTAAGTGATACTTAGTGCTTTAAGAATTACTTATAATTTAAGACATATTGGCATAGGTGGGACTGGCCATAAGAAATCTTATTTAAGTAGAGAATAATAGAAGAATATAAACGGCAACCGTGTATGCCATACGTTCATTCAGACTAGCTTATATTTGCATTGAGCCTAAAGGCTTTGTATTTTTCAATTCTTTATTTGTCAAGAGATCGTATTAATTGTGTATATCATGCTTATATGGCTGCTGTATAACTTTGCTTGGTGTTGGTTGGAATAATATTGCAGATTTACACGATTCATAATTTTTATGTGTATAATTCTGCCTAGAATTATGCGTCGTGTAAAACAGCCTTAAAGAATACAACTGTCAGCCGTGTAATGAAAACTGAAGGTAAGAGATGCTGTAAATATAAAATTTCGCCATTGTTTATAGAATTTTGTAGATTTTTTATGGAACAAAGCATGAGATAAGATGTCAACTACTGCAAATAGATTTTATACCAACCTCGCAATCCCGCATACAACGCGAGTTTCAATGCCAGTGCTTCGAGAGATGTTCCCATAACGCCTAATTTCACTTTGTGAATATTCCATGGCCACCGCGGTCACTCGATCTATCGGTGTGTGACTATTTTTTGTAGGGTTATCTGAAGTCGAAAGTTTTCTTTGCTAATCCACGCACTTTAGAAGAACTAAAAGTTGCTATTGAACGTGAAATTAAGACAACACCGATAAACATATGTACTTCGCACAGTGGCACCTTTATATGGATGAATTGGCAAAATTTATACTTCCTAAACCGTTCGTCCAATTTTACCAATTTTTTTTTATTGATAGCTAGTTTTGCTACATTTTGACATCTATTTTGAATAAAATAAATTTATATTTTGTAGTTTCAATTTTTATTTTTTTAAATTTTAGTATATGATTTTATTGAAGCTATGTTTGTTTATAATAGTTTTACTTTATAAGAGCGAAAATATTGCGAAATAAAATAAGATAAAATTGTGAAAGTAAATTTTACTAGCAAAGGTAATTAAACTAAAAATATACAGTAAAGCAATTATATATTACATTAACATCCGGAGTAGGTCAGGAATATATACATATGTGTATCACCCCAAAATCTCCGTGACATAAAGTAAACTTTTACCCACCAAATTCTGCAAAATTTATTGTTTCAATAACACTGCCTTCTAAGGAATCACTGTTAGACTCGACTATATTATATTTTTTCATATTGTCATCAATAATTGACTGAGATTTCGTGGAAGTTTGATTTAAGCTGCTCTAACGTAAGCTTTTGTTGAATAATCTTTATAATACTTTTGGAAGTTGTATTTAAATGATTCTGCAGATAAACATCAGCCGAAGACTCAGTAATCCGTAAGTTCTTCGGTAAAAGAGAGTTTTTTGCTTGGACAATTTTTTTATATGTTGGAAAAGTGTTATTATTATCATTCACAACTGACCTTAATCGATTTTATTTTCTTTTTGTTTAGTCTAAATCAATAAATAAGCTAAGAGCTTCTTCAGTACTGAGAGTATTTGAAGATAGTGACTGACCAGAACAGTTAGAATTCACATATTGCGCTACGTAAACCAGCTCCTCTGCGCTGTTGTTTGCTTCGAGATCTGCAACTCGTCGTTTCTTTGTTTGCTCGGAACACTCTTTCTTTCAAAGACCTTTCTCGATTAGTCTCAGATTGAGACGCCCGTTAGTTTTGCTTTAACAAATAGGAGGCTAATTTTTCAGGTACCAAAAGAGGATTGTTCAGCCAAGATTCTTGTCGCTCAAAAAAATGAGATTTAGAACCTCAAGTTCGCCATTTGTCGTTCATTTTTAGGCAGAAGAATTGTGCCATCTTCTGAATTTCATCATTTATGGAACTGGGACAGTCTTCTGAATGATAATAAACACTAATAGTCTTATACATTGCATATTCTTAGAAACAGAGCATTTAAACCACACTTCAAATAAATCGTAATTTTGCATCATTGTGATATACATTAAAGAAAAATATATTGTTACGGTGGTTGAAACATACATAGATTAAAAGTACATAAAGAAACTAATTTGAAATGAAAAACTCAAAGTATAATAAAATATTTTTCTTTAATCTCAATTTGAAGTTGAGGTATGAAAAATTGAAAGCAATTTTGTATAACGGCTAGTTTGAAAGAATATCCAGCGAAACCTTTAGCAATACAAACCATCATTTTAATAATCAATAGAAGAACCATACCTGCTTTTTCTAATTACATGGTAGTCAGTTCGCTTACACTTGAAGTATTATATTTAACAACCTTCTTTAGACACATTCGTAAAGAGAATGATGAATAATAATGTGAATACGGACTTATGTGCAATCATTTTAATGGTCGTGTGTGAGTTACTCAGAAACTATATTTCTGTGGATTAGAATTCCTTAAACCTTGCTAATTAGATTTCCATCAGTGAAAATTGCAAAAGTAAAAGCTGTTTATTTCATGTTTGACAATGAGAGGGCCCACTGTGCTTCGTGATGTCACGACTAATTTCAGAACAAGACTTCAGCTATGGGTGTGTGCAAAGGGAGGACATTTGCAAGATATTGTTTTCCAAACCTAAAGTGTGTTTCAAAATGTTTTTTATACATAGCAATCGCAAAATACGCTGAATCTAATGATAAAATATAAACAATTATTTTCGAAAATAAAGATGTTGTTACACTCGCAAAACCGTCAGATATTTCTGCCACACCCTGTACATATACAATATCATTCAATTAAAATGTAGCTTATGGTAATCTTTTTACAATAATCGATATTTCTGACAAAATATGGGGAGGCATTAGTGCGGCGTCTCACGAGCTGTGTGATAAATATCTCATTCGTGGATCACGTAGTGTGAACGTTATGCCTCACTGAAAATGGTTATACATACAATCTAAAAATTTACCGCGGAAAAGAGGCACAAGAAGAGGGAAATGGTTAATCAAGCATCGTCATGGCTTTGATAAATTTGTCAGGGAGTGGAAAAACGAAACGAAAAAAATTGAATCTTTTGTATAAATAAATTATATTGGTAAACGTTACCATTTTACTAAATCTACTAATGTAAAATATGTTTTTAATAAAAGACCTTAATGGAAAGTGTACTTTCTAATTGGTTTGCTGCATTTAGTGAATTTATATGTGACGGGTTTCGTGTAAAACTCTTCTTCAGACACTAAAATACTTTTAGACTATTAAATTTTAGTCCCTGAAGAAGGATTTTACCCGAAACTAGGCGCATGTTTTTTTATTTCACATCTAATTATGGACATAAACATTATTTTTGTTAATACTTTTTTTGCAGGAGCATTCTTCTTTCTGGGAAAGTTTGGGTATTTGTATATGAAATATACAAGATAGGGAAAAACTGAAACTATAGAAATATTCATCAGTCAGAACTGTTCAAATCTTCGCTTAATCTATAGGTATTATAGCCTGTACCGGCATGCTGCTTCTGGTTAATGCCTTGCGTAAATTTTTGTGGCATCACATTAAAGAAAACAAGCAGTTACGACTGTAATCCTGTACGGCATTGTAGACTGGTGATATCTGCCATTTGTTTTGTTAATAATAGAATTATTTTATTTTTGTTTTGATGGTGATATCCTTTTCTTTTTAATTGAGAATTATATTTTGCTAATAATTTTTGCAGTGTTATCTCTTTCGTTGTTTATTGAGAATTATATTCTTATTGTGGTTATTCTAATTTGAAGTCTTGTTAATTTCAAACAGTAGTGTAGTAAACTAATAAATTGATGTATGTGTATAGGGGCCTTTAACTGTTTAAGTCTAGAAAATCGAGCCCTTGTTTTATTAGTCTTTCCTCGGCGGTATTAAATTAGGCTTAACATGTGGTCCAAAGAATTTTGAAATAATGCTAAAATAGCACTATGCTAACTGTTGCGGTACAAACGGGCAATAGAACGGGCAGAATATGCTTCTACTCTTTAAGCTTACTTCGCAAAATATAATTACGTAAAGAAAAAGAAATAAATATTTAGAATAAGGTGGTAGTAGATATTGTGTAGAATTCTCCATTTTTAAACTCGATTGTTACGTGAATTTTTCTTTGACAAATCAGAATTTTGGATTGACGCCAAAAGCTACGGTCGATAAAACTGATATATCACACTAAGTGAAATGCGCGGACGAATGGAATTAGTGTTATAGGAACTTTATAAACACATCCAAAATTATTTATTCTCAAACGTACTTTTATCTTGCAAAATACACAAGACTATAGCTGCAAAGAGTATAAATTTTTGTATTTTTTTATCGTCGACCTTCATAATAATCTACCTTTATAAAAATAAAAAGAAAAACATCGCAAACTTATATAAATAAAGATACGATAATACGCATACATTTCAAAAAGATTTTTATTGTTTCTTATACGCAAATATATTTTATACTTTGGCCCTTGTCGTAAGCAGAACAATAAAAAAATAGATCGAATTCACTTTTTAAATGTTTTTATCTTCTTTAAATTGTCAGTTTGAATAACATTATACGAAAGACTTAAAATAACTTAAAGATTCCCACGATAGATGATGATGACAAAGGTTTTAGTTTATAATCTGTATAAATTTGAAAGTGATTCTAAAGTTTGAATTCAGAATTAAATAGTCTCTTACCAATAAAACATATCTAAAGACTGTTGAGATAATCATGAATTTTTGGGAAACTTAAAGTTTTAGTTTATAACCTCTTATATTATATTGAGAATTTTGAATAAACGAAGAAAACTATTAATAAAACATTACCATACGCGTAGCAAGAATCTGGATTTTGATCGAATTGTTTCAACTGAAATGATGAGTTATTAACATCTGGAAATTTAATTTCACTTTGCGATCCACATATGAGTCCGGGTCAATAACTTTCAATTGTTTTGGTTAATGTTCAGGAAGCAAATTTAAATTTAACCCGATGAGAAGGCGAGACTGCCTCTAAGTACGATAAATCGGCAACGATCGTTGTTATAGCGTGTTTGCGCGAAAAGGCTACTAGCTGCTCTATTTTGCGATTATCGGGCGGTATAGGGTTGAACAAATAAGCATTCGTTTGGAAATAGTTTATGCGAATGTGTTTACCGATAGGTAGACTGCCGTTACATGACGTGTGATTGATACCATTGCAAACGATGTTTTGCTTAACCTACTTCGAGACTGCGCATATGGAGTAGGACTCTATGGCATGAAAACGGGTACAAATTCCAGATGCTAGCCATAATAGACGACTATTGCAATATTAGCATGTGCAATACGGGTAATCCACATTATTCTATGCAATAGTAAATTTTACAAAATCTGAAGTGCTGCACTATAATAAATTAAACATTGAAATGTTAGATTAGACTAGTAAAAATCTACAAAAATACATTTTTTATTCCAAACTTTAATGTAAAACTTTTAATGCTTAATTACTAAAATCCAGATCTGGAAAATTTTACACAGGATAAACAGGAAAAGGTATCCAGCGTAGGTCAAAAGTGAGCATATTTTTGGATTTTCAACTTAGACACATAGGTAACTTGGCAATGGCCAAACAATTACTCTATAATATGGAAATTATCAGAGTAATCTTGGCCTTGTGAAGGTATTGATTAGAATGATACAATCTAGTCAGAAAATAGTACAAGAATCGTTGAAAATAATAAAGAACTGCTACAGTTTTAAAAGAAACACCTGTGTAGGACAATATGATGGAACCACCAAATCTGAATGGTAATAGGGTACATACCATGTAGTATAAAATGATAACACTAGCTTTAGAAGAATTTCTAAAGAGCCGGAGAGCATATTATTATTATTATTTTAGTCGGGTCATGGCACAGATACCTTACTGCGACCTCAATATATCTATTGTAACAAAATGCCTTTATGTGTGTTAGAACAGTTGGAGGCTTTTAATGAACCTTAGTACTACTCTAGGATCTGTTTCCTTCAGTTCAGTAAGTGCAAGAAATGGTCTACTGAAATGTTGGTATCGTGTGCGACTACTGGCAACACATTCACATAGGATCCAGATCTTCTTGGCATAGACGACAGATTTGATTTTCAGCTTTTCCTAGTTTAAATAAGTGATATTTTAGGGCTACATTGCCTGTCAGAAATACTACCAGTAATCTAAGATCCGCCTTACTGAACGATAGCGCTATTTCTGCTGTCTGATATGAGTGCTTTCGCCTGTTTTTGTCCTAGAACATTTTCCCAGTACGAGGCCTTTTGATTGTCTTCCCATATCTTAATTGCTTGTTTTATGTGGCTCTTTTGGAGACCACAGAAGGAATTAGGACCAATGAAAAGTATGTTCGCTACTTCTTTGGCCAGTTTATCTTCCTTTTCACTTCCTTCGATTCTTTGGGACCCACCGCAAAGTAACGTGGTTATTCCGTCCCAAGCGGAGACTATATGAATCAATTCTTATTTAAAATTGATGCAATTACAGTTTAAGCTAATATACGAGGGTAAGTCAAAAATTACTTACACTTTTAGTTCTACAACTGTATTAAACAAAGATAGGTGTACAACAGATACATTATTTTTCGATATAGTCTCCACCTTTAGCAATGCACTTGGTTCAGCGGGTCACAAGCTTCCGTATGCCTTCCTGATAGAAGGTTTTTGGTTGGTCGTGAAGCCACTTTTGCACCGCATCCCGAACGTCTGTGTCTGAGGCAAATCGACGACCTCTCAAAGCTTCCTTGAGCGGTCCAAAGAGATGAAAGTCTATGGTAACTCGCCTATTTGCTGTAACCATCTCTCGAGCTTGCTGGATGTTGTCGTCGGTGGTCGAGGTTGACGGCCGCCCACCTCACTCCTTTTGTGTTTCGCTCGTGCGGCCACTTTGAAACATTTCGATCCACAAAAAACGCTTTTACGAGATAAAGCACTGTCCCCGTATTGTGACAAAAGTCTCCGGTGAATTTCAGCACCATTCACACCCTCTGACAACAAAAATCGGATCACTGCTTGTTCCCCCTTGGTGCAAACTAATAGCGGAGCTGACATGCTTATGCTGTTGTAACTAGCAGACAAATGACGCAATCGTGATTAAATTGCGCACACATGACCATAGAGGCGCCAAGTCAATGCATGCGCAAGCGACCGCCACTATGATAACCTCCAAAGTTTGTTATGGCGAAAGTATAGATAATATGTGACTTATCCTCGTAGATATAATAAATAATGTAATGATAATGTACCATAATACCAACATGTTTTTTGATTATTGTTCCTTTAGGACCAAAAGAATTATGTTTGCCATTACCAGATTATAAATATTTCAAACATAAATGTGAAGCATAATTGGTTTCATCTAAGCTAACCTAGTACTAACCGGTTAGGTTTCTACTGAGTTCATTCATGCCTTTATGGTGCTCAAAGAATTCACAGCTACAGCCAGGAATATTTAAAAATTTATGTTAGCTACAAGGCCGAACTTATCCTAAGGTCGTACGTTTCTTTGGGGGAGACATGTTGAAATCCCTACTTGTCCCTAGTGCAGAATCATCATGTACGCAAAATGTGTAAAAACTCGCAATAATTTATCTGGAGATTTCTAAAAAGAACTGTTTTTTTAACAATAGTAGGAAGATAAACTAAAAGCAGACACGATTATAACTTCAACAAGCCAACATCAGAAGTGGTAAACACAAACGTTTGATATTGCAACATTTCCTTGTGTGAATTGGATTTCGCATACACCAATTATAGGGCGCGCTTTTAGCACGCAAATTTAAAGGTGGTCTATCTAGTTAAAAAATAGACTATAGTCAATTTTTAAAAAAGATCTCATTGTACGTGAAATTGTATGATGTTGGATTATGATCTTACAATTACTAGTTTTTCTTAAAATACCAAAATAGTGTTAGAATATACATAAAAGAGGTGAGGGAGCCAAAAATTCACAATGTCAGCGTCCAAAAGTTAACGGTTTATTTGTTGTTAACTGCTCTTTTAATTTTTTTAAATATAAAATAGTTCATAATATCTATGTTGTTAAGAAAATAAGTAGGTAATGATTGAAGTTATTATATTCTGAAAAACCATACAAAATAAATGATAAAAAAGGCATTTTCGCTTTTGATTTAGTGCATATGTATAGGGGTGGCTGACTAAAACTATGTGCGCAGAAACCCGAAGATCTAGGATCGGTCCTGACTACAACTCTTTAACCCTTTAGTTGCCAGCTTTAATGCTCGCTAAATACCACCGGTACTAACACTTAACCGGAAGTATTTATTCCCAGAAAATATTTTAGTCCATATCTGCCGCAGATATGGCCAGTCAAATTATGGCAATATACATACATAGAGTAATATCATCATCCGTCAAAAAGGATGGGTGACGGTTGCTTAAGAGAGGCGCTCTCATTTTACCTTGTAATTTGTGAATGATATCTGTTTAAAATCTACATGACCTATACTCATAGAAATAAAGTGAAATTCAACTTAAAACTACATTACTGCTTCTGAAATAATGTCAAAAGTTCACCTTTTGTAATCATTTCTTATGAAAACGTAAATTTCAAACATATTACGAGGGCGTATTAATATAAACGGGACTCGTTTTTTAAAAATTTAACTATATACTTATTTAACTAATCTTACAAATATATATTATTTTTCTACATACTCTTCCGCCCTAGAAACACATTTTTCCCATTGGGTTGGGAGTTTTTTTATTCCATCATCGTAAAAACTCTTCGGAAGTTCGTGTAGCCATTGGAGCACAAACGCTTCCACCGCTTCGTTGTCGTCGAAACGTTGGCCTCCAAGCGCTTCTTTGAGGGGTCCAAAAAGATGCAAGTCACAAGGTGACAAGCCTGGACTATAGGGTGGTTGTTCCAGCGTTTCCCATCCTAATGCATCCACCTTTTGCATCGTGGCGTTAGCCACATGAGGCCTTGTGTTGACATGCAGAAGAATGACACTTCTGGCCGATTGCTTCTTCCTTTTCTTTCGAAATGACAATTTAGCGGCATCCAGTACCAGTTATGCGCCGATTTCCCTCTATGAGATTTCGGACCGACTCGATGTTGGCCTCGGTCACACTTGTCCTTGGGCGATGATCATGGCCCTCGTTCTCAACCTTTTCACGCCGTGCAAACACACGGGTCCATGACAAGGTGTTGTCCTCGAACTGTGTCTGTAATCGTCGCAAAATTTCGGTTGGGTTCAGCCCCCCTTGGCCAAAAACTTGATGATAATCCGCTGCTCCACGAAAACATGCACTTCTTTCTGGCTCATTGTTTCTTTTGATACTAAAGGGACCCGAGAGAGTTGCTGTCGGTTCTCCCCTCTACCTAACGGTACAGGCTACCTGCGCATCAACCCCTCCGGAATTTTTAAGAAAATCAGTCCCGTTTATATTTGATACACCCTCGTAGTTAACATTATACATATGGCACAAGCGAGTACCACCACAATTTTTTCAAAGAATTCGAGTCTACAACGGGGAAGAAAAAAAAATAGGTCGATTTCTATTTTTTGCGAGCTAACTTTTGCCGTTATTGGCAGTTCAATTGCATTTCTGGTATCACCGGAAGTGACATCAACTTTCTTATTTTAGATAGAAGATCCTATATATTTTTACATTTTTGGAAAGGCAATCGAAAGACGAATTTAACAATACCACATGTGTTATACTTTTACTTAAGAGATATAACGATATGCAAGCAATAAAGGTTTTGGTAGTCTGTTTTTGTTGTTACGCAAAGTTAGCCAGGAAACAGTGCCTAATTATTTCTTGTGAGGCCAGACTGATCTAAAGAGCTCGTTGCTAAGCAAAGTAATCATAACAATTGCCAAACTGTCAAATCTCAATTCCAAAAGCGTGAATTAGTCTTGTTGTTTATTATTATTATATCTTGCTTTTGTCATATGTTCTTTCTATGTTGTTGTTTCCTCTCATTTTAACTTGTTTTGTTAATTATTCCTATTTCCTTACTTTATCGAACTTTATTGCAATTAATTAATTATGGCAGGTTTGTTTAAATTTGTTAGTTTTTGATAGGCAATGTGCTTAAGTTTCAGTTTTTTATGTTGTTGATTTTACAATGGCCTCCGCATGGACCGCGTAAGATAAACTTCAAGTAGGTGTCTAATTTTAATATTCGGTGAATTTGGCAGCAATCACCACGAAGTGAAACATAATGAACACTGCCCTTGTACAGCGGGAAATACTTGAACTTTGCGCTAAGTAAGGATGAACTGCTTTAACTGCTTTAACAGAAGATAATATGATTTAAATAATTGCACAATTTGTTGTGCAACCACGGCAAGTAAGGTGATAATTGTTGCCAGATTACATAATACTAAAATTGACCCAGAAATTTTGCATGGTTCGTGCCGAAGCCATCATAAAGGTAGCAACACAGAAAATCTAAAAAACAACTTTAGGACCGCAAAAAATGTAAAATGGATCCCATTTTCAAATAAGAAAAATAGAGTTTTGACCATTATTACTTACCGTTTTTACACCTTCCAGTAGTATTTTGCTACATAGATTTAATTTCTTTCGTTCAATAGAATGAATCTTGTTATTTAATTACTATACGTACTATTTTTATTTACTAATACTTTATTTAATTGTATTGTTTTGCTATATTATACAATTATGATTTGCTTAAACAATTTTTAATTTGTACATACAAATATTTTAGAACACTCCTTCGTATTTTAATTTAGGAATCTACGCAAATTGACGGATTAAAGTTTGGATAGTAGTTATTCAGTATACAATAGATCGAAATTGTATTTTTCGATGGACATTACAATCAGTATTATTGATAAGTGAATCGATACCGTATTACAATCGATTTTTAATTACAATTGTCAAATTTGGTTTTAATAATGCAGACGAATTTATGGAACAATAATAAATCTGAAATCATCATGCTACTTATATATTCGCCAATTGACGTAAGTGTTAAGCTATCTTTTCGAATCATAAAACTTTTTAATGTGTTTATCAACGGGAATACTATAATTCGTGTGAAGTTGGCAACAACGTTCATGCGAATTTATAGTCGATTTCTTTGTGCGAAAAGTGATTCTTTGAGAGAGTTTGATACGAAAGTATTTCAACACGGTCACCTACTTACTTGGAAACTATTCATTTACCTCATTTTATATTGTTTTAGGTAAAAACTTTATGATATATCGAGCTATACGATTCAGTTGAAGATTCATATACATAGATTTAATCCGCTACACTACCGTAAAGCGCTCGGGGTAGTATCCGGGGCCTATTTTTACGACATACGACGCGTTGCGAGTCGTACATCAAAGATAAATTTATTTCTTGTCAACACGCATACCAATCCTTGCAGCGCTGGAATACCATGTAGCGCTTAAAACTTGGCACAGAATTTTATTAGGATACTTTACTTTGGTTTCAGGTTTTTAAATGTAATAGGAACGGATTGCTTTCCAATACCAGCAAATTTTTACGACACCAATGAACCCAAATCGACAATGGGGAAAACTACGTCGTAAAATTTATTTCTATAGCTATGTAATATAGCCTGTTTAGTTGTTTCAATGAATTTGGATTCTTGTAAGTGTTAATAACGCGTAACTTAGTCTTTCTGAAAAGAATGTTTATGCCAATATTCAAAAATCACTATTAAAGAGTTAATGATGAAAGAGAAGTCGAAAATTTTTGAAGAATTATTCGAAAGATTTGAAAACAGAACACAAAAAAAGGAACATCATCAATGCAGTTAAATTACGTTTAGGAATCATAAACAGCCTGTTTAGAGATATAAGACATAAAATGGTATTTTGAAATGCTGACAAAGATTAACAATTTCAGGAATGATCTGAATTTCTTTAGACATTACTGTAGGTATACAGGATATCAAACCAGGTTCTGTGACAATTTACATTTGAAAAAGAGTGAATCGAAGCAGGCTGATCCACTGATGTCAATCGGGTTACTTCATCTAAAATATTTTTATGAGCAACTTGGTCTATACCCAAACTTGGTACTAACATGCTTATTTTCAACAGAATACTCTGTATAGTATCATACTTTTAAATATTATTTAAGAGTTTAAGATTACATACCCTCTATACTTTTTTACGTGTGATGACGCTAAGCTTTTACAGTTTGTCATAACCTCAGAAATCTTTAGTGTGTAAATTGCTTTCTTACTATCATCCCTCGCCGTAAAGGATGAAGCTCAATTAATTGTTCCGCAACGTGCGAATAATGACTAAAGGATTCTACCGGGCACACGAGGAAAATCTGGGCCTAATAGGACACGAACGCACGAACATTTTTATTAATCCATATTTTTCCATAAACTCTACCAAATTTCTTCCAGGAATAAATGAATTTGATTATGCGGGCAATGTTATGGAGTGTAAATTTCAAGATCCAATTATGCAGCAAAAATGATCAAATTGTATATTCAGAAATCGAATATATGACATAGGAAGTGTAAATGTCACTACTATGCCACGATCTTTAAATTACGCCGCACGAAATTTTGATAAACCTGATATGATGCAGCGAAGGATAAGCAAAATTTCTTAGGCTTATTACCTCTTTGACATTTATTTGACGCTAAGTGAGAAAGCACGACACATAAATAATTACTCTTGCAATTAGTTATTCTTAAATTTGTAATACTTCTTCAAGCTTTCATAATGTCCACGCGACGCCAAGTTTACTTGGCTATACTTGCAAAACGTACAAACGGCAAAATACTAAAGAATTATTGTGAATCGGATTATTTTAAGGTAACGATAAATTCGTGCTTCCAAACACGCATGTATATACGACATTGATTCGAATATGTGCTACTATGCTACAGTGTAAGCATGGCCGATTCTATATTAAAAGGCGTCATGAATCACTCCCAACAGTCTATTTGTTGGGACATAAGGACGTAGAATAAATATAAAAGTCTGACGTTATCAATGTTGAAATGATGGCAATAAAATCCTACGACGGACAATGGCGAAAAATAATTTGTTGGAGTACCGAATTCTGGATATGACGCAAAATCAAGGAACATATTTGCAGGTACACGATTGTTTTGACGGGATTGTGGGTTATTCTATAAATAAATCTTTATAATCAAGATGAATTTGTTTATTTTTCAATTTTTCAACGAAATGGTAATTTTTACTTTTATATTTCCGAACACGTATAAAATCAAATATTAAGGATAAGAAACAGGCAAATTTAATGAACGTATGAAATTAGTTGAAGCGTATAGATTCTATCTTTAACCCTTCGCAGTCGAATGTCGAGGTAGACTCGACATTTATAAAAAAAAAAAACTAGATATCTTAGGGAGAAAACCGTGGTAATAAATTACCTCAAAACGTAATTATTAAAGTAACTGAAAATAGATTCGACTCACTGAAATGCTTTGTAAAAAATCTTTCGTCCGCAAGGACATTTTATTCTGACATCAACATAACTATACCCATTTTCTATCAAAGATAGAGATATATACATCTTTGATTTTAAGTTTTTGCATGATTCAAAATTGTTTCAGCTAATTTTTGGAATCTTTATTTTGAAAAATCTAATTTTAAATAGGGACAAAACAGAATAAATGGCTTGTAAAACTTTTAATCCTCTAAATTCATACAATATTAATGCTGTTTAATCCTGACTATCTTGATCATCGATTTTGCTATTATTAAATAAGAAACTATTACTTTGGAACATATTAAAATGAAGACTATTTTAAAAATATAGATCCATCATATGTGTTTCTATGTTTATCAGTCTTCCGCCTTTGTTGTAACAAGAAGTATTTTATACAAACAATGCGAATAAAGCTGGACAAAGCTTATACAAAATTCTACACCCGCTATATGATTAATGTTCTAACCTTGAAAATTACTTACCACTTACGCAAGTATTATTCATATAGGAACCTTTTCAATTAAATCCCTTTGTTCCCTAGGATACACCAAAAATATCTATCGATCTTATTCTTGAAATACTTAGAGATTAGCCCCTTGTTAAGAATAATATAAGGTGCTAAAACATTTCATAGTTCACAAAGCTGCAGTGTAGATTTTTAATGTTCTGTATTAGTTTTTAATTTTTACTTGAATTTTATAGAAGCCTAGTAAGTTTTTCTTACTTCAAAAGAAAAAAACGAAAATATCCTATTTTATAAATAAGAGAAAATCTAATTGTACAGGTATGTGTTTATTCGATATATACAGAAATAATACACATAAACATCCTGATATAAAGTCAAAATTAATTCTTTATAATTTAGTTATCATACAAATGTAAGAAAGCTGTAGCAAAATCTGATTTATGTAGCTATTGTACATATGCTGTGTGCAACAATGTTAATTAGTTGCCATATTTTATAGTAAGTTTTGAAGTCCTCAACGGAAATATGTTTCCATTTATCAACGATCAACAACAATGAATTTTCCTAATACAATGTTTAGATGAAATTGTCAAGAGTCTGATGCAAAAACAAATGCAAAAGATATGTACCCTCCTGTATTCTGTCTTTGACCATTCCTGGAAGAACTCCATGGTCCATAGCTTTTCCGGCACAATTCACCGACACAATTCACTTTGAAACAAGTTCCGATGTACTTTAGCAATGAAATCGAACCAAACGCATCCAAACGAATCTATAAATTAACTAAAGCATATAGGAAAAAGTCGGGACGGTAGTAGACGCGCGACTAAGCGCTTTCCAAGATTGGGGGAGACGCATTTCCCAGACGTTTGTGTAAACGCACTAGCGCACTCTGGATTCTTGGCGGATGCCACCTTCTATTCTAAGGTAAGAAACTTACATGGTGCACGTATGTGCATGCATGCGGCTTGTTTATTTTCCTTTATTCCGCATAAAATAGCGTGTTTTTCTACGTTTTACTACATATACGACTTCCGAATAATAAACCGTAGAACGCAGCGAATATTTTTGGAATCATCTGTTTTATATTTAGACAGCATGTAGTACTGAAGCGGCTATTCAACAATTACAACCATAGGGTAATAATGTATCGAGATTTTTTTCCATCTTCAAATCAAAAAACAATGCAACAATACATTGTTTCTTGTACAGCTCTTTGTAAATTACGACACAAATAAACGTACGTATTAAAATATTTAACCTTATTATATTCGAATGGCTTCCACTATAGAACTCTCACATGTCAATCCATTATCCGTTGTAGAATGTCCCGTTATCAAATGAATAGTATTTAGCTCTGGCAAGGTGTTATGTGACGTCGTAGTTTTCTTTTAACAAGTATTCATTGTGTTGGAAAGTAGTTGATACTTTGCCAAATATATCAGAATAAAATCTTATAGTTTCGTGAAATTCGCATAGTTGTACACAACGCATAATCAAATGTAAATGACGCATTAGGAATAAGTACGACAAATATTAAAGTCAATGAATTTTGGAAAGAGAAATGCTGTTTTTGAAATTCCACAGTATAACTAATCCTTCTTTATAATTGGACGTTAGTAAAGCAAAATACGAAACAAATAATTTTTTTTAAATTTCAATTTCTTCCTCCCTGTGCCATTTTATTTACTTTATATTTATCCCTTGTAAGGAGATTACATGAAATATTCGCAATTCATTTTTGCAACCATTTATTCCGTTTTTTGAATTTGAAAACTCCAAAAAACTTAGGTTTTGCAACTCTACCAATTTTAAGACTTTGAGATAAGGACCCCCACATCAAGGTAACATTAGGCATTCTCTAATATCAAGTATGGAATAACAAATTGCAATAATGACTACGAAAGCTTGGATTATCGGTGTTGTAATAAAATTGTATGAGCTTAGGTAAAAGTATCTTGTTAGGACCGTGAACGATCAATGCTTTCCTAGATTACTCAAAAGTTTCATTATTTATATATATTTAGAAGGATTTCCAGGAAAAAGTTGAACTCCAACTTGTCCAACTTTTTTAACAATAGGTGCTTAACGCTGGATTTAGTCCCAAGATATATATCCATCAAGATAAACAAAGAACACATGTCACATACATCAAGAAGAGGATTACGAACTTTAAGAAAACTACTGATAAAAGACGAAATTAGATATAGTTACAGTAAAATATACTATTTAGACTTGTATTTGAAGACAGTCTACGACAGACTCAAGGTAATGATGAATCCATCTGAACTTGACGTTTTCATGACAGAAGTTCACTCAGATATACAACATCAAACACAATTGAAACTTGTAATCTTAAAATTAAAATTCTAATATCAAATAAAAAAGAAAATAAAATCAATTCTGACCAGAGTGAACGTTCTGACCGTGTCGACTTACATACGTTCTGCCAATCTGCTATTAATTTTTCAGACACACAATTTACAGATCAAGAGTTAAACCTTCTTAGCTTAGGTACATCTCACAATATGTTACAAAACAATAACCATTGCATGAAAGATTTAGAAATTCTTGCGGTTGGTGTTGAGTCAGTTCTACAGTCTAATGATATTACATCAAAAAATCATATAAGAAACAACATCATACATATGCTTAAAAAAGAAAAAGATAGACTGAACACACCAACACTGAACACACAAAAACACCATTGAGTCGGGGTAGCTTTAACTGCGAAACATTAAACTTAATAAAAGAAAAAATAGATAAAAACAATTTAGTAGTTACTAGAGCGGATAAGGAAGGAGGATTGATTATCCTAAACAAACTAGACTATAATACCAAGGTTAAGGAATTTTTCAATAATATTATAAAATTAGTCAATTCATTCATTAACAAAGTAAAAAAGACTCTTACATCCTGTTCCAGTTTGATAGATGATAAATTAGAAAAAGACCTTGCACCCGACTTAACACCTAGACTATACGGATTACTTAAAATTCATAAATCTAACAACTTTTTAGATATGACCATCAGATCGGTGATCTCCTACACAGGTTCACCAGTTTACAAACTGTCGAGTTGGTTAAACACAAAGTTAAAGGAACTATATCAAAATTTCTTTAGCTACACAATTAAGAATACTTTGGAATTGACAAAAAGTTTAAACAACGTTCAAGTTGATTCTACTGATCTCTTGATTTCATTAGATGTCTCGAACTTTTTACAAACGTACCTCAACAAGAGGTGATTCAACTTTTGACCGATAGACTTGCTTCTATCAACCATCCTTCAGAAATCAGAGACAACATTGTAGAATTAACTAAAATATGTCTTAGCCAAAACTTTTTTCAGTTTAATAATGAGTTATATCAGCAACCACAGGGTCTGGCCATGGGCTCTCCTATTTCCCCCATTTCTTGATATTTATATGCATTACTTTGAATCAATGTATTTACTTTCTAATAACCCATTCTCTCAATTTATAAAACATTATACCAGCTATTTGGATGATATATTAATTATCTGGTCAGGAAATGACTTGCAATTACAAGATTACCTGCTTTACACCAACTGTATCCATAACTTAATAAGATTTACACTTGAAACTGAAATTAATAATAGCATTAAATTCCACGTATTCAAAGATCTATTAAGTCATCTTTATCATTTGGAGGAAATATTACCCAGACATAAAGCTTGTATAACTTTTAAACACAAATACAAATAACTCCATCATCAAATTCCTTCAATATGCCGTAAATAGGATTTTATCGGCTTACGAACAGACATATGCATATTTATATGTACATACATACACACATGTGTATGTATGTTAGACGCGAATGTGCGTTATAGAATTCCTTCTGAATGAAAAATTGTATCCTTTTGATATTTCGAAGACAAGCTACATTCGCACGCTTTGTATTATTTACGTCTTGGTGCCGCTAAATATATTCTACAAGTTGATGTAACTACGATGTCGCGTCCAAGTTAATGTTTTGAAGAATTCAAAAACGGTAGTTGATCGAAAACATCTGTGTTAACGTTTAAAAAAATCTGAAGCAGTCTCGGAATTACTCCAACGAAACGTCACAATACGTGGTTACATATATTGCAAGAAAACTGTATAGCACGATATTGTAAAAACCTATTTTACATGATGTAAATAAGTGTTACGTCTATTGCATCATCAACATTCTATGTAGAAATGTGGAAAATCTGGAAAAGACAAAAATAGTGTTTTACGCTCAAATTCAATCTCACGTTAATTAGGAAGAGCATTAACGAATCTCATTTATTTATACATTCAATTGGGAGAATTATTATCATTAAATATTTACTCAAAACAACACTTCAGCGCCAGCTTCATAAACAGGTAGTTTCCAATTACATTTTCTAGGTAAATTCGGCGATAAAACAGAAAAGCTTATGTAATTTGTAAAATTAGAAACGACGCTTTCATGATTGCTTAATATAATAATATAATTGATTTTTCGTTGCTTAATAATGAAATAGAACTTTCGTCATCAATTTAGATGATTTATTATCTACTTGCTTCTTCAAGAGCTTTAAATTTATCTGCTACTTCTAAAGAGCCTGATAATATAAATTATATAAAATTTATAGTGGTTGCAAATTTATTTACAAATATATCTAGTAAAATTTTATCATTGTATATACAATGCCTTTGAAATCTTTTGGACTAATTTGTAAATATTTGAAAGATCTCTGGAAAATTATTTTTACTAAATAATTTTAGTAGTAGTAATGTAAGATTTACTTAACGTTTTAACGAACCGCAACAGGGCTAAAAATACATAAAGCCATCACTTTATAACTTTGCAAAACATTCACCACCAATCAACTTCGTTTTAAATCACAACTCCTTTAATTTCACAATGATTAACTGACAAAGTAAAGTTTCTGTACATAGTCTTTTTTTTTTACTTTTATCACATAAATGATTAAAGAATATTGGAGACAATTAGAATTCTTGAAATGGTTTTCTTAGATAAATACCTCACATAATCATAACCAATGTATTTGGGATCTGGGACCAAGTTGTTTGCAGAAATTATGCTTTTCTAAACGGCTCATTCTACACAGAATGTCCACTGTAACTAACTCTATTTTTGCCACGAGATCTATTGAATTAGATAAAAAAGTATTTCTGACCTTTCTTAATTTAACGTTTCGTTTAAGCCTATGCACCAGCCTTACACCAGCAATACTATTTAACGTCATTTCAAGTTGAGGCGAAGTACGTTTTGCTGAAAGTAAATATACTGCTTATCCACAAGGATGATTACGCTAGTTAACATGATTTATTGTATTTTCTGCTATTTAAATCCATTTGTAGGTAATTAATCTTTACATATTTTGTAATGATAAAAATGGGTCTAACATAATCGCTATGATTACCACGTGATTAGCACTATTTACCCACAGGTACGTTCAGTGATATTCAGATAACGGCAAAGCTCTACCGACGCCTAACGTGACGTCTCATCGGTCTATATAGCCGAATACCCTCTTGTTGGCCTCCTCTCTATATATCCCGGAGGTTTTATTCAATAAACATGTCTCTAGCCTGTGATAATCCTGAGGAAATGGGAAGACAACTTATCTCCACAAAATATTCTTCGCCCCATAATTTACAATGTAGAATAATTCAATTTCGCAAGATAATGCTTCCCTAAATGAAATATGGGTACTTAGTGAGTCATCAGATATGCTAAGTGCCAGCATATTTCAGGGTTGCTAACACTCAGCGCTGACGATATTCTAGAAAGAAATCTATAAATAAAAACATTTTGATAAACTAAGTTATGTAATTTTATTTTTGTAATATAAGTACGTATTTTTAAATAGAAATTGTTTCGTAAATTATTATTAGGAAGCGGACCGACGGCTGCCTCTATCGATTATGAATCACACGGCATCGGCAGGCTGCGGTTGTTCAGCTTTGTCGTACATATGGGTTAGAGGTGGTGATACTCGTATCATTCATGGTCGTTTATCCGACCTTTAACGTAAAACCCACGCTAGCAAAATGTGAATTTTCAGTGCTGTTCAGATGCGTGTTAGATTTATCATATGTGGAACATGAGGTTGTATTTGACTTAATAAAATAAAAGTAATACAAATGAAGTTATGTTAGGCATTTAAGCATGAATTATTCACATTAATTATTACTACATATTCTAAATTTTCCTATCTGAAATTAGTCTGTTTATCAGTCAAAACATCTTTAAATATAGCGAAACCTTTCTACCATCACAATTAATAAGTATGTATTCGAAAAGGAGATATAAGATTGCTGCATCCGTCATTTTCATTATATGCAATATTTTCGTTGCAAAAAATGTTTGGTATACTTATTTAGACAGGATTAAGAACAAAAACTGGGTTAAATTTTTACTCAAAGACGTACTAAAATTGCTGAATATATTCTTCAGTTTGTTTAGAATACTATTTCTTAGTTGTGTTTTGAAATATTTACTTCTTCAGCCAAATCTCCAAAATATTCATCGATAAAATTGAAATTAATATGTGAAGATCGATTCTGCAAAACGGTTTTACATTGTGTATCCCCATTTAAACTATCTACGATATTTCCAACTTTCTTCAAATTATTAGAATAAAATAAACATTGAGTTTGTATTCATTGACTCAAGAAACATATTTACTATTAGATATGATTTTGCTGATATATGTGGATGTAAAACACCAATAACTACGTTAACCACATTCCTACCAAATATATTCATTGTTTCGTCTGAACTGATACAATTAACTTTAAATTTGATCAAAGAATAAAAAAGAATAATTGTGACGTCACTTAAACGCAAAGAAATAAATATCGTATTAAGAAATTCAAATTAAACAACCGAAAATTTAACAACATAATTTTTAAGAATAAATTAAAGAGAAGAAAGAATAAATGGATAAACAGTTATATAGATAGATAGATCCCTAATTATTAAAAGTTTAAACATGACAAATGCCATCGAAGACAGATGAGCAAAGGGACACTACGACAAACGAGGATTATAGCACTAGCTGTTGTAGAAAGTAGACAAAGCAATTTAATTTCTCAATTTAGTGTTTAAAAAAAAAATTAAAGTTCAATTCTATCATCTTAGGCAATTTGAAAGAACGCGCTGTTTAAACAGAGAGAGCGTGGAAAGCCTCAAGTTACAAGGCTTTACTTTTGTCCATAATGTGTTTATTAAATTGCCGAAAGAGTATCAAGTTGAGACTTCCAAATCCACGGGAAATCTACCTGGTAAAACAAAGAGGTCTACCTCATACCTTCTAGTTATAACATTACAGTATATTTTTAATATAATAGACTGGTAGGAAGTTTTTATTTATAATTACTTCGCACAAGGTGTACACAACCTTTCTGATACCTTACAGATTCTCAATTTACCCTTTCTTGTTTAAAATTACTGAAATGTATATGATTTTATTTTTTAGAATATTAGATTAGTCATCAACGTCATTGGAACTGCAATATATTTTTGAAAATGCGATGACAAATAAAATAGAAACGATTCAACAATGAACATTTAACCCTTACATACTACACTGGATGAAAATTCATCCGTTGAAATCTTCATTGTGTTGCCATCTTGTAGCGAATTGGAGTTTTTGCCTGGAACACCAAATATGCTTTCCTCCTGGATTTGTGTATGTGTTAATGCGCAATAGCAGTATGATTTATGCTGTCGTCAGTGTATTATGCTACGTTCTTTGAGTGTGTGGGTGATTATTCACCCACAGTAGTATTTAAGTAAGTTTTATAAATACATGAAATGTATGTTTCACTTGCATAGATAGTGTTATATTGATGTAAAGATAGAAGGCTACATATGTGATGGAAAGAAAATTACAAGACATGAATTAGTAGAACTTCTATATATCTCACATAAGAAGGAATGGTAAGATAATGATTCGGAGAAGGAGAATTCCTTTGAAACAGGCAACATCGAAGATTATGAAACAGAAGATGAAAAAAATATTCGGGAAGAAGGAGTGGAGGAACCAGTATCAAAAAGAAGAATGTCACAAATCAGTAAATGGTGTAACATTGTCGATAATTATTAAAGGGCCTCATAAGACGGTTTTGAGAGGTAAGAATAATCATGCGTGTTCCACAACACATCCTACTGTGCAAAAACACCTTGCTGAAATATTACCCTAACGGTGCAGCAAAGAATGTTTCCGGAATTCAATTTTTCGACGGAAACATACTTCAGTATATTGTAGATTGTACCAGTATTGAAATGCAATATCAACAAAGCAAGTATAAATCTTCACAAAGCTGAACTCACGATATAAATATTGAAGAATTAGAAACTTTTCTTCGATTATTGTATATCAGTGGCGCTAGGAAAGACAACCATAAGCCAACTAAGTTCTTATGGAACACGATTTCCGATCAAATTTATTTAACAGTTATGTCGTGAAAGATTGAGTTTTATCACCATCTGCATACGATTTAACGACAAGCGCACAAAAGGTGCTCGAAAATCTGATGATCCATTTACTAATATTACGTTCATTTGGGATTTTTTTTCCATTGTAAGGAAAAGTATACAACTTATTCTGAATGCACAGTTATTGGGTTTTCCTGGAAGGTGTAAGTTTCGCAGGTACATTCCCAATAAGCCAGAGAAATATGGTATAAAATTGGTTTATTTATATGACGCTAACTCTTGATACCTAGTGTCGGGAATACCATATGTAGGAAAAGCGACAAATACCAATGGTGAACCCTTGGCCCAATACATAGCAAAAGAACTATCAAAGTCCGTACATAACACAAATTCTAGCATAACTGTGGACAACTGGTTCACGTCTTTTCCTTTGTTATCGGTAATGAAACAATTAGGGATAACAATGGTTGGGAGGCTTCATAAAAATAAATCGGATTTCCCGTTGTTGTGTACCACAGGTCGACCAGCAAATACAACAATGTTTCTGTAAGATGCAGACAATCACCAGCAACTAATATCTTATTGCGCAAGAGGAGGTAAGATAGTTCTTCCGGCTTCAACAATGCTTTATACTCCTACTTTGTGGGAACCAAAAAGATTGCCAAAAGTGATTGCATATTACAATGCAACAAAAGGTGGGGTAAACTCCTTCGATCAATTGTATATAAATTGCAGCTGCAGCAGGCGCACACGCAGATGGCCCTTGGCTGTGTTTTACGGCTTACTGAATGCTGCAGGAATGTGTGCACACATAATTCACGCATTTTGTACAGCTGCTAAAGGACTGAAACCACCAACAAAACTGGAATACCTTCATCAACTTTGGGAAGAATTAACAATCTCGTTTATGCAACAACGTTTAGCAAATAGGACACTACAAACTGGTTTGCGATTTAAAATTGAAAATGTTTTGAAGGACAGAAAGCAACTTCCCGAAAACAACGGTGAAAGAAGTACGAAGTACTCAAAGTGAAGGCCCAAAACAGAGGAGATGTAAAATGTGTACAAGAAATGATAACAAAATTTAGTCAAAGTTATGTGCTCCTTTTGTACTAGTTTTGTATGCTGAGATCATCGCAAAGTAATTTGTGTTAAATGCGATGATCGTAGAGACAAATACGGATTCTACGTGTTACACACAATACGAATAATTTATTTTTTTTATACTTATGTACAGCGTTATTCAATTTCATGAGTAGAACATAATTTTTTTATCAAAAAGTAATTTTTGTAATATAATAGACACCAACTTAATAAACTGTCTGAAGAATTTATTGTGCATATAGCACATCCAAAAATTGCAAGATAAAACTTAAGTATTGCCGTACATTTCTCATGGGGTAAAAATTCACGAACTGTAGTATTTGTGTGATGTTATGTATGTGTAGTATTTAAGGGTTAAGCAAGTTTGCTCTACATCCTTAAATACTATTTGACACTTGACAAATCGTATTTGAAGACAGAATAACGTATGGATGACTTAACCTACCTTCATATGTTTTACACAACTCTTAAAACTGATCTCGCGGAACTAACCAATTTGTCACGCTCCTATCCTTGCAATATATCATATTTCCCAAAGTTGCAGTTTAATTATACATAGTTAGGTAACAATAAATTTTAAATGCTTAAAGCATGACTTTATCGTTGATGTATAACGGTACGTTTGTTTGTTTGGAGCAATTCACATCATTTCGTACGATGTAATTTATCGAATAAAATTGGAATGTTTTGACTTCTTCCTACAATGTAAACACAAAGACTTAAAGGATGGCTAAGTCGGATATACCTATGTACTTTATCAAGAAAAGATGCTAGAAAGAATATTACGTTATTCTGTACTAATTGCTTTTTTCTGTATGTTTTTGTGGTAAACGGCTCAAGGGAATTACAACCTAAATTGTTTATGTATAAAATCTTCCATGGCTTTGTTACTATCACTTACCGTAAGAGTTGAAGCACAATTTATTATATCCCAACATGCAAAGATTAAAACTATCTAATAGTAGGGAATTAATACATTGGCTTCCGTTGGTGAAATGTTAAAAATCCGTTTTTTCATTTTTTTTCTTTTATTTTCATTGACCAAAGGAAAAACAGATTTATCTGTTAGGAAAGTGCGGGTAGCCCTGCATTTATAGCACTGAATCGAGTCATTGGAGAAGGTTTCGCCACACACTACACATTCTGTTTCTTTATGATGATCTTCATGGATTTTTAACAGCTTGTTTCATTTTTTTAAAGGTCCGGGGAAGCCGGCGTGCGAGGCCACCCGTACCTCACGTACATTTTTACAAGAATCCATTCAAAATTGACAAAATTGGCGCTGTCAAAAAATATACTTCATGAAACAATAGAACCCCAGTTCAACTGTAAGAAAATGTAAGAAAGGTCTAAAATGTAACTACGGCATTTGTTATATCAAGGTTATAGCAAGTAACCACTGTTGCCCAGGCTACCAATGATATTGAAATATGTGCAAATTTACGTCCATATTTTTTTCCAAAAATTAGTGTTCAAATGTATTGGGACAATCTCACATTGCAGGAAGACACATATTCTCAATTTTTCAATACATTCGCTATATTGGATCCATTCCAAAGTTCACACAACGACAACTCTAACCTCAATAATCGTCGGATTAAACGGAAAAATTATCTAAATAGATCATTCGCTCATCGCCGCCTCTAGAAAATCACGCAGAATGATTTACGGAAGTTAACTGTCATTCGAGAAATATCGTCTTTTCCCCTGTCTTATTGAAAAATGAAGGAATCGTTTACGTAACGCATCTACTTGGCAGACTGTTGTCTTTGGCTCTACGCAAATAGAGTCAGTTAAAAATATAGTTCGCATACACACTCGCACACAAAAATTTATAAGAGAGCACGCATACGTGTAGGAACATCATAGAAAAATGCATACAAAGGTGTACCGTGAGGCGTTTGATGAGCTTGACATGACAACCGCACAGAGTATTAGCTGTCAGCGATTTATCTGACATTTCGTGAAAATCACGATAGTCATCTGATATTTTTCTGTATAAAAACTGCATATTTTTTACTTTTGAGTGGTTAGTCGCTTTGTCTGTATCAACTTCTTTGTTTTTTTAGAAAGATCAGTTACAATGTCTTTGTGAATTGTTTAAAGATTTACCTTCGAAGCTCTACTCCAGTAAAGCATCCAAAACTGTGAAACTAAATTTTCTGCAATATACAAGGGTAAATCAATTAATTCCCGGAAAATATTTTGGGTTCCTTTTTATTGTAATTTTGAAATTATTTTTTTACATATGCGCCATTTAGTCCTAAATACTTTTCCATGCGATGTCCCCATCGTTTTAATCCGCCTTTATAAAATCTTGGAGGCTGTGATTCGAATCAACGTTGTACAGCATGCTTCACTTCCAAAATTGACTCCTTGTGAACACCTTGTTTTAACTTAGGAAATAGAAAAAAATGGGATAGGACCAAACCGGGATCATACGGGACATACAGAAGCAGTTCCCAACAGTATTCTCTTGATGAAACAGAACTCGATTGTCCAAATTTTTTTTTTTAATCACACAAAATTGTGCCATCGCTGTCTCAAAACAGTCGCCAACACTTTTCGAACCGATCTGTCAGCACAAAATTGAATTGGTCTACTTGAACCTCTTGGCAACCACTATTTTGATTGTATTTTGCTATCCGGATCATACTGATAAACCCATGTTTCGTCGCCGGTTACTAAAAGTCTTCAGGAGTTGCATCAAAGCGGTTTAGAAAGTTAAGCGCATTGTCCATTCTCCTTGTCATGTGCTCTGCATGCAACGCTTTTGGTACCCATCAGGCGGAAAGCTTGCTCGGTTCTGATCTATCAGTGAACCGCAGGCCTTGTTTGAAGCGAACTAAATGAAATGTTTAGCTGTGTAACAATTAACTATAGTGTCACTCGTCGATCTTGCTCTAAAATTTGCCTCAATGATTGACATTGCCGACTTTACGATCATCATCTCTAAGCGATTCCTTTTCTTCTTTGAAACCAATGCAAATTGCTTGTTTTATTTCTGAGTTGTGCATTTGCAAAGTTTCAACGAGCTTGTCACAAATACGTAAACCAATAAAATAAGGTAAATATTACAATCTGTAAGTTAAACTGGATCTAGTATGCTGTATAGTAATATGCTTACTAAATAAAAGTTTCAGAAATGTAAATTTTACCTTATTTTATTTATAGTATCTACATGTGTGTTTCCTATTTAATTTTATTATATAATACAAACTATAAAGGTAACCGCTTAACGGCACATATTTAAGGCTTGTTTTCTTTGGCATCAATTTAAAAAGGAATTGTATTTATTTAATTGCTTTCGTAACTATAATCATATGAACGTAAGAATTAATGTAAATCATCTAGTAATCCAGTCAAAGTGTAGTGAAAATGTCTGCTTTGTTTTGTATCAGTTTTGCTAATAATTTGGGCTTTTTCCTCTCAAACTCACACGCTATATTTAGGGTTTCCAAGTCCAATAAAAACATCTTGCATTAGTGCCAAATATAATTTCGGAAATTAATGAATTAATCAAACCGAACCGGAATATGAAAAAAAAATGAATGAATTATTAGATGTTCATTACCCAAACGAAGAAAAAAATTACCCTAACCTAACATCTGTGAGAATAAATATAAACGACAAATAGCTTTTTAATCATTACCATTTTGAATAGACGCGTGACCAAAATCGCTTAATAACCGTAAAATTAGCAAGCATTCGTCCAAAATGCATGTGAGGTGATGGTCGCTCTCTATCGAGAATCTTCTGAACTACATAATATATTTCTAGCCTACGATCAAGGATATCCGTATTTTTAGACCGCCAGCGATGCAACTGATATATTTGAGACGAAATTATGGCGGCAAACGGCAAGGAAATTCCGGTGTACTGTTCTTGCGGTTAAGTGATTTGCAGAAAAACAGTATGGTATTGCTTATCTCTGTGATAAGTATTAAGTAGAATTTTATAGTAAAATATTAAAGTGTGTAGAAACATATATACAATAGGGATAAGAATGTGCTACGCAGCGTTACTTTGAGTTATGCAGCCTATTCACCACATAAGTCAAATTGGTTTGAGCATTAAATTTACACATCGTTGTCTAAGGAATTTAGTGATGGAGGAATCGAATGAAAATATTCGCTAAGGCTAAACAAAAGAATCAGTTGGTTTTTGTCTACTTAGCGATTGTCTGTTTGCGAATCGAGTAACGAATTGTTAAAAGTAATAGTTTATTTTTTTCTGGAACAATGACGGGCCATTCTTCAATGCCTATCGAATACATTTATTTTATTCCTCAAAATTACCTAAACTGCGTTAATTTTAGTATTGTAAGAAATTGTAATATGAATGTAGCTACTATATGAACACATGAAAATTCTAAAACTGTTGAAAGAAGATCATTTTTGTCATACTATCAATACAAGACTTAACATTTACTTTTCCTTTTTGGAGGTTCTGTAATGAGGCATCCCTATTCTCTGCCGGCATACAAAGACGTATTAATTAATCTGTTCTTCTACTGTATATTTGAAATAGGAAATAGATCGTAAAATCCTCAATTGTACTGTAGTTCACAAAAAAATGCTACTAACGCTAAAAAGAGATTACGCTTAGGATAATTAATAGCAAGGAGACCAGTAATCGCCTACTTTACTAAAAGGACTGCTATATTAATGAAATACTTGATCTAATATGTCTAGCTTCTACATCCCACATTCAGAAGGAATTTTTCGTACCTAATCTCAATGTTTGTATTTTTGTATAAGTTGGCTGTGCTTTAGAAACCCATGTTCGTCGGACGACGACTGGTAAGTAAAACTTATTTTTATTGTAAGGAAAGTAGGATAAGAAAATAATATTCGTAAGGATGAAGATAAGTATTCAAAGTATTTGCAGGCATTGGTTTTTATTACCGAACATTTTTTTACAAATTCTGACTTCAAAATGTTTTCGAAATCGTTTAATTTTTGCTGTAAATGAGTGGCCGACTACTGGGCTTACCCAAAGGATTACGTTTCCATTGTCGGCCAGGATGGTCGATTACTGAAAAATAAGCTGGCTTTCTATTTTAGACCGAATATAGCATTAACGTAAAGTTAATGTTTATGTATTTGAATAAAGTAGGTAAAACATAGCTACTTCTAATTTCTTCCAGTAGTCGACCGGGGGAAATCTTTAATGGAAAATTATTGGTTGTGCAGCGCTGTAGTTCGGCCACAATGTTCTATAATGTAGAAATGGAGAATTTAGGGCAATTACATAGGAATTGTACATTTTATTACAAATTCTCGAATACGTATACTATAACCATGACAGAAAGCAAATAAAAATGATTGTTTCACCAATATGCAGAAGACTCATTAGAAATACATTATTTGCCAAAAGGAACGGACAATCTATACGTGAGGCTATATAGTAGAAGATTTTCCGTTCCCCGCTCAACCTGACAAGACAGATTACACGGGAGAATTGCAGCAGAACCCTGCAAAATAGGCCCATCCACTATACTCTTCAAAAACGAAGAGTATCATCTTGTACAATGGCTGCTAAATCTTGCCAAAGAAGGTTTTTCACAAAAAAGAATGAATTATTAGACACAGTGAAACATATCGTTGATAAAGAGAAATGAGTTACGCCATTTAAAAGCAAAGTTAAGAGGAAAAGAGGCAAGAAGCAATTGAACATTTGAGGAAAAAAGACGCAGGAGTTAAAAGGGTAAAACAAAGGAAAGCAAAGATTATTAAGAATGATGGAGAATCCCAAATGATGGACCTTTCACTTCCACAGATGGCACTAGGAATAACAATCAAGAAAATATTGATCTAAAAATGGAAATATGTGCAGTACGTAGCACAGAACTTAATAGTGACACTGAGGAAGAGGGACTTAAGAATATTGGCCGTGATATGTGCTTCCACCGGTACCATTTGCAGTGCACTGAGCTTAGAGGCCTGCAGTATCATCACGTTGAATTTGAAAAGTTGCTTTTTTTTCTTTTATATTTATCTATTTATTTATATTTATCTTCTTATTTATTTAGATATTTTGTGTTCATTTACTCACGTTAAGGTTTATTTGTTATTTCAATTTGTACAATTTTTGCGTTCAATTTTTACACAACACACATCTAGTTGATAAAGGAAATAAATAATAAGCATCCACAAGTCCTTACTTTTTAAATATGGTTCTTTAGAAGCAGTTACAGAACATTAGGTCAACAATACACATGAAAAAAGTGTCTAGTAACAAAACCAAAAATAATGCTAATATAGCTCATGGTATTGGTGGAATCGTTCCCGGCAAAAACAATGCAAACAGAGAAAAAAGATAGTACTAGCACACGGGCATGTTTCTGCCTACCTGGCGTCATCAGCGCGGCTACGAGCACTCACTCCTTTGCTCTGCCTGCATTGTGTCTACCTCTCGGTTTATGCCCCCAATGTCCACAACAGCACTGAAAATATCGCTTAGCGCCCCCTAGCGCCATGAAACACAGTCATACCGTCCTAGACCGTGGCGACACATATCGGACTACAAATGTCCGCCACCTATTATATTCAATGGTTTTTATTTTTTAACAATTGTTAAGAATGGAAAGACACATTTGTTATGAGTCAGCTGTTTTATGATTTTGTCAAGTAATAATTCCTTCCTTTAAATTTTTTTGTGTATAGTATTACTATGAACTATTACTACATACGAAAAACGAATAAATAAAACATCGAGAACATTCTATAAAATGCAATAATTGAATTTTACGCTGTAACAAAATCTCAAAAACAATTCACTTCGAATGCCATAAATAAGGACGTGTGGATCGTTATGATTAACATATTTGCTAAACATCCATTATTTGTGTACTACCGTTATTAAATCTGTTCGTAAAAATAACAGGAATCGAAGATTCATAAATTCATTGTTTGTGTGATTTTCCATAACAGTATGACCTTCAGTAGGTCCAAACACATCATGCAATAGGTAAACAGCTAAAGATAGAATTTAATATATACACAAATCTTTCCATTGCTTCCATAAATACTGATACTTTTCGAGGGGAATAATCTATTTACAGGGTCTGCGCTTGGATAACGCAAAGAGCAAGGAGAGATAAATATTTTCATGCAATTAACTCTGACCGTGCAGATATACACAAAATTTATTGGAAAACATAACATTGAACAATAAATAGTTAATATATAAATACGTTTTCCAGTACATTGCTCGATTAGGATTAGCGGTCGAAGTACAATGAATACTTATACAGTGTGGTAAAAGAGTAGTATGTGTAAGTACTTATATAACATAAATATTGCCCGAATGCAAAAATGTTCTGAGAGAAAATTGCTATAACAATCAACTTTTTTTAACGACAGACCATTTTCTCTCTATAATTTGAAAGAGGATTTATTATTTTCTGCAATTAATAATATTCTAATATCATTCATTCCAACAATGTTAAAAAGCACATTTTACCAACCAATTTTTCTCAAATGGAATAGATTTTTAAAATAGCAAAACATTTAAACGTATAAAACTTTAAACGTTTAAACATACAAACATTTAAACGCTTAAACGTTTAAACATTTAAACTATTAAACGTTTGAATGCTTAAACGTTTAAACATTTAATCGTTTGAACATTTAAGCATTTAAGCATTTAAACATTTAAACACTATAACATTTAGGCATTTAAACATTTAAACATTTATGCATTTAAACATTTAAGCCTTTAAACACTTAAACGTTTAAACATTTAAGTATTTAAACATTTAAGCGTTTAAGCATTTACGCATTTAAAGATTTAAAAACTAAAGTGCACAAAAATCATTTGCAAAGTGTAAAAGGTTTATGATATGCATCAAATTTTAACAGAAGCTTTGACGAAGGTAATAGAGGAGTTTAACGATGCAGTATCATATTGTTTAAAGAAGAACGTTGCTGACAGACGCTGGTAATTAATTAGTTACTCAATGTATTGCGTTCAACTAAGTTCTATAGTCTTAGCAAAAATTCAAAGGTATTTCCCTCTGAATCAAAATATACCTGATGTCTCTATCTTTTTCTTATTGCTAGTGTCGCACAATCCAAATGTGAAATGGAAAATGACGTTAATAACTTGTCCAGCCGTTTATATTAAAAGAAATCTGTGCTTGTGTGTATATATATACACAACAAATTCAATGTTGAATTCACAAAAATTTGGTTCAAGATATTCAAAAGATTCTATGGAAAAACGGACACTTGTGATAAACAAATGTGGCATAATTATTATATTTCGCTTAACCGTCTAATTTTATGATAGGAACATAGTCCAGGGACAGATAAAAAAATAAGAGGTAAAATTTTGTATCCTCATAGTGACACTATATTTATTTAGATAGTATGTGTATTATACAGGATGTACTTGAAAGGTAAGCGTAAGGGTATACAGTGAATACCCTTAAAAATATGTCTAAAGAATAAGTAAAACTATATTACATCACATACTTACATCGATTTATAATATGTCCGGACGAAGGATATCAAATATGTGTTATGTATATATACATACATTTCGTAAAATTAGTAAAATACTTTGCCCAAGATTCTCAAAATAGAACCGATCACCCCACGAAAGAAAACTAAATTAAACAACAATTTTTTTAATTTTCGATACAGAACAGAAAAATATCCAGTATATACTTATATATAGTACAGTATAAATAATTACGTTAATAAAATAAATAATTGCGCCAATTATAAGCTCCCTTTCAAGCTTAATATATAATAGACATTTTTTATATCACACTTTACGACCAGAAATCGAAGTTTGACAACGAAAATGTATATTCTAACAATATGTACATATGTGTAATGAGATATTTCGAGATGGTAATAAAATAGATTGGAATAATTTACACATGAAAAGATTGCCTAGTAACAATAACCAAAAAACCAAAAATTTTTTGGGATAATTTAGTTGATCATTTAGATTCAAATCCAATATTTACAAGAATTTAGAAAAAATACTTTACATAAATCCCCCTTTGTGAGTATATGTACTAGGTTTCAAACTGTCGGGATGACGACCAAGGTTTCAGAAAAATGTAACTCCTTTAAATTTCACCAATATTTCGCTTTTATTTAAAGCCTCATCAGGTTCAAAAATAAGTTAAAATAGACAGACCGATCTTGTGAACTAAAGATTTAACGATGTCCATTTGAGGAGCTATGACTGATGAATTCATCAGTCATAGCTCCTCAGATGGGCATCGTTAAATATCATCCCGACAGTTTGAAACCACGTGTTAGTTCCTAACAACCGCCATACTCCTTGGTGTTTTATCTGGCTCCATGTTCCTCCATTTCAAATTTATTCCTAATCTTGATGTATGTAATCGCATAAAATACAGAGCTTATTATTATCCAATTTTAACACCACAATACATTAAAGACAATTTTTATGTTCTCTATAACTTTTTTAATGTACAACTCTGGGCATTTGCGTTACATTAGAAATTAGTCAGTTACTAATGTAATAGACAAATACACAAATTGTTATTGTGCAAAAAGTTATTATTTTTTTTTGCAATAAGATACGGTATTTGTTGTCTATGCAATTATAGGTAGCAGGGTGGAGCAATAGCGCAAGATTCTTCGGAGCACCTTTATTTAAAAATCATAGACGTGTATTAGTAGCACAATTTAAAATTATTTAAACATGTAAATTTCAATATTAATAAAATTTAAATAAATGTCATGCTTCTCATATTCGAACCAGTATTAAAACGTGTATATGCCCATTTCTGTAAAGGTCGATATAGTAATTAGTTTCGAAATGTTCAGTGATTAGAGTATCTTTAATTAGATACTCCCATCGATACATGTAGCCACTAACTTCGTATATATACGACAAAGGTGTTATATGTGTATAATACTTTACTTGAAAATGTGAGGATTGCCCCCGCTCTCCAGTTTAAGTCGCACATTAGAGTATTGCGGTTATAGTGGAGCTGCGATACTCGATAAGATCAGCAACCAATCAGTGAACATTGCACTTTCCCGTAACGCGCAGCGATTGGCCCGTTTTGCTAACTCACCACTCCTATGGGGTATTGTAGCTCCACTATAAATGCAGCTTTAGGCATCTCTTTCGCGATAAGAACATCTATACTTGTTCGTTATTAAAACGCGTAGGTGCAGTTTTCTGTAAAGTTGATCATGCGCAAATATGTAAAAACCAATTATTTTGTAATTGTATCAAGTTGTATAGAAGCATTGAAGAAAAGTTGTTACAGTTTAGCATTTTGTCAATGTTTTCATTATTTGCACCATATTTGCATATAATCCTTCCAGCCGGATGGAGTTGACAGTGCCTAGCGTCTAGAAAAGTGAGTCGTATTCCGAATTATTTTACATAGACCTATTCATATCCTTTGTCCGTCTTATGTTCCCTATTTTACACGCATATAATGACATTGAAAATATCTGTCGATCAGAAAATACGTGATTTAAAGAAGAAATTAGCCACACTGAAAGGGAAAGCAACTAGATTTAAAAATCATTTGGATGGGTTGCCAAACAATTGATTAGATGAACTGAAATTAAGGTTAACTAAATTCGAACCATGTTTAACAGAATTTGAAGATATTTACTATGAGTTACAAGATGAAAGAAAAGATGAGAATACAACAGACCTAAATGAGTTTGAAGATAGATACTACAAGTTAATATCAACAGCACGTAGTTATATTTCGGAACCGCATGTATCAAAAGATAATGACCCTGTCAAATTACCCACGTTAAATTTGCCAGTGTTTGACGGAAACTACGAAAATTGGTTACTTTTTTATGATACATTTTCATCTGTAATAGATAAAAATACAAGTCTCTCAGCTATACAAAAATTTCAGTATTTACGATCGTCGTTGTCGAATGAGGCACTGGAAGTAATACAATCATTGAAACTTTCAGCAGTCAATTACGACATTGCATGGGATCTACTTAAACAACGTTTCCAAAATACAAAGTTAATTACAAATACTCATATGAAAGCATTATTTAATATCACTCCAGTACAAAAGGAGAATTTTATATCACTAAGACAATTATTAGATAACTTGTTAAAATATTTGCGAGCATTAAAATCATTAGAATATCCTACGGACACATGGAATCCAATTCTAATCTATCTTGTGACTACAAAATTAGATCTTTTAATGTTGCGGGAATGGGAAGATAGTTCTTATTTAGCAATTGACAAATCAAAAATGGATGATATGATTAAATTTTCACAATCTAGATGTCAAATACTAGAAACCTTGCAATAAAGTTACATAAGTCAAATTTTATGACCCAGTCACCGCATATACAGGATTTGTCAAAAAAATCGAACAAGAGTCATACTCTAAACAATTCAACAACACATGTTACAACAGGAAATTCAAATTGTCAGCTCTGCAAGGAGCCACATGAATTATTTAGTTCTAATAATTTTTTAAATTTATCACCACATGACCAATTAAAGGAAGTAAAACATTTAAATATATATTGCTTGAAATTCGATCATTTATTATCAAAATGCAAAGCAAGCACTAGTAAGAAATGTTCTCACAAGCACAACACATTATTACACCTTGAAAACCCGTCAGTGGTAAATGAGGCTGACATTGCAGTTTCAAATTGTTCCAATGCACAAAACAGCAGTTCGCAATTTTACTGGTTACAGCGATGGTTGGAGTAGTCAATCAACATGGGCAAACATTAAATTGTCGAGCACTTTTGGATTCGGCATCTCAGTCGAATTTTATTACGCACATAGCTTCCAAGAAGTTAGGATTAAAATTAGATGCTACAAGTCAATCCGTAATGGGTATAAGTGGTTCTGTATCCAAAGTACTATATAAAGCAAATGCAACTATTCGATCCAAGGTGCATTCTTTCTTCAAAGCTCTTACATTCAATGTTGTTCCAAAGATCACGGAGAATTTACTGCTTGTTACTTAGAAAAGACACACTGGTCAACACTAGAACACATACAGTTAGCAGACCCAGAATGTTGTGTATTAACTATGTAAAGCATTCCTTATACCTAAAGTTAGTAGTTTTTGAGATATTTTGCATTTTCGGCTTATTGCCCAAAAATTTCAATTTTAAGACAGTCTCTTCCTATTTATCTAGTATCTTTTCAAACATATAGCCTTGAGCCGTTTTAGCAATTTGTAAAGGTTTAATATTTCTCTGATCCTATTAGCTTTGAGTTTTTTTTTAAAGTTAGAATAGAATAATGTTTGCTAAATATTTAATCACGAATTATCACATTAATCTCTGATTAACTTAATTTTGTGGCGTCACTAGTCACCATTAAGCAACTTTAATCACTGATTGAATTGATTCGTGATTAAAATCAAATATCGCTGACATATTCCAACATAACGAAAAAAAAGGTAGGATATCAAGGAAATTGCCATTATTTGCACAAATTTAACAAGAATTTCTTTAAAATAGAACGCATAATCATCTAAGTGTTGTCATTAACACACACTAACATATTTTTGTGTTTGCTGATCGCCTTAAATGTCATTTTAATTCTAATGAGTTAATCACGAATTAGCTCAAATTATATATGTAAACAATAATTAATTTAATCAAAAATTAAGGAGAGATTTACTTAATTCAGAATTGAAAAGTGTTTTTTCCACCGCCGATACTACTTAGAATACACCCACACACACGTGCAACAAAATAAAAATATATATCTTACATTCGTACACAATCAATCCCAAATATATTACATTTTAGGGAAGATAAATTATAACTTTAAACAGTATCTTGTCAATTGTTTGGAAATATTTTTGGGAAGTTATTGACCAATTGATCTAATGGAGAATCCGCCGTTGCTTGATACTCAAACTCAAAGGATGACGGGAAGTTAAATATACAAAAAAAGGAGCCCTTTCTTTAAAGGGCTCCTTTATAACAAATTAAATTCGTCTTTACGAATTTAATTTGTTTCTTATCGTAATCTGTTTGTATCGTTTCCGACGGGTGACCCGGTATCTACCAACCATAAAACGTGGTACATATGTAGCAATCAATCCAAAAATAGTTAGCTGTTAAAGTGTTTAGCGGATGTTTTTAAATAACATGTCGCCCATTCATAAATGAATAATACTGGACTGCGTTCAGATTCAACGCCCGGCGCGGAACTTTTTACACCAAGCCGTTCATAATTGTGGGGTAATGTTCCAAGGGCACAAGCGAATCATTAAAATTTACGTACGGAGATTGTCCGGCAAACAACTTTTTACCCAGCTTATCCAGCAATTGAGACAAAATATTGCGAAAGATATCTGAAATCTCAAATAAATTCATAATTATTGCTTCCTATTAGCTACACAAATATGTAATTCCGTAATTAAGCTTTGTGGTTATGCGTACAAGTACATAGTTTTCGTTCGACCGTTCATAAATGTACAAAATGTTATTCTCAACCAGACACTACGACAATTTTTGTTCGGGCGGGCGGTCAGTTGACAAATTCACCTTAAATCTGAACGCACCCCTGCAATTACTACAAAAATTTCATTCATTGCTTTTTACATCATATGCCACTTCCATGTGCACCAGCACTTTGTTTCAAAATATTATCAGTCATCGCCAATTCCGTTTTTAGACTAAATTGAACATTAATAAAAATTTCCAGTTATTACTGATTACTCAAGAAAAAGAAGACCAGGTGCATTTGTTTGTCTATTTTTGAGTTTAATCGTTTGGTGGCCTGTCATTCAGGAGGATCATAATTTCTGCAACGCGTAGGATATTTTTATTTTATGTCATTCTTTTGAAAACATTTGGTGGAGGTACGTGTTCTCGACGCTATATCTACGCTATTACTATTTTTACGTATCAAATTTTGACTGTACCAATAACATCCGCATGCTTCTGAAAAATTTTTGAACCTTGTACATTTCATGTGAAGAAATGTGTTAGACACAAAGTCATAATTCATTTCTTTCAATGTCAGTCTTCCGTATCGTTAATTATCCCATTTTCCAGCTAATAACAATGCAACTTCTTATAGATATGTTTGGATATATACATCATTATTTCGGTTATGCATGTGGAAGCTATCAAACAAGCAACCGTCTCAATTTGACAGCTTAATGCGTTCGTTCTAATGAGTCGCCGTCCCGTCCTAACGAACGACAGGTGTCGTCGGGCGTTTATTGTGTCGTAGAATGAATTTCACCGATACCTATCCGTTGCCTTCCCTATATTAACGCCAATGTGTTGCGCTCGTACCGAAATGGTTTATGACTCTATTTCCAACCGAGGTGGCCATAAATTAATTTCATATCTGATGTGCGTGCCCCGGTTTTGTTGTTCGTTGAGAAACGCGACAGAATTGCTGTTACTAAACAGAATGACCAACGGTACGAGCGTTACCTACGCCTGAAAAATAAAGCATAGCAACCATATTTAGCTAAACATATGCTTAATTAATGAGTATATTAAATTTTACATGAGATACCCGACCACCCTCATACCAAGTCGACGTTATGTAAGTACATAGAATAAATTCTATTTATACTGAACTATTACACTAAGATCTCCAAAATCTACTGGGATTATTACTCAAATTTCCTTTTGTCCTTTTTAATAGGGCGCTAGCCAAAAGAAAATTTTAGTGAGTTTCGTAACAGCTTAATTTCGTATTTAAGTTTCGAGTATACTGATGTTAAAACGATATCATCTTATAGCTTACTATATACATACATATTTTTTGCTGTATAAAAACAAAAATATAAGTAATTCAAATGCCAAATGTTAAGTGAAACAAGTTAAAAGTATAACAAGGAATGAGGAAATAGTAATGTTTGAAATTCATTTGGCGGAGGTAATTGAATTGGTGCGGTCATATGAAAAGGCAGCAAGATAAAGTACCAACAAAGCGGCTTTGAGAAGCAAACAAGCAGAATAAGAAGAGAAAAATGGGAAGCACAAAAACGGCGCACAACTAGGGATGAAATGATTCAAGCAAATACTAGTAATGTTATGATTCCAATAAAAAAGGTATCGATACTTAGGAGTCAATAGTTTACTTGGTATTGGATATCGAAACAGTATACAAGGTGTGGCAATTAAATAACCGGACTGGTGCTACTATCGGCACACAGCGAGCACGTCACGACAGATTTGAATATGTCTGTGCTTGTAGACGCTTCCCCCACCCTGAGCTTGATAGGCACGGTTCTTCGTCGCTCAGTCTCGCTGTAGCAATCGTCCGTTCAAGTTCTTACGCTAGCATCGCGTCGGAAAAATACAGTGTTCAGATCGAGCAACGAGTTAACCTCGAGTTTCTTGTGAAACACGAGGTTCTAACTACCCTTCGTGAACGAGTGAGAAGACGAACACCCGATTTGTGGAAGAGCAAATCCTGGATGCTCCATTCAAGACAATGCGCCAGCCCATTCCGCTTTGTCTGTGAAGGCGTTCTTTGCGAAATCCGGCATCACCGTGTTGGATCACCCACGATACTCGCCCGACCTGGCCCCCTGTGACTTTTTTTATTTCCTAAAATAAAATCGGAGCTTAAGGGGACAAGATTTGACAGTGTGGAAGCGGTGAAAGCGAAAGCGGCGGAGATTCTCAACAAGCTAAGAGAAACGGAAAATCCGTATGGAGCGTTGTAGGGATCGGCAAGGAGAGTACATTGAAGGGGATAAACTTTGTAATGTAATTGGTGATCAATAAAATGTTTTGTAGCACCAGTCCGGTTATTTAATTGCCACACCTGGTATCGCACAAATGAAAAATAACTTGATTACGCAACATGACTTTACAAGTGTACTTGAAGACTGGGAAAGCCTGAAGCATTTTTTCCATTACTGCTCAAACAAACTCAAAACTTTGCAGTTGTTTCATCAATTCCATACGAAAGATATTTTCGCAAGCAAGTGTCTCAGTCGCTAAGAACAGAAATAAACTGTCGCGCAAGCTTTTGTAAAAATTAAGATTTTCGCTTTCTTTAGCTATCGATGCTCTTTTACGACTGGTTTATGAGAAGCGTTGATACCTTTATTTCGGTGCTGCTTCGAGGGATAAATATCGATATGTTAATGGTATCATCTTATTCCTACGGTACAATGTTTCTGAGAAAGTTCTGAAGAAAAGTTAGGGAAACAAAAAGCAAAATCCAAACAAATGGGTTTTCATCTGTACAAGAATTTGGTTTAATAGATTCAATAAATGATTTTATTTTAAACAGATTTAATTTCAAAGTGGTTAATATGTAAAATAATAAAAGAAATAGGATGGAGCAAAGTTTTTGTGTCTTTTGGATTGGTAGATTTTGGATTTATAAAACTGTTAAAAATAAAAGTATAATAGTTGTAATTATTAATGCTATATTCAGTATCATTGTTGTAAGTGTAACTAAGCGTATCTCAGTTATCTTGAGATTTTATTGCTACATTGTGCACTTTTTGTGGACCCAAAATGTCCAATACACATAAAGAGATTTTGGCAATTTTGTGTCACTATTGGAAATTAGGCAGAAGGGCTGATGATGCCGCTCATATACTCTATGAAGTTAATGGTCACGATGTTACCTCAGATCTGACTACGTAAAACTGGTATAAAAAACTCAGGAATGGCAAACAACACGAAGTATCGGCACACTCCTCACCACACAAAACATTAATTAATTAACTCAGAATGGCCGTTTGGAGGGTTCCTAGGCAACTTCATTATCAACCAAATGACCGAATAAATCTGAGCGAGAAATACATAACAACTTTAATAAATATTTACTTCTCTAGGTATTTACAAGTACCTGCTATTTTTCGGTTTTAGCGCTAAACACATGCGAAGTACGAGGGTAAGTCAAATATTATCTACGCTTTCGCCATAACATGCTTTGAAGGTTATCGTAGTGGCAGCCACTTGCGCATGCGTCGAGTTGGCGCCTCTGTGGTCATGTGTGCAGAATTTAATCACGATCACGTCATTTGTCTGCTAGCTACAACAGCATAAGCATGTCAGCTCCGCTATTAGTTTGCACCAAAGAAGAACAACGAGCAGTGATCCGATTTTTGTAGTCAGAGGGTGTGAAAGGTGCTGAAATTCACCGGAGACTCTTGTCACAATACGTGGACAGTGCTTTATCTCGTAAAAGCGTTTTTTTGTGGATCGAAATGTTTCAAAGTGGCCGCACGAGCGTAACACAAAAAGAAGGAGCTGGACGGCCGTCAACCTCGACCACCGACGACAACATTCGGCAAGCTTGAGAGATACAGAGTTACAGCAAATAGGCAAGTTACCATAGGTGAGATTGCATCTTCTTTAAACATCAGTCACGGTTGTGCTTTAAGAGGTCGTCGATTTGCCTCAGACACAGACGTTCGGGATGCGGTGCAAAAGTGGCTTCACGACCAACCAAAAACATTCTACCAGGAAGGCATACGGAAGCTTGTGGCTCGCTGGGCCAAGTGCATTGCTAAAGGTGGAGACTATATCGAGAAATAATGCATCTGTTGTACACCTAGCTTTGTTTAATACAGTTATAGAACTAAAAGTGTAAGTAATTTTTAACTTACCCTCGTATATATGAAACGAAGAAGGTCTGACCCCGCATCCGTTCCACCCTCATAAAATAGAGCAAGACACCGATACGTTCCCTCTCGTCAAATGTGTTTTTCTTCCGTCTATACATTTTTAAATCTAAACCATGCAAGATGTACAGAGCACGACAAAAGAGTCTTTTGTCAATGTAGTACGTTATTTAAAAAATATGATCGTCTTACCCTAGTAAATCAAAAAGACAGTAGTAATGAAGAAGTGGATGATCTCTGTTCAGTAGGTTTCTTTCCTTTTTTGTTTGGATAGTTTCAAATGCGTCTAGCCCACGGGGCGAGGTTACGTTCTTAATCAATTTCCGGTTTTCTAATTTAATATTATCCCCGGTTTCGTTTATGTGTTGTGCTACACTTGATGCTTCTGTTTTGCTGTACCTGTAGCACCTGCTGTGTTCATCGAATCTAGTACCTATCGCTCGTTTTGTTTGACCAATATAGGCTTTATCACAGTCATTACATGCAATTTTATAAATTCCCGACCTTTCTTTCATGTCCGGTTTATTTTTCAGATATTTTTTAAATAACGTGCTACATTGATAAAAGACTCTTTTGTCGCGCCATGTACATCTTGCATGGTTTAGATTTAAAAATGTATAGACGGAAGAAAAACACATTTGACGAGAGGGAACGTATCGGTGTCTTGCTCTATTTTATGAGGGTGGAACGGATACGGGGTCAGACTTTCTCTGTTTCGTATATACTTTGCATGTGTTTAGTGTTAAACCGAAAAATAGCAGATACTTGTAAATAGATATCTTTTCCCGAAAGTAGGGATAAACAAGCACCCTCGAAACGGCCGCTCCTAGTTAATTAATTAATGTTTTGTGTGGTGAGGAATGTGCCGATATTCCGTGTTGTTTGCCATACTACCCCACAGTCCTTGCTATCATTATTAATTCAGGAATGGCTAAACAGATGTTCGAGAGGAACTACGTTCCGGAAGACCTTCTACCGTTGACCACAAGGTTCTTTGCCAAAGAATTTAGGTCACTCCAGCTTCCAGTACGCCACAATCGTCAAAGGACCTTGGCCCGTTGCAGTGGACATCGGGTGGAGAATAGGTTGCCATCTTTACAAACCAGAGAAGGTAAACAGACGATGCAGAGGAATGCAGAACAGGCAAAGCGACGAGTACAAGCCTGTAATCAACTTCTTGCGAATCCACCGGATCTCCACTTTTATCGACGAATTGTAACGTGTGACAAAAAGTGGATATACCTTGGAATTACGAAGATGTTATCCACTTTATAGGTAGGCCGTTAAACTCCGAACTATACTGCGAGCAATTGGATTGAATGTATGTAGTTTTAAGGGGAAGATAATAAAATAATGTTAGGTCGCATACTGCTCAAAGAACTCTTCAAAAACTGGAAAAATTTGATGGGGTTGTTGCAATCACATCCAGCTTACAGCCCGGACGTAGTGCCATCTGATTACCACCTTTTTGGGTCAATGACACTTTCTCGGTGGGTGTTTTTGCCAATGTCGTGGAAGTAGAAGAAGGATACAGTGAATTCTTCGCCTCTAAACCAGCGGAATGGCATAAGCGTGGAATTGAAAACTGGATTATATTTTGAAATATAATATGTTAAACAAATTAATTTATAATTCCAAGTTTTATGATAGTCCGTTAGATCATAAAGTTGAAAATTTCAAGTATAAAAAATTACCATTCATAGAGAACTTAACGAACAGGATTGTGAACATTTTTAAGCTCTTCAATGAAATTTGCATTGCTAAATACAACTCCATTAAAGTAAAAAACCTTTTCACTCTGGTCAAAGATAAAAGCCCTATAGAGTACAGAAACTATGTTATTTATAAAGTACCTTGTTTAAATTGTCAGAGCTGCTACATTGGACAAACTTCACAATGGCTTAAACACAGAATAAGCCAACACAAAAGTGATTGTCGGTTGAGCAAAAGAGCTTGCGCCTTAGCCAATCATGTTGAAGAGAAAGATCACTATTTCGATTTTGAGAATGTGAAAGTTTTGGACAATGAAAGCAATTATAAAATCGTCTTTTTTTTGGAGATGTATTACATTAATAAAAACAACACAATAAATCAAATTTATTGCAATATTTTACAACATAACACTGATTAGTTTGCTTTTTTGGAAAGTGCCCGTATATTTATTTTCATATCAGCTGTAATTTTTTCCCGCCTAGTGTGTTTTTCCAATCTTTTTTATAGTTCTTAGATTATACATATTTGCTTTAAGGTTTGCATTATTCACATTTTATTCCATCTTTTCTCCTGTTTAAACTATTTTTAAAATGTAACTTTAAAATAATTTTTAAATTGTTAGTTTTAATATTGATCAATGTTGTTTAGTGTGTAATTTTTGAAATTCTAATGACGTTCTTAACATCAGATTTGCTAGTTTTTAATTCTCCAGTGTAACACAATTCTTTTTCGAATTTTTACAATTTATAACCACTCTTTGTCATTGTAGTTTATACTCCCGATGAAGTTCTCAATAAAGAACGAAATATTGAGTTTATGAATAAAGGAGACCCCTTTTTTCTGAGACCACCACAGACCGAATACTCGTGTTAACTCTATTTTTTCCATTATTATTATTATTATTATTTTTTGTAGACAATGTGGATAATATTGTTTTCGCAACCAGACAAGTTAGGCCACCGCCTGATAAACGATCTGTGAGGTTTACCGAGCATTATCCAGACATTATCGTAGACAGCGCCGATGTCTGTGGTTTAAATATCTAGAATGGTCGCGGTATAATTTGCGATACGAATTCGTACGCGTATTTTCATTTATTATTGTGAATTTATGTCGACACACATATATATAACTGTCCGTTGCGTGACACTATTGCTCGTCAGCTTTATCTTTGTATATGTGTCATCATCGTTAAAGATAAAGATCAACACCACTCTAAATTAATCTGTTGCTATCAATTAATTAGGAGCGGTCCCTAATTTTGTACGCGCTCTGTGTTTCTTTCTTTTGCAGAAAAAAAAAACTAATTTGAAGTTTGATTTGGTTTCATGTGACAAATAATTTCTATATTTAATATTACATTATTTTCAATAAATTAAAAATCATCGGTTATTTTTTTTATGAACATTTGAAGCTAGTCATCTTACCTTCTGTCAGGCGTTCCAAATTATTGCACTTTGTGAGTAGCACACATTTTTTCTTAGGTTATTACACTAATCCAATTTGAAATTAGCAAAACAGAACAATATCGCTGTCATACTTCAAAGATAGCGACATAAAATCTTGAAATGTTCTTTTTACAAGCATCTAACAGTCTCAGTTATAAAATTAAAGCAAATAGTAATTAAACTGATTCACATTTTGACGACAAGAAGGAGGAATGTTGTTATTGATATGCTATGTGAGATGTTATTTAAGGATTCCTAATTCTTCCTAATATAATGCTCAACACTAGCTCAATTATAAATGTTCCTCATATTTCTTCATAAATAAATTTGCATTTTCTGATTAAATTTGCTCACAAAATCATCATTTATCAATGTGCCCAACTACTTTAAACTATAAATGTATCCACACTGGTTTCTTGCTCATTTTATAACCAATAAGCTTGCCTCTTGGTATGTTTTGGAATCTAAACTTTCTTACTTTTTAAAAATGACGCATTTATGCGTCTTTGGTCAGTAGTTCTAATTTCATTCCTGGATCTAGGCTTAACATTTACTCTGTATTTCCCAATAAATCACTATATAACTTTGAGCACTGTAACTCTGGTGCAGTTACAATTAATTAGCTTTCCTATCAAAACAAACGGCATACTGAGAATACACATATACTTTCGCGTAACAATTTTGTTCTAATTTCCTCTTTTATATATGTTCTTTTCGTATACTGTTCAGAAAAATACATGATTTTCCTAAAGTATCTGCAGCGACTATGAGAAGCAATAAATTTTGCTGCTATTTTTGTCATTTGTGTAAAATAATGAAACATGGTAGCGAACCAGTTCCAAGTAGAATATAAAACGTGTCTGCCAAAATATGCTTCCCCTGTCAAACAGAAACATTTCCCCTTTAGCCTTTGTGGATGTTAAATTTATACGAAAACCTAGACCAGTTCATCTTCATCCCTAATCCTCGCATAATCCCGACATAAATCTTCTTTCGCATTGCGTAAGTCCTCACCTTCTTCGTCATCCGCATTGCTTTTATTTTCCAAGACATTATAAATAAAGCACACGTATGTATGCACGTGCGTAGGTAATGCAACTACTTTAAGTATTCCTACTTAACCTCAGCGCTGACATTAAACATATGGACATTTGATTCCCATTACTTGCGTGTGACAATCAGGCCCGTCACGTAAAGGATAATGCACACAAACAGGTGTACTTTCCTCTCTGTCGAACACGAGCACGCCTTTGGGCCAGCTATATATAGCTGGCAAAAGATGTGTCCGGTTGGATGCGCCGAAATGGCATCCTCAACTGCCGAAAGTCGGCGGAAATTTTCCGCTAAATTTATAATGATAAAGGAAAGGGTTGGGAACACTTTACAAGAGGCGTGAACGTCTTAAAGCGTACTACAACGAAAATATTCGTTTTTCGACTTTTTTTGTTTTCCGGTTAACAGCTTTGTATAGAATTACCATGAGAAAAAAACAATTCTGGTGTCTTAGTCATCATTTCAGAGATTTTAGCTGAAATATACGCAAATATTTAGGAAATTACAATTGTAATTAAAAATATTCAAAATTACACCCTATTTAAAATACATGTTAGATTCAATATAACAAAACCATTCCAAGAAGTTGGATGTGAACTTGTATGTTCATGTACGGGTTTTAACTCATTTCAAAAAGGTTCTTGAATATTTCGTTCTAGCAAATTATTGTTGAATTTCAGTTACTTTTGAAGAATAATTGCAAGCAAAAAATGATAAAACACATACAAACGAATCAAAGCATTGTACTTATTTAGATGTACAATGTTCAATTTTATTTTGTACGGTTACTTTTACGCTATTGTGAAAATGTGCCCGGATTAAAATTTACCCGGTTAGTTTCGATCTTATGTAGTTAAACACGTTTGGTTCAAAAATAATGCAACAACGTCTTGCATTGGGGCCGTACTAGGAGGTGAATCAAGTACCAGTACTACCACCACAATCTTCTAAGTACCCAGCCCATCAATATCCATTAATGCTATGTTTTAATTTACGTTGCTATGTAACCTAACCTCCGCAATATGGAACGAGCTGACTGAAATCGTCTCGAAACTGTAAAAATTGAAAACCCGAAACGTGTGATAAAGTATATATCTTTCAATAGTAAACGAATCTGACTTTTATATGCAATACGAAGTATCTAATTTTCGCGTTACCATAAAAAGTTACAGAGCCACAAAAGAGACGAACCAACGGATGAAAATATCCCGAGCTAGTGAGTTAATCTTATGTGTACGAATTTACAGGTAATAAGTTCCGAAAACATTGAAAGTGACACGTGTTTGGAAAAGGCGTTTGATGAATTATTTAACGTAATCATAATATTCTAAATAACTGATTTGATTCCATGTACAAATGACGAGTGAATAAAGGTATGTTCAATTTAACAACTTTCCGAGTTTAGCTAAGGTTTTAACTGTTATCAGGTTTTATCTCCGCGGACACGTAATTAAAAAAGAATTGCGCCTTTTTGCGATTAAGCTAAAAATTTGTTTTCAAGTTGATGCAGTTGATGCACACAGTCGAAACCTACATACTAAACCGTATAGGGTGCGGTGGGTGATACATGTGTGTAGCAATAAGTAGTCTGAGCAATAGCGCCAGATTCTTCGGAGCACCTTTATTGTAGGTAATGGGAAAAAATCCTATACAAAAATCATAGACGTGTATTAGTAGCACAATCTAAAATTATTTGAACATATAATTTTCAATACTAATAAAACTCAAATAAATGTCATGCTTCCCATATTCGAACCAGTATTAAAACGTATATATGCTCACTTCTGTAGAGGTCGATATAGTAATTAGTAGTCTGGGCAAACAGCGGTAACAATCAGTGTAGTAGATATGTGGTGCGGAGTCGGCGATTATTTATTTCACGCGTTCACAGCTTCAGTACTAAATCAATGCTGTATGCGAGTAGTTCTGTGTATACGTAGGCTGTCGTAACTTATTTCGTAATTGTACGCTTATGTTTGCTTTAAAAATGTCGCAGTTAAGTACGTCGCGAAAACGACCAATGGCAGACACAGTTAAAAACTTTATAGTGGGCATGCCGGACTTAATTTTTGATGACGCTACAATTCCATGTCTAGTTTGTAAAATCCCTTTAATGTGTTGGTCCAGAAGCCATTGTCAACGTCACATCGAAAGCAAACAGGATTCTTCTGCAAAAAGTGGCATACGAGACCAAGAAAAATTTACATTTGATTTATGTGTTACTCTTATTTTATGTAATCTATCGTTTCGTTTACTAGACAATGAAGTATTTGTCTCCTTCTGGAATAAATATGCGGACTGTAAATTACCTAGTCGGACATCGATACGAAATGTAATGCCATTTGCTCGTGAACATATAGAAAAAAGAATGAAAACGGAATTGAAAGATAAAAAACTGTGGTTGTGTGGGGACAAAACAACAGATCGTCAAAAACATTCTGTGGTTAATGCTATAGTACGTACAATGGAACCACATCGAGCGTCATCCTCCTTCTTACTTGCTTCCAAAAGAGTTATGCACAATTGCCGCTGAGATTTTAAAGGTGGTGTTGAACTCATTGAACAAATTTGAAGTTTCAACTATGCAACTTTTAATGTTTATGAGTGATGGTGCCGTAAACATGCGTTCTTTGGGCCGATCTCTTAAAGAACACAGTGGTAACTCCTTACATGTAACGTGTAAAATCCATACTCTAAATCTTGCGGCACAAACGATTCCTACATGTTTTCCACTAGTAAATGCATTGATTGCTAGTACAAAGGCAGTGTTTCTAAAGTCCCCGAAATGTACCCGACTATTTCACAAACTGTGTCCTGATTTACCTGAACCACCACAGCCGATTGTTACACATGGTTGCAGGCTGCGTTTTACTACAACAAATATTTTGATCAAGTAAAGAAGGTAGTTTTAAAATTCAATCCGACAGAAGCTGCAGCAATCAAGAAAAACCAGGAAATATTTCAAGATAGTCAGGTTAAAAGAGATTTAGAAACTATTCACAACAATAACTTCGGGCTAGCGGAGGGAATAGAACAATTACAAAATGTTTCGATGTCGCTAGTGGATTCTGTTCAAATTGTGAATGTTGTTCACGCATAGTTATGCGCTGTAGAAGGCGAAACAAATTGGTGTGTAATACGAAAATTTGAAAGTGTTTTAGAGAAAGACACCGATTTTCTTATATTAAGACAAATTTGTGCATGTGTGTATGAAGATGCATTAAGTTGTTTCAAAGATTATTTTAAATCTGCAAATATAACATCGCTAGATGTCGAACGGTCGTTTTCGGCATTAAAAAACATTTATTCCGCACGTCGTACTCACTTGACTGAAACAGCTGTGGAAACATATCTAATGATTCAAATATTTAACAGATGCTACCCAGTTTGTGATTTCACGGAAGACTTTTAAAACGGTAAGTGTTTCAGCACGTTTTATAATTTATTTCTTGCCTTCTATTTTATCTGTAAACATTTATGCGCTCGCCACGCGTCTGGCTGTTACCGCATATTTGCCCAAGTTAGTAATAAGTAATATCGTAAGTAGTTATAGTTATTTTATCACTGAATATTAATGCGACCAAGATATGTTCCTTAATAGAAAATAATGAATAGTCAGATAAGAACTGGGTATTTTGTTTACAAAACTTTCATTTGTACTTTTACTCACCGGACTTGATTTTAAAAATATTTATTTGCCTTATTGATATTGATATCGTAATTAACCTAAATAACAATTAGTTGTACATCTGCAATTACTAGAATCTTTGGAGAATTTGCATTTAAAACTGCGGGGCTTTATATCAATAAATATATTTGGTATTATATGGCTTCATCTGTTCTCAAAATACTAATTCATGGTGCAAATATTCTACGTTATGATTCAATTGTGCCGATTGGACAACTTTCTGAAGATGCCCAGGAATCACGAAATAAGAATTTCCGGTGGCACAGATTGCATCGTGCCCGAAAATGTTCAAGAATGAGGATGTTTTTCATTCTCTGCTTTATACTTGAGATCCTTACATATCCGCCTTGAATATTCCCTCACTAAGAAAAGTGATGAAACTTGATGATGAAACCGAGCAATTGCTACAATAACTTTGCTTATATTTTTGTAATTAAATTTTCATGTGTGTTTAGTTTACATATTTCCTGTTTTTTTTTAATCCTTTGTCAATGCCACCTTAAATAACACATTTAGCAACAATAGTATATAAATATCATATGAAGTGTTTTAATACTTCCTTTAACAAGATTCCGTAAACTAAAAAGATGAAATAAGCCAATCTACTTCAATTTCTCTATGAAAGCATATACAAATTAGTTAACTTTAACGTTTGTTATGTAATAAACATAGACATAAATTATATTTTCTACATTTTAACACTCACTCTTACGCAGCAAACCTCCCTTGATATACACACAAAATTTCACAAATTTAGTTCAATAAATAAGAAACTTATAGATTATTGAGACGATATTAGTCGGTCGGCCCCAGGCGATTTCTGCAATTCATTTTACAATTAATCAGAATTCATGTGACTAGCAGTACCAATAATGAACGAAGGTAATATGTTTGATAAAAAAAAGGTGCAAAGGTATCTCTTTATGAAACAACAGTTCAATTTTTTTTTCTGCTTGATCTAATTTTAATAATGGAGTATTGAAACGAAACAGATACTGCATAAAATGCCGAAGATATATATTATGCTTTGGCTCTATTATTTTAAAATACAGTGCATTTATTAAATATCAAGACCCACGTGATCCAAAGAAAGCAAAATTTATTATTATATAAAAGAAAAGAAATTAATACTGTCACTACATGATGTCATGAGCGAGTAATAAATAACTGTCAAAATGTAACCACCGATATTTCACGATCACATTCTCCACAAGTAATGGATGATAACAGCGCAATTTTAACAGTGTGTCTGAGTAGCATTTAGGAGTTTAGGAATTAATTCCTTTGATTGGATGATGTTCTAGGCGTATTTCACATTAACAATTAAATTTTGTATTTTTTTATCACATGAGTCTCAATATTTAGTAGTACTCTGCAAGATTACAGAGATTAAGACGGATGGAAAAAATCCCAGGAGATAATATAGTGAATAAAATAGCCTGGAGATAGTCACAATACACTCAAAAAAAAATAGATAATAATAATTTATTACACCCTTCATTATGTGGGGGTGGCCAGATCTTTTAGTAAGGCACGTGTGTACCAGATATGACAAGGTAACTTACGAGGTAGGCGCCATAAATTCTCGGCCTGATATAGAAAAAATAAACTTGGTAAAATATAACAATTTTTATTTTTCAATATAATCTCCCCTAATTTCAATACATTTATTACAACGATCATTTAATATTTCTATACCCTTGTAAAAATAATCTAAAGTTTTTCCCTCAAAATGTTGTATTACAGCTGCTTGTAACTCACTATCGTCCTTAAAACGATGTCCCATCGATTCCCTTTTGGATAGAGGATCATAATACAAAACCATTGTTTCATCTCCTGCGACAATGAACTCCAAAATCGGTTTCGGTTCGTCTCCCACACATGTTTAAAAACGAGAGCGCACATTCGACCCGACGTTCACTTGAAGAGCAGGAAGATGCAGTACAAATCTTGCACTAATCTTATTCACACCCAAATGGCTATGGGGAATTCGGCGAATACTTGTTTCAGAAATGTCAGACATCACTGCTAATTCTTTTACTTTCAAACGGCGATCTGCTAATACCATTTCTGCAATAACTGAAATGTTATGAGGCGTTATCAGTTCAATTGGCCGACCGGGGCGCTCATTATCTTCAACGGATTCTTGCCCCAAACAGAAACGTTTTACCCAGTTTTCTACAGTGGAATATGAAGGAGATAAATCACCATAAACGCCGTCTAAACGTTGTTTAATGTGATTAGGCGTACGCCTTTCTTTTGTTAAAAATTGAATGACCGCGCGGTACTCAATTTTCGTTGCCTGAGACATTTTCATGCACTAGTCACGTTGTCTGGCTTCACGTTGTTTGGCTGCAGGCCTCGCACATGTGCAACTATGACGCAACGAAGTTTGAACACGCTTGAGCATGCATAAGCTTGTCAGGCCGAGAATTTATGGCGCCTACCTCGTAATTGTAATAAGTCTTATTAACATTTTAATAAAGTTTACTGAAGCACAGGTAGGCAGGTGTAGTTCACGACGGGACATATGTATTCGATCCTTTAACCTCTTTAGATTAGTTATAGAATATTTGACTTTTGATTAAGTCAAAACCCAAACCTTCTACGCTTTTTTTATCCTTTCTTCAGGCATATTTTTCTTGTTGGAAATAGGGATTACCTCCCACATTTTCACCAGTATTGAATCCCAAAACTCTTTCTACTTATAAATACTTCTGAAACTTAAACGATATCTTTCCTGTCGTGACGAGTATTTATGGTATAATGTTTATATTTTTCTATCCCGGTTTAAAAGTCATTATAACGTTAATATAAGAATAAGAAATATTTGCACGAATTTCTGCGAAAACAAATTATTTAAAATTTTCCGATTGACAATTTTCTAGATAGATATGATAAATTTTTGCACCTTGTCAATCTTGAATACAGGGCTATACGTTTATAAATTCTTCAATGACATACAACGGTTCTAGGTTGTGTTATAAAACATATTTTTTATTATTAGATTATGGTCAGTGGCAAATTTGACGAAAAGCAGACATAAATATCGAAATTTTAAGACGTTCGCTCAGATATCCGAAGAAGAGATAGAAAAGGCAACAGTCTCCTTAAATAAATTTATTAATCTACGTGATAGTTTAAAATATGTTTACTTTTCCATAATAAACTAATAAAATACACAGAAGAAATTAAAATCAATCTTGCAAAAATAAATTAATGAAACCATGAAGCCCTTGTTCTGACATGCACGGATATATAAAACTAAATATAAACCACTGACTCTGTTTAACCCATTTTTCGTGTTACAAAATTCTTTTTTTACAGTCACTTTTAGCAAATAGTAATTTATTATTATTAACTCATCAACCTAGTAGCAAACTTACCTTCATACCGTTCACACTTACGAAAGCGCCAAATAAACTTTGATAAACGATTTTTGGTATTAGGGTAATCAAATTTTTTAAATCCGCTAGTTCTCTTTGTGCTTGCATAAGACGCGGATCATAGTGGCCTACACGTGATTATAAACTACGTGATAATTAAAACGCGCAATGCCGTTGTTAAAATTAGTCCAATTAAACAAAACCGATTCGCGTTTTAGTAAATATGACGTTCAATCGTAACCTGCAACGTACTATTTCGTGTACTGTTAGCTCCTTGATGTGCACTTGAAAATCGTGCAGACCAACATTATGCCATCCTGTCAGAGAGGAAATTATAAATGCTGTTGCATGTTAAGTAGTTATGCGTCCTGTGTACTCTAAATTACAAATTAATGTTAGCTTTGTACTGAGACGTAAACGTTCTATATAAAATTCGCGCACTGACATTTTAAAAGTAAATGCTTGACTCTTTGGAACGGCAAACTAAGATGTTAGATCGCGATAAATATGTCAAGGCTTTAAAGCATGTGTTTATGATCTTATGATATGAAAACCAACTGCAATTCGTAGCAAAAACTAGGCAAATCTACAATATACCCGCCGGTTGGAAACGACTCGAACGCTATAGTTGAATGCTGCGAGATCGCCACGTGCAGCATTTTTTTTACCTAAACGTGAGAGTCACAAAAAAGAAGGATTATTCCAACTGATGATTGATAAAAAGGAATGTCTATTAATTTATAAAATGCAACGCTGTTAATTGTTGTGTCTATAAAGTTATTTTTCCGAAAAAAATTACTTTAAAAGTTGCTAGTTTATTGAACCTGAGAACCATAGTTTACCAGTGTTGACATTGCCCTTTTTCGTCTTTTCAATTGTGATAGACTACAAAGCGCATGCCTATATAAATACGTAGTGAATAACATAACAAGATGGATACATGCTTACTAGGGATGGAAGATAAGGCGCGGCAATGAAACAGGCGGTTTCAAAATTCTTTCTACAGCGACGCTATAGAAGGATAAATTTCACTACATGCGCTGCTTTATTTGTGTTGTGGTCGTTCAACAAATAAGCAAAATGTTCGTTAGATGAAAATTACCACCAACTGCACAGCACCTTTGCGCAATACAAAAGCTAAATACTGAAATTAATACCTAAACGTCCAATAAATTGTTTAATCAATAGCGTTAATATCTTGATTTGTAACGGAGTCGGATAGGCATGTTGTAATAAAATTAACTTTTTAGATTCAGTCAAATCCAACAAATGTAAGCTATTACCTTCTGGTGGTAGCACAAACATTAGTTATCTGTTTTGATGGGGTCTTGTATGAAGTACATTTTATTTTGTTACGTCTTTATGTAGTTTCATAACCAGGACAATTCAGGAAGAAATGGCAAGTAAAAAGTTAAAATAAGAGAAGTAAAGCAATATGTTCAAGTACGGAAATAATTCTGTGGTGAATAGTACTACAATGTTTATTATAACCCGCCAACAAATAACAGAATTTTAAAAATATTTTCGAAAACAGAACACTAGCTTCGATATATATTCTAGTCTATTTATAAACTTGAGTAGCACATTGAGTTAAACGGTGATTGTTTCTTATCGAGGCAAGAGCACTAAAAATTTGATACAATAGTGTCTCTCCACAAAATATTCTTTAAATTATTGTTTGCTACATCTAATAAACATTGCACTGGTAGTAACCTTAAAACTTTTGAGTGAAAACATCTAGGAAACTAGTCAGTTATTTTCGTAGGGGTTAAATATTGAAGTTAAATATACGTACTTGGATACAACGTGGATTTGAAAACATTAAAGGTGTTAGTAAAAGTCTCCATCTGTTTACAATAAAGTTAAATTCGTCTTTTTTCATAAAAAAATGTGTGATCATTAGAGATTTCGTTTAGTAGTTCCTTTTCTAAGAACAATATTACTAAATTCAATAATGTCATAGGACTCCTCATTTAGTCGTTAAGCAATAAGTATTTTTCTGTGGAAAGAATATTAAACTAACTGCCATTGCTTAGTGCTGATATTACTTCTATAACTTTTCTAATTTATGGAGGAAAAAATTTTCACTGCCTTCCAAAAAGTCGAACATCTAATTGTACAATTTCTGAATGGATTAATAAATATTATGAAATACAAAAATAAAATATGATTTTAATTCTAAGGATGCCCACAGTAACTCTGCAACTATAACCTACGTACAGTTACTGCAAATAAAAAGTCGTACAATTTGACAAAAATTTTGGATTTGTTAATTTTATGATAAATTAATAATCAATGACATTTTTAAAACGTCACTACAATAATTTGATTCTAGGGCACAAGATAGAACACAAAACTTATTGAATATTAAATTAAATAAGAAACTAAAGAAAAAACAAATTAATATTTTACTGTGTCACAATCGGACTGTAACCATTCGAATTTTGCCACCGACATCCGCTTCTGATTTGTCAAAAGTGACGTTTTCAAGTTATTAATCTCAATGTCAACTGACTAAAAGAAAAACTTATATAATGCAATTTTTGGATTTTAAAAGAAAGTGAAAGTTCCTTTTACAAAAGTATAAAGTAACAAAAAGGATACATTGGAAACTAAAATGATTTCCACATATGCAAATAATTATAAAGACGACAAATACAACACTAAACAGATGAAATCACAAATTGCACAATGTTTTATTTATTTTTAAGACAAATTCTAACCTATCTGTGCAAGATATATTGCGTATGCGTATAAATTGCCTGGTAAATCACTTTAACTAAATATTAAATAATACGTCATTTTGGCGGTTTCAATATTATTAAAAATTAATCAAGCACACTCTATTTGACCAGGTACTTATTAATGCCGACTGGGGACATTACGTCTACGTTTACTGTATGGTTCTTATCTAGGATGATATGGCAGATATTTTTGAAATACAAGGAATATGCGCTTGCGCTCTATGGATGAGAGTAGTCTCAAACATGCTTATGCCATATTACGTTACTGTGAAGAGACTATTGTGCCGCAGTCTCATAAGACTGCTCTTTTGCATTAGTAAATTATGTAGATTTATGCCTAACGGTAATAATTACATATTGTACATATGTAGGTCAATTGAGCTTAGTATAATTAATAGTAATTCTGCTACAATCGCTTATTTTTTGCTATAAAAATGTTAAGTAACTGATTCCGTAATTAATACAGATACCGTTTTATTGTTTTTGGGTAGACTTAGTCTTAAGGTCTCCGTTGACGCTTCGCCATCGGTGTTTTCATTAGAACTACTAAATTTCACTTAGCAAAAAAAGTGGCTCTTTAGACGCTTTTTTCCAAATCTTCAGAGGTCATTAGAGACATATGTATTTCTCCTCTAACTTAATTTAATTATAAAATTCTAGTAATAACTAACAATGCAGTATACCATTTTTAATCAAATCTTATTCATTATCTTGAATTTATTTGTTAATCAAAAAGAGCACATTTAAAATAAAAAGAGTACTTAATACATATTTCTAGCTTCAAAGGAGTATTGCTAGTAATCCCAGCTGGCATTCTGTCGGTGTATACTGGGTTATTTATGTTACGAAGAATTCCAAAAATTGAAAATTAACTCAATACAATATTACTTAGCAAAGTTAGAAGCAGCAAACCGTTAACCTTGCAATTAAATATGAATGAGCTACACTTTTCTCCTATTAGTTTCCTTGTTCAATAAACATCTTAATATACAATTTAGCGGCTTTTATTATTGTTACCTTTGCCTAATAAGACAACATAATGTTTTAAATAAAATTTATTTGAAACATGCATAAAAGATTTGAGAGTAACTTTCCTCAAATTTGCAAGAAATTTAAAAATACATCTATTAATAAAGAATATTTCCTGGTGCAATGAAATTTTAGATAAATAATTTATAGCATTATGTAAGCACAATTACAGCAACTGCTCTTTAAATTGCCAAATTGGATTCATCTACAAAAATGTAATTGGGTTTTCATTAAATCGTTACATAATTGAGTAATTAATACTATAAGTACAAACCTTTCACTTTCCACTAAAAGTGTAATAGTTTTGCAACTTGATCTTTGGTTGCGTTACGCAATTCTATTTGTTATGTTTGAAATCAGTGGCTGGGAATCATTTCCGCATTTTTTTGTTTGAATAAAGACTATTTAACATTTAATTAGTGCTGACGTCTTTATTCCTAATCATGCACGCTTCATAAAACGGTATAAAAATCTCGTTTGATGTGGAACATAATTTCTTATTGCATGTTTCATACCAGCTAATAGCGACTTGTAAAATGTGACAGTTGCAATGTGTGCGTGCGATTTTTAATCCAGAACTGTCTTTCGGATAGGAAAACCAGTTCGTTCTATAAACGTGAAGAAAAAATATAAATAACTCATGGGAGATTTTCATAGAGACTCTACGCACATATTTCTCGATTTATCACGGTATTATTAGATTATGGTATAGCAAGAAATTAAAATTAATAATTCGATGCAATTTTGTAGAACATACGATTTTTTAGATGACATTTGAGGTAGCAGCAGAACTAATTCAAGCGAGCTATAAAGTATCCACACGCGGAAGTGCGAATTTATCAGAAATGGGAGCCTGTTGTGGTTATATGTGGCATTCGATATTTCTGATTTAATTAGGCTTGTTAGAAAACAATTAATCACTATCTGAAGATTGTTCTTCCATAAGAATTCCTTGTATTAGATTATTGTAATACATACAGTCCCTGGCCAAATTACTTGAAACGCTCAATATTTTGTAGTTTCTTCATAATAAAATATAAACCATACATGTATTATATTTTTTATTTAAAAAATATATTGTAAAAATATGTAACATATGTAAATATTAGACAAGTAATTAATATTTAATCCATAACCTACGATTTTTAATGACACCTTTAATTCTTCGGGGCATACTTTCAATGTAAGATACGATTGTCTCTTTTATATCTTCATCGTTCTCCCATACATCCTTTATATTCTTCATTAATATTTCCTTTGTAGGGTTTTCTCTTTCATATACCTTACTTTTTAGTCGATTCCATACGTTCTCGATGGGACTGAGGTCCGGTGAATTTCCGGGCCAACGTAAAAGAGGTATGTGATTGTCTTCAAAGAATTTCTTAACCTTCTTTTCCACATGGCAAGGAGCATTATCTTGCATAAATATACGCCCTGTCGGTATGCGACGTCCTGGCTTAAAATACGGTAATAACGTGTTTTTTAACACATTTGTGTACTGCCCTTGATGCATTGTACCTTCTACAAAATACAAAGGGTCGGGTCCGTCTCCACTAATCAATCCCCAAATCATTACCCGCGGAGGGTGTTTTACAGTTCGAAGAACCCTGGACTCTGTGAGACGTTCGCCAGGTCGTCTACGAACAAATTGTGCACGCTGCATTAACACACAGAGCGAGCCTCGTCACAAAAAAAACCTATTAAATAATGCAAACATTAATTCAGTAAAAATCATGTTGTTAAGTTATTCACCTTTTACTAATTCTCGTCTGTGAAATGTCGATATTCTCTTGCAAAGTTGAGACGAGCAGATTTCATTTTTTCTGTTAAACGCAGCTTTTTTACAGGTCTTCGACCCATTAGGCGATTTTCGCGCAACCGACGCCTGACAGTTCTGCTCGAAATCCCTATTCCTCTCTTGTAAATTTGTTTTAATCATTTTGATTGTAGCAAATCTATTGCTTAAAGCCTGATGAACGATTTCACGGTCAGATCTCTTCGAAGTTTTTCTTTTCCGACCGCACTTTGCCTGTCTTTGTGTCGATGTGCTAGCTCCTTCGTTTAAGATTCTAGCTAAGAAGAAGGAGATGCTTTCTGTAATTTTGCAATTTCTCGTTGTGAATGTTTGTTTGATTGTAGAAGAGCTTGTATAGCGGCTTTTTGTTCACTTGTTAAATCTTGCCCGGGCATTTTCTACAAAAAAAACCAAATATTTTAATTTATTTCAAATTTCAAATAATTAATTATTAAGAGAGAGATAGAATAACAATTTTACCTTTGCAATAACGATATATCAACACAAAACACTTAACGATACTCCACAACTTGGCTTCTATTGGTTATAAATTTTAAAATATCGTGCATTCTCTAACTGTGACTCGCTAATGTAATTGATACTGAAATTTACATATACGTACTTTACTCTTCTAAATATCATTTCTCTGGTATTTTTATTCATTGATGCAGTAATCTAGTCCCCCTATAAACGATCAGATTCAAAGCAAAAGAATATCACTATAATAGGATGGGAATTTCCAGGTAAAAGGGTTGATTTATGACGTGTTTCAAGTAATATGGCCAGGGACTGTACAGCCTTGGCCAATAAAATTGATCACCTGTAGATTTTCACAAATGTAAAAGCTACACGTTGTTTTCATATTTGTTATTATTCTAAAATGGGATGCAAGTATTCCTCAGAGAAACCAAATAAAATCTAAACACAAACAATTCTAAGAATCAAAATCGGTTGTATAAATGTGTTGCTTCAATGTTTAGTAGTGTTCGCGATTCAGTTGCGTACGGACTGTTATCAGGCACTGGCAAGATTAAGTGTTTTTCTATAAATGTTTACAATTATTATAGCAAAATAGCGACAGGTAAGTAAAAGTAAGAAGGCACAAATTGCGATTTTGAGTTCTGCAAAACTAAAAAAGGGTTGGTGGTCACGTTGTGCTATTAAGTTAGCCATAACTAGGTACAAGAGTATTGGATCTTATAAAAATAAGCCAGGAAGTAGACGTCCCAAAATAACAACAGCTACAGAGGGCGGTCTATTAAAACTTTAGGAGAAAACTTCTCTGCAGCTACCTACAGGAGATGGTCAAAAAATTTCCAGTAGAACGATTAGAAGGCGCTTAAATAGTGCAGGATTAAAGCTTTGTAAAGCAAGAAGAAAGAATAGATAAAAAACACCAACTCGCTCTCAAACTGAATATTATCATCATGATAACGGTAATTTTAAGGGATAAATATTGCTTTTAACAGATAGAGTACGATGCATTTCAGGTTTTTGCTACCCTTGAAAATACGTTTGTGCGTCGTAGAGTTAAAGAGAAATTTCGTAAGGATTGCGTCGTTGCTACTCATAGGTATGGAGGTGGCAGCATTAGGATATGGGTGTGCATGTCACCACAAGGCGTTGAGAAAATGTTCACATGAATAGCCAAACGTACAAAAAAGCCTTAAATGCGCCATCGTATACTTTCAGAAAACATTTTTTCCAATAAGATAACGCCCCCTGTCATACAACTCGAAAAACTAAGTCTGGAGATTGGCCTGTTCAAGCAGGCGAAAACTCAATTAAAAGCCTGCAAACACTGTTAAAAAACACTACGTGAAGCCAAAATTGTGATGTGTGGACGAATATTCCACCAGCGCATTGCGAAAGATTGGTTGGTACAATGCATATTGCAATTTCCACAATAAGCTCATTTTAGAATTCGACATGGTAAGATAACTAGAACATCTTTTCTGATCTTTTTGACATCTGCAAATGATGAAATTAGGAAGAAAAGTAGGAAAGGGTTTATACAAAACTAACATTGAAAAGTATTGAATAAGAGATTCAAGGCTGAACAGAATAATATAGTCAGCAACCGCTAAATATTAGAGTTTGTTGGTTCTTTTTATTAATATTTAAACGCTAATGAATTACTTAATCAATAGTGTTAACATTTTGCTTTGCAATCGAGTTGGATATACGCATATTGTACTAAAGTTAACTTTTGGCGTCAGGCAAATTCAACAAGTGTAAGCTATTACCTCCTGGTGGCAGCACCAACATCAGTTACCCGTTTTGATGCAGTCTTGTATGAAGTACATTTTATTTTGTTATCTCTTTATACAATTTCATTATTAACTATGACTACTCTCAACCATAACGGAAATAATAAATACTCGTTTCCATTCCCATTCAATAATTCTGTGGAAAATATTTATTACAAGCAGCAATCAAATAACAATATTTTGAAAATATTTTCGAAAACACAACACTTCAATACATCTTCTAGTCCATTTACAAATTGTTTGAGTAGCACATTGAGTTAAATGATGATTGTTCTTTATCGTTTGATTTTCTGAACTAGAACTCTCATTTACAAAAAATGAAGGACAAATATAAGAGGGTGTTAATGACAACCCGTAGAACAGTTGGGAAAACGTAGGGACTCAAACCACATATGACGTACTGGCTGTACACTACGCTGGTAAGACCCATGGTAACTTATGGCTGCCTGGTTTGGTGGCCTAAGATCACACAGAAGCATGCGATAACTAGTCTCTCGAAAATTCATGTCTATGTATAACAGGAGCTATTAAAAGCACTCCAACAGCTGCTTTGGGAACCATGCTAAACCTACCTCCTCTTGAGATTTATATCAAGGGAGAAGCCAGAATGGGTGCATACAGACTGCAAAATACTAGCAACTGGAGATCCCATAGTGGATCTGGGCACACCAGAATAGAAGCAGTAGTAACAAACCCTATCGATGATATGGGTAGTGATACAACAATCTCCAGGATCTCCTATGACAAACCTTTCAAAGTTTTCTTGAATTGGGAAAAATGGAGGGATGGAGAGGGGAGAAAACTGAAAACACTAGTCTGGTATACAGATGGATCCAAAACTGGCACTACTTCTAGCATTGGTGTATATGAGGAAAACCAGGGATACAAAGTATGTGTACCACTTGGGCGATACACCACGGTATTTCAAACAGAAATATATGCTATACAAACCTGCGCGTGGGAGAGTCTGCGTCGGTGACCGCAGGGTGAGACGATTTGCATTCTCTCTGACAGTCAGGCAGCCTTAAAGGCCCTAGCATCTTATCATATAACCTCCAAACTGGTATGGGAGTGCCTGCAAACCCTAATGGTTCTGTCTAAACACAACAAGGTCACACTGGTGTGGGTGCCAGGGCACAGGGGCATAGCGGGCAATGAAATTGCAAACCAGCTAGCGAGGGAAGGCTCAAAAATGAATTATATAGGCCCTGAACCGGGTCTAGGTATTACCATTGCGTGGCGCAATTAATGAGTGGATCATAACACAACACCAATTAAATTAAAAACAAAACCGAAGCAGGAATAATACAATAGGCTATTAAGCTTCAGTGTTAGGGATGTAAAGACCAGCCCTGCCTTGGTAGGAAAATCAATCAATCCTTATCGTTGCTACAGCACTAAAAATTTGATCCAATAGTGCCTCTCCACAGAATATGCTTTAAATTATTGTTTCCTATTTGTAATAAGCATTGCGCTACCAAAAACCTTAAAATTTTTGAGTGAAAAAATTAGTAAACTAGCATCAGTTGTTGGATATAATGTCGAATTAAAAAAAAAACAAAAGGTGTTGGCTATAAGCATGAGGAATTACGAATTACAGAACAGACGATGGAAATAGAAGAACTGAACTTCAAAGGAGAAGATGGATATATGCTTACCAGAAATGAGTACGTGCGACAATGAAACGGACAGTTTCAAAGTTCAACTTTCTAGAGTGTGTAGGAGTACTTTCACTATTAGCGCTGTTTTAACTGTTTTATGGTCATTCAACAAATAAGTAAACTCTTCGTGATTGATTGGCACAAAGGTTACAGTTTGATGTGCAATATTGTCTCTTGGCGTTATCGGTTCTAAATATTCCGTGGACTAAATGAGAATGCAACAAGTATTACAGCAGTTAGATGTACAAACATGCTTGGGAGGGTTTTCTAAGCTAATGAATTAATTAACTTGTCTCTTCCTAACAATGGGACATGGTTTCAGCAATGAAGTATTCAGTAATCGCCATTGCACAAATACGACATTGAAGGAGCGTCTACGTAGAGATAAAAGCTTCGTTGAAGATTTTGCCCTCAAAAAATAAAATATTTTTTGCGCAATTTCAGGTGGTACACCTATTTACATTGGATACAATGGAGCATATTAGCGATTTATTAATCTTTAATCTTTATCTCGAAAAAACACTGAAATAGGCCAGCGTCACACAAAATATGGAAGCCAGTAGACTCTTTTAGTTTAAGTTTTATACATATTTTCATACATAACAACAAGGGTGCCTAAATTACCCTTAAATATTTTTACTCGCAATCGTAATAGGAACATAAAAAAGGACATTGTACATAATTAGTTCCTTTTAAAATAAACACATAGGGAGTATCACATGATTCAGATTTTTTAAGTATCTTTGCCGTCACCACAAGTTGGACAGGCCCTAAATTATAAAGAAATATCATGAGTATAACTGGCACATGTTCTATTTAAATTTTATTCCGGCAATCCAACAACTGTTAGTACCCATCCGCCAAAATGAGCCTACAAGTAACTCGAGTGCGTTTAATCAAATGACTGACATTATTTTTAAAACTAATCCGACTAATACAACCTATTTACACGAATAGAACCTTGTTTCTCAAGTGAGCACTTCATTTCAATTTAATTAAAACCGGAGCTATGGACGTAAGCCAAAATACCTGGCGTTACACGGAAGAAAAGTTCAATGATTAGTGGTGATTCTGGCAACAACAAAAGCGCCAGCAAGCTGACAATCGAACGACGCCAAAAACTTCATCGTCAAGCTTTTGCCTCGGTTGTTGTTGCGATTATTTTCCATTTCTTCGTTCGTATAGAAGCGACGTGCGTGCCGGGCGATTCCTCCATCAAGTGCTTCTTTGCCGCCTTGTGCTGTGTTTTATAGGTTAGAACCGCTTAAGTGGCCATTACTGTTAATTAACTCCGTATCGTGTGATGTAAAATTAAATCACTTCCGCTTCGCCCAAACAACCAGGTGATTTAAAGCGAGAAATCGAGGTGAATACTAATTGGTTCGGTTTTCCACGCGTATTTTCGCTTCGGTGCGGCCAACATCCACTGCGTTTACGTATCTATTTGCAACACGCATCAAAGAGATAATACGTTTGTTTGTGAGAGCCACTTGTATAGGAAAGTAAAACAATTTCGCATAGGATCTCAGATCAATATGAATGTTCAAAGAAGAAAAGAAAGCTTAAGTGAAACATCAGAAACTTAGCAAATATGTGAATTTTGTGCGGTCAATATATGACATCGAGCATTTTATGGAAGACTTAAGTGAATTAGTGAATACGTAAGAAGAAAACTGTTTGCAACACACTAAAATGTAAATAAAATCGAAATACGTAAGCTCCGTCGGTGTGTCTAACTTCAGTGATAAAGCTACATTGTTTAAATTTCTAAAATTATGTGTTTTACATACATGCAATCTAAGAAAGCCTAGTTTAAGGATTATAGACAAATTTTGACGTACGTATGATGCTCTATATGCATCAGTAGCTAACTTAGTGGTCGTTGAATTGTAGTTGCCATCAACTAACAAAATTTTTCCAATCAGTGTCAAAACAAACATCATTAAGAACAGTATAGGTGGTAGCTTTACTGACAAGAAGAAACCACAAACTTTACTTCAAACACTGTCGGCAATTGACGAAAAAAATTGTACAAACGTTAGGTGCAATTTAATCTTGTAGAAACTTAAGCTAAAATATATTTGCAATTCCAATTTTTTGAAGGAAATACGTGAATCTAAATTTAGAAGATTGAGGGCAAAATTATAAATATCTCGAAATCTGTTAGAAACAGATATGAAATCTATATTACATTGCTTTATTTCCAGATGGAGAAACCAAATACGTAACAATATATCTATTTAAAATAACAAAGTAAGTGTCTGGCTCGTTACTTATCGATCATCTTGTATACACGAAAATATTTTTGAAAGATACTCCACAAGGCCTATTATGACATAGGAAAATGTTAGGTTCTTACTATTTACACAATAGCCGCAATTTTACAATTCCAGCACGCTGGGACATCCACTGTTATACCACTTATTAACAAATTTTGTCGTCCCTAGATAATGAAAGGTATAATAAATTATATTAAATGGTATGATATTACTTATATTTGGTATTATCTATATTTTGGGTGTAGACATATAGCCTAAGAGGATATATTCTGCGCCATAGCAATCTTAGGTATTGTGTGAATATATGGAGAGAAGACGGTGAATTTTTATTGCGAAAGAAAACAAAGACTAACGAACCACCATGCCCAAAATATTTTAAAGTTTACTTTGATGTTGTGGTTATGATACATCTTGCAGTAATTACATCCAGACAAGCTTAACAGTACACTAACCGACTTCCTGTTGTTACATTTGTCCTGCTTGGAAATAGGTTACGATGTTTCTAAAACTTACACAGCTTTGCTAATTCACTTAGGCAGTCATTTTCGACATTCTCGGCTGTCTGTAGAAGTCTTCGAAGAAATTGCATCAACCCATCAATTTAATTCAATCAACCCACCAGTTTGAATCATTACATTTATATTGGTGTTATTTCTAAGTAATTAATCTTAAAACTTTAAGGCATCATAACCCATAGAGAGCAGTATTGCGCATATTTGTACTGAAGCCTTTTTTGGTGAGATTTTGGGTTTTACAATATATTATTGACCCACCCTTTCATTTCATTTTGATTACAGAGCATGAACTCCATCAAATTTTACATAATATTCGTTCCAGATGTGATGGTGCGGATAATATAGGTATTGATGCTTTGAAATTATATGTTCCACATATTCTTCCTTTTTTAACTCACATTATAAATCATTGCTTGAGTAATTCTATCTTTCCGACTGCCTGGAAGAAGGCTATTATTATTTCTGTAAGTTTACTACACCTGCTACTCCTAAAGACGTTCGCCCAATCAGCATTCTTCCCATCCTTTCTAAAGTCCTGGAAAGGATTATGGAACGTTAATGAAGACATTTTGGATTTCGTCCTTTACACAGTTTTGTTACTGGTCTGTTATGTGTGACAGACGATATTATCAGTTCCTTGGATAAGGGTATGGTCACTATCTTAGTTTTATTAGATTTCAATAGAGCGTTTGACACTATTAATCACGACTTGTTGCTTTCCATACCTTATTAGGTTGGCTTGTCAGATACTGCTGTTGAACTTTTTTGCAGTTACATTTTCGGTCGATCTCAGGCTCTTAAATTTGGTCAAAATATCTCGGAATTCAGGAATGTTACTTCCGGTGTCCCTCAGGGTTCTATTTTGGGTTCTCTTCTGTATACAGTGTTCACCTCAACATTGTCTACTTGTCTTTTGCATTGTCGTTGCCATTGTTATGCTGATGATACAGAAGTTTATATTTCTTGTAGTCCAGATGGACTTGCTTCAACTATCGATCTGCTTAATCAAGATCTCAACAGGCTTGCAGAGTACTCTAAACAACATTCTCTTGTTTTGAATCCGCAGAAGCCGGCGGTCCTTGTCTTTTCTGGAAGGAGAACTGATATTAGGCTAGATAATTTGCCCATTCAGATAAATAATATCCCTATTCCGGTTGATGAGACTATCAAGAATTTGGGATTATATATGGACAACTCTTTTCGTTTTAAAAACCATGTTTCTAGGAGCCTGCAGCGTGCCTACACTGCTTTAAAAATGATTTATCCCCACAGACATGTTCTTAATCCCAGAATTAAAACACACGCATGTGATTCTCTTGTTTTGTCGCAGCTTCATTTTTGTGGTGTCATATACGGTCCGTGCATTAATGTTGTTACAAATAATCGAATTCAAAGATTATAAAACTCTTGTCTTCGACTTACCTTTGGTATTAGGAAATATAATAAAATCAGCCATAAGTTGAAGGACGCTAACTAGCTTAATATGGGGCGCCGTAGATTTTTGCATAGTGCTTGTTTATTTCATAAAATAATTTAATCCAAAACCTCAACTTGGCTTTATAATAGAATTGTCTTTCATACTAATGTTCACCATCTTAATTTTAGGTTTAGAGGTTTGCTGTCGCCGCTTATTCACATGCTAACATTTTTTAAGAGTTCTTTTTCTTATATGATTAGTAAAATATATAACTCCCTCCTATATCCCCGCAGTTATTTAAATTTTCTTTACGCAAGCACTTATTGCAGTTGGCTTACAATTAGTTATTTCCTTTTACTTCATGTGCCGGCAATGTTGTGTAATTTCTTTGTTTGTTTGTTTTTTTCCTTGTACTTTTTTATACTTTAGATAGATCTTTTTATATACGAATTAGATTTGCACGGGTCACTTCTTTTCCTGGTTAAGTTAGAACAGCGTTAGCTGAACTTCGCCCTTGATGTTTACGGGTTTTTTAATTTTCACAATTATTTGTTCTTTATGTATGTGGCATCAATAAAGCTATTATTATATTATTACTATTATTATTATTACCCGAAAGATTCTGTGGATTCATAAACAAAATAGTGTTACCACACAGGCAACAGGATCATTTAATTTTACGTTATAATATTACCATATTCCTTAATTGTGTAATTAATTCATACAGCGTACAGTATATCAAGGTAATTACAGTCAAATCTGATCACCATTCTATTCCAATTTTAATTTAGCAGGAAGTTACTTAGATATTTATCAAATTCGTAATCCATGTTCTCCTTTAAAAGTTAGAAGATGTCTGAAACTGTAATGATACAGTCCTAAACTTGCGGACTCGCATAGGCGTCGGTTTACGGGTTAATATAAGAATACGAAAAATTCATAAATAAACTAAACCGGTAGAGAAGCAGGCATGTAGTGTCGACCTTGAATATAAATCATGTTAAACGCGCTGAGAGAGATTTCGTTTTAGTACCGGTTGAGCTGTTGCAGAGATTAGTCGAACGGTCAAGGTTATGTACTTACGTGTCGCTTTTGAAAATATAGCTGGTGTTTTTTGTGTGTTGTAGTATTATACCAAGTACATAATTAGTGTATCGTTTCATATAGAACTAATATTTACATACCTAAGAAAACAATGCCTCGTAATGGATTTGCTACTAATGTACATAAGTATGTGTCACTTTTCCCCATTTAAAATATGACGGTAGTGCAGTTTTTTGCTTAATATGCAATGTTCGTTTGGCTGCATTGGAGAGAGCTGATTGCCAGAGGCATGTCAATGATATTAAGCATAGAGAAATGCAAGAACTGAAATACCTTATACACTATTCCTCATACATTTATTAATTATGTTTACCTCTTGTAATCTTCCGTTGTCGTTGGTGAGAAAAGCAGCTTTTAAAACGTTTTGGCGACAATACGTTCCAAAGTACTCATTACCCTCACAAACACAATTACAGAATCATTTGCCGCGAATGAAAGAGATGCTAGAAAATGTGTGTAAACGTGATTTGTGTTTCCAAAAAAATATGGATTACCGTGGATGAGACGACCGATATAAAGAAAAACAGTATTGTGAATGTAATAGCTCGCGTTTTATCTAGCGAGAATACAGCATCTCGATATTTGTTAGCTTGCAAACGTGTTTAACAATGTACCGCGGAAAATATTCAAAAAGTGATAATGAACGCTTTGAAAAAATTTAAAATTACCCAAGATCAAGTTGTGATGATTGTGACAGATAGTGCAGCAACGATGTTAAGTGTTGGGCGATCCTTAGAACATATATTTCTAACTTAATACATATAACCTGCGTGCTGCATGCTTTGCATTTAGTTGGTGAAGTTGTTCGACAACATTACGGAAATGTTGATCAGATGATTGGAAGTACTAAAGCAGTATTTCGTAAAACTCTTAAACGTTTAAAAGAATTTCGTAAATTTTGTCCAGGTATTCCAGAACCTCCTGAACCAATTTTAACGCGATGGGGTACTTGGCTAACGGCAGCTTCTTACTATTTGATCCATTTTCAACAAATTCAATCAGTTATAATGCGATTTAATCGGAATGAATCCAAAGCAATTAGAGAAAGTTAAAGAGAATTTCAAATTCCTCAACTTTTAGAAGATTTAACAACAATATGTACCAATTATACAGTATTACTAGATGCCATCAGAAAACTACAGTGTACTGAATTGTCATTGCATGAATCATTAGACATAGTGGAGAGTGTAAAAAATAAATTACACACATTAAATGCTACGCCAGGATTATGCGCTAGTCAAAAGTTGGCAGATGTTTTAAGAAAAAATCCGATTTTAATACTATAGAGGCCGTTTATAATAAGTGTAAGAATAGTGAATTTTTAAGTGATTTTGAAAAACAGTTTCTACATGCAAATGTAACTTCCTTAGATGTGGAGAGATCGTTTTATATGTATAAGAATATTTTTTCTTGTCGACGCACAAGGTTTAAAGAAGTAACTGTGGAAACATATGCAATGATGCAAGTTTACAGTAGTTCACATCCAGATGCCTCTAATTTGTTGAATAATTAGTAAGTAAGTTTATTTATGAATTTTTCGTATTCTTATATTAACCCGTAATACCGACGCCTATGCGAGTCCGCAAGTTTTGGTTGCTCTAGTTATAATATTACCATCTTCCTTAATTTTGTAATTAATTCATAGATTCTTGTGTAGCACTATTAACGCAATTAGCAGTTCAATTGAGTTCACATTCTATTCGAAATTGTCTAATGTTAACAGCGTACAGTATACTTAAGAATATTTAATCAAATTTAAACCATTGTTTCCCAAATTAAAATTGCAGAAGTGTGCTGCATATACTTTATCAAATTGATAGTTATTCAATCGTTCTCCTTCAAATAGTTTAGAAGTTTCTAGAGAGCATGATGATACCAGCACTTGCCAATAATGAAATTTTCCATTCATACTGCTTTAATAAGAATAGATGTTAGTGCGCAACGAACTATTTTAACCTTTGCAATAAGAAAACAAAACATTAAAAAGAACAAAGTGTTTGTACATCTACACTTATGAAGTCAATTAATCTTGTATATATTTTATATTTCTATAAATTATACACATACACTGAATGACGTAGGTCAAATTTTGTTGGTGTATGCAGCTTGTTGTTGAACTTATTTTGGTTGCTATCTCATAAATTTTGCATTTAAAATTAATTATTAGGCACCACACCGATCCTAAATTAGCAATAAACTGCATTTTCGTACACTGGACTGCATCCAAATCAATAGCGTATTGATTTAAAATACTCAAACGTAAAACGTTGGGAAACCGTGTCTCTATTTTTAACGTTTTAGAAAAGTTCTACTTAAACATGTTTCAAGGACCTAAGATTAAATATACATAAATATATTTTTGTAATACTCTGGCATGTGTATATGAACAAAACTTTGCGCCAAATATACACACGTTTTAACCTTTATTATTACTATCTGGTTCATTATTCGTTTATTTTCATATAAAAAATGACGTCCGTATCTCTTACTTAACCCTATATGTCGATAAATCAGTAAGCTATGGTATAATTTAAATCCTATTTCTTTGATCTTGTACCAAAGAAGTAATCATATTAGTGAAATATATGTAGTTGTAAAACTGAAAAACTCATCGCTTAGAAACCATTTTAAAAGCAAAAATATTTACTTCGAAAGTCAAAACATGAAACGAATTTACTGAGAAAATTTATATCCTCAAAATATTACACCTTTTACACGAGTTTCTACTCGAATAATGTAATATTACTTTACCTCTATAAATTTACTAGGTGCATGTGTTTATTGATGCATAATAGTAATTGAACATTTTACTTGACAGACACAACGAAAGGAAATGCAAAAGAAAAATTTATGGTAAAGGTAATTTTAATCCGGTAAGTTATGCGATCGTCCAGTAAAACAGGGAGCTTTGACCGTTAATTTATCGAATTAAATGTTTAAAATACCGACGCCTATGCATTATTGGCACGGTTTTCGGGTAAGGCATCCTAAGAGTGTTTTGTGAATCTCCACTGATGTTCTTACACTAATGGAAATTTACAGAATAAATTTATAGTATTTAGCTATGTAAACGATTTTTCATTCAATGACGCTGGTTGATTCTACTTACATATGCATGTACGTAATCATGGAACTACACTCAAAAAAAAAAGATAATACAAATAGACAATAAAAGTGATTTTAATACGCTTTATTACAATTATTTTACCTTTTACTATCTGATACTATTTTCAGTATATTTTTATGCCTTTTATTAAAAAATTCTGGCTGTGCCTAAGTATTGAAAGGTACAATAAATTATAGTAATAAGTAGAGCGGGCCAAATTGCGCCATCCAACAGAATCGGAATCAGGCGCAACGGCCGCTTATTGTAAATAGCGTATATGTGAGTCACAGCAGATATGTGATATTTCGAAATTAATACACAAGAGTAAAAAAATAAAAGCTGACGCAATAATATGTTTAGTAATGTGTAGTGTATATATATATATACACGCTGAGGTGTTTTTATTTTCATTATGATTTTTTATTTGATTGAAAACGGTATGCGTTGTAAATGGGATGTAATAAGGAAATAACTGAGAAACTGAACGCTTTTTTTATTCTGTTGTACTTAATAATGTAACTGTAAATAAAGATATAATAAATAAATTCTATCCTTCTTAATAATGCGGATAGGCTTGTTTAAAAGTTGCACCATCAGATAAGTTTCCACATTTGCCTCGGTGAAGGATGTTCGCCGAGACGAAAAAATGTTCTTATATTTCGAAAACGACCGTTCCACGTCTACCGAAGTAAGACAGGCGTAATTAAAATAATCTTTAGACTTAGTCAAGGAATCTGCAGATGCCCCATCGCACATTTGTCTTAATCTCGTGTAGTCCGGATTCTTTTTTAAAACACTATCGAACTTAGCTAAAACTCGTCCACTTGTTGCATCGTTTATACTGTGTAACAATGTACTAACTTCGTCCACGACTTGCACTGATTCTACCAACGACAATCCAGAATTTTGCAAATTTTCTATCGCGTCTACTAACCCTTTGTAATTGTTGCTAATATTCTTTAGATGTGTTTCAACAGAAATATCGAGAAATCCCTTCTGGCTCATCCTAATAGCTCTAGCTTCGGCAGGGACGAATTGCAAAATAACGGATTTGACTTCTTGAAAATGTTCATTATAATAAAAGCGGCTTTTAACCACGTTCCCCAACGCGTAAGAATGGGCTGTGGTGGTTCTCGAATACCAGGGCATAACCTGTGGAATGCCCTAGTCCTCTTAGGACTTTTGAGAAACACTTTTTTTGTGTTTGCTATTAATGCATCCACCTCCGGGTAACACTCTCGAATAGTTTGTGCCACAAGATGTAAAGCATGGACTTTACACGTAACATGTAAAAGTCCTTCACACTTTTCTTTAAGGGAACGGCCTACACTACACATTGTTGCTGCACCATCGCTCATGAACAACAACAGTTGACTGGTTGACACTTGAAATTTTTGTAACGTTTCGAGAACTACGGCCGTAATTGCTTTACTAGTACACTGTTTTAATCTTCTGCTGGCTAATAGAATTGCAAAATTTGGTTTAATAGGATCTAATACGCGCACTATTATATTCAAAATAGAATTTTTTTTGCAATCTGTCGTCTCATCAAGACATAGCCACAGCTGTTTATCTTTTAATTCGGCTTTTATTCGATTTTCAATGTCCTCACGTATTCGTGGAATATCTCTCCGTAACGCTGTCCGAGATGGTAGTATCCACTCGGTATTGTATGTACCCCAGAATTTTCGAAATGCTTTTTTATCAAGTATACGAAGTGGTAGACCACATACCATAAACGTTAAAAGCAATTCTAATTGAAATTGACGTTGTTGTGACACACCATTTCTTTTATTTCTGTGGTGTGCGCTATTTATGTCTTTCACAATCACGTTTGCTCCAGCACAGTAGTTTCTTTTTACAAACTTTACAGAAAATTGTACTCCCATTGTAGTGTAAATCCACAAATTCACTAAGAAATTTATTAACTTTCGTAGTAATGGCCGTTTATTTTTAATAGTTACGCTAGACATAATCACTAAAGCGAGCACACCGACGCTTGTTTCTAGTATGCCACGAAGTGGTGCAAACGTAACATCTGCAGACTCGTCATTTGTTGATGAATAGAGCGCGTCATCCGTAAATGAATAAGCGCGCTGTTAGTTCGTAGCTGTCGATGAATGAACTTTTTTTTTGTAGTGGCCCACTGTGAACAACGCCCTATTTATCAACGAACACCCAAACTGCAGGTGTATATTTGCGCGTCTTCACGACGTAATAGACAGTGGTTTTGGTCCTCGTCCTAATAATTACATATTTAAATTACCTATGTTTACATACATATATGCGCCCGGCAGCCTGATTGCGAACCTGGCGCGTGGCGCTCTTGGCCCGCTCTAGTAATAAGTCTTATATTTTCCATCTGGTAATATCTATTTTCTTGAGTGTACACGTTATCTTGGACTGTACCGTTTTTAATCCTTTTTTGTGTTTGTTTTGCTACTGTGCTAAACAAAGACATATGTATTATTATGTTGTTATTGCGTGATGCCAATAAAATGTCATAATTATTTTATGTTCCTCAAACCACCTCTAATAGTAATCCAACGACAACTAGCTGCAGTTTACACTCTGTAGAAATAGTTGTGAATCAAGACCATCAGCATAATAGATGTAGAGACTATGTAGGTAATTCTGATCAGAACTGTTGTAAGCTGACATTCGCTCTGATCTTACAAAATGATTACAAATTATAAATCAGATGAATTCGATATTCTTTCAAGCAAAACCATTTTGAAATTAAGAAAGTGTTGTTATTTACTTGTGTATATTTATTTGAAATCAATAAATAAATAATTTGAAGTAGTGAGGGAGGGATGAAGCACTTACCTTACGTAAGAGTCCGTCCCAACTCTAAATATTGTGTTGTTGAGCTGATTATCTAATGAATGGAGTACATCGCAAGGTAATCAAATACATATGTATATCTAATGCAATACTTCCTCTTCTGGTTACTTCTACCGAGCCTGATAACTGATAGCGCCTCTCAACCTCCGTATGCAGTATACGTCTTATGAGAATTCGATTCATGGTTGCCAAATCGTCTAATCATATGTTTCACTATTATTTCCGGTTCATTGTTTGACATTTCATACGATCAAAACATATCCTTTATGAGCGAGTTAGAAGTAGATATGATATCAACTTGAAAATTAACACCAAATAGTTAAAGAAGAATGGGCGATAATTACTACTTCATAAAAGTAAAAGATATGCAGTGCGCAGAGTAGCAAGCGTATTTAGTTCGTCTGTTAAAATTGCCTTTAATTGTTTCGAATTTGTGAAATGAATTCTAAAAATGGTGCTCACACGTGCGGAGGACGAATTTATTGAACTTATAAATTCGACATTAAAAAAGTGCCTTCAAAGTGATGAAATAGCTAATAAAATAAATGTGTTGAAAGCGACCGTAAAAAAACTCGATCAATCGTTGCAATTGGTAACAGAACGCTATGAAAATAAGGTATCTAAACTTTTGGAAGAAAATAATAAGTTACAAAAACAAGTAAACAAATTGGAACAATATTCAAAGCATAACTCTATAAGAATATTTGGTGTTAAAGAAGAACGTGAGAAAGTAGTAGAAAAACTAAGAGAAATATTTTTAAATATTCTAAAAGTTAACGTCAATGAAGAACACATCGATCGATGTCACCGCGTTGGTTACAAAAACGTCCAAAAAAAGACGTAAATACGGAGAGAAAAACAGGCACCAAATCCATACGAAGTATCGTCGTTAAACTCACTACATACGCCAAAAGAAAAGAAATTTTAATGAAGAAAAAGAAGCTAAAAGGTAGTAAGATCTTTATTACCGAAATATTCATTAATTAGCACATGTCGTACAATACCATTATTATTATTATAACTTGGGTATTAATTGAAAAGAATGGGAGTTCTAAAGTGCAGGATTACCAAGAATCCTCTTCGATTTCTACAATTTTCCACAAAATCACCTCTACTTGTACCATGAAACTGTTGTTTTGTTTTATTTATTTCTTCTAGGAATTTTTATAAAATTTGGAGTTAATCCAACAATTGTTTGGATTACTTTTTGAATAGTTCTGCTACAAATGTATATTTCATTATTTTAAGGTTGCATTGGCTGAGTAGTATTTAGATATATACTTTGCCTATTACTTTCGAAACGAATTTCATCTGAAATTTGAAATATCACATTCCGCAACTGCCTTGAATAACCTAAATATGTCTTTATCACCCCAGATTTTGGATTGATTAGGCATATTTCTAGTTTCTAAGTTCTAGGCTGACTGGGGTGCATTACAACATTAGATTTAAAAAATCTTCACCATCGGATAATTCCCCTAATATTCATTTTCACGCGAATGGCGTTAATAGAAAAAAGAGATGCTTATATTTCAAGTGAAATGTCACAACACGGTTTATAGGTTATATTATAGACTCTCAGATCAAGCTTGAACTTAGTTGGTACAACGGCATTCTCTTGTTGAACCGAAGTTCACGTTGACCAACCGGTGAACTTGACTGGTACAACTGGCCCTTAGTTGGCTATGTAATTTATTTTTGTTGTTTTTCTGTTTTTCACTCAGTATAAATGTTAAATGTTATACATTGTGATGTTCAAGGGGAAGAACAGAGCTTGCTTGCAAGTGGCTGATATTGAGTATTTTGGCTATGTATTGCATAAGTTTATGTATTTCCTTATACATATGTATACATATACTGTTGCATAAATTACGCCAATAAACCGCATTAAAAAAAATTGTGGAAGATATTAAAGTATACACAGCTATACAGACAGATTTAATATTTAGATTGTTAAATATTTATTAAATTGGATGCATGGGTTTGGTTTTATGATATTGTGTATCAGAAAAAGACAGCTTATCACAAAAATTTCTTTAAAAAATCCTAATGCTGTTTAAATTACTTGACTAACAATAGGTAATGTAAGACTACTTTAATTTTGTTTATTTCCAAAAATTAAGAAATAAACCTACAAATATTTTAATACTCTTTACTAACGCTGGCCACGAGCGGTACCGCGCATCGGCGTAGAATCAGTTCGGACCGAGAGGAACGGTAGTATTACTTCGTCTGCGGAGCAGTACGGACATTTTCGCTGCCGGTCATTTGCGCAATTGTTTATCTGTCCTAGAAAAATTATGATTTCGTCAGCAAAACGACCGCGGTCGGACAAACTTCGAAAATTTATTGCAGAAATTCCAGACTTAATATAAAATTAAATGTGTAATCTGTAAAATCCCGTTAATGTGTTGGTCCAGACAACATTGTCTACGACACGTAAATAGTGAAATATTAATAATTATATTTAATTTATGCGTTACGTCTATTGCATGTAATATACCGTTTAATTTACTAGACAAGGAACCATTTATCTGCTTTTGGAATAACTATTCGGAGTGCAAATTACCAAGTCGAACATCGTTACGAAGAAATGTGCCATCTGCGCGCGAATATATTGAACAAAAAATGAAATCGGAGTTGAAAGATCAAAAATTATGGTTATGTGTCGACGAAACAACAGATTGGAAGAAACATTCTGTTCTTAATGTAATGGCACGCAAATTGGAACCTCATCAATCGGCACCTTCAATTCTATTAGTCTCCAAACGAATACAAGCGTGTACTGCCGAAGTAATTTCAAAGTTAGTGTTAAATACATTGGACAAGTTTGAACTTTCAACAAACCAACTCTTGATGTTAGTGAGTGATGGTGCTGCAAACATGCTTTCTGTAGGCCGGTCTCTTAAAAAGCATTCTGCTAATTTGTTACACGTTACGTGTAAAATTCATGCTCTCAATCTTGTGGCGGATAGTATCAGAAAATGTTGTCCTGAGGTAGACGCTTTAATAGCGCATACCAAAGCAGTATTTGTCAAATCACCGAAACGTATTCGCGAATTTCACAGACTGTGCCCCCGTATACCAGAGCCACCAGAACCTATTCTAACTCGTTGGGGAACATGGTTGCAGACCGCGTTTTATTATCATAAATATTTTGACAATATTAAGAACGTGGTTTTACAATTCGATACAAAGGAAGCTGCCGCTATTCAGAAAAGCCAGTCGAAATTTCAAGATAGTCAGGTTAAAATGGATTTAAAAATCATTCACGACAATTACTTCGGGCTAGCAGATGCAATAGAAAAATTACAAAATCCTGCGGTGCCGTTAGAAGAATCTCTACAAATAGTGCAACATGTTCACGCACAGCTATGCGCGATTGAAGACGCAAAAAATGTTTCTGTTCTAGAAAAATTTGAAAGTGTTTTTGAGAAAAATTCTGATTTTGGCTCATTAACACACATTTGTGAAGGTGCGTCAACAGAATCGTTAAGTTATTTGAAAGATTATTTTACTTACGCAAATATTACGTCACTAGATTTAGAATGTTCGTTCTCTGCATATAAACGCATTTTTCCTCATTCCGTACTAGTTTTGCCGAAACAACAGTTGAAACATATCTAATGTTGCAGATATTTAACAGACATTATTCACTTTGTGATTTCACGGAGGACTCTTAAAATGGTAAGTGTTTGAGCACGTGTTATTTAATTTTTATTTAAAAGATGAGCGAAATTATTTGCGGCAGCAAACATCTGTATTAGCAGAATAACTCTAGTGGAACGCGAGGCCTCGTCGACTCTACGCTACTGCGCGGTACCGCTCGTGGCCAGCTTTACTCTTTACTGACATAAATATTCATTAAAAGATTAAATAAATACAAAAAAGTATATATTATTTTTTCTGTACATATTACATATTCTCCAATTATAAGGTGGTAATCAAAGAACCTTGTCTTCTTCCTTTTGTAAACTCGTTAATCCTTTTTTTTTATAATGCTGCCGCTTAATTGGTGGCACGCAAACACATCGTTAGTGGTTAGTATTTATTCCCCACGAAACCATTCAATAATTTGGTTTTTATTCTATGCTGTCGGAATTTTTTATAATTTTCTTCAGTGGCAGAAGGGATTATCAAGAACAATTACCGAGTTCTGCAGTAAATTTGTATGTTTCTGATTCCATCTCATGATGATCGTCAACAGTGTTTTCCTTGCAAACATATCTATATCTGACACCAGGAATAAAACCATTATCAACACGAGCATGAATTAATACAAAACAAAGCCCAACACCAGAGGGTGATTTGAAACCAGTGCTTAAAAGCTTATCGAGTCCGCCCGCGGGCCCGGGCGGGCCGGGCTGTTCCTAGCCCGTGCAGTGCTCTACCTTCTTTAGATTCCTGATTGATGTTTCGTAAGCATTTGTACCTCCACAAATATCACCTCGTTCGATGAGTATACTTTTCCGTTCTATGTTTTTTAATTCAAAACCCATATGATGAAGTCAGGGAGATCATCATTACCATTGATCAGCAGCACGGATTGTATTTAAAGTAGGTAGCATATTCTGTATAAAAAGCCATGTACTTTACGTCCAATGCATGCTTGTGTATTTATATGTATACAATCGGTTATATTCTTGTATGTCTTTCCTTTTCTTATTTTTTGGCTTGATAATATAAACCTTTCTGTTGCCTCTGTTGTATATTATATATTATATGCTTTAGCGCCACTTACATTCACAGATTTATTAAAATAATTGGACACATTGGCAATCATATGTTTTTCCTTACGACTAAATTTTTCTGTCTTACTCCGTTTTCTGTCTATAGGCTCCATTAATGCAGTGAAAACTACATAAAACAAAATGTATAGGTTATCACATTTATAAGAACTATGGACAATGTCCGTATTTACCTGTATACGTTTGAAAGTGATAGAAATGTTCTAAACAAAACGACTTATACAATTACAAACAATTCAACTGAAAATACGCTGGCGAGCAAAAAATTTAGGTCACTTTGGAATTGTGATGTTCTAAAATTATAGTTTGCAAATTGTAAATCATTGTACTAGTAGGTGCTGAGTCATTTGTTTTCGGAGAAATGCTATCTGTCATGTATTGCCACGGTATTTACGACTTTTTATGAAATAGCGCGCATTAGCTCTAACTAAAAATTCAGATTGCGTTGTCTATTTTTCAGTTTAGCGTTGATTTCTCCTTATAAAACCTATCGGTTGCATGGTTGAACGTTTGTAGTGTTTATTTAACAGGTCATAATGCCTTTAGATCCCATTGTTGTAGCAAGAATTGTACTGTTGATACAAGATGGTCGAGAACAACGTGAAACTGCAAGAATTGTTGGTAAAAGCTTATGTGCTGTACAAAATTTGCGAAATCAACTCCAAGAAGTTAGAGATATAAATGTTAGTGAATGGACCGTTAGAAGAAGGCTTCGTGCTGCTGGATTGTCTTGCAGAAAGATGGCTACAAGTCCGCTATTGCAACGCCGGCATCGAATTGGAAGATTGGCTTTTGCCCGAAATCACTTGGCATAGAATAATGAGGACTAGAGCAAGGCACTGTTTTCAGATGAGTCGCGTTTTTGCCTCAATAGGTCAGACGGACGTCGGCGAGTATGGAGAAGACCAGAAGAAAGATATGCTTCAATTTGTATTGGCGAGCGACTTCCATTTGGCGGTGGGTCGGTTATGGTTTGGGCAGGAATCTCTTCACATGCACGCACAGAATTAGTCTTCATACGGAAGGGCTTCATGACAGCTCACATGTACATTACGGGAGTTCTAGAATACCATATCATGCCTTTCATACTCACCATGGGCGAGCATGGCATTTTCATGTAAGATAATGCAAGACCTCACGTAGCGAGAGTTGTTAGAGAATATCTGGATGAAGTGGGCATTAGAAGATTTGATTGGCCAGCACTCAGTCCAGACATGAATCCCATTGAACATATCTGGGATGAGTTGGAACGACGTATCCCAAGTTATATACTAGCTCCAAGAACTGCCCAGGAACTGAGAGAGCTTTTATTCCAGAAGTGGAATAACATCGACCATAATGTGATCCGTCATTTAATTGAGAGTATGCCTTGTCGACTTCAAGCAGTCAGTAAGGCAAGAGGAGGAAATACACGTTATTAAAAAACAAGTTTTCTCATTAACGTTAGTTATTTTTTTACATTTGTTTCTTCAGAATAAATCATTAAAATCAAAAGACTACTTTCCAATTCAATGTGGACTATTAAATTTAGCTTTCAAAAAATTTTCAAATATAAACATACAACAGACAATAACAAAAAAAAACAGCAAAATTTCAAAGGGACCTAAATTTTTTGCTCGCCAGCGTATTTTTGTACTCACTCTAATAATACGTATGTATGTATGCTTGTGCACTTGTATATACTATATGTCTGCCTTGATTTCAAGACATCAATGCAACTATCCTTTTAAGACTTTCAAGAAAAATGTCTATTATAGCTAGTTTATTACACCAATCTTTAATTCACATTCGACCATGTACAATCAAAGATTTTCCAGAAAGCTAGTTTTCTGGCGTCCCATTTCTCATTTCTACGCACATATTATTTCTGATAAATTACAAGAGTGGTTTTTCTGTTTTTAATCATTTCTGTAACTGATGGTTGTAGTAATATATTAATGATTGTCATCTGAATTATACGTTTTATATCACATTTCTTTTGTTTTATGTTACTTTAGACTTGTTTCAGATCGCTATAATAATTTCATATTAGACGTCATAAATGCGCTTTTATTACCAGTGTCAAGAAACTTATATGGTCATTTTGATAAACAAAAAAAAATAAAGGAAACCATTACTTTCCGTTCTATTACCTTCTATAACTTTCACCGTGGGGTAATACCGACTACCTTGGTGGTATCGAACTGGTACCCGGAAACCAAACGAGTCATCGTAGTTTGAAGATGACATGAAACTGTTAAACCAGAAGGTGATGAATAGTGTTGAAAAAAAAGAAGATATTAAATCTTTCCTTATGTTTTCCTTTAGATTATCATTATCATTTTAGACGTAGCAGGAAATAATGGATACTCGAAACAGCGAACCTCGGAAATTAAACGCAAAAATGTTTCGATCGTTGATTACTCGAAGAACGCAAAAGATAGAAAACGCCTCAGTTTAATTCTTTACTAGTAAGCCAAATTTTCGGTCATTAATGCAACCATCATCAGTGGACTTTAATCATTCATATATATTGCCTTGATGTAGGTTGCATTAATGACCGAAAATTTGGCTTTGCCTGTCCTTCGAGTGATCAAGGAACGACAAATTTTTGCATTTAATTTCCGAGCTTCATTATCATTTTAGTTATAAGTTATACACCTTTAGATACATTGAATAAACAATTCAACGAGAAGCACAATTACTGTAAAACTTATTCAAGTAAGTAAAATAATTTTAGCCAACCTTTTAAATCGAATATCCCACAGATTTTATGTTTCCATTTGGATAATTCTTCTAGAAGCAGTTAACATACTGTTACAATGGTCGATGTCAGTGTTCGACTTTGTCCAATAAGACGATTTCGTCCCGGCATTTTCCCGCTCAATACTGAAATGTTCTCGAAGTGGGAAATTGTTGAAAAAAATTTAATTTTAAAAATTAGTTAAATAATTATAAGAACTGGGGGTTCGGAAGTGTTCTAAAATACTTTTTCGGCCATTTAAACGAATTTTAAGATCGACTAATGAGATTTTAACGGAAATGAAAACTGAAAACTGAAACTAACCTGACTCTTAAGATGATGTCATATAAGCTTTATATTTATGTGACGTTTACAGGAAACCTGCCTACTCTTAACCACCAACCTTCATTTCTACCTTGAGTTTATAGTACGTTTCAAATTATAAACACTTTGAAACTTGCAACACAGCCAGACGCGTGCTACTTCGATGAAAACTTGACTCAAAGTCAGCAAATTTAATTGGTGCCCTTCTACTCCTTTATTTTAATCGCAATGGCGATTGTTTCGTCCACAACAAATGTTGATAATTCTCTTTCGAATACAAATTGACGATGATTTTTTGATGAATAAACCTATTTATAAATGAAATATAATCGAATGGATGTAGTGACGCGACTAGACGACTGAAATTATACTATTCTATGACGTAAAATACCACAGACAACTTTTAAATGATAAATTTTACTGACGACTACAACAGCTTTACGAAAGATATTTAATTTACGAAATTGTGCTAGAAATACCTCTGAAGTTACGCTGTTACTTGTTATAGGAAGATATTCCAATAAATTTCGAAAATAAGAAAATGAACTAAAGAGGAATAACTACACCCTTCCACCACGTTTGTTGTTGGCTGGAGCTAAAATAATTATTTAGTACCTCCGCTCCAGAGTTCGTGGGCCAGGCGAACAAGTGAAGAGTACGAGCTTCCGAAAAAGAGCTAACAGCCGCTAGAGGGAATTTCACTTTGAACGAGTGACCATACTGAATACACCATACGTGCTGGAATGACGGCTGCGTTCTACAATGTGAAATTTACAACACTACAATATATTTATTTATTATTTAAAACTTAATGTAAATTTTCACGTTTCTAATATACGTCTAAATATTTATGTTGAAATTTTATCAACCAAATTCCCTTAGTCATCGTTATCCACTCACACTCTTTTTTTTTCTTAATTGTAGTCTTTTCTTCTAAATCAAAAAAGTATTGGGCAAAATAAATTGTACAAAATACGGTCCTGACTGCTTCTGAAAAATAATCGGTCATAAGTTGCTTGTAAATTTACTCCCTACGTAATTGAACCACTTAAATAAACCTCGAGTATTTAGCTCCAGTGCATTGCTATACAAAAATTAAGCAGACCAAAAACACACGTAGCTAAAATCTAAAAATATAGGAACAATGTCTGAAGTTTTGCCATCTCTTTCTCTCAGATAAAAATTATTGACGAATACTTCGCCAAAAGGATCCGGTAAAAATGATAAGTAAATATTTAAAGTGCAATATAATCGTAAAATACGGATATTTTTGCATTTCAGCACCATCGTGTTTCCCAATGTTCGACCTTTGTCGAAAACCAAAACAAAATTCGTCCTGAACTATTTTCGGGCGTAATGAATTAATAAAGTGGAAGAAGGCCAACGATACGTTCCGGTATATGTGCATACGTTTCAACATCACTTTAGTCGTAGTACTTTTTCATTAGTAAATAAAATTCAAAGCATGGCAACGCAAATATTTGTCAATGAAAGCTACTTCCCAAGCCAAATCGCGCCTCCTTGTAAATAGTTACGCCGAGCTGAAATACTCAGATGCTCGTTCCGGTTTGTAGATGGAGGCACTAACACTGAAAAATGATCACGGGGAAAAATAGAATCAAGCCGACTGAGAGAAGGAACGAGAATTTGTCCTTGGTCGTTAAAAAGACATCCGTGTAGATTTTATTTATTTAGTATACTCATCCATGAATAATATGGCTTGGTTGCAAAGGGGGGAAGCCAATTTTTTTATTTTTTTACAAAAATAACAACTACTTCATATAGGTACAGAGACACTTTGTGTAGAAAATTTTATTGTCCTGTTAACTTTAGCTGTTTTCATTTTATGTTTAATCTTAACAGTCAAAATCGTTAAATATGAAACGTAAACAACGCACTACAAAAGAAAACCTATCTGAAATATGTAGTTTATACGATTTTGTGGGTCAAATATGTGGGTTCACAAATTCTAAAAGGGATGCTAATTTTTAAGTCTTTCAAATGATAATACATCGCGTCTAAATCTAATCAACTTAAAACTTAAATTTTAAAGCTACTAAATCTTTACAAACAAAATGTTAAATTTCTAAGGGAAAACAAAACGAACAAAACGCATTTTACTGACCTCGCCCACGGAACTCAAAGCATAGGTGTTATAAACTTTTCGCTTTTCATTTTTAAAATTTTCTTTTTATAAAATGTTTCGCTTATTAAGACTCTTTTATATTAAACACAATGTTGATTAAACACATTGTGTCAAGAGTAAAATTTCAGTTATTTAAGGGTAAACTAAAGGCGATACAAGCAAAAATTGTTTAAAATGTTATTAAGTTTAAAAGTTACCAAATTAATGCCTTGTTTAATATAATAACCTCCAACTTTTGCGCTTAAAACTTCTTTACACAGTGTACAATAAAACCACACTATACAAACGGAAAAACGAGACATATGGTATACAGGGTCGTGCAATAATGCGTCAGTCTTCTGTTTCTCAGTTGCTATTGAAGATTTGAGAGGTTAAAATTTTCAGCAAGCATTTAAGAGGACGATATGCACATTCTAAAATTATTTTCAATTATACTGGCTGCCCCAAAAAAGAAGATATTGAAAATTTTAGCGACATCCAATCCTAAGTTGCCGAGTTACAATATTAAAAAGAAAAAAATTGGCTATTTCATACTTGTGCTTGAAAAATCGCTACATTCGCAAACACGAAGTGCTAATAATTGCGTTTGCCTCTGCAGCATAAACTGAGAGGCAAACGCAATTATTAGCAGCAGAAGATTGCGCTCAGAACCATGCTGATGACGTCGGGTAGGCAGAAACATGTTCATGTGTTAGCACTATTTTCTCTGCTACATTATTTTTGCCGGGAATGATTCCACCAATACCATGAGCTATATTAGCATTAATTTTTGGTTATTGTTATTAGGCATTCTTTCCACGTGTATTTCTATACATCATGGTAAGCCTGAGGAATCATTTGCACGTATAGATGTCGCTGTGCCTAGGCACAACGCCCCCTTGCGTTTGGCAGCCCAGGAGCTGCCCAATAGGTGGTGGACATCTACACTCCGGTTCGTCTTGCTACCCTCTGGGACGGCGTGACTGTGTCTCTTGGCGATAGGTGTCGCCGAAAGACATGTTCAGTACTGTTTTGGAGATTAGCAGCATAAACTGAGAGGCAAACGCAATTATTAGCAGCAGAAGATTGTGCTCAGAACCATGCTGATGACGCCGGGTAGGCAGAAACATGTTCATGTGTTAGCGCTATTTTCTCTGCTACATTGTTTTTGCCGGGAATGACATAACCTTTGTGCTGGGTGAAGCACACAGAAGTTGTTTTTTAGCAAGTAGAATATATCATCAACGCTATCCGGAACGAAGACACCCAGATAAGAGCAGTTTTCGGAAACTTTATATATCCATTATGTACCCGTGTAATATATAGTACCTCTACAAAAACATTTTTTTATTGCTTTTAAATAACAAAAATTTCGAATTTTGTTTGTACTGAGCTAATTTTAGGGCTTTGGAGCGTCAAATTGCATTTTTGCTTTACAAGAATGTTTACTGTAAATAAAATATGAATTGTTGAAAGAATGTAGTTTTATCGTTATTTGCACCCACTTCGGTTTTCGTAATTAAAAAAAAAAGTTAAAAAATTTCTTTTGGTATTTATACTGAAATAAAAAATTAAAAGTATGATTCTACATTTTTTTCGTGACAATTTTTGTTTATAAACAAGAATATACAGGCATAAATATTACTGTCCTATTTACAGGACACTGGTCCGATTGATATACGCTAAGCCGGCTAAACGCGTGTTTGAACTTGTCAGTACTTGCGTTGATTCTAAGCATATATAAGGAAGGAGTTGTGGCAAATATTCACTTCGGCATTCAGTTTGTGTGTCAAAATGGATAACAAGCGCTTTGTAAGTGTGAGAGATATAGAATATAGTATGTGTGCTTATTCCTTTTCGACGTAACGAAACTTCCGTGATTTATTAAATTTTCACGTAATCGTCGAAATATGCTTCTACCTGGCTGAAGTCTTTCTGGGTATTTATTGAAATACATTTCTGCGGCCATCTCATCATTTTTCTGACAGAAAACAAAACACTCCAACATATATTTATCTCTGTTCGCAAAACGATCCATTTTAAAATCACAAATCACTGACTTTTTACACCACAAAGACTGTTTGACAGCTAGAAAATTCAGAGCCGTTGCGATTGTTTAATAAATGTATGGATAGGTGCCAGCCTACTAAGGTCAAACCGTAATTTTGCTATTTTTCATAGTTTTTCTTCATTGAACATAGGGATGTTATACATGGTTGAAAAGCATTTCAAAAATGTAAATATCCAATATGACGCCCATAAGAAAAACAAAAAAACCCAGTGAGCCGAAAGTTTTTCCAATGCCATTTTTGAAGTCCTCATTACTAACTACCCCTATGCGGAAAATTTGATGGCCGTATTTTTTATAATAAAGAAAATATTAAGGTGTTTAGAAAACGCACACTTTTGGTTTTCACCCTGTATCTCGGTAACGAAATGGATTTTTTAAAATGTAATCCCGGATTGTACTTAGCCGTATAAGTACGCAACTTTTTCCCCATTTAACCGACCTTGTACCTCTAACGGTGCAAAATATACCCATGTACATACTTCATGTTATCCTGGACACCCGGCATAAACTATTACTTCGCTAAAGCCATTCATTAAAACTAATGTGTAAACATTATCTTTTTTGGTATATTCTGACATCTACTCAAAGTAGCTATATTTTCCTACATACGTTGTCTAGCAAGTTAACAAGCACGTATAAATAATAAATAGCGAAAATAAGCAGACAAATGTTGATTATCGGTTAGTTGTTCAGCATAAAACCAATAGATTTATTTAAAACATCGCACACTAAATTTTTTCAGCAGTAAAGAATATAATAGGAACTAAAAACATACTGATAGTTGTTTAAAAAATGCCACAGTTTAGTCAAATAGAAATGTTTATTAAAAAACTTTCGGGATGGATTTCTTAAGGCAATACATAACGTGGACATTGAACAAAATATTGCTCCCGAACTGTTAGCAAATGTTCAGCAAAAAACAAGAAATCAGATTACAGTTTGTACGAAGGAAAGTGGTGCTCACTTTGAATAGTTGATATTATATGCATGAATTAAATTTTACTCAGCACTCTACCCATTTTAGCAGTAAAATTTATCTGCAAAGCTTCATTACTAAATAACGGTGTATTTCAAATATGCGGAAATATGTTCCCTATCAGATTCTTGAAATATCTATTCTAGAAATATACAGGCGTTTCGCTAAGAAAAAAATGCAAATAGCATGAATCAAGCATGGCACCGATTTCGATGGTCACCTTGTAGACACTGGTTGATAGAAAACATTTTTCAATGTATTGCCGAAAGCTCCCGGAAATACACAACCGAATAAAATATGAATCATTGCTCTAGCGTGTACGACGTTTAAGATGTCAGCCGTTAAAGAAACAGCGACACTTCACAAAAATCTCAAATTATGTCAATTATCTCAAAAACTAAGATGGATAGGTATAGGGAATTGATCTAATGCGACTCTGTGCGAGGTATACATATTTAAAAGTGGTTGAAAGAAAAGTCCACTGTCTCACAATAATTCGATTTAATGAAAATTGAGCGACCGGTTTCAGGACTACTGTCCCATCCTCAGGTTCGCTGAAAGAATCCGAAGAAACAATGTAAAATAATGAGGTTTTAGTTATTTTTTGTTTTTTTTTATTTATAAATTTCAAGCTGTATGCTAAATATATTGTAATACATACATAGGTCCGACCCATGGTACAGATAGGAAAATTAAGAAGAAAGATCATAATTGAAATTCCAAGTAATGACTGTAATCTGCCATTTTTTTATGGAGGATGACTGTATGAATTCTTCTTAATTTTCTATATGTATGTAATTTTTATAGAAACTATTGTACTTACAGTTAATATTATAGTGGGAAGAATTGTCAAATAGGACGGACACAACAAATTAAAAAAGTCAAATGTGGTAATAAACTGTATAAGAATCCACATGAAATATTCTTTCCCACCCATCTACTCGTACAATAAATAAACCGGTATTTTTTTTATTTTTGTGATATTAAATGTCAAAAAGTTATCGTGAAGATAATGTTTAAATTAAATATTTTTAAGTAAGTGTCTCCTCTGGAGTGAGAGAGGAACTTATGGAAAAATTGGAGAAATAGGATGCTGAAAAACTGTATAGGACGTCATCTATTAAACAAAATTTCAAATTTAGTGTAGAATCGAAATTTAACTGCGCGTTCAATGAGAGCTCTCTGTTTGATGTCTGCTGGCGCAATATTTCAAGAGATTCTAGGTTGTTTAAGTAGTTTCCCTTGCTGGCTAAATGTAATATTTCGAAATTGTTGTTAATGTTGAATTGGTGATTACTTTCGACTAGATGGTTCGCGAAGTGAGAGAAGCCAGTGTTGTTCAGTTGAACATAACATAGGTGTTCTTTAATTCTAGTTTCAAAGTTTCGAAAAGTCCTCCCAACATAATTACATTGGTAGGTATCACAAGTTCACTGTTTTTTAGGTTGTCTATTTTATCCTTATTGTTCAGCAACACATCGCGTAGGTGATGTAAAGTTCTGAAGGAAACAGAGAAATACGGTTTTAATAAGTTAGCTACCGTATAAGAAAAGGGACGGTAGGGAAAAATAAAGTTTATCTGTATCGGTGGCAGCACATGTTAAATCTAAATAAGCGGATCTTTCCAATTTTTTCCTCTGTAACTTGTCCAGAAGTATATCTATGACGTCAACACTGAAGTGGTTCATAGTGGCCATCTATTTTATAATAGTTAACTCTCTACGGAAAGCCTCGGTGGACAGTGGTATATTAATAAGTCTGTAGATGTAGCAATAAAATGAAGACAGTTTCTGGTTATAAGGGTGATTGGAACTCTCATCTACGGTGATGCCATTATGCGTAGGTTTTCTATATATTTCAAATTCCAGTTTCTTATTGTTGGTAGATTTTCGAATAGTGATATCTAAGAAATTAAGATAACTATCTTTTTCGACTTCCAGGGTAAACTTTATGGAGTTATGCAGAGAATTCATATAACAAAGGAAATCTCGAAGTTCAAGATGGCTACCTGTCCAGATAACAAAGACGTCATCGACATATCTGGCATAAAATTTGACATATTTGCAGAAGGGATTGTTGTTAACTAGATAAAGGGTCCCAAAAAAATTCACAAACAAGTCTGCAACTATTGGCGAAATTGGGGAATCTATGGCTAAACCATTAGGTAACATACTATATATAGTTTATTGTTATATTGAAAAAAAATTTTGTTGTAAATAAATCGCAACAATGTTGACACGTTCCTGTTTGTTATTAGGTATAGGAAATATTAATAAAAGTTTATGTGAATTGAAGGGAGACATCCAAGAGCATAATCATATGCAAGGTGTTCCATTTGAAAAACCAAACTTGCACTGTGCGCAGCAGAACCTGAACATTCTGTATACTTCAATATAATTTTACGTTATGCAACACTCCGAATATTCTTCATTTGAAAAAGTTTTCTCTAAATTACTCAGTTCAGGAATTATCCTCCAACCACGCACTTGGTGGACACACTGTATAGATAGAATATTACGCTTTGATATGAGTTAAAATTGATGTTGCATGATTTCCAAGAACATATAGGATTTGTTGTTTCCTCGATTTTATCGGGCTGTAAATTATCCATGTTGCAATTTCCTTCACACTACATGGTTCTTTATTTATTTAAAACGGACGCTGAATGCATGCATAAAGAAAATGCTTTTATTATTACAGCATGAAGAACGTAATTACGTTTGCATTTCATCCGTGAAAGAAACCCAGAAGTAGAAAACTGGCGTGACAAGTATTTCAAAAGGATAAACGGTCACATGTAATTTTTTTTATGTTAATATATGTTCATGTAATTAACTATATGTATATGCATGTACCTTGTCAGTGCAAGAAACTGAAGTAACCAGTCCACGTAAGTAAATGTACATATACAGCGTATCCACCTAGTGCGTGGGCGGTAGATGATTCCTTTCCTGAACAATTTAGAGAAAAGTTACTCAAATGAAAAGCAAATTGAACATAATATAAAATTATATCCAAGTACACAGGAGTTCAATATCCGCTGAGCACTATACAGGTATGGTTATTTAAATTGAACATTTTATATGTTGTAAAAATTTGGGGCTATATTTAGGAATATCCAAACCTCACCGATTTTGTTTATATTTGGGTTATGTGTAGCTCATTAGGGGACAATCACAAATTCGTAAAAATTTTAGCGCGCTGACTTTCCGGTGTGTAGATATTAGCGTTAAAACATATGAAAAATTGCCGCCACGTTTGGAAAGAATATACTGGGTTCGATAACGTTTCTTGCTACAATGTTGGTCACACTTAGCCGTTGGTAGGGCAACAAGTAGCCTTTCATCGATCTGGTAGCCATTTTCGTTCAATTCAAATAGTAGGATTTGTAAATTTGTGGGTGTATTGCGCCAAGCTAAGTACTATTGCCATGTAATTGGAAATTGCGCCATCAACCGTTGTCGATTGGGCCTCACTTGTGCTGGTATTGGAAGCATACATAAAATCACCCCAACAGTTAGGAGTAGAAGGGGTGATCGTCGAAATAGACGAATCCAAGTTTGGAAAAACGAAATATGTGCTGGATGCATGTGCTGAGGTCTGCGTGTTCCTGTGTTGGCTGCTGGTGTGTGTGGTAGCCTGCATGTTCCTGTGTTGGTCAGCGTGTGCCTGTGTTGGCCTGCGTGTTGCTGTGTACGTGTGTGTTGGTCAGCATGTGCCTGTGGTGGCCTGTGTGTTGGTCTGCCTGTCTGTGTGTGTTAGTCAGCGTGTGCGTGTGTTGCTGTGTGTGTGTTGGTCAGCGTGTGCATGTGTTGGCCTGCGTGTTGCTGTGTTGGCCTGCGTGTGTGTGTATGTTAGTCTGCATGTGTGTGTATGTTAGTCTGTATGTGGCTGTGTTGGTCTGCGTGTGGCTGCGTTAGCCTGCAGGTGTATGTAGTGACCTGCCTGTGTGTGTGTGCTATGGCTGGTATTGTATCAATCAATTTCGAACTACTTTGAATTTCCCAAGGTGAATATTCTTTTCTAATGGAAATGCTGTTTACGGTTACAGCTAAACCGCCCATTACACTTCAAGGATCTGGAGACTAGTGCCCATACCATGACGAATTCGCCTTGATGCACAGTAGTAGGGGTCATTGACTTCAGCTCATGTTGCCGCTGCTAATACTTCTCGCTTTCCACCCATCTCCATCTCACTTTCGCAAACTCGTCGAACTGCCAGAATGCTATATTTTCGGGGTCATTGACCTCTTCAGAAAAATTTGGGATACCTTTTCAATTCATGGCAACTTCTTTCAATATTCTTATACCCATCTGTCTTGAGATAATTGAGATAATTTCAAATTTTGCGAATTTTTACTGTTTCTTTAATATCCGATAACTTAAATGCTTTACACGCTAGAGCGGTGATTGAAATTTTATTTGATTGAATATTTCTTGAAGGTTTCTCCAATATACCGATTTTTTTTCAACTAGCGCCTACAAGATGACCGTCGAAATCGTTGCCATGTTTTAGTCATGCTATTTTAATTATTTTAAATAGAACACCTCGTTTATATGTATTTCCAGAATCTGATAGAGAAACTGTTCTAGAATTCTTTTTACAAATATTTCCCTATATCTGAAATGTGTCGTTTAGTAAATTAAGTATGAAGCTGTGCAGATAAGTTCTTTTGCTAAAATTCATGGAGTGCTGCGACAGAATACTATAAATTTTTGTTTTTCTGAATAGTTCAATTAAAAATAATGTGTAAATCTGATTTGTGATCATTTTCCCTCATACAAGCTGTAATACTATTCCTTGTATTTTGTTGAATGTTTTTTTTAATACACATTTCTATTTAGCTAAATTGCGAACACAACAACAACTTTCAATGTGTTATTATTATATTTTGTACTACTAAAAAACTTGTGTGCGATGCTTGAAAGAAATTTTTTCTTTTTATGCTGAATTCTAATAAGAAACATTCTAGAAAAGTTTCTCTAATAGATTCTGGAATTGACATAGCATGGATCAAACATGGCAACGATATCGACGGCCATCTTGTAAACGCTAGTTGATGGAAAAAAATGTCGATGTATTGTCCAACACTCCAAGAAATGGTCGAATAAAATTTGAATCATTGCTCTAGCGTGTAAGGTATATCGGCCATTAAAGAAACGGAGGAATTTTGTAAAAATCTCGAATTGTTTCAATTATCTCAAAAACTAGGATAGAGAGGTACAGAAAATATTGAATAAATAGGAAAAAATAGGTATAGGAAATATTTTTGGTGAATTAATGAGAGATATTTAAAAACGTAATAATATACATGATGTTCAATTTAAAAAACCAAACCTGTATTGTTTGTAGCGGAAACTGAACAGCCTGCATACTTGGACAAAATTTTGCGTTGTGCAGAACGTATCTGGGAATATTTTTTATTTGAAAACTTTTCTCTAAATTACTCAAGAATAGAATCATCTTCCGCCCACGCACTAGGTGGGCACGCTGTATATAATATTTGCAATATATAATCCTGAGAAGTAACATTTTTAATTCAAAATCAACATTTGCCAAATTTTAAGAAATTACACAAATAGTTAATTGTGTAATATAGTTGGTATTTACAACATGTACTCAAGATTAGATAAAGGTACAATCCCATCAGAGTAAACTCCATCTTTACACTTAGTTAGTAGTCGATGTTTATACTGAATTTTTTTAATGCCTGTGAAACACCTTTGATTTGATTTAATAAAAGTTCTCGAAAAATTTTAGTTTGGATAAGGAAGATAAGGTAATTCGGTGGTTATTTTTATAATGTAAACATATATATTATCATCAACCTTTCTACCATTTGGTGTAAGGTATATACTACATTTGATTTCATTTATATAGCGTACACAAATTTTGTCCATTCTGTTTTATTCTTGGCCAGCTTCTCTGCTTCATCCCAGGTTATAGTCCTTTCGTTGAGAGTTGCCGCTACCTCGTCGTTCCACGTTTGGTCTTCCTTTTCCTTTTTTATTTTGTACTTTAGCTTCCCAAATTCTCTTCATCTGTCTAAGGTCGTTCGTTCTGCATATGTGCACAAACTATTTAAGTTGGTTCCTTTCTATCACTTTGTTGATTGGTTCTATTTGAAGTTCTGCTCTTACTGTATCGTTCCTAATTTTATCTCGCTTCGTGATTCCTTTAATTTTTCTTAGATATTTCATATCGATGGCGTTGATTTTGCTTTTCAATGTTTATGTCAGTACCCAGCTCTCACTTCCATATGTTAATATTGGTCTGAAAATTGTTTTGTACACGACCATCTTCGTTTTCTTGTCGACCTCCTTTTTGCTTATGAACCCTTTACTTAGACTGTGGTGCACTTGTGATGCATGCCTTACTCTTTCGTTCACCTCTTCTTCCATACTCCCCTCTCTTTGTATATTTACTCCCAGGTATTTGTACTTCCACTTGTTCAAGTTTTTGTTTGTTTATTTCTATGTTTAACTTTCTATTTTCATCACCGATACTGATGACTTTTGTTTTACTTGCATTTATTTTCATTTTTCGCTTTGTCAATTCTTCCTCCCAAATTGTTAGGTGTCTTTGTAGTTCGTTTTCCTTGTCCGTCAATATAACCAAATCGTCCGCAAATGCACATTCAGATACTCTTATTAGTTCAAGTTTGTAGTATCCTAGAGATTGTTCGAACTATAGAGGAATCACACTGCTAAGCATTGTTTCCAAAACTTATGAATCTGTTTTAAACAAAAAATTACTAACCGTAGTAGAACAGAATCTAGCAGAACCACAAAGCGGCTTCAGAAAGAGTCGAAATGTCCAAGACCATGTGTTCACAATAAAACAGCTTATAGAGAAAACAAGAAAAAAGAACACAGAAATATGTGCAGCATTTCTGGACCTGGAAAAGGCTTTTGACCGAGTGTCACAAAAGGAGGTATGGAGAAGTATGGAACAACGAGAGATCCAACCAAAATTAAGAAGAGCTATACAAAGCTTATACAATAAAAACAAATGCTATGTAAGGAAAGACAATTTAAAGTCGGAAATGTTCGAAATAAACGATGGACTAAAACAGGGGGGAACCTTGAGTCCTACACTGTTCATTCTAATCATAGATGATATTATAAAAGCAGTAGAAAAGGAGATACGGAAACTACAAGTAGGATATAATGTAAACATGAGACAGATTAAACTGTTACAAAAGTGTCTTTTAAAAATATTTCCCTATGTACGGGCTGACCGATAAATAGCGAACCAGGCAACTACTCTGTGGTTTTAAATGGAACACTTGTTCGTTAATACGTTTCTGGCGACAACAGCAAACAAAAGATATCAACGCTGACGTTTTTAAATTATTCATTCAAAATTTTGAACCCAAGTAGCAAGCCTTGCATTTGTACATCCAAATGGTTTCTGGTGTTGATATAGTTTTGATTCCTATGAGAACAGTAAACAGAGCATACTGACATTGAAAGAAGGTCAGACTCAACGCTAGATGAATAGGTTAATCTCTAAGTCAATAGAGGACAAGAAGATGGCAATAACTGCCTTTCTGGATATTGAAGGGGCGTTTAACAACGCCATCACGAATTCTCTAGTAGAGGCAATCAAGGAAAAGGGAGTCCCTTCACGACTCTGTCAATTGATAAGGGCCGCTCTGGAGGAACGCATAATAGTAGCGTCTCTGAGGGAGGCTAATATCAAAGTAAGGCCAGGAGGGATGCCCTCAAGCAGATGTACTGTCACCCCTTTTATGAGCGTCTATCGTCGATGACCCAATAACGAAGCTGTCCAAAAAAGGCCTCTATTGCCTAGGATATGCTGACGATCTGCAAATTTGCCGTGGTAACATCAGAAAGAATGCAAAATGCCCTAAATACAGTAGGTAACTAGTGTAAACAGGAAAGATTTACAGTCAATGGCCAAAAGACACAAATCATTGTATTCACAAAGAAACGTACAATTCGAGGCTTAAAGCCAATTATGCTAGGGGGAGTGGAGATTCTATTGGTCAAAGAAACGAAATACCTTGGTATATGGTTCGATCAAAGACTTACATGGAACACTAACATCAATAAAACCATCAACAAATCTACTATTGCCTTAGGCAAATGTAGAAGGTTGTGTGGAAAAACGTCGGGACTAAGCCCAAAAATGATGCTCTGGTTACACGTGAGAGTCATCAGACCAATGATAACAAATGGCTCGGTGGTATGGTGGACAAAGGCATTGCAGGTGGAGGCAATAAGGCGGCTAAGCGGCATACAAAGGCTAGCATATCTGTGTTCCACGGCGGCCATTAGAACCACGCCGACAGCTGCTCTGGAGATCATCCTTAACCTACAACCACTACATGTACATATTCAAGAAGAGGCCAGGCTAACAAGTTACAGGCTAATGAATGGTCAACCTCCCATAATTAGATCGCACGGTGCAGATCATCAGAAACTGTTAAAGGAACTTAAGGCGGGGCAGTTAACAAGCGGGTCCAGTGACGCCACGAGTCCCAAATACAGCTTCGATAAAACGGTAATACCAGATAGAAAAGAATGGAACAAAGGACCGCCCATCAAAGCGGAATCTATCTGGTACATAGACGGTTCAAAGACGGAAGCTGGAGTCGAAGCCGGAGTTTGCGGGATTAGATCAAAAATAACTAAGTCGCTAAGTCTAATTCAAAGCGCCACAGTATTTCAAGCCGAAATAGCAGCAGTGTTGGGGTCTACTGAAGAACTATATAAGTAAGAAAGTAACTATCGATCTATTGCTATCTATTTAGACAGTCAAGCAATGATAAAAGCACTAGATTCTACACAGATAAAGTCGAAACTAGTGCAGGAATGCATGAATACTCTGAATAGGCTAGGCAGCCGATCTAAGGTGACCCTGATCTGGGTGCCGGGACACGAAGGTCATCGAGGGAATGTTAAGACAGACGAATTAGCCCGAGCAGGCTCGTCAAATGCTGACAGAAACCCAAAACATTCGGTGCGCATAGCATATACGGCAGTTAAAGCAACTACTAAACAATGGAAAAATAAGAAATCTCAAGACTAATGAGGAGGAACCACAATAGATCTGAAAACATCGTAGCGGAATAGGCCAATGCGAATGAATCTGATCTAATACTGACATTGACGATTTGAGACCGTTAATTCAAAATTTCGAACCTAAGTAAAGAAGAGTTCGGTAGTAGGTACCATTTATGTATTAGAAAATCATGAAAAAAGTTGTATATTTTGGCTAGCAGGATGTGAAAGCTGCGCTACCCTGACTGATAATGTCCACAACTGTATTAATTTTTAACTTGAACAAAACGAAAATCGTAATTTGAAACTTTGAAAATCCTTCGAAAGCCTTTCATTATGTGTTTGTATATTCATGTGTATCCACGGGGTTTTAAATTATATGGTGCGTGTGTTTTGCGGATTAGAACATCTTTTTGTTTCCAATTTGGCAACGTTATTATGTGTTTTCATATTGCGGCTCCCATAAATTTCGAATACACGACACCTGCGCAGCAGACTACGGTGTTCCCATTTTTGCAATAACAATGCCGATGTTCGTATTGTAATTCCTCCATTAAATTTGGCATAATTATTCGTTTAGAATATTTTAATGAAATACTCAAATAGTTAATGTGAATCTGGTATGATAATAAAATGAGGAAAACATAAATTACTACAAAATTACAAAGTTTAATATAAATCCATATTTTAGACTTCCTTCCCCAGAGGTTATGAAATAACTCGGAGCAGTTTTCCTTCGCAAACGTAAACATTTAAATTACTTGTAGTACTATACAAATTAAATATTTAGATACACGCACGATCGATGCAAGCAAAAATAACAGCTATAAAATCGTGCAAAACAATTTTATATATTCAGATTAACCTTGACTACATTTAATCATAATATTAGGTCAGGTATATCGTGAAATAGCCAATGATATGCATCCGTAAAGATATCTAGGACATTTAAAAATATAATAAACCTAAAAATAGGTTATCAAGAACTTTTTTAATTCAACGACGATACAGGAAATTATTCTATTCTTGTTTTAAAACAATAAAATGTAGCTGTGGTATACTAACGTATGTACAGATTTATGGAAAGTATCTTAACAAAGGCACTCTATTGTAAGTCCTTTAAGCATGTGCATTATTTCAAACTTAGATATACCTATGACTATCATTGTTGCGGAGACAATGAAGATTGTTCTATCCAGAAATTAATCTAACATTACTTTCCGCACGAAGGAAAGAATTTCAAGCGCCTAATTAGGAAAAGAATGGTACGTTTTTGAACAATATCACAAGATATTTTACACGTAAAAATTTTCCGCAGCTAGTATGTATGGCGCTCTTAATTTTCTATTAACAATTCGTGCGTCACATCTTTGGAGTCTTAAATATTTTTCCAGTATGAATCTAATTAAATTACTGATACCCTTCAGTGAACTGAGATCTGCTGGTAGTCCTATATTATAACATAACGAATAAAGAAATGCGTTTTGAATGCTAATGAAATTGGGAAATGTTGCTTTGGAGCACATATAAGAAATTTAAAAGTGGCAACAATGAAATATGTTTTTTTTCCTCTGTACAGAGACAATCAACAGAATTTTAGTGTTCGAATCAGATAAACAATTTTGATTCGTCATACAAACGTAAGCTCAGTGGTTGGAAAATTTAAAAATTTTTCTTGGGCTAGAACACCATCCGTTTTAAACCACCAAATGGAAAAGGAAAAAAATCGAAATGAAATGTAAAATAGGGAGACTGTATTTAGTTACACATAAAGAGAAACTTATATTAACTAAAAAATACATAAATATAGTAAAAAATAAATAAACAATTAGGTCTAGAGGGTCCTGGAAAAGGTACAACATCTGAAGATGTTTATTGAAACAGCTCAAGAAAACTTGATTAAATTCGCCAATTTTCCCACACTCACGTGCAGGAAAATCTATCAAATGCAAATCGGCTAAAGTCCGTGGCCAAACCTTGAAAAGAAATATAAGGCAAATGGGGTACTAAAATAAACAACATTCAAAAACCAAAGAATCTGATTCTGAACATTTTGCCCGGCTAAAAGAAGCCTCTATTCAAGATTTTATTCCTTTGGGAAAATGGTCATTTAAGGCAATATACAAATCTTGGATATTAAGATGAGGATGTTAGGTGGCACCGCTTACGATGTGATGAGATTTGATTGACAGTCGGTATAAATTATATTTATAGTCATTGTTCTATCGGAAAAAGTATTGTCTATTAATAGTATGTTACTTTGTAAATATAGCTTGCAATTAGTCATATCCTCATGCCATTCTTATTGAAACAGTATCCCAAATGTTTCAATACAATTACAATCCACCATATACATGCAGAGAAATGGTTTCTTGCAAAAAACATTCTCTATTCAAGAAAATATTTGTATTTCAAGACAATAAAAATGAAATTTTATTTCTCACTTTATCGTCCTATAAATAGAATAAATAACGTATAGTTAGGAAAACAATATTTGAATTTACCACTTGCATAGTTTTTTTACCGAATAGAAATAGTGCGCGTTATCCTTCACTAAGTTTTCAAACTGATGGTAAACATATAACTGCCTCACGATTTCTAGTTTCTGTTACCAGCGTAATTAAGGGACCTAGGATGACAAATTTGCCTACAACTTACAGAGATATTTACCACATTGCATAATATTGAGTTAATCACTATGTAAATACGATATTCTTTCCATTTTAACACTATTTACCGGATCTATTTAATAGAACCTACAAATATAGTGGAAAGAATAGCGTATTTACATACGCTATTCTTTCCATTTTAACACTATTTACCGGATCTATTTAATAGAACCTACAAATATAGAGGTGACTATAAATAGAACATTAAAATAATGATTATTCCACTCCATCTTTAGTCACAAACTGACTAAAAACGGGATCTTGGTTTCACTAGTTATAGTCACGTCGCACGTTTTGAAGGACAGTTTTTAACTAAAAATTGCATTTATTAGGATCTCTATTGTATTACAGACTTTTTTTTCTAAAACAGCGCCAGGAAAATGGAAAATAAAAGTTGCTAGATCTCAGATCAAAAGAAAATCTATAGTACAGCAAAGCTAACAAAAACCTTTCAACGAATTACACAAAATCAGCTTTAAGAGCTAACAGAGATTTAACCAAACACGAATGAAAGTCCACTGCAGTAAGAATAAGATAGCTAGTAACCTTAAGAGACAAATTAAGCAGGAAAGACAGCGAAAAGAATGAAGACTGTTTGACCTGCAGTGGTATTAGGCGTTGAAACTGAAAACGAACTGATCCCTTGGATAACCTCCAATGCAGCAAAAGGCTTCCCAATTAGTAGAGAAGGACTTTTATATTTGGTGCAACAAATACTTAAAGAAACAAACAAACATCCTTTCGTTGATGGAGAACCTGGAAGAGAGTGGCTCTACTCTTTTCTTAGGCGGCACCCGGTAATTAGTCAGAAGTATGTAGAATATTTAAATAACGTCTGTGGTTTGGAGAAACTAAAGAGCTCCTAGGAAAAGATACTGTCTTAAATCTTGCTAACAGAGTGTGGAACATGGACAAAAGTGCAGTTTTTTTAAATCCCAAAAGTATATTTCTTTTGGCAGAAAAAGGAAAAACACTACATGACATAACGTCTACATCGGAAAAAGAGAATGTAACAACTCTAATAGCTGCCAATGCAGAAGAACAAAAGGCTTCACCATTGACGATATACAAATATGATCGCTTACCAAATGCAGTGATTGAAGCAGCACCAACTGGTTGGGGCATTGGAAAAGGTGAGAATGGGTGGATGGTTAGTGAAACATTCTACGAATACTTTGCTAATGCTTTCTATCCATTTCTTCTAGAAGGATTGGTGTAGATTGGAAATGGCCAGATAAATGTAATATAATATGGTACGCATACCAAGATATCATGCAGAAAAATTTCTCCTCCAGTGACTTTAAATTCAAGGGGTCTTTACAATGTTTCAGAAATAGATTTTTACAATTCTGTATAAATATAAAATTACTTGATTAGTATAATTATATGTCTATGTACATATTTTCCTAATAAACGTTTTTTGAGAAATATGTATGTGGCATCACTAGTATAGATACAGATTTGCTTGTTCAAGAACAAATGATCAGTAGATAGATATAGGATATCTGCCTACTATTCCTGTACATCCATGTGTGGCTATAATCGGTTAGATACTATGGCCAAATATGGATATAAATGGCCAAAACCAGTAGATAGCGTATTTAAAATGTTATTTAATTTATACACACATCGCAAAATTTTCTAATTCTTTCTCCCAAATTCAAACAGCTTTGTATATTACCTATCTTTATTTTTATAAGGCGAGTGAAAACTCATTCCCAAAGTAAAAATTTCCGTGGAGGTGGCTATAACCGGTACTTCCACTTTATCCGATCAAAGAAAAATTACAATAATAAAAAAAAAACTAAAGTTAATTATTAAAATTAGGAGCAAGTGAATGAGCTAATGAAAAAGCTTTTAAATTATATAAATTATTTCTTTAATAATGTAATTAAATAGGGATTTTTTATGTAGTTTAATAATATAATTAATGGGTTAATATTTAAGTTTATTTATTCCTTTTTTATTATTATTATTTATATATTTTAAAACACTATAGTTAAATTAGTACACGTGGTAAATAATAATATTAATAATAATAATAATAATAATAGAATTTCTTGGCGAAATAGTGCACAATACAGAAAAAAAGAATTACAGTAATTACACTGAGACAACCAAAAAGACTAAATCGCCTAACTTAACTAAGTAGTAATAAAGAGAGAAAAGAAACATTACATTAAGCGGTATCTTTTGAAAATGTTTATGAAACGTCGTATGTTAAAGGTTATAACATTACATGGGTAAGTATGCCAACTATATTCCGGTTTCTATATTCGTTACTCTCTAGGACGGCATGACTATAACTACTGGCACTACGTGGCGCCAAGAAATGTTTCAGTTGCTGTTTTTGAGGATTAGTGGTATAAACTGAGACATATAAGAGAGCAATGATATAAGGAGCAAGAAGCGTTAATGCTTTTCTTCTCTTCTCATATTGTTTTTGCCGATAGTGATTCCATCAATACCCAGGAGCTATTTTATTAGTATTAGCTTGGTTATTGTTTCTAAACACTTTTTTCATGTGCACTTCTACATTAAGTTCACTTTTGTTTGAACATTATTCTGTAGATAACCTCTACTTTTAGCCTTTTTAAAATCACGAGCAATGTGAATAATTTACTGCATTATGTACGGATATGTCGTACTGTTTTAAAAGGGGTAAGCGCAATTAATAATGTGCATACAAATAATATGCATTTCAAGAATTCTCAGTAAAAAATGCTTTATTTTAAGAAAATGAAACTATTGATTTATGAACAATACCTAATCGTTTTCTGGAATTAAGAAAACTATTTACCATCCCTAAGAAAGTATTGTTTTGTGTTATAATGGCCATTTACTTATACTAAGAATCGCTTTCTTCAAATTTACTGCAAGATTTTCTTCTTCTAAATGTCAACCATTACAAGTGTATACTTCTCTTAAGCAGAGAAAGAAACGCCAAGAAAATATTGTTTTTAATTTAAAACAGTTATTGTATTGCGAATAATTGAAACAGTAATTGTCTTGAATTAAAGCGGACAGCTTTGATACAAGTAAACGTTTCGCTGCGTGTATTTAACAGATCACTGCGGTCAATAGAAATATATATACATTTCTAACCTCTGTCTTCATGGAGACTTTCTATTTACAATCTCCCTCCAAATAATAAGTTACTAAAGACTACTACTTACGCTTAAACTACATATGGTTATATTATGCAAGATTTCATATGTAATCCCGCCAATATGCTACAACTAACACAATTTCAGCATATTTATGTTTGAAATAAGAGCTCATATATACATATCTCCTGTATTATCGTCGAAGTGCAATATAAACAAAATAAACTTAACACTAGGTACACCAAAATTAAATAAACAATTGCACCACGGAGCGAAACACATGCTCGCGGTTTTAACTCGCAGCAATATTACTCACAATCAGTTCAGTTAATCCGTATCGGCAAATGTAAGCAATCGATCTTGCAGCACTTCCTTAATTATGAGTGTTTTACATTACGACAAAATGAAGAAAACTAACTATTTATCGTGGAACGATTTGCGTTTTCTAGTGCACCGATGATAGATTTTTCGATCAATTACTGTGCGGATTTTGAAAGATCACCCAGTTTAAATTCATTTACGAGCAGCCGTAACAGGTGTTCGGAATATAAGCTAAAAGCAGTGCCTTAGATTTCGCATTTTTCACGCTTTCATAATCTGATCGAATTTAGCAATGTAGAAGTGAAAATATTACACAGATAAAAATTTCTTGGAGTAAAAGGGGCAATAATAATAACAATAATATATATATATACTTATTGTCCATATAATCCACTTACATATAATATATATGTAAGTGTAATAATAAGATATTAAACAGTGATGGAAGGAAGGTAAAATATACATGATTCCAAGACAAAAAAATAAAAAGGATACATAATTAAACGGGTACTCTAAAACTGTGGCACTGGCACTGGCACTGGAGTTAGCCTGCTGATGATGATAGCTTGGCTATCGAAACGTGCGTCCAGTACGAATTAAGTGTTGTGGTAAGGGTTTTAGTGAACTGTTTCAGTGACACATAATTAAACCGTGAAGTTATAAAATGATATCAGAGAAATGGATCCGTGTAAAATTTATTGCAATTAGTCGCCATATGATACAGGGGAACCTCCACTAACGTATTGGCTCTTGCCTTAAGGGTTAAGAAGGTGTCGAAAGACCGCGTTAAATGTGTGTACTAAAAAAAATATTTAGGCTAGCAAAGAGGGAGAATCAACTTTATTATAAATCAGTTGCACTATAAATTTCGCACTTTGCCTCTCTCTTCTGCTACCAAGTGAATTCAACGAATGCCGATCCAAGAGATTGCCGTAATCTATACTTCTCCCTGGGTATAAATACTTTAGAATTTGCCTGTGCACACGTAAGCTGAAGGTGCAGATAATGTGGATACCATACAACGCTAGCGTATTCCAATTTACTTCTGACAAAGGCATAATATAGAGACTTCAAAGCTGAAGAATTAGTAAATTGTTTGCAGGACCTCATAATAAAGCCCAAAGCTTGATGATGCGTAAATATCACGAATATGGTCATTGAAATATAATGAAGAATCGAACAAAATACCCAAATCTCTAAATACTTCCACCCGAGATATTAGGACTTCATTTATTGCGTAGGAGAAAGTAATAGGTCTTGCGGTTCTCGAGTAGCTCACTATCACACATTAATCAATGTTTAAACTAATTCTATTACGTTCGCACCAGCTCTGTATGTTCTGGAGGTTCTCTAGCAATTCCCTGCAATCATCTAGAGTCACGATCCTTGCAAAGATCTTGAGATCATCTGCGTATGCCAGAACTCTACAGCTCAAAGTTTTGAGTAGATCATTAATATAAATATTACGACGGACCGAGATTTGTTCCCTGTGCTATCCCAGAAGAAGGTGTGTAATGTCTCGAATTGTATCCGTTATGAGAAACATAGCATTTTAACATCGTAAAGTATATAATGGTCAATATTTTACACTTAGATACTTAGATCGCCGCCTTCTGTCTTTTATTATTCTTGAACCGTTCAAAATAAGAACGAAAACCTATGAATGCACATAATAAAATAACATTCCTGTCAAAGTTGCCGGTATTCTTCTCCTAGAGCTCCTTTAGCTAAGTACAGATTAATTACAACAAAAATAAAAACACCGCGATGGAATCCGAAGCAGAGAATGTCCCTACTGCAGCGGAAACATTTTAGCACCAAAATGGAGAATTTGTTGGTAAATTCTAATATCCAAGTAGGTATATTTCAATGTGGATGAAACATTTTAACAATAACACCGAAAGAGAGTTATTTTTCACCGCATGGGAAAAGTTGCGAAAAAGAATTCACTTCGAAAGGGAGAAATACTTCACCATTGGGGGAAATGTTGATGAATGAAACTCCAAAACAGAGAAATCTTTCACCGAAACGAGGTGATGTTTACCGCGAGGAAAAAATGTTAGCACCAGAACGGAGAATTTTTTGACCGCGAAAAGAATATTAACACCGAAACGGAGAATTTTTTCACTGAAGGGGAAAATTCTTAACACTGAAACGGAGAAATTTTTTATAGGAACGGAACATATGTAACACCGAAAGCTTTTTTTCTATTCAACTACTTTTACCACGTGACGGTGTCGAAGCACACCATAAAATTTTAATTCCGTCGATTTTCGCTACTTATGCAAATGGACGTAAGGGAATAACCAAACGGTGTTAAAACGATATCAGATCTAGAAATCTATCTAAATGTTTACAAAACAAATTCTATTACAGTTTTTCTACCCGATCGCGGAAAAATGTACACTTCGCAAATCTCAAAGTATGTCAATTATCTCAAAAACTAAAATAGGTATTGTTGTCACTTCGGTACTGACTAAATGTCAGTCTGGCCACTCGTTGGTAACTAAATATCCCTCTTGCGGGGAAAATTGGAAATTTCTTCGTTACCATCTCCCCTCAGCCAACTGACCTTGGAGCGAGGACATTATATATAATATATACGTCCAGATAATGACGAGTGTGGGGTAGCATGGACAAATCTACTCGTTTGTTAATTTTTCTATTCACTTATTTCGTCCAAAGTAATGTAGAAATCGTCTGGAATAAGCAACAGCGTAAATTGAAAGGTACAACAAATAATATTTCATCGATTAAATCTTTATCTGAAAGGTTTCTGTAAATTAGTAGTGGATTTTCGCGTTTAAAGCTTGCCAGTGACATTGTGGATCACAGGTTCATCAGCATACGACCTCTTGGTTAAGTCACTGCATTCATTCTCGTTTGCTGTTTGCAGAAATAATTTCATTGGATCGAAATTCATCGTAAAGGCTTCTATTTGGGTTGAATTATTGAAATTGGCTGTGAAATAAAACAATCGCCGGTCTTTCGCGATTTAAAATAAAAGAAAGATGAACGACGCCAAAATTGTTCATCAATTCGGCCTTGGTTGAATCAAAGTGTGTCTTAACTCCGGTCCCCATATAAGTGCTCGATTGTGAAATCAAAGTCTTTACTAGAAGAAAAAAGTGTTAAATATCCAGAGCAGGCAGTTTCCTGTAGTGGTTATATAAATAGAGGGTTTATATACATTGGCATCGTTCAAAAGTTCAAGGTTAGTTACTTTTAAAATCTTAAAATTCGTTAATTTCATTTTACTGAGTTGGAAATTCGTTCTAAAATTGCCGTAAGGGTATCCAGGGATACCCCCGAACCTACAAGAATCGTTAATTTAATTTAAAATTAGAAAATTTAACTACTTTCCAAAAAAAAAACCCTGAGAAAGATATTTCAGTACAGAGAAAATTGATGAAAGTTGACATGAATTGAAGAGAGGTATCTAAAATCGTAATAATATACGGGATGTTTCATTTAAAAAAATAAGCTTGCATCGTGCGCAGCGGAAACTGAACATCCTGTATACTTAGATATAATTTTATGTTGTGCAGCATTTGTTTCCGAATATTTTTTATTTGCAAACCTTCTCTGTAAGTTGCTCAGAAAGGTAATTATCGTCTGCCCACGCACTAGATAGACGGGCTGTAGTACATGTAGATGTTTGCGGTATGCACGATCTGGCATGCTCAAACTAGTTGTGTTAGGTTGCGTTCATATAAGGTAGTGCGAAATTAGTGTAAGAATTTGACAACTGACACCAGTCACCTGCTTTATCATAACCTAACCTGAATTTATATATTGATTTTAACATTTTCTTTTGTAATGCACGTTATTATAAAGAAATGTTGTATGGTACATTTATTAGTATCGTAGTTTTTGCAGTAATCACGACATGCAAATTCAAAAACAGATGTAGAAAGTATTGATGCATCGTCGTGGTAGTGTCAAAGTTTGACGTGTATCGTAGTTTCGCACTATCCTATGTGAAAGGCAGTTCCTGGTATGCAGAATTTATGGTATAATCAATTTTTGTTATATTTGATTTTTGTGAATATGAAATTAATTCACACTGTGTATCTACTAATCTGGAATAGCCTTATGCACAATTACGATCTGTTAGTAGATATTCTTTTAACATACCTATAGCAATATTTTCAAGATGTTAAAGTGGTTATTTTCTAAATTTGTACGTTAGGTATACACATGTATATTGTAATTAAAGAAACGAAGTCGATAGAAGGTGAATAATTTGCGTTAAAATCAGCAACAGTGTGTTGAAACTCTGTTAGCTTTCTCTGCACTTTACTGTTTATTTGCAATTTCCAAATAGATGTTTTAAATTGGACTACTCTGAGCATAATAATTTCGATGAATTGTTTAATTATCAGGAAGCAAAGAAGTTGCAATATACTATATGAAAAAACTGGGGCATCACCTGAAAACGAGTTAAATTTTGATGGTGATAAGGAAAGTATATTGGTCTGTATAAGTGTCAAATCCTAATATTCCTTTAAGTAATAGATTATGCAGCACGAAGAAGAAGATTAGATGGACAAATTGATAATAAGATAATTGCATTTAAACAAGTGAGATAATTCACAATTGATCGTCTTTTCTACTTACTTTTCCTTATTTTTTCTGTTTTAGCCGAATATTCCGATCTTAGAAGTAATTGATTCTTCGCAAAGGATAGAGCCGTATTTACTCGCACAGGATTTCAGCATAGGAGCTATAACACATTATATTGTAATTTTGGATAAAATGTCTTCCTTCCCCACCGAATGCATTGCAATAGCATAAAGGCATTTATTTAAATCACATTATGTATTCATTGTGGAATACGAAGATTCTTTGTCTACATACAATTGTACCCGAAGAACATTAAAAAACGTTAGATATTGTTGTGAATATGCTTATGTTGAAATTAGACAACATCGACAGCCACCGTTTTTGACCTACAAACACGCTTAAAACAAAAGAAAACTGTGTCTGTTCTAAAGTATTTGTTTGTTTTTGATATACTTGACTTTGATTATTATACACTAGCCAGTGGAAAAGTAACTCTTCAATAGGGTAAAGTGACTCTGAATACGAGTCGAGATCGCACTACCAGTGAGATCTTTTAGTGTAAACTAACACTGCAGTTACTGTTGAAACGCGCTAGTATTCACACAGAAAATGTTTAAAAAAACTAGGGAACTGTTAATTTCGTACCACGGCAATGGTAAATGCTCTCTAGCTGTTAAGGAGGGTACAGCTTTAAGAAGAAGAATAAGGCAAAAACATATCTGCTTATGGATAGACTTATCTGTGTGTGTTATTTCTGTTTCTCAAGATTGTTAATAAACGATTCATTCGCACATATAAACGTTTTTTTATTCAGTCGTTATGGTACTTTTTTCGAAATTGCTATTGTCAAGAAATAATGGCAATTATCAAATTTTCAGGAACTTCAATTTATTATTAAGACCAATACAGAATCGTGCTTCTGACGTATTGAGATGATTTGTTCGTGCCATTTCTTTTAAGTGAGAAAAATCCTTTAGGGGTCATTAGAAACGTCTACAAAACGCAAAACTTCAAAGCAACTCAATCATAACAAACAGTAAATTCAGCGTACACAATATTTTTGGATAGATGATGAATCTAACTATTATTTATTATTTAAGCATGATAAAAGCCAAATAGACGCCTTGATTCGCAGCTACGGCGTATATTTTGATCAATTACCACCAGCTGAATAATAGTAGATTACGCAAACAAAACCGTCAACTAACAGCTCGTTTAGCTGATGTTAAATTCGTTTCGGACACAATCTCAAAAACAGCTCAAGGAGTACAATACTTTACAAAAAGCAAACAAAGACGTAAATATTCGAACAATGGAAATGACACATAATCAACACCGTTCGTGTAGCAATAATTTGTCGTTAAGGTATTTGTTTTTTTATTTTTTCACCGAGTATCTACAACAAAGGACGACAATAACAGCTGGCTAGTGTGACGTAGTTCAACCGGCGTCGGACGGTGCTTCAGACGCTACTACACAAGATCGGAAACTATTTCTGTACAAGCTTTAGGTACCGGCTTCCTAAACTCTATCCGTATGTCGAACATTTTCTAGCGGTTCTCTATATTTTATGTCCGGAATGACTAAAATTAGATTTGTTCGATTGTATATCGACGTAAGTGGATGTATATGTGTAATTCTCAAAATAAAGGAATTAGAACGTAATAACGAAGGCAATAGCGGAGATTTATGCGCAGCATCTGACATGGAAATAGAATATAAAAATGATAGAAAGATGAATTGAGAACAACTAGAATGTTATTATGTTCTGCACGCTTCGTAAATGTTAACATAAGATTTATTGAAGATTTATTGTAAACCATATTCATTTTCTAGTATCTGGATTTTTGCTTAAATATCTTAACAGATTATCCACACCTTTTATCATTTTTAGAAGAATTTGGCGGAACAAAATACTGAATTTAAATGAAAGATTATCTATCGAAGGTAATTTTTCATTTTACTTATCTTCTTAAATTACTGATGTTATACTAAAAATAGTTTACAAGGAAACCTTGTCTGAGGAACTACCGGAAATAGCATTTAACGTAACTATTGTAATATTTCCTATATTCCATTTATTCATTCAATAACAAATAAAAATATAACTTAGTTCTTAATAACATATGAAGAATATTCATGATGGCTTCATTAGAACAAACGGTTTAAAATAGTATTCATTAACTTTTCGTATTAAGTTAGCGTTGTCTTTTGTACCTCTAAAACAACCGATTAGATTTGGAGATTTAGATCTAGAAATTTGTATTCAACACAAATGGAACATTTCCGATATTCGAATATTATTGTTAATTGATTCTTAGGTAAGTACCGACAGTATAATATTTAAACTGCAAAATATAATAACCTCGTTGAACAAAATAATATCTATGTCTAGTTAATAAATTTTAAAATAATTTTTAAATAATAATACTGTGAAATTTCTAGAAAACAGTGAATTGGTTTTTAAACTCTATTTGTTTAGTTGACACTTGTATCATCCGCAGAAAAGCTAATTACATCACATTAGATTAGATAATATGTGGATTTGAATTTTGTTGAATATACGTAAACAACATAGAACTAGGGAAGAATTTTAACTATTTTAGAATTTACATTTTCAATGTTGGAAATAACGTAGAAGGTTATAGTAGTTGTGAAAATTAAATTCGTTTTATGCATAACACAGGTTTGATTAAAGAAATTATAATTTCTGACAAATACATATAGTAAAACAGGAATATTTGATACAATTGACAAAAAAAAGAAGAAAAAAGGGGGCATCAGTGACAAAAGACGGACGAAGGTCCGAGACAAAGTAAAAAGCTGTAAACTAAAAGAAAATGAATACCAGGGGGAATGCCAGGAAACAGAAAACTGAAAGAATTTCACTTTCTTCTTTCAGTTTGCAGGGAATGGAAAAAAAATGAAAAATCTTTAGAAATTACATACATATGAAAAAACCAGTACCATGGCTTACAGAAATGAATCAAATCATCAAGAATAAAAAAGAACGCTGAAAAAAGTGTTTGAACACAAAAATACAAGAAGATTAAGAAAAATACCAGGAAAAGAGGAAAAAGTATGGAAGTGAGAAAATTTGGGGAAAATATTAGAATTTTATGGAAGACCATGAACTTTTTTATTGCACACTAAATCAAGCAAGTATGAAGATGCAATATAATATGAGAAACATAAAAGATAAAAATGGAAATATAATTACCGATGAAGGCAAAATAATGGAAAAGTGAAGATCATATTTTGAAGTATTGACACAATCAAATAGAAACATAGAAGAGCAACAAGATGAAATAATCGAACTACAAGAAGAAGAAGTAAACAAAGCCATAGCTAAGTTAAAATGGGGTAAATCACCTAGAAGAGGAAATATAACCCCAGAGATGATTAAATATGTGGCAGAAAAAGGAACTGATAGAATCGATGAATGAAATTTTAAAGAATATGAAAGTGTCAAAAGAATAGAATTCAGGAGTTGTGCTCCGTATACAGTCTCACACAAAATCTGTATCATGTCGGAAAATTTTTTATTCGTCAATATACATACATAGGTAAAATTTGATTTCGCCAGTTTGTACGTAAAAATTATATCGAATGCTATGCACACGAACAATCATCTGATCTTTTTAACTGCCAAGTTTGACATTTTTTTCTTGAAAATTACAAAATATAGCATTATTTTTCAATTTTTTGGGACATATCAAAGGAGAAAGTTACTTGTTTTTTAATTTTTTCTACCAATTTGCCAATTTTCAACACTCCAATACTTTGCACTTACTTTATCTTTATAGATATTTTGGGTAAATAACCCAATCAAACTGCATTAACCTCTACAGACCCCACATTCTTAAAGTTTTCTATAACTGTCGACACGATTTGTACGTCATAATGTAGATTAACTTTCATAATAAATTTATGCTCATTTATGACCTAATGTGCATAAATTAATTTTGACTGGAAAAACATTTTGTATGTTACTTATAGATAGACTTAGGCCATAAATTCCCAAAAAATACCTTCTTAGTTGGAACTATTTTGTTGTAAACTATTACTGGGAACCTAATTTTTAATATATGCACTATACTGTGGAGTAGGTTAACTTGGAAAGTTAATTTAGTTTGGACAAATAATTACAAAATATACTTTATTACGATTTTTTATAAAATAATCAGATACATACAAGAAATATTATTAAAACAGCCTTTAATAGCAATAACTTGACTGCAATGTCGTAATAATAATAATAATAATAATAATAATGGTACATTCATTCCTTATCACAGATCAGACATATAAATGCTAGATAACTGAGATGACAAAACAAGTCAAAATGCAAATGTCTCAATATATACTACTACTAAAGTTAAATGAAAACTACAATAGGCATACTCCTTTTAAATTTAAGAAAAAAATTCAGTCAGGGTATAGCAGCTTTTAATGAGAAGTAAATTTTTAAGTTTCCCCTTAAAAATATTCAAGTTGGTACTGCACCTTACTTCCTCGGGCAACGCATCAAAAAGTTTGCACCCTATGTTGTAGAAGCACTTGGTATATTTTGCCGTACGATGTTTGTCGGGTTGTAATTTATGTTTGCTACGCGTTTCATATTCATGTGTTAAGTCATTTTTATGGAAAAAATTATTATTTTTGTAAATATATACACACACTTCGTGAATGTAGGTATCTGTGACGGTTAATATTCTTAATTTTTTAAATTCTTCGCGACACGAACAGTGAAAACCAATACCCGTCAGGACCCTAACAGCGCGCTTCCGCATAATAGAACAATAACATATTGCCTAATCAAATTTTATTAAAGGCATTTTTTGTTCATATTTCTTTATAGTTCTATTCATGTATCTCAATATTTCATTAAAAATCGTAACAAAATGGATTTTGTCATTATTTGTACTCATCTTCAACTTTGCATCAAATTAATGCAGTTTGATTGGTATACTTTATTTACCTATCTACCTGAAAACAAAATGGTAACAAAATTTCATTTAAATGTAATTCCATATAAAGAAGTACATAATTTTACACAGGTTTGCTCTAAATGGAATTATTCAAAAATGAATTGCTACAAAAAACAAAAAAATTATTATTAGAGTATTCAAAATTGGCAAATTGGTGAAAAATTACAAGATATCGTTGCCTTAGTGAGAAAAGTGCGTAACTCCATTAAAAGGAAATTTACAGGGAACCAAAAAAATTGTTTGGTTTTAATATGATCACAATGTAAACTACTGTTTCTCTTTTAGGCTATTGTAGAGTAATTTTAATGATTTTTGGAAAAAAATAACTCTGAAAACCTTTTTTCATTTATTATTAGATCGCAGTTAAATCTCATTTCTTCACAACGATATACAAATTTTTCCTTTGACATTTTTTCACAAATTTAAAAAAAAAATCCGTATTTTATGTTCAAAAGGTTCAAAAGGTCATGTAATTATTTATGTGCATATTATTGATATCATAAATAGCGAAGTGAAAATTTGCTTATATTGTTTAATAAAAATTGTTTCCATATAATGGGAACTTTATACAGTGTGTTCATTTGAAAACTTCCCAGGCGGCCTACACTCGAAACCAATAAAATTATTAAAAAATGAAGACAGGTTAATTTTTGTTTCGAGAGAGAACCATTTCGATTAATACGTCATGATACTAAACTTAAAATAGGATCGTTAACACATCGCGACACATCGTTGGAAAAGTATTTTCATTACGAATTCAATGGTACATCTTACTTTGACATTTGGCCAAGTTCTGGGGATTATAACAGAAAAAATATCATACTTTATCTATCTATCATGCTAAGCAAAAATTGTAAAATATAAACCTTTGTTCAAAAAATACTCAAATTAGGTAATTAAATGTTCAAATTGTGCACCATTTTGATAATAACATAGCCTATTTTCAAATTCTCTCCTGACACTTTCAAATGTTTCTGGTGGCATACGTCTGCATTCTTCAGTAATTCTAAGTCTAAGTTCGCCAATATTCTGCGATTGTGTTTGGTGCACGACTGTTTTCAGGTGACCTCACAAGAAAAAAATCAAGTGGGGTCAAATCTGGAGAGCGGGCAGGCCATTCAATTGATCCTCACCGCCCTATCCAATGATTTGGAAAGTTATTATCCAACCAATTTCTAATCGGCGCGACATAATGCGGGGGCGCGCCATCTTGTTGGAAAGAAAGCTCATTTTCATTAATTAATAAATTCCCCATTATGTCTTGCTGCTTTTCCAGACGTTGTGTTATTAAGGGATTAATTGTATTTTGTAATAATTCGAAGTATAGTTCGCCGGTAAGATTTTAATCAATGAAAACAGATCCGTTTACCTCATTTCCCTCGTGTACTTCCGTTGCATATCGTATACATTGCACTTGACAAAAAATACATGAGGAAATCAAACATTGGGTTGAATCATCGAAAAAGGAATAAGAAACAAAACTGAATTAACTCTGGAAGAGACTTAATATGAATTTGGAAGTGGTCGCAATACACAAGATTTAATATTTACAAGCCTGCGAAAAACTCATAAATATATGCCTGTCAGATATAATTTTATTTAAATAGAGCATATTTTACAGTCATAAATTTCTTTTTGAAATAAACTACGAATAGAGAAATCTGTGGAAACATAACATCTCGTTAAAAGTACGGTAATGACTGAATTAACTATAGAAGAGACTCAATGTGGATATGGAAGTAGTCGTAATACGCAGGATTTAGTATTTACAAGCCAGCGACAGTCGTTAATATAGAGAAATGCATGCTTGCTTTATAGACCTTGAAAAGGCATTTACCAGAATACCAAGAAAAAATATGTACGGAGAATACTCGAAAAAAGGAAAGTAGACAAAATATTAACAAAGATAGTGAAAGCAGTGTATGTGAACAATATCAATACAGTCAAAACAAACAAGGGGTTAAAGGAATTCGTCACAAAACTAGGAGGAAAACAGGAATGATTATTGAGCCTGCCATTGTTTTCGGAACTGGATGAAGCAATTCCTGTACTGCCTCTTTGCAAAGAAAAATATTAAGCTTTCAAGTTGGGATATTGTAAAGGGAATGCCTTCCTAGCCGGCGCCGGTTCCTATTTTTTAGACGTACTGCATAACCGGCGCCGCACCGCGCCAGCTTTTATTTGAGGCACATTATTGGTTCAAGCATCCGTAAACGGCAACACCGGCAAATAGGTAAAATATAACCTAACTTATTCACCTTGTTTGAGAGAATGCCAGGTGACATACGTTTCAAAGCATTTTTATATATTTTTTAGTGTTTGTATTGAAATTTGGTGTTTTGTATTTATAACAGTAATCGACAGGTTTCAAACTCATGAAAGTTTCAGTGAACATTTATAGGAGTACAAAAATATGCTATTTAATGATTTTTGGATAAGAGATAGTACAACACTTTACCTATAAAATTAATAGTTAGCTTATTAAGTACATATATGGCAAAATGATATAATCTTGGGATCTGAAAAACAACTGTGTTATTGTTCTACCTAATAATAATAGTCCAAAAGTTATTGAGATTTCTGATATTAAAGTACCTACTGTTAAAATTAGAGGACGCCTTAAAGGATGTACAGTCATTGGTATAAAAAGAAAATTACCTAAAAATTAGATTCTTAATTCTTTTATTCCAAAAAAAAGTTTACTTAATACTTCTGTATGTATGTATGTGTATGTTTTTAATAATTTGATATTTTAACATTAAATAATGCAAAATTATATAATCTTTTTATTTACTTGACATTTATGTTTCTTGGAGGAAGCGGCAAACTAACAAAAATGGTAAATTTTAGGTAATATGCGTTACATTGGCAAAGGAAGGGTTAAATTTTTGCGGTTATTCTGAGTTCCATATATTCTATGTTCTACAACTAAATAATATAAATTTCGAACCTAAATAATTCATTATCTATCTCGATATAAGTATTTTAGAACTATTGCCGGCAGCTATATGCAGAGCCGGTGTCTGTTGATATACGCAGAACGGGCGCCGGCTACGGAGGCACATCCTATTGCAAAATACAGCAGATACACAGCACACAGCAGACTGGCTGATACAGAATTCAATTTACAATATATCCTAAAGAAACTAAACAGAGAATTAAATAAAATAAATATGAAGATAAATGTGGAAAAAACAAAAATCAAGAAAAATATCTGTTTACATCATAAGACAACACGAACAAATACTGGAATAAGTAGAAAACTACAAATACTTAGGCGCAATATTACAAAAAAAAAACAGAAAAATGAACGAAGAAATCAATAGAGAATAGGGAAAACAGGAAAGATCTACAAATGAATGAAAACATTCTTAAGAAAGAAAAAAAAACACTTCAGGGGATTCATGTGGAAGTGGTGAAATGCGTAGTTCTACCAACAATTACGTATAGTAGTGAAAAATAGACACTAACAGCCAAGCATAAATTGAAAATAAATGCGGTAGACATGAGATTCCTTCAGAAAATAGACAATAAAACAAAAAAAGATAAAATAATGAATGAAATCTATAGACAGAAGTTGCGAAACCAGTTGATAGAATAAATGAGAAATACTAAAGATAGTTCGGCTATGTGTATCGTATGCTGGAAAACAGACTCATGAAGAAAAAGGAAAAAGAAGGAAGAAAATCCGGAATGATGGTATAAGAGAAAAAGTGGAGAATAGAATGGAACTAGACAACCGACGCAAAATAGAAAGAAATGGAGAGAAAGTAATGCAACAAGATCAGAAACTCAACGGATTAGCTAAATAAGTAACGATCTAGTGGACACTTTGCTAATTTCGATAATGTGTCTACAGTTCTTTGACCTCTTTCTTAAGAAACTTTAAACATTTTAGAAATACTTTAGGAAAACAGAAAATGTTCACCTGGTCTAATAACTTTCGCGTGTAAAATAATTATAACATATCAATTAGGTATTTGGAAATCGTTTACAAAATGTCGAGCTCTAGCAGGTGATATATTCAGTTTTAGGAGAAATGTATAAATACCAATGTAATTGTATTGTGAAATACCTGTCACAGACAGCAAAACGAACGAACGACTGAAACAATTTTGATTCTTGTACAATTAGATGAACTGCATTTGTTGAGTTTTACATGAATATCTCTCATCTGTGTATTGTCGTTTAGTCTTGTGTTACAAATTGTCCGACTTTGCCATTAGAGGTACAATTAACCTAGTTTGTGGTATAAGTTGCAAGACAAGAAATTCTATGCAAGTCACTACCTTTATTGTTTGCAATACTGGTCTCTGTTCTAAAGGTAAATTTATGATATCAATATGCATCTTTAATATATCGGTTTTCTATGATTTCTGTAGGATTTTTTAAAATTTTTTTTACACAACTTTACCAACTTATTTTTGTAATTACAATTTTACTCTCCATAATGATTGGAATTAACGGACATAGGAATCTCTAAATGGCGAAACACACTCGTCGTTGTCGATTAGGTAGCTTTGATAGCTTTATGTAAACAAGTGTAATCTCTTACTAATAAATCTGTCAGTACTAGCGTTCGTTGGAAATTATGAACCCAAACCGGTATATCCACATAATCATATACAATGCGCAAGATTACTTACGTCCGTCAACATATCCGGTCGTAACTTAAACTTCAGTAATGACCACAATGAAAATAGTGTTACAGCGAATTCTCAGCTAAAAATACATGCAAGTCTCCTGCGATGCACCTATAGACCAATCCTAATCATCAGCTACACCTTTTAATAGACTCATAAACAATTTCGCCTAATAGACACACCGCTGATCCTCAGGAACGATAAATTCAAATGCACACTTCTCGCCTAGTTTCTTTAATATATGACGTATTTATCCGAGTTATATATTAAGTTCATATGTACAAGCGTGTATACATAATAAAATGGATGATGTGCATATGTTATGCGTTATATTTGAAGTGGCGATCGGTACACGGAAGGCGAGATGTCTCTGAGATTTATGTCTAATATAAAACCATCATGAAGATTTGACAAGCAATGGATTGGTTTAATAAGTGTGTAATGTTGTCCTATAACGAAGAGGATGTCAGTTTTTCTATAACGTTTGTATTATTAAATTGGTGCAATTTTAAATCTAATGAAGGTTTTGATTCACAAGGAATTAGCTAATACGAAATACACTAATATTGTAAAATTTGATCATAGATTATGGAGGAGAATATGAACTTAGAAGATAGCGCCATCAGTTACCTAGGAATACAAATAAACAATAAAATAGATATAACCAAAACCCGTTAGTAGAACATACGAGAGATACGAAGATCAAAATTTACAATAAATAAGACCAGTTGTGACATATATCGGTAAAATATATCTGTCAAAGTAAGAAGAAGGAAAGCTGAGAATATTTGAAACAAAAAGAATAAGGTCTATCATGGGTCCGAAAATAGAAAAGGATGAACCATGAATTGATGGGAACAAAAAAATCGTACAACTAATGAAAAAATAACAAATCCGATGATTAGGTAATGTTTTACGGGTGAACTAAGGAAAAAAACATAAGAGCGATACTACATAAAATGGAAGCTATCAAACACCAGAGTGAAGGGACGTTCCAAAATAAGATGGCTGGATCAAGCAACCGGAGATATTGAAGAAATAATTATAACAAAGTGGAGGCAGAAAGTAAGAGAAGACTGGAAAGAGCTTTATCGCAAAGCAAATAGTAGGCAAAGGTCACAAGAATTATTTCCGCCTAAAGATGCTGTATAGACTTTGAGAAAAAGCGATGAAAGTGCTAGGGGAATAATATATGTTTCAAAATATAATAAAGAAATTAATTTGAAAAAATTATGTTAGTTTTATTTTCGAAAGTTCATACAGAAATGTTGATGAATTTAAGGGAGACTGAAGAGGGTTGATACGTTCTTAATAAAAAAAGACGTACAAGTCAAAATAAACAAGATTTTAAAACTTTTATTAGATAGTTTTATTTATTGCAATATTAGCTAAGGAAAATAATATAAAAATCATTCAAATAAGTCGTAAAACAAAATTTAGATTGAATTAAAATAAAAGATGCAACGCGTCTGAAACCTGCCAGCATAAGGGAAGTTTGATACTCGAACTGGGAGGTATGGGACATAAAAAATTAGAACGTTTAGACTTTACAAATGTCATAAATAAATATTTTAGTGCGTCTGCTAACGCCAGTATATTCTGTATGTGACCATTTAGAATAAACTTGGCATTTAATCCAAAGTTCGTAAGACTTAGAATGGCAATATAATGAATTGCAACATATGCAGGCCACATCATCATCTTCATCTTCGTCCTTGTTTCCTGTTTCGGTGTCACTATCTCCTTGTGTACTGCCAGCATTGTACATTCTCTTTTTTATTTCTCTTATAGATTTTCTTAACTCATGGACTGAATCTTCTAAAACGTTTAAATTAGCGTCATCAGATGAGACATTCTTTGCGACGTTTTAATGCTTTTGGCAAACGAAATTTCTGTTTGTCCTGTTTTCATAGCCTTCGATGGCAAGTTTTTCGGGTGCACCGTCAGAATTCGGGATTTTTCCCAATTTTCTTCCCCATTTCATTCTTGGTGCTACCTTTGGGTAAGGTCGAATTTCTTCCGGGCTTCGAAATGTATTATCTATTTGCGGTGTAGAGGGCTCCCCTTCAAGCACAATAGCCTTTGATGTACCAGCCCCGACAGTACTAACTTGAATATCATTTTACGTTGAATTAATTAGTGGCCGGTTGGTCACCTCTGCACTTAAAATGTCTGCTTCATCGAACAAGTGGGGATTAAAGGGATATATTCCGGTAGTAGAAAATCCCTCGATAATAACTAGCTCTGGAACGTTTCTCAAAGATATAGTTTGTCCAGGATTGTTGACCATCTAGGTGGCAGAATATTCATTAAAATAGTGCTTGAATGATTCGAAAACAGAAACGTCCAAAGGCTGGAGGCGGTGGCTTGTATGTGGAGGTAAAGTTAATAAAGTTATCCCATTGGTTTTGTAAAGATCGATGGATTGTGGAGAAATATGACTGTCATGATTATTAAGAATCAACAGGCATTTCTTATCTAGAAAACATTGCACATATTGGACAAAATGATTTAGGTACACAATAAAGTTTGCTTTGGTCATCTACCCGCTTTCATGTGCTATAGCAGCAGATCAAGGTGGTGCACATAGAGTTATGTAGTCCTGTTGCCGAGCGGAGAAAAATAAAAAATGGTACTGTGTTTCCTAGTGTATTAATTGCACAGCAGACAGTGACCAGTGAACCACACTCGGCAGAGGTCGCTTTTGGCACCTGTTTTTGGCCTTTACGACTAACTATTTTGTGGGATTTATCTGCCGCGGTCACCCAGTTTCGTCTACGTTGTAGACAGACTCTGGACCAAGGTTTTCCTTCTCATATATCGAGCGCAAATTATTGTAAAACATTAACACATTGCGTTGATTGAATGCCGTTATTCTAGCCAGACTTGTTGCTTCCGGTTTACGAAGTGACAAAAGGGAATTACGACACATAAAGCCTCTCAACGAATCATAAGACGCTACTTGATTTTTTGTCAAGTTTTGAGGAATTTTTTTGCAAACAAAGACACAAATTTTCTGGTCTAGACCATAATTGAGGTTTGCCGACTTTAATAAGTAATCCGACAACATATGCTCATCTTCAGTCGTAAATTTTTAAGAAGTAACAAAATTCGAAGAGAAATCAATGTTTTTATCCTCTTTATATTTTTTAACGTATCTAGACTGCGTAATTTTGTCAATATTAAATTGTTTTGCCGCAACTGTAAGATTAAAAGGACGGTGGACACTAAATGAATTGCAGCATGACAGTAAATGAGGCAATGGGGAGCTTCAGCGTTGCCAAAACTGCATTGAAACAGAATAAAAATTAACAATATAAAGAAATGTGATAGACTGGGTCCAGGTGCAAAGTTGAGTGCAAATACCAAAGAAAATTTGCAAATACAATCTCTTATCATGTATTCCTAATAGAAGATTCGGGAGAACCAAATAATGAACACACGGAACGAGAGATTCACCGCAAGGAAGATCAATCCAGGGTTCAAGCTGTTCGGTATAAATCATTAATAAAATCAGCTTCAAAGAAATATTTCTGGATTCAGTGTTTATTGTGGAAAAGGTGGTTGTATCAATGGTGCACAATTTATGAATCACTCTGTTAACCCTGCGGAACCAATATCAGTAAGAAAAAGAAATAACTTTCTGGTGATTCTCCTCTCCTACCAATAGCGGCCCTACTGTCTTCGACTGAAGAGGCTAATTGGACCAAAGTGGCAATTATAATTAAGCATGCACAACATAAAATGTGTTTTTCATTTGTTTACTTGGTATACTTCTGTCATTATATTAGTTATTAAAACCACGCACTTTTGCAAGGATAACGTGTAGTTGAGGAAGCCAAATGCTTCTGCCAGTAAAGATATAACTTTATTTAAATAGAGCGTACTTTACAATCTTATAAATCTCTTCATGAATTAACCTGCAAATAGAGAAAGCTACGGAAATATAAAATTTCGTTAAAGTTACAGTAATGACTCTATCTATTAACCTGCTTCAAATATCAAGCATTCACCTCTTATTGAGATACTTCACAACAAAAGCAATTGTCGAAAATATTGCCCGTATTTAATAATATGTTTAACATGTTATTTCCTTCGTTTCCGTTGTCAATTGTGTTTTGGTGGAAACTCACGTTTTATATTTCTACCGCAACACGTAGGTTCCATATCTCAAAATAACCTTCCTGACTGAACATTCTTTTGAGTGAAAGAAAGTAACTTCCTCGCTTGCCATATATGGTTACCGAAACTAACTTTCCCTTTATTCCAAAAGTTGGCATGATTTAGCTGACACACACACCTTTAAATAATCTAGAGTTACATAAATTCGTAAAACAGTAGTGCAAGTTATAAATCTCTACCGATTAAGTTACAGAAATAAACAGCCACGAAAATATTTTAAAATCAAATAAAATAAAAGTTAAAATGAAGATTTACTCCTTTTTGCTATTGATCCACGTCTAATAAAACGAAGATTACATTTCCAAAAGCACAGAAATACGTGATTGGCTGATAATTTCGACATTATTACAAACAAAATACGCCGTAACCGTGTAGCGTGCCGCCAATAAAACCAAAACTTCTTGTAAATAGTTTTTATAACTTCCTGACTTATGTAGATATTTCGAGCAGATTTCGATTTACTGATTTCAAATTGTTCACGGTTGTTTGTGTACTACGTTAGCACTCAGAAACGATTTAGTTTCCTTATGTACATTACATTCAAGTATATTAGGAGCGTTAATGAACGCAAAATACGAAATCGTAGTTTATTGCTAGAAATATATAAAATTTTACAGTAAATTGTAATTGTTAATTAAAGATGTATGTAAGAATTAGTCTTGAATCAGTTACCTTAAATGTACACAACAAATGTTTATTCAGTCCTTAATTCCAACAAAATGTTTGTAATTTTTGTAGTTTGTCTAAAGGAGAAAATTTTACAGTAATAGCGATTTCCATGATGAAGCCCAAATGTATAATGGGTTTTTATCACAATAAATGGAAAAATGGAAAAATTCTTATCCACACTTAAACACAGACACTACGCAGTAATCTATATAAAGATACCATATTAAAGGTTTTACATTTCGAATTACTTAAAAGTGTTAACAAGTTTTTTGATGATTTGATTGATGATTTATAGCAACCCTATGAAAAAATTATCTATTTATGCAAATTATACAGTAGTCAACCAAGGCTACTGTAATATATAGGGCACACAGAAAAAAAATCATGTGAAGATAATTTCAACAACGTTATAGGCACGAACCAAAAATTAATGCTAATATAGCTCAAGGTATTGGTGGAATCATTCCCGGCAAAAACAATGTAGCAGAGAAAATAGCGCTAACACACGAAGATGAGGCATGTGTTTTGGCACACTACGGTCATGCAGCCTTGGTTTTCTGACCGCAGATATGTCTTTCGGCGACACCTATCGCTAAGAGTCATGCCGTCCCTGAGGGATCATTTGCATGTATAGATGTCCCCTTACGTTTGGCAGCCCGATAGGTGGTGGACATCTACACTCCGGTTTGTCTTGCTACCCTCTAATGCTTTAGTTTAAGAAAATGAAACTATTGATTTATGAACAATACCTAAATACTTTCTTGAATTAAGAAAACTATTTACTATCCTTAAGAAAATATTGTTTTGTGTTATAACAGCCATTTACTTATACTAAGAACCGCTTTCTTTAAATTTTCTGCAAGATTTTCTTGAATCAAGTTAACAAATGTCTTAATCAAAGAAATATAATAATTTCATTACAAGTACATACTTTTCTTAAGTGGAGAAAAAAACGCTAAAATATATTTTTTTATATAAAACAGTTATTGTATTGTGGATAATTGAAACAGTGATTGTCTTGAATTGAGGCGGACATATATATACATTGCGTGTACCTATTGCATCACATTATCTTAAAATAAATAATAGAAAATGAATGAATTTGTAAGTAAATCATCATTTATCTGTATGGGCGATTTCATTATCGACGCCTACGCAAATGGACGAACTGAATGTTTCTTGCCTTGGGACTAGACCCAGAGAGTATTGACTAACCACCAACAGATATCGCAACGAAAAACTTCACCCTATTCTGATAAAAAAACTGCTTATACACTCAAATCACTTTCATCATTCATCAGTAGTAGTATAGGTCTTGGATCGAACCCCAAGTTCGCAACTCTCTCAGAGTAAGTAAGGTCTTCCGTAATTTATCTTACTCCTCCAAATTTACCGAATGCTTGGATAGGCGAACACACACCTGCGGACGCAGATGTGTAATATTCTTTATGGCCGGTCAATGCTTCCCTGTAAATGCCGAAATTACGGAATAGTTATTGTTATCTCGTTTACTTCTTCTTTCACCCATTATACAGGATGACACGGAAAAACAAGTAGAAAGTCATATCACGTGAAAATAAGAAAAAGGTAATCACGGACATATTGCGAGAGTATTAGTAAGGGATTTAAAAATATCGTGAGATTTTCATATTAATCATTCACGACATTTTGCGTAATATGTTTCAATTTTTGTTAATTTTTATCTTTAACTTATAATACCAAGTAACTATGGTCTTAATTAACGAAACTTTTCATTTTAATTTGAAAAAAAATTACTTGGTCAGTTTTAGTTGTAAAAAGACCATGTATTTCTTGTCTTAGTCAACCTTCTGTTTTCTAATAAATTAAAATAACCAAAAAAATTAGAGAAAAAGCTTTATTAGAGAAAACAAGTTTAATTATTAGGAATATAGCTTGCCAAACTCTTGTGGGAAACTGTCCATCAGCGTCTACCGTCAGAAACGTCCTGTATGTTGTACTCGGTATCGCTGTAGCTATACTTAAACAAAATACGTAGAGGTTTTTGTTTTTCGTACCTCATGGTTTTAATCTTCAACAAGATGATACGGTTTCCATGAAGATGCGTTGTGCGGTTTTTAATAACAGCTGTTGCTAGTTTCTTCAACTCTAAGAAATCATCGTAGTGTAACTCACGGACTGCATAGGGTGTACTTAATTTATTTCGTCCTCCTCGGGAACGTGCCATTCCAAAAATATTTAACCCATCGTGCATTATATAAACCGGTACGTTTCTTTGGCAGTTTTTATGGCAATGTACATGGAATCGACTTCCGTGTATTCCAGTATTTCTATCGTCGCGTATTATACTACATACATAAACAATGCCGCAATAAACTGATTCCTATTCTGCCCACTGCAGGTGTCCGAAAATAAACTGATCTGTTTAATGGTTGGCGGATGACTAGTTATCCATTTGAACAAAGCTGTGCCAACTTCCCCTTTATCCATTAATTTTTTACTATACAAAGCAATGAGCTTCATTAATAGCAGCTTCGTAAAGTTAAATTATAGACACAAGGTTGACGACTATAGTACATTAGGGATACATCTGAGGATGGTATTTGTAACACGCTTTGTAGATCTAAAGTTGCACCAATAAAGTTGTCTTGATTGTTTGCACGCTCTTTATCCTATGGTTTCCTTTCATTTGCTTCATTCCGTCGGAAAATATGAGCATTATATTCCTCAGCTAGATCTTGAAATTTAAATCTTTAAAATTACAGACTGATCTTTTCGTGGTTTACACACAAACGCTACACCATCTTCATCGTAATTTTCTACACACACCTTAGTGATTGTCAAATTAGGGACTAGGTAATTTCTCTTAGTTGATTTCCTGCAATAATGGGACTCCTTAGTGGGGAAACTTTCAATGTGAGACTTGATCCGAGCAATAATTCCTGGGCAACTTTTGTTACCAGGTGACTTCCGTCCGCGTTTATTACTTGCAGCGCAAATATGCCAACAGCATTTATACCAGACATGGCACTATCTACTGGTCCACGACTAATCGTTAAAGTACATTTGCACTAAAACGTTTCCCTTTGATATCATTGTTATAATTAATTAATCACAAAAACCTCACTACACAACTGAGCGATTACGTTTTCAGAACTGAGTAACTGATCACGTTATGACCTGCCTACTGTGTACAACAGGTAAAATTGTCGACTTAGTCAATTTTACTAATAATGCCGCGTAACTGTAATTTTTAACATGCCAAACTGACTTTGGCAATTTTAAAAATGTATAGTCTTTTGGTCATATTCGACCTGGGCACTTTCTCCAGACTAGCAGCAATAGATTACCTTGCAGTTAGTCACATAATCGCAATTTTGCCAATTTTTGATTTAGTCACTTTTTGCAGTAAGCCCACGATATGTTCTTATCCGATTTTCATTTATTTTTAAGTTGTAGCGTAATTAAGAAATTTTAACTGGTGTTCTTGTAAATGGACCAAATTGTCGCTTGTTTTCGAATTAATACGTCTTCAATAAAATAAAGATATCCTTGCATTGACTACCCACAAACAAAAAGTCAGGTACGTTCGACATTAAAAGTGTTTTCGCTTTTTATCACATATAACGTACCGGCTATCTGAATTAATTCTTTCGAGGCTCAAAATCATCTCAATAATTTTGTTGTTTTGATATGTGTCAGTGTCAGTTTATTGTGGCAGTAATTTAACGTTTATTTTCGAAACAGTTCACTAAAACCCTTACCACAACACTTAATTCGTACTGGACGCACGTTTCGATAGCCAAGCTATCATCATCAGCAGCAAGACTGAACTAACAAGCTAAGTGAAAAACTAACCTTATAAGGAAAAAAAATTTGCAATATATTGCTAGAAGACTAAAAAACAAAAATTGTTTTTATTTAAAATTCGACAAGGGTAACACTGTAGTCATCTTAGACAAAGAAGATTATTTTAGTCGAGTCAACAGCACTTTGTCACAAAGTTCTTATTCAAAATTATCAAAAAATCCTTTGTCTAAAATGATTACAGAAACCAAAAAGACCATGTTAGAATGTAAGGCTGTCATTAGCGACAATTTAAGATTTAGACTAACGGTATCAAACCCAGTACTACCCAGGATGTATTGTTTACCTAAAATACACAAGCCCGGAAAAAGCATGAGACCCATTGTTTCGAATATCAACAGTCCAACTTACTTACTTTCCAGGTGGTTATCTGACAAATTGAACCAGTTACCTGTACAATTTCCAGATTTGGCTATTAAAAATTCTTACGAATTCATTGAAAAAACTAAGGACATTCAGCTTACTGACAAAGAAATTTTAGTATCGTTTGACGTAAGTTCATTGTTCGGTTGATTTAACTTCAGATAACCAAATGGATAGAGAGGAAGTTACTAGCTTCATTTCTTTGACAAATGGGTAACAGCTTATCTCCGTTTATGGCTAACCTCTTTATGGGTAAATTTGAAACTGACCTGAAGAATACTTTCACTTATTTCCCTCGGCTTTGGATCAGATACGTCGATGACATTTTTTGCAACTTTGACATCAGTAAATGTTCAATAACGGATTTCATAGAACAACGTAACTCAAAACTTCCCTCTATCAAATTTACCCACGAAAAAGAAGAAGACAACAGGATTCCTTTCCTCGACATGTTAGTAATAAGAAATAAAAATAAGTTAGAAATATACGTATATAGGAAACCTACTAGTAATAATAGATACATCTTACAGGATTCTAATCACTCATATGAACACAAACTTTCGGCTATTAACTTTTTGGTGCACCGGTTACTCAATTTTCCTTTAACGAAAGATAGATATCAAAATGAACTAAAAGAAATCATCAATATTTCTAACTTTAACGGATTCTCTGAAGATGTCGTCTATAATACTATTAGGAAACATAAGAATAGATTAAGAATTAGAAATGTAAGCACATTAGAACGCATTGACGGCCGTAATAATAAGAAATATGTTAAATTACCCTTTTATCCATGTTACACCAAGGGTCTTCAAAAAATCTTTTCTAGGATTGACCGCAAGATTGTTTTCTCTTCGAGCAATAACCTTAAAAAACTTTTAGGAAATTCTAAAGACCCAGTAGATAACATGAATAAATCTGGAATTTACAAAATTTCATGTAAAGATTGTGATCAAGTGTATATTGGGCAGACAAAAAGATCAATCAAAATTAGGTACAAAGAACATTTGGCTCATCTCAAATTCAGAAGGTTTGATAAATCTATCGTTGCCATACATATGCTTGAAAATAACCATAATGTTGATAATATAAAGTTAATTAAAAACGTAAAGAGTACTGCTCAATTAAATTGTTATGAAGGCATGGAAATTTACAAAAACAAAACTCACTTAATGAATTCAGATTTAGGACCACTAAATTCCAGCCTTTATCCTTTGTTACATCATGTTTAATCATTTATAGTTGTAATTTTAACCATGTGCAATGAACCGCTTCATTGTAATCTAGGATTTACGATTTAAATTTACATATTGCATAATTTTTTTCCTTATAAGGTTAGTTTTTCACTTAACTTGTTAGTTTAGTCTTGCTGCTGATGATGATAGCTTGGCTATCGAAACGTGCGTCCAGTACGAATTAAGTGTTGTGGTAAGGGTTTTAGTGAACTGTTTCAGTGTTCCAGTGCCACAGTTTTAGAGTACCCGTTTAGTTTATTTTCGAGTTTGTACATTATTTTTCTAGAAAATGCCACACACTTATTCAAATTTAGAATATGCAAATATGGTGTTTGTTTATGGTTTTTGTAATGGGAATATTACAGCTGCTGTTGGAGAATATCGTCAACGGTTTCCACATCAGAGAAATCCTGGTAAAAACGTATTTATCAGAGTTTTCAATAAACTGTGCGAGACCGGAATGCTTCCCAATGTTAACATAATATCTGAACGAGCTACTCCACAAGGTTTAGAAGAAATAGAAAATATTTTGGATTTAGTAGGAGAAGATGCAACGATCAGCTCACGAGGAATTGGTACTCAATTGGGCATTCCACGAAAGAGTAATAAACACATTCCACGAGCACGGCTTATGTCCATACCATACTCAGCGTATACAGCACCTACATCTGGAAGATTATGCTAAACGTATGGAATTTTGCCGCGCATAATTTTTACGGATGAAGCAACATTCACCCGCGACGGCATATAATACTCGGAGTTCTCATGTATGGTCAAACGAAGATCCCCAAACGCAACAGTCGAAAGTAATTTTCAGCAAAAGTTTTCGGTAAACGTGTGGTATGGTATGGTCCATAGTTATTTAATTGGTCCTTTCATTTTGATATCACGGATCCCATTACTATTTGTATTTGCTACAATTGTAAAAGGTATTCTAACATTTTTTTTTCTGTGTGATGAGATTATCCACAAAGAGGTTAGACGATTAATGCAGACTTCTATCGTGACGTCCTAAAGTGGCTAAGGGAGGATATAATATGCGCCAATCTACCACATGACACGTAATGCCAACGTGCAATATGAAGATATCTTTGTCGGTTCCTTTTTCACATGAATAGTTTTTTGTTACAATTTTTTTTTGCACTTATGTATTTTTTTCTTTTTTTTTTAATGTACAATGTTTATTTTTTCTTTTGTAATGTATTTACATTCTATACGTATATTTTCTTGTCCTGTAATTGAGATTAACCAGTTGGGCAAATATACTATTATTATTATTGTTATTATTATATGAAACGGAAACGTCTGGAGAAATGATAACGCGAGACCACGTATCGCTTTCATCGTACGGTAGCTTTGGCGAAACCCATCATGGTCATTGTTGCTCTTCCAGCCTACTCGCGTGACTTGACTTCTTGCGACCTTTTCCTTTCAAAATATGAAAATTAAGTTGAAGAGGCGAATATGTGTCACGATAGAGGAGATTGAAGTTGAATTGCGGACGGTGTTGAACACATTAATAAAACAAAATTTGCAGAATGCATTCCTTTCGTGGCAGAGGCGCTGGGATCGGCGTTTGCACCCTCCAACGGGACTAGTTTGAAGGTGACATAGGTGAGTGAAATCCTGGTATTCTTCAATTTTATTTATCGCTACATTTCGGTAACTTTTGGGTACCACACACCTCATAAAATATTGCACTTATTTTCTAAAATAACCAGATTGATCAGTTCAATAGAGTTAAGGCCAATCTTTTTACGTAAATTCTAAACATTTACAATGTTTTTCATCTCATGTAAAATTTACTTCCCAGGTTCTACAATTTTGTTTATAATTTCGACGGAATCATTCTGATGTATGTATGTATGTACATATATCTTCTAGTTTAGAGTTTCATACTACAAATAATAAAATTGAGATCTATGTAGAGTATGTATTTTTTTGTGTTTTTATAGGGTATCTCAGAAACCACAACGAATACGATGTCACACATAAAGCCATCACACGGGAATTCTTTTTTTATTAATAAATATGGGTAAATTTTGGCTTTAATTTGTGTTAAAAAATGATATCAAATGATATGCATATGAACAATAACGTGAACTTTTTTATTGCCGAATTTGAAATTTTTTTATAAAATTGCAAAATATGGCATTATTTTCAAATTTTTGATAAATGTCAAATGTAGTGGATAAAATTCCTTTTTATTCCTTATAACTAACGCTGGCCACGAACGGTACCGCGCATCGGCGTAGAATCAGTTCGGACCGAGAGGAACGGTAGTATTACTTCGTCTGCGGAGCAGTACGGACTTTTTTGCTGCCGGTCATTTACGCAATTGTTTATCTGTCCTAGAAAAATTATGATTTCGTCAGCAAAACGACCGCGGTCGGACAAACTTCGAAAATTTATTGCAGAAATTCCAGACTTAATATATGAAGGTGCTAAAATTAAATGTGTAATCTGTAAAATCCCGTTAATGTGTTGGTCCAGACAACATTGTCTACGACACGTAAATAGTGAAAAGCATGTCTCAAAAAGAAATTGCGCAGACAATGAAAAATTTATATTTAATTTATGCGTTACGTTTATCGCATGTAATATACCGTTTAATTTACTAGACAAGGAACCATTTATCTGCTTTTGGAATAACTATTCGGAGTGCAAATTACCAAGTCGAACATCGTTACGAAGAATTGTGCCATCTGCGCGCGAACATATTGAACAAAAAATAAAATCGGAGTTGAAAGATCAATAATTTGGTTATGTGTCGACGAAACAACAGATCGGAAGAAACATTCTGTTCTTAACTGTAATGGCACGCAAATGGAACCTCATCAATCGGCACCTTCAATTCTATTAGTCTCCAAACGAATACAACAGTGTACTGCCGAAGTAATTTCAAAGTTAGTGTTAAATACATTGGACAAGTTTGAACTTTCAACAAACCAACTCTTGATGTTGTGAGTGATGGTGCTGCAAACATGCTTTCTGTAGGCCGGTCTCTTAAAAAGCATTCTGCTAATTTGTTACAATTACGTGTAAAATTCATGCTCTCAATCTTGTGGCGGATAGTATCAGAAAATATTATCCTGAGGTAGACGCTTTAATAGCGCATACCAAAGCAGTATTTGTCAAATCACCGAAACGTATTCGCGAATTTCACAGACTGTGCCCCCGTATACCAGAGCCACCAGAACCTATTCTAACTCGTTGGGGAACATGGTTGCAGGCCGCGTTTTATTATCATAAATATTTTGACAATATTAAGAACGTGGTTTTACAATTCGATACAAAGGAAGCTGCCGCTATCCAGAAAAGTCAGTCGAAATTTCAAGATAGTCAGGTTAAAATGGATTTAAAAATCATTCACGACAATTGCTTCAGGCTAGCAGATGCAATAGAAAAATTACAAAATCCTGCGGTGCCGTTAGAAGAATCTCTACAAATAGTGCAACATGTTCACGCACAGCTATACGCGATTGAAGACGCAAAGAATGTTTCTGTTGTAGAAAAATTTGAAAGTGTTTTTGAGAAAAATTCTGATTTTGGCAAAATAAATAAATTAAATTATAAATATTAACAACAAAAGTCTTTAATAAAATTTGCTGCACTTTTAAGTAATACACTCTCCTTCTATTAAAAAGTGTTAATTTGAACAATGTAAAAAAGAGCTATTTCATGGAGACATCAAATCTACCAGCTACACATTCGAAAATCAAGTACAATGATATAATTTATAAATTTTTTCGCTTGGTTTTGAAACTATTATATGATTTGAAGGATGTTGATACCGAATATTTTGATTTACATGCAGTTTTATTGTAATTAGCAAGACATTTTGTTTGTTTCCATTAATTTAAACATTTAATACATACAAAAATACAATTAAGTATCTCTATTTAGTTGAAAGTAAAATTTTGATTCCATTTACTAAGGGTATTTTTCAAATAAGGACCGTTTTTTAATAAGAAGAAAAATACTGTAAATATCATTAAAATATACTTTTTTTCCATATTTTGCATACTTTTATCTACTTTTCTACATAATTTCCATATTTGTTCCAAACATTTGTCATACCGCTCAACAAGTTTTTTAATTCTGACGTCAAGAAAATCTACCACCTGTGAAGAAGCCCAATCCATGACTGCAGTTTTCACATCTTCGTCGTCGTTGAACCGTTGACCACCAAGGAAATCCTTTAGGTACCGAAACAAGTGAAAATCACTAGGTGCAAGGTCTGGACTGTAAGGTGGATGATCCAGTTGTTCCCATCCAAAAGACCCGATTAGTCCTTGTGTTTACGTAGAAACATGTGGCCTTACAGCCCAGACCTTGCACCCAGTGATTTTCACTTGTTTCGGTACTTAGAGGAGTTCCTTGGTGGTCAACGGTTCAATGACGACGAAGATGTGAAAACTGCAATCATGGATTGGGCTTCTTCACAGGCGGCAGATTTCTTTGACGTCGGAGCGGTATGACAAATGTTTGAACAAGAATGGAAATTATGTAGAAAAGTAGATAAAGGTATGTAGAATATGGAAAAAATATATTTTAGTGATATTTACAGTATTATTCTTCTTATTAAAAAACGGACCTTATTTAAAAAATACCCCTCGTATAAACGTAGTTTCGTTAAATTCATAAAATAATAATACATAATATCAAGATTAACGAACATTAATTTGTCTTACGGTAAATGGTATATGGAGATAAAGCCATAAAAGTGAATTTCACACTTGCTTGGTTTACATTCAACTTGTTGGTCACGCCAGACGAGGAACGAAAATTAGTTTAATATAAAGCGCTAACATATCCGACAATATATTTCTACATTTTTATTAGATATCCGGAATCATGTGAAAGCACAAAATATTTCGAAGTTAGTTGGCAACCACGTTCAACTGCAATGTGTAGTCGGTTCAGTCGGTTGAAATAGATGTCGAAAAAGTAAATAAAATTTGACGGGATTAGCAAAATAGAAGACAGTAGAAATATAACGAACAGATTCCAAAAGGAAATTAGGCCAATGTATCTCTCAGTAATTTACAGCAAACACAAATCTATTTTTAAGTGTTTATTCTGCAAAATTTGAAAAGGAAATGTCTGTATTTTTCCATTTTATCTCGAAGACATTTCCATCTTATCCATATATTTTTTAACAGTACGAACATGTGTACGTATGTATATACCAGTTGCGCAACCAATGGATTATTTTACAACGTTTATTTTGCGATCGAGATCTATCAATAAATAGACGAAGACAACCGGTCTGATGGATTTTCAGTTTCTGCATCCAAACTGCCCAGTTGCGTATTTTTAACGCAACATATCAAGCAGGTTTTGATTCAATTTGTTGAATTGCCTATTGGGCACGTGCCAAAATATATTCTTTTGCATTTACTTCGAATATAATGGACGTACATTTATTTTGGTTCCTTCTTTTTCAGTACACAGACAGTTTTGTGTCTAGATATTTTTTTAGATTTCTACGAAAAGTATATATGTGTTTACTTCAACTTAACTATGGTATATTGTCAGATATTTATGATAGATGTGTTTTATTTTTCCAAAATGTAGTAGGCAAGTATATACTAAAATCAACAATAAAATTTATGTTGATATAACGCTAGTGATTGTCAAGGGCGTAATAAAAATTCCAAACAAGTTTTAGTAGTGTTTCTTTGCAATATTAAGAAAAAAAGCACACAATAGGTACCTAGATACTTAATAACAAACTCTACATTATTCAATTTCATACTTCTAAAAGTGTTTTGGATAATAAATGGACGTACGGCATTAACGAATCATTTTGTAATGGAACTTTGGGATGTCTCCGCCTACTTTTTTATTTAAATAGTTCGTGCAAGAAACATACTTTAATTACTCTGACACGGAAAAAATAGAAGCATTTGTTTCTTTCTCAAAATCCAACTGATTTTTAAATTTATCTAGTTAAATTTACGTTTTAAACGTGTTCGTATGGAAAAAAACAGTCTACATAAAAGTTCAAATAAACAGCCATCACCTTTAATTGAGATTCTAATGTCGAACATGTAATTTAAACAGGCAGTACAATTTTAACTAAATTAATTCAGTAATAACATTGTTAACATTTATAAAGTTTATTGTCTATCTTTGAAATAACTTGTCTATACTTAAAATTGGAAACTTGCCTTGGTTAATGTTTAACAATCTTGGCGCCAAACTGATACATCAACAACAGCTTAAAATCTTCAACGAACATGTACATACACCTCAAAAGCCGTTTATTTAGAGTTAAATATTAACAAAAAAGCATGTGTATATAGAAATAGGTTGTGTACAAGTTGAACTTTACCTACTTAAATTTGTTTAGTTTTACAAGTTTATTTCAAACCGAAACTTAATAAATATTTGCTTCAGTATTAGAATAAGTTTTAAATTACTAAAGATTTACATATACTAAAAGACTACATATTTCGTTTTAGCAGAATATTTTAATTAAAAGTTTCTAATTCGATTTCATCTATGTTCTTAATATCAATGAATAAGAAAATTAGAAAGGTATGAATCGACCAAGTAGTAATATTCATGCCTTTATGGACGGTTTGCATTCATTAGAGCAAACAACGATAGCAAACGTCACACTCCAGCATAAATGTGAAGCGCGTTACATCTTTTTTTATTAGAACATACTAAAACGACAATTCTATTAATTTGAATGATTTCATATCGGCTTCCGTTTGGCTTTTTCCTCTTTCTCTCGTATAAACAGAAGATTTTGTACTATTTGTTATTTTTAGTTACTGTTCGATATTACTGTATGTGTCATCTGCCATGTATAAGGTTATACTTTGCTGCGATTTAGTTCCTAGTACTAGCAGCAGAGTTCGCATTAGTTTTAATTTGATTATGTCCATAGCTTTTTAGTTCTAAACGGTTTCGGGTGATAAAATTGAGCGGGAAGAATAGAACAAACGTTTATAGATGTAATATGTATAGAATAACAGCATGCCTGTTTCTATTTTTGAATAATCCGTCATTAACGTGTAATGACGTCGGCTGTAGTACGCGAAAGATTATGCAAAATCAAGATAGCGTTTATAATCGTTTGCCCTGTCACCCCCATTTAACAACACGTGCTCTTTGACAAGATGCTTTGCCCATATATATACGTTAATTGGTTCCGAATTGTTACTGCCTCATATATATTCAACTTTTCGCCATCATGTTTTGTGTTTTCTGTAGTGCTTTGTATTTACACCGGACTAAAACGTTTCTATATAGTTCGTGATGGTGTATTTTGTAGGTATATGTGTAGCTTATCTCTGAAGATGGATTTTCTCACTTACTTCTTTTATTCTGAGACTGGTCCGGACGACTTTGCGACGGACTTCTGTCTCGTACGTTTCTTCAACCGTTTCCGCCATATCGGTAGGCACCTTACTCGAAGGACCGTTCACTGGAAATGGTGTAAGAACGGCGCGATTTCAGAATTAATAATATCTAGTAGAGTATACTTGAGTTCTATGTTTCTCTTTCTCGAACCGTTCGTCAAAGCAACGCGTGCTAGACTGGCGATACGCACTGAGTCTTGTCTAAAATTAATCCTCTCTTTGGGAGCGCGAAACTGGCGATTTTTGTACTTCGAAAAAACGTCATAGTAACGTAATGCACACGAACTGACGGGGTGCCTTTTCTCATAAAGATTGTAAGATAAAGCTCAATAACACCTTCCCTGGCTTGGCCACAATTAAGAATAATTCGATATTGTTCTACACGTTCTCTTGAATAGAATTCCTCAATTCAAGACAATTACTGTTTCAATTATCCGCAATACAATAACTGTTTTAAATCAAAAAAAAAATTTTTCTTAGCGTTTTCTCCTCGGCTTAAGAGAAGTATACACTTGTAATGAAATAGTTGTACTTCCTTAAGACATTTGTTAACTTGATTCAAGAAAATTTTAAAGAAAATTTGAAGAAAGCGATTCTTAGTATAAGTAAATGGCCGTTATAACACAAAACAATATTTTCTTAAGGATAGTAAATTGGTTTCCTAATTCCAGGAAGCGTTTAGGTTATTGTTCATAAATGGAGCGGGCCAAGAGAGCCCCGCGCCAGGTTAGAAATGAGTTTGCCGGGCCCATTACGCCACATATGTATGTACATATAAGGATGAGTCGGCACAGCCTTCAATTTATTGATTTATTGCAACAGTCTCTTGTCAACCCTTCGCAGCGTTAGTCGTACTTATTATAGGTGAATATAATTTATATATGTAACTATGTCTAACGTACGCAAGAAAAATAATCGGCCGTTAGCTAGTAAAATGACTAAATTTATCAGTGAATTTCCAGATTTAAACTACAATGGAACCAAAATATTGTGTAAAGTTTGTAAAATACCGTTAATGTGCTGTGCGACTGTAAAAGACATATCAATAGTGTACAGCACAAAAATAAGAAAAATGGCGTGCCACCTCAAACCCAATTTCAGTTGGATTTACTTTTAATGTTTATTGTACGTGGTCTACTGCTTCGCGTACTCGATAAAGAAGCGTTTCGACAGTTTTGGCGTACATACAATCCCGAATGGAACTTACCATCACGGACAGCGTTACGGAGAGATCTACCACGTATACGTAAGGATATCGAAAATAGGATCAAAGCAGAATTAAAAGATAAACAGCTGTGGCTATGTCTTGATGAGACGACAGATTGCAAAGAAAATTCTATTTTGAATATTATAATACGAGTACAAGATCTGTTAAACCGAAATTTGCAATTTTATTAGCTATCAAAACACTAAAAGAGTGTACTGGTGAAGTAATTACGGCCGTAGTGCCCGATACGTTACAACAATTCCAAGTGTCAACTAGTCAACTGTTGATGTTCATAAGCGATGGTGCAGCGACAATGTGTAGTGTACGCCGTTCTCTTAAAGAAAAATGTGAGCGACTTTTACATATTACGTGTCCATGCTTTACATCTTGTAGCACGAACTATTCGAGAATGTTACCTGGAGGTAGATGCATTAATAGCAAATAAAAAAAAAAGTGTTTCTCAAAAGTCCGAAACGGATTGATGCATTCCACAGGTTTTGTCCTGGTGTTCGCAAACCACCACAGCCTATTCTTACGCGTTGGGGAACATGGTTGCAGGCCGCTTTTTATTATTCTCAACATTTCCAAGAAGTCAAATCCGTGATTTTGCAAATTCGACGCTGCCGAAGCTACAGCTGGATTGTCGTTGGTAGAGTCAGTGCAAATCGTGGACGAAGTTAATACATTGCTACACGGTATAAACGACGCAATAGGTGGTCGCGTTTTAGCTAAATTCGACAGTGTTTTAAAAAAGAATTCCGATTACACGAGATTAAGACAAATGTGTGGTGGGGCATCTGCAGATTCCTTAACTAACTCTAAAGATTATTTTAATTGTGCCTGTCTTACTTCGATAGAAGTGGAACGGTCTTTCTCGAAATATAAGTACATTTTTTCATCGCGACGAATATCCTTCACCGAGGCAAATGTGGAAACATACTTGTTTATTTTTTATATTATTATTTATTGTTACGTTATTAAGTACAATAGATTTTTGAATAACTACTTTGGTTACTTTTTACAGTTATTACCTTATTACATCACATTTACAACACATACCGTTTAAAAAATAATAATAATAATGACAATAAAAAACACCTCAGCGTGTGCATGTATTCGCTCTATTTACCAAACATTATTATTGCGTCGGCTTCAATTTTTGACTTTGCTGTATTGATTTCAAAATATCACATGTCTGCTGTGAGTCACATATACGCTATTTATAATAAGCGACCCATGCGCCTGACTCCGACTCTGTTGCGGGGACCGATTTGGCCCGCTCTATTCGTAAATCAATAGTTTCACGTTTTTGAAATGAAGCATTTATTTACTTAGAATTCTTGAAATGCATATTATTTATGTCCACATTATTAATAGCACTTACCTTGTTTAAAACAATACGACATATTCGTACATAATGCAGTAAATTATTCCCATTGCTTGGGATTTTAAAAAGGCTAAGGTAGAGGTCATCTATAGAATAATGTTGAAACAAACAAAAGGGAACTTAATGTAGATATACACATGAAAAAAGTGCCTAGGAAACAATAACCAAGATAATGCTAATAAAATAGCTCATGGTATTGATGGAATCACTAGCGGCAAAAACAATATGAGAAGAAGAAACGCTTTATTCTCCTGCCAACATTATTATTCACGTCTCAATGTATGCCCCTAATCTCCAAAAACAGCACTGAAATATTTCCCAGCGTCACCGAGTGGCAAGAGGTACAGTCATGCCGTCCTAGAGGGTAGCGAATATAGAAACCGGAATATAGATGGCATACTTACCCATGCAATGTTATAACCTTTAATGTACAACGTTTCATAAACATTTTCAAAAGATACAGGTTAATGTAATATTTTTTCTTTTTTTACTATTCACCACGTGTACTAATTTAACTATGGTTTTTTTAATATATAATAAATAGTAATAAAAAGGGGACAAATAAACTTAAATATTAACTGATTAATTATTAAACTGCATAAAAATAATCCCTATTTAATTACATTATTAAAGAAATTAAGAAATTAATCGGGTACTCTAAATCTGTGGCACTGGAACACTGAAACAGTTTACTAAAACCCATACCCTTCATTAAAGAAATAATTTAATTATACTATAACCTATGAAAAAGAAAATTTTCATTAATTCATTTTACTTGCTGCTAATTTTAATTATTAACTTCAGGTTTTTTTTCCCATTATTATAATTTTCCTTTTATTGGATATCCTTGTAGCTGGCCTGATGATGTGTTTTTTTGTACATGAAACCAGTCGCCTAATTTCTCAATAGAACTTTGTGATATCTGGACCATTTTTTCATTCCTACCTTTAATATGAATATTTTCTTAACTTAAAACTAAATGATTTACTTGGAAGAAATATTTTTCTGTCTTGGATTTTCTTGATTTTCTAACCTTAAGAAAATATTTATTTAATCCAAATAAAATTTCAGAAAAATTGAATTAAAAATGTTTTCTTGAATAGAGACTGTTTTTTGCAAGAAAAACTATTTTTTTGATGCAAGAAACCATTTCTTTGCGTATAATAACAAGTAGCTTGCCTCTACAACAAAGTGCCCCATTAGTAGATTAGAACTTGACTACGGCCCGAAATTATTGGCGACTACCGTGTATGGGGTACGGGGTTCGAACCCCAGGCCCGTCATTCTCAGAGTAAGGTTTTCCGTAGTTTTCCTTACACCAAATTTAGCGAATGCTGAGGGTGAACATCTTAAGACGCTCTACGGGCGCAGGCGTAATAATATCTCATGGCTGGCCGATGCCCCCTGTAATTGGCGAAAGCTGTTGGGGGATGCGAAGGCATGAATTATTCTTATTATTTAGTTCCGATGCAAAAAGTTGAAGGCGCAAAATTAGCTGTATTTACTACCATTACTTACTAGAGAACCTTAATACCGACAGCGTTAATTGTAAACTGTGACGAGTTGTGATTGTATTTGAGGACACCGTTTTACATGTTTATATTGGGTGTGTTTTTTTAATTGCTCGAACCTCTAACCGAGCGGTTGTTTTAACAATTTTAAACTCATATTTTGCTCCACTTATAAAAAAACACATTTGTGTTGCTCGAACTGTTCGATCAAAGATTCGAGCATTTAAAAAGCAAGCCCTTTGCATATCCTCTAATGCAATCCTGATATATTATTAGTGATTTTTCATTACAGGATTCCATATCTACTACACTGACTGTTACCGCTGTTTGCCCAGACTAGACATATAAGTCCTTTATATTACAGAATGTGGATATTCCATTTACATATTGTCGACATACAGATATCCCAAGAAAAAGGATTTATTGAAAGCGTTAAGTCTATTGCAAAAAATTGTGTAGACTTCGACACACCTATATTGTTTCTACTTAGAAACAATATAGGTGTAGGTATATTAAATAGAAAGTAAATTAATATTATAAATCCCCACAAAATATAAAAATTGAATGATATAAATGAACTAAATGTGTTCTTCTTGTTGTAACTCCCTTTATATATAACAGTATGAACGACTATGTGATATACCGCGTCAGTATGTTCCGTAGTAAAGTGAACCGCTAAAATATATGAACAGTGTTGCAACGCATGCTATTTATCCAGGGTGTTTAATTTCCTATTATGTGGTGTTTTACTTAATCTACCATTACTTTTCCCCCAATCATTTTAAGTAGGGTATTTGTAGAACAAGTTATTATAATTGTTGCAATACGTTCACTGCCGTGAATATGACATTTACATGTATCAGTATCCACAACGGCTACGTTCGGTGGTATAATTCAAAACATATTGTATTAAAACAGAACCTTTATTGCATACATTTAAAAACATTTCGTGTTCAAAAATAATTTTGTTAAATATAACGTAAGAATATAAAACTATTTGAACAATAACATCTTCACGTTTTTTTGTCAAATACAACGGACAATTAGGGAATTGAGCTGGAATAGCATCTTTTTTTAAGCCTAGGATACTTTAAACTTGCACTTATAGTTTCACCGGTCTTTGAATCTGCAGCTGTTGAAAAATAAATAATATCTTCTTTTATTAAAAAGTGTAACTCACAAACGAAACAACCGACACTATCTTGGGTTAGGTTACTTCGTTTTTATCGCTTATACAACACTAGAAAAACATTGCAGGTATCACCAACAAAGTACGAAAATATCACTACACAGTATTTTTTTAAAATAAAACCAATATAATTTGGATAAACCAATTCAGAGCGCAATAATCGGTCCTAGCGTATGAAAACATCCGACGCGGTCTTAGATTAGGTTACCTTGTTTTTATCGATTCAGAAAAGGTTTTATCGCTTATACAACACTAGAAAAACATTACAGGTATCACCAGCAAAGTACTGAAATATCACTACACAATATTTTTTTTGCTGATCTAATGTGACTCGGTGTGAGGAATACATATTAAAGGTGGTTGAAAACAAGAGAGAGAGTGGACTTTGTTTTCAACCACTTTTAAAATATTTTTTGTAAGTAAAACCAACATAATTTGCTGTCCTTTGTATGCGTAAATGTAATATATCGAATTTTGCACCATCGTAAATATTTTTGTTATATTGCATTGCAATATAACCAAATCTGGCACAAATAGTTATGGAGATTTTGCGTATTTTATACTAACGTGCTTGGTTTAATTTATTGTGTGAATAAAATGATATGGAATATTGTCAAATATCGGTATCTACCTAAAATTTGCGGTTAAATTAAATTTCCCGCCTTTACCATCTTTCAATATGGCAGCCTTCAATTTTAAACTGTACGCGCAGATTGAAGCGTATTCTCCTCCTCCTCTATATCCATGAAATGAGGTGATAAAAAGCAGTAGCGATAATCAAACTAATAAAGTTACTAAGAACTCACAATCAGCCAAAAAAGTACCGAAGCTCTAACATGTGTTACACAGTCATATGCAAACAGAATGAGAAGATGGGGGAGATACAACCCATGTTTAAATGCAGATACATCTATAATTCTTGGAAAAAATTCTGCTAAAATTATGATGAAACATTAAGCCAAACATAATACTTATTTTTTTGAAATAATGTATTTAACAATAGGTGCGTTTTTGACAATAATAACATATTTCACTATGTATTGCCAAACAAATGAAAATTTACCATCTTATATAGTTTCAGTCTACGTTAGTAGTCGTTTTTGAAATGTTAATGTCATAAAATCGAAGGACTACTGCAATGTGAAACCAAAGTAATAATGTTCTTTCTTTAATATGAACAATTTTACTATATCTATACCTATAGACATCGGAACTTCGTTACTCTAGCAGCAGCGTTTAGTTACCACAGTAATATTTATTTATACAAATTATCAATAAATCGTACATGCGCAATTTTTTCATTCCAAGAATATGTAATGAATGAAATGATGTTATATCTCACCACCTTTACTGATAAAGCAACGGAAGTCGGTGTCTTTTTATTATCCAACTTACAAGGAAACTGTTCGAACCCGGAGACATCGATTTGAATGAAACTTGGCTAAAGTGAATACCCTATGGAACTATGGAAAGCCCCGTTGTCGGTTTCTGTTAAAAAAGCCTTAAAGGTGGTAAAACGGGGCACTGAAAATAGAGATAACTTTGTTTTTTTCTAAATTTTTCCACAATTGCTGAAGATAAAAATATTGATGTGTGTGGATGTATTGCGTTTTAAGAGCACTATTGAAATACTCGCAAACATCAGCATTCGGGGTGAGAAAAAGTCATCCCCTTCCCGCCGCTCCATCACCAAAACGGAGAAAATGTTTATTTCTTATCGGGTTTGAAGGCCTTATAAAGCTGTTTAGAAGATTATGAGCCTTTTCGACTAAAATACTTTCTAAGGAGGTTAAATTAACCATCGAAAATAAATGCAATATTTCTTTTGCTTTTAAATTACAAAATGTATAATACGTATACATAAATACGAGGCCTGTTCAGGAACAAAGGTACACTCGCTTAGAAGACAAATAAATTTATTAAAAAATAAAAGGCGTATTACAGGATGAAAGTGCGGTCCTTAAACTATTTTTCAACGTAGTCACCAAGCCGATTGAGGCACTTGTCCCATCTGCGGACGAGGTCTAACATACCTTTGGTATAGAAATCAGGTCCTTGTCAACGCAGCCACTGTGTTGTGGTTTGGATGACGTCCTCATCCGACCGAAACCATTGTCCTCCCAAGAAACCTTTCATGTCTCGGAAAAGATGAAAATCCAAAGGAGCCAAGTCCGGACTGTGAGCTTAGTGATGACTTCCCATCCGAAATGACGAAGGTTATCCGTGGTGATTCTGGCTGTGTGAGGCGTTGCGTTGTCATGAAGAAACTTGACTCCGTGACTAAGTACACCAGGCCTCTTTCGTCGAATCGCTTCCCGAAATTTATCGAGGGTTTCCCAGTATGCTGCTTCATTTACAGTTTCGCCATAACGCTTAAACTGAAGCAGAAGGACGCCTTTGCAATCCCAAAAAACTGTAGCAAGGACTTTTTTAGCCGATGGAGTAACGCGAAATTTGTTGGAAAGTGGACTGTCGGGATGCTTCCATGCCATACTTTGAACTTTGCTCTCAGGCGTCGTGTGATGAACCCACGTCTCATCTCCGGTTACAATACCCATAAGAAACAAGGGTCCAAAAGCATGCAAGTCTCGCTTCCTTATGCGCATCCGTGCAGAGACTTTTCGGTAGTCAAGCTTGTTGTGGACAATGTCGTGGATTACCGTCTTCGGAATGTACAGTTCGGGTGCCATTTCTCGAATTGTCAAACGTGTGTCGGTGATGATGAGTTTTTGAACCCACTAGATGTTTCGGTCCATCAGATGTTGGAAGATCATCTAAGTTTGTCTGACCGTTTCAAAACTCTGAACACCAAACCGACACTTGCTTGCGTGACATAACCTCGCCATAAGCTTCGGAAATTCTTCGATGAATTGCGGTCGGCGATTCCTTCATTGCCACACAAAAGTAGCGAATGATTGCACGAACTTCCAGTGGGACGCATTTTGACAGAGGAGCCTTCATTACTATCGCAATAATTTCCAAAGTACTGACCGGAACAAAATAAACGACGCACTAACATTGAGTGAAAAGATGACACAATGGAACGACTTGATTGCAGGGTTGAAATCACGCAATATCTTGCACATGCGCAGGAGTGTACCTTTCCCGGACACGCCTCGTATATTCTTGTTTGATATTATGTTATGTCAAGTATATTTGTTTTGTTGGTGGTTGGAGGTTTGTATATTACCAGTTTGTTTACGGTTGCTGTCCACTGCAGGAGATGAGTAATTAATAATTATATTGAGTATAAAATGAACTGTGAAATATTCAGTTTCCACTTTCAATCACACGAATGTACACTATTAGTTACAACATGGTGGTTATACATTACCCATTTACTAAACGACACCTACAAATGTAATTATGAAGAAACATATATGTGTACATAAATATGTACATTATCTATTAAAAACTACACTAACAAACAACCACAAACGAAATATCTTTTGGATAAGATAAATATACTGGCCGCCATAAATAAATGAACACCCTGTATACTTTGATAAATTAGGCGTTTTACGCAGGCTTTGAACTATTAAGAATACAGGGGGATGAATTACAAGTTTCACAAGTAAGGCCTCGGTTTATAATGGGCAAGCCATGTTGTTTCATTGAAAATCAACCAAATGGGCACATCTAGGCCGTTTGGATCTACCTTCTAAAAATATTTTCCAATATACAGAGTGTTTCAAAAAAATGCGGCATATCAGTTGTTTTTTTTTAATTGAACAACCTATACCTACATCAACTAATTTTTAAATTCTACGGAAAAAAATAGGCCGTTTTTCAGAATTTCCTGTATCTATTTCTCTCCGCTTTCGAAATATTTCTTTTTTTTTTAATGTAAGATTTGTAAAAAAAATTAATATCGCTGAAATGGATTGATTTAAACAAATAAGGTTTTATTTGTGAATTGGTTAATGTATTTGTTGCGTCATTTTCTAGGAATAGATATTCTACTAGATGATCAAAAAGCTACAATATACGAGGTGTGGCAATTAAATAACCGGACTGGTGCTACAAAACATTTTATTGAGCACCAATTACATTACAAAGTTTATCCCCTTCAATGTACTCTCCTTGCGGATCCCTACAACGCTCTAGATGAATTTTCCACTGACGAAAGCAGTGCTGGAAGTCCGTTTCTGTCAGCTTGTTGAGAACCTCCGCCGCTTTCGCTTTTACCGCTTCCACACTGTAAAATCCTGTCCCCTTAAGCTCCGATTTTATCTTAGGAAATAAAAAAACTCACAGGGGGGCAGGTCGGGCGAGTACGGTGGGTGGTCCAACACGGCGATGCCGGATTTCACAAAGAACTCCTTCACAGACAAGGCGGAATGGGCTGGTATCTTGTCTTGGTGGAGCATCCAGGATTTGCTCTTCCACAAATCGGGTCTTCGTCTTCTCACTCGTTCACGAAGGGTAGTTAGAACCTCGTGTTTCATAAGAAACTTCAGGTTAACTCGTTGCTCGATCTGAACACTCTGCATTTTTCCGACGCAACGCTAGCGTAAGGACTTGAACGGACGATTGCTACAACGAGACTGCGCGACGTACAACCGTGCACATCGAGCTCAGGGTGGGGGAAGCATCTACAAACACAGACATGTTCAAACCTGCCGTGGCGTGCTCGCTGTTTGCCGATAGTAGCACCGGTCCGGTTATTTAATTGCCACACCTCGTACTACTGCCAACTTAAATCTGTATAACGACGTTATTTCAAATTGAACACATATTTTTACATAAATGAATAGCAAATATAGTTGTCTATCACATTGCATATAGGTATGATCTCTATATCTATCTCCAGTGGTTTTAGAGTAATTAATGTTTCTCTTTATTTATAGCCACCTGAACCTAGAAATAAAAACAAAGGAATATAAATCATCCTCAAGAAGAGTGTAAAGCAAAAAAATAATGAAAAGTTAACTGAAATAACAAAAACACGAGCCTTTATAAATACTGCAAATTTTAGGCTAACTACATATAGATAAACTTATTTGAAGCAATACTAAAGATGTAGGTTCTAATGCTCAACGTCAATTGTCTTCAATGAATAGCCGTACTCTCTCCTCAACTGATCTGCTTACATGATTTCCTTAACATGCTTGGTAAAGACGTTTCTGATTCTCACCTTCATCTCGCGTGGATATCTTGGTGGAATATTGTATATTACGTATTCCACATAGCACCATAAAAAGGAGTCCGTAGAAGTTAAATCTGGAGATCTAGGAGGCTAATTACAAGCTCAATTCCTTTCTATCCACTTATAGGTCAAATTCCTATCGAGATAATTCCTAACACGTAGTTTGAAAAATGCGGTAGCATCGTCTAACTGTAGCCACAACCTTGCTGCAATATTTAAAGTGTTATTGTTAAAAAGTAACCAAAAACTACGTTTCGAACACTATAAATATAGCCGCACGTAGCCACTGACAACTCCAGTAAATACCTTAAGATTCCACTGATTCTGCCGATCAAGCGTTTGAAATCTTTGACGGTTTTCGGTGTCATAGTAATGGAAATTGTAACAATTTACCAGACCATTACCACGACAGGTCGATTCTTCAGTGAATAAGACAAAATCAAAAAATCAAGTTATCTACCGCATATTTCCAGATCTCGTAAACAAAACTCAATTCGTCGTTGGAAATCTACTACGAGAGGTAGATTTTGTTGATGCCGAATGTGGTATGGAATACGGTAATGAAATGGTAAGTAATGAGAAACATTACTTACTCTATAACCATTAGAGATAGGTACATGAATCATATATATAGTGTGAAAGACCAAATTTGCTATTATTAATAATAATAATAATATCTCTTTATTACCATTTGCATACATATGGGTTGTACAACGAGTACATTGACTTTAATAAATAAATTAACATAATATTGTATTAATTCTATACAACTTAAAAGAAGAATGAGAGAAAAAAAACACAATGGTAACCCCAAGGCGAGATTCAGTTGTACCAGGGCAAAGTCCTGGCACTCTGCTCTACCATCTAACCTTGTGTAAATTAAATATTATGTGAAGCAAATGAAAAAAACAATAAAACAATAACAAAATAACAAAACATTTACAAAAACTAATTATATAATATAAATCTGTGATGCGTCGATCACAGCGTACCCTAGCGCATTCCCCGCATACATTGTTGTCCAAACACCAACTCAAAGCGTCTCTGTTTAAATGTGTCGACATTCAATTCTGAAAAACCCGGCGGAACCCCATTGTATGATTTATAAAGGTGGTACCTGAAACTTCTTTCGAAAAGCGACAATCTGTGTTGCGGAGGGTGAAGGAGGCAATTAAATCGCCTGTTACGATTATGAACTTGAAATCTATAACGCACTCGTTCATACAAATATTCTGGATGTTCTGTTCGCATGATTTTATGATAAAAGATTAGGGATTGTAGTTGTCGTCGGTTATACATCGACAACCATCGCTTCGGTTAATTTATAAGATATTCTTTCATTTCTCCGTATACCTTAGGCAAGAATTTTGTAATTTTTGTATTGTGTTCGATGTTTCCACGGTAATGGCGGGATAGTAAACAGGTATACAATAATTGAATTGGGACAAAACTAAATTTTCACACAGTTGCTTTTTCAAATTTAGGGATAAATAATGTCTATGCGGGTACATTTTCTTTAAATGAAAATAGGCAATTTTTATATAATTATTTATTTGATGACAATACCGAAAAGAGTTGTCAATAGTTAATCCTAGAATTTTTCATTTATTTACAATTGGCAACTCCTGATTGTCTACAGTAATTTTGAAAACATTGCTTAGAAGTTCACAAGTGTGCTTCTTACCGAAAAGTATAGCAGTAGATTTCACTGGATTTAAATGCAAAGAGTGTTCATGTGAAACAGTATGTAATGCACGGAGATCCTCATTTAGTTTATTTATAGCTATCATGTGATTTTGAGGCGAGAAAGAATGATACAGCTGCGTATCATCTGCATATACGAACATCCTACAATGTTTTATTTTACTGAAAAATGATGATGTATAAATGCAATAAAAGAGTGGGCCGAGAATCGATCCTTGGAGAACACCCGAAGTTATAGGAAGACTATCGGAAAGTCTTTCAGTAATCTTCACTCACTGATATCGATTGCAAAAATAACTCTTCAATAGGGAGAGGGATCTAACACCCAATCCAAAGTGACGCAAAATAACTAACAGAAGCTCATGATTGACCGTGTCGAAAGCTTTACTAAAATCGAGTGATACAAGCGCCGTGATTAAATTTGCATCAGTGGCGGTAATGATATCATCAGTTAGAGCTGCAAGCGCGGTAGTACAGCTGTAGGCGGTCAGCACCCTGCAGCACCCTTTCAAAGATTTTGAATATTGTCGGCAGAATACTGATAGGTCTCAGTTCTTTAAATTCTTTTACTTCTTTCACTTTAGGTAGAGGATGCACCAAAGCCACCTTCCAGCCACTGGGTACCCACTGATCAATGATGCAAGAATTAACAATATGAGTTAGATAAGGTATTATAACGGGGCAACACATTTTCAACATGTTCACTGTGATTCCGTCATATCCAGCGGCATTAGATTTAAGTGAATAAATGATTCTGTATATTGTAATAGTATCCACAGGCTGAAATTCATCCGTGTAATAATATACCTAGTGTTTAGTTTAAAATATCGAAGTTATTATACACGATTGAATTTGAGAATAGTGTTGTGGATTCTGGAACACCCAGTATAATATTCAATCCTAGAAACTGTTGCAACAAGTACTCCAAACAATCCGTAATTCATAAACAAATTCCGACTTGTTCAAATTAAACCATTTCAACGACATTCCATTTTTCAAACTTTTACATTAAAAAAAAGGAAAAGAAATATCTCGAAAACCGTGACAGATAGATATAGGGAATCATGGGAAATATAAGCTTATGTTTTGACGTAGAATTCAAAAAATGAAGCAATATACATGATGACAAATTCAAAAAAAACATCACTTTGATATTCCATGTGTTTTCGGAACGTCCTATATATTGCAAAATATTTTTAGAATGCAGATCCAAACTACATGTACCCACGAGGTTAGTTTTTGAAGAAACAATATACCTGCCTGCTTCTCCTGTTGACAATTTGTATTAGCCTCTGAATTGCCCGACATAGTTAGGTACGCATTTCATGCGACAACAAATACACAGCTTACATAGTTTGGCCGTTCTTGCTCGCTCCACTAAAGTCACATATGTTAAACGAAATAAAAAAAGGTAAGTAATTGGGGATAAAATTACGGTATTTTACTTATAATTTTATAATAAATAATAAATTAATGACAAAATTTCTGCAAAATATGTAAACGAGCACATTTACTTCGATCTTCAATGTGTATAATATTTTATGATTGGGTTGGGCTGGAATATTTCAGATGCGGGCCGGGTCGTATTCTTTTAAAATGGGACGAGCGGCCCGTTAATTCCGTTCGGCTCGACAAGCGCGCTCGCTGTTAATTTTGAACATTATTTTTTCAAATTCAAACTTGTTCTTCCCAAACTTTTGTTTTGAGAAGACATAATAAGTATAAATATCTTAGTATTTACATACTTTCAAATTTCATAATGTGTAACTTAAGTACATTCATAATTTGACACGGAAAAATCTTTAAAAAAATTGACATAATTCGTATGCTCACTTAGAAGGACATTTAAGGTGGCATCAACAGATACCATTTTCTCTGTTTTATTATCGTTTATTATTATATCAACATGCTCGCTAGTATTACTTGCAGTAGCGGTGGGTGGTGTAGACGGTAGGGCGCGGACAACGATTCGATTTCCTCGTGTATTTCCGCTGCCCCGTACAACACCATATTTGTATTGTAACATTTAATATATTTAACATGTAATAAACTTAGAATGTGAAGTGTTGTTATAAGGCGGGGCCGATAACAAGCGGGCCCAGTGACGCCATTAGTTCCAAATACAGCTTCGATAAGAATTATAAAACGGTGATACCAGATAGAAAAGAATGGAAAAAAGGCCCGCCTATCAAAGCCAAATCTATCTGGTACGGCTCAAAGACGGAAACTGGAGTCGGAGCCGGAATATGCGGGATTAGACCTAATTCAAAGTGTCGCAGTATTTCATGCCGAAATAGCAACAGCGCTGGGGTGTATCGAAGAACTAGACAAGCAAGAAAGTAACTATCGATCTATTGCTATCTATTCAGACAGTCAAGCAGTGATAAAATCACTGGACTTCACACAGGTGAAGTTGAAATTAGCGTGGGAATGTATGAATACCCTCAATAGGCTGGGCAGCCGATCTAAGGTGACCCTGGTCTGGGTACCAGGACACGAAGGTCATCGAGGGAATGCTAAAGAAGACGAATTAGCCCGAGCAGGCCCGTCAAATGCTGACAGAAACCCAAAACATTCGGTGGGCATAGCATATACGGTAGTTAAAGCAACTACTAAACAATGGAAAAATGACAAATCTCAAGACTGACGGAAGAGTATCCCAGGTCAGACACAGGCCAAGCAATTTCTGATTAGACACAGGCCTAAATTTACAGCAGACCTACCTGGACAGAGTCTGTCGGAACAATAGTAGGTCTGCTAATAGGACACTGTATGTTCAAGAAACATATGAGCAACTTAGGCCTGATAGAAGAAAGATTCTGCCAGGCGGAAGAAGAGACTGCCGTCCACGTGCTGTGCGATTGTACAGCAGTAACAGGAATACGACTCTTAGAAATCGGATCGGAATATTCAAAAACCGAAACCTACGCAGAGGAATCACTTGCAAGGCTGCTAGGTCTTTTGAAAAAGGCAAAGCTAGCGTAATTGATCTAATGATAGAGGAACCACAATAGATCTGAAAAGGTCGCAGTGGAATAGGTCAAAAACCACCTCGATATTGAATCTAATCTAATCTACTCAAATCATAATCTAATGGTAAATTGAATCGCAATTTATTTAAACTCCTAACATTGGTATTTCTGGCCTTGAAAACGATATCGGCGAGATTGTTGCAATTTTCACTAATCCTTAATGCAAACAGGAATTTTAATACCAATGTATGGCAACTATTTTATTATTTTTTAATACAGAAATTTTAACATTAGTTATCTGATGGTAAAAAAACATTCTTAAATTCCATTTGCAACCACAAATATGTGATAAATAAGTACAGCTACAAAGACGACAATTACATCAATAAATTAAACACACATTTACAACAACGCTTTGAACACCAACTCGTAGATACCTACGAATTCATTTAATCGATTTGATTAAGACTGTTTAGTAGTCTGTTTCTGTCTGCGATTAATCAAACTCTTATTTCTAATATGAACATGTAGACGTTATTAAATCCATTATTCTACTTACCTATTATTTTCTTCATTTACATCTCACCGCTTACTAACCACCATCTCACATAACCTAAATCGGGACTACGATTGCGATTGCACTGCGTTCACGCAACGGAAATCGCCGACGACGCGCAAAGAGCACGATTCTAACATATATTTGTTTATTCAAACAAATTCAATCTGATGTTCTTAAAAAATGTGCTCTCACTGAAATAAGCCTTTGTTGAATTAAATAAATAATTTGAAGCGGCAAAAAGTAGGTATTTTTCCTTTCAATCTTTTCCTCGAGAGTAGGGATAAACAAGCATGGTAGAATTAGATTTGTTTTTTGTTTTTCGCTCAGATTTATTCGGTAATTCGGTTGATAATGAGGGCCCAGGAGTTCTCGAAACGGCTGTTCCGAATTAATTAATAATTTGTGTGGTGAGGAGTGTGCCAATATTTTGTGTTGCCTCAACTGCAAATCAAATATTCTAAACGATGTTATTATAAACTTATTAAACCGACGGTCGTATATTAAGACCCATTTCAATGTTATCTTTTATTGTCAAAAACTTATATACAGGTCTGGCAGAATTTTGCGTGGTTAGTGTGCCACTGTTCTACTGCTTTGCTTCTAACTTCAGTTAGAGTTCAGTCTAACTCAAATTTCAAAACACAAAACCAAAATGCTACAATTACTACCAAATGATATTTGATTTATCGTGTCACTAACATTCTAAAACAAATGAAAATGAAAACAAATCATATGACTAAAGGTCAACACAGTTAAAAGCGATTAAATACATCACTCGGTGGTAAGCAGTACGCTTGTCGCAAGTTTCATCCACTATACCTGTCTAGCTTACTCCGGCACGGCTTAAAATTGAAAATGACCATACCACCATACTTTAGTAGGGTAGCAAAACGGAATGGATACGCCTTTATGAATAAGATCTACCACAAGTTTAAACACAGGAATTTTATGAAACAAAATACAAATGAGTAAACTTAAGCCAAGATACTTTATACAGATGTCCCACCGGGAACTGCATCGATCGATAAATGAAAGAGTATTCATTGGAAAATTTTGAAAACTTGTTGATATATTATAGCTTACATGTACTATTAAACCAAAATGTTTTTAATAATCTAACACTTCCGGTTATACCGGAAATAGCTGTCAACTTTTGCTATTTTTAGCAGAACACCTATAGGTATATTATTATATTTTTGAATTCCTAATTCAATTTTAAGGTTTGTTTTACAGAACAACTATGTTGCTATTTCTAACCATATTTGAAATATTTGCATTTTTGACAGATAGACAAGTGCATGTGAACTTTTATAACTGTGAAAGCGTTTAACTTGGAAAATTGAAATTTTGCAGAACTGTTGACCGTATAGGGTAGTATTAGAATCCGAACGAATAAATTATAAAAAACACTAACAAATCATTCTAGTTTGGAAAATAAAATCCACAATTAACAAAAAATAAAAACTATAATTACTTATAACTAGATTAAAACCCTCCATTCGCAATTATTTCTTCTAGCCATCTGGACATTGAGAACACAAGATCATTACGTAGTTGATCAACACCCAATTGAGCCCATTAATATGTTGGTGGAGTCTTCGCCTTCTCAGGTTTTCATGAAACTGTATAAATCGTCCCATAGATTTTCAACGGAATTAAGGTCCCGGGATTTGGGCAACCAGTATATAAATTCTATTGCATAAAGTTAGCAACTGCAAATTCAAATCTCGCATCAGCGGGTGGCCCTGTAAAATCGACTTGGACTACATGGGGGCCATAAATGGTTTTCTTGGTTTTAGACCTGTAGCTGTTAACTTTCGGATGACAGTGCGCCGATATATATTTAAATTATTGTGCAATATTTTTCGAGATGACCAAAATAGGTTGTCTGTGCTTAATGCAACTATCTCTTAATCTTTTTGATCGATTGTTTTTTTCGTTAACTATATTTTGACTGTAAAGAGTTGGTGGATTATTCTTTTATATTTCTAAATCATTCTGAGTTTCGCTGTTGAGGTATACTGCATAAAGTATTTTACTGGTATATTTCTGGCAACACTGGTTTCCCTAATGCCTGTTGAACAAGTTCTTGACCAAGAAATCGGTAGAAATATGTTGTTTTACATTCCACAATGAATTGGATAATTTTTACACGATCGTGAATACTCGTTTAGTTTCGTTAATAGTTGAACGGGTGAATTATTAAATAGGAAATTTTCATCTGATTATAAAAGTAGATTGGCAATCTGCTTTTATCCAATGTTTTGACAGTTTTTGTATGGGCACAGGCATTCTACAGATTACGTACATGTCAAATTTATACTTGATAACAGACTTGCTGAAAATTAGGTGGTTATTCAATTTTTTGAAATATTGCTTGTTTTGTTATTTTTGAGTTGGTAACAATTTGATGAAGATGGTATATCATTTAACAAAGATAGTTATTTTTTTATGCGTTACGTACACGAGTCAAAGGTAACATTCAGAATGAGGCCTTTACAAATTTTGATATAATTCTGTGAATTAGTATTATATTTCCAAAAATATACTTATTTATATAATAGTAAAAGAAATTCCGAACACAAAGAAAAAATAGCCTCAGTTCGCAGCCTTTTAGGAATGTATTTGACATTTTGAAACTGTTACGAACGCTTTTACGTGTTGCATGCCGTAACAAAACCGTTGCAGTTTTATTTTTTTATCTAATATTAAACTATTACGTACCTGTGTCAAGGTGCAATCTTCATCTAATTAGTGAAAAACTTTGGAACAAGCTTCTTAACAGAGATATTATTTTTGTGCTTAATAAAACATCCAATTTCAATTTGAACATTGAAAATAATCTGTTAATTAATCAACATTCGCAGGTACTTTTCTGTTACTGGATTGGTATTAAAACAGCAAAGTAAGTGAAAAATCGTCAGAAAATCGTGGCAAAAATAGAGCTTGTTCTATTCAATTCATATAATCGTAGGTACGATAAATTGTTCAAGATATTGTATCGATTTCTGCTGATTTACACGTTACAATAAAATGATGAACTTGTTCAATGAATTGGTCAATAATTTGCGACGTGTAAAACAGGCTTAAGCGGCGTTCCAATCTCCATCATTCCAATAATCATATTTTTTTCAGCGGAAGTAGTTTGCCGTCTTCTGCCTTATACATATTATAAAAGAAAAATAATAACAGCGTATGATCATAGTTGGGACAGGAAATTCTAATCTTAAATGTCTCAAAAACCTAACTACACCTACGCTTTTAACCAATTAAAGGAAAATTGATTGAATTCATGATAGCCCCTTTCGTCAATAAAGACTGTTTTAAACGACGCATAATTCTGGGCAGAATTATGTACATAAAAATTATGCATCGTGCAATATTATTCAAACCAACATTGGGCAAAGTTGTAGCATAATTGCTACAACATATAATTATGGGAGCCATAAAGGCATTTATACATGATTTCTGCATGGCACACATAATATGATTTGGCTGATAGAGAATTCAAAAATAAAGTGTGCATTGCGCTATGCATAATTTTGTACATAATGATGGGTCGCGTAAAACAGCGTAAAGACTAGACCAGAGATTAAACTTAATTGTGTTTAGTATTTTGTCGAATCAGCTTAATTGAATTGAACATAATGAAAATTGATACCCATCACCCATCAGCCAGTAAATATAACAAGAATTAATACTCAGTTACACCATAGTACACTTACTTTTGTACAACAGTATGGTTCGGTACCCATACGCACCCAATACCCACAGATTTACCAAGATTTATGGGAACTGTGTATATCAGCGGATATAACGATATCATGTTACATTTGCGCAGGCTTAAAGATCTATGAAACATAAAGAGTACCTTATTACGAAATCTCCTTTCGGTACTTCACCAGCAAAGTTCGCAACAAACTCATATTTTCGTATTCTCAAATTTCTAAAGGTATCTTTAACCAAATTAAATATCAACAAGTGAATGTGTATATACATATAATCTGAAGTTAAAAAGATTGAATTTTAAAATGCTATAAAGAAGAGGTAAAAAATGTGAGTATACAAAATATAATGTTGCATGCACTGTTTATTCTTTGGAGGATATTTTTAATTTTACGTACGCGAGGAAAGGAACACTATACTATTCTTCGTAATTACACGATCTTATATTGAATATTTTAGAGAATAAGCAAATTCCTTAAGCAAAAACATTTTGAAATCAGCAAGATACATAGGTGATTAAAAGTAATTTGAGGTATTTTTAAGTACCTAGCAGGTGATTCTAAATTAAGTAAGATAGAAATGAAAATGAATCAGTTTTTATTTACCAACTTCTCAATTTCTGGGAATATTAAACCGCATTCACGTCGTCATTTTCATTTATCCGTTACACCGTATACCTTATTGATTGCACATTTCATTAGAACAGAACAATATTACGTGTATTAGATCACATGTCGGTCTTATGTCGGCGAATATACTAAAATCGTTTGTTCCAACAGACAAGTAGCTAACGTTCAGTTGATCTAAGTTGTGTTTAATAGGTAAGGTAAATTATTTTTTACGTTGTTAGTTAAACATGCTAATCTTTAAACCTTAAAAAATCAACATACTCAGGATAACACGTAGAACCTTATCAAATTTTCCTTTACAAACCAATACGTCGGCGCTGACTAATCTTCCATACGTAATACGTAAACGGGGATTTTTAGTATACTCTCTTTACCCCGCAAGTCTTTGGAGCCCTTAGAAACAAAGGGGAAACACCGTGGTAAAATTCACAATAAAGTAAGTAGTATCACGTTATTAGTGTCCTCCGCAGTGTCTGAGTTGAATATTCATACGGTTGAATTATTGTATAGTTAATAGGTTATTAATAGTAAACATGCATGATATTCAGTATAGCCATACCCATCATGGTAAGGTACTTTTATTTATTTCAATTAAATCTTATATTTTCTATATTTTCAGAAATGATTGGGTACCCTTTCACATTAACGCCGCCCTCTTCAAGTGAAGATTCGCCACAAAGTTTCAATATGCACTCACCTAATCATTACGTGTTTCAACAAGGAAATTTACAAGCGCAGCCATTTATAATTTCAACAGCCCCTCAGTATGAAGTACCAATAACAAGTATGTATAACTATGGTACGTGTGGTTCAAATTAGTAGGGACTGTACTTTATGTATGTTTTTTTTTTCTAGAAACAAAGCCACCATACCTTACTACAGTTGAACATCCTATTGACAAGTTCAGATTCCGTTATAAATCTGAAATGGCTGGTACACATGGAAGTTTAACGGGAATAAATTCAGATAAAACGCGCAAACAAACATATCCAACAGTTAAAGTTAGTGTTTAAAATGATATCATACAACTTTAATTAATTTTTTACTTTATTAGCTGAATAATTTCTTTGAACGTGATGCAATTATTCGATGTTCATTATACCAAAATGGATCTTCTGATGATCGTCAACCCCATGCTCATAGATTAATAATGAAACATGGCCAAGAAGAAAGAGACGATCCGCATGACATTGTTATTACAAAAGATAACAATTATGAAGCATCGTAATATTTTGAATTATCATTGTTTGCATTTGATAATAATTAGTGAAATTACAGATTCCACAGCATGGGCATCATACATACGGCAAAAAAACATATTGTTGGAGAATTAAAACGAAAGAAAACACTTCTTAAACAAGAAGAAATTGCTAGATTGGAGAAGCTGAAAAGACCTTTAACAATTAAAGAGGAAGTTGAAGTAAATCTCGGAAAATGTAAAAGTAATTTGTACTTATATTTCTAATGTTATAGATTGGCACAAGCGCTGATGAAGAATGCAAATCGATAAATTTAAATATCGTCTGCCTAAGATTTGATGCGTTTAGAAAGGAAAATGATATTTTATATCCAATATGCAAGCCAATTTATTCACATGCAATAAATAATTTAAGTAAGTAATATTTGATAACTTTTTTTGCTGTTACTGATTTTGAATACTTGCAATTTGTTTTTAGAAAGTGCATTAACAGGTGAACTGAAGATTGTTCGTATGGATCACAGTAGTAGCCCCGCAAAAGGCAATAGAGAAATATTTATGCTTGTTGAGAAAGTTACAAAAAGTAAGTCCTATTCTTCTGATAACCATTGTTTATTGTTATTCTTATGGGCTTCTTTCTTCACTTGTTCTTCGATGTATAGTAGTGCTGTAGATATCTGATAAAATTGAGATCCGGATCTGCTATCCGAAACCTCGGATTATCCGATACTTTGGATCCAAATCTATTATCTGATAACATGGATCTAGCCTTGTTCTCCGATAATTTTCTCAATCAAATAGTAAGGTGTAGTGCCGTAAAATTTAGTAAATTTAGTAAAGTGTACATTAGATTTCATTGAAATCTAGTAAACTTAATAATATCCTATTTCAAAATAAAATATTCCAGACTTTTATTATATAATGATTAGCAAGATCTATTCGCATTCATTAATGTGTAGTTAGTAGATAGGTATACTTGTTAAGTGTTATCCAAATATTTCAAAAATCATAATGTTAGTGCTGTTTTAAACAGATGACTCTTGCCCAGTTGTTTTATATATGTGTGTATTATTGAAATATCTTTCGCTTTCTGTATTTATCTCAAAAGTGTACAGTTGAGTAAAGAATTCCTTGTACGAATACGCCGTATTTGTGAAGGAGTCGGAAATTGTTTATAGTCATTTTGTTTGAATGAAGTCACAGTTGCAATTCATTATTTTTTGGTGGTGGCTTTTCGTTTGTTCTTTGTTGCTCATCTTTAATATAACAGCTATTTTAAGAACAAGGCCACAGTCAATGTGAGATTGTTGAAGAAGTGAGTTGTTCAAAAATTGCCGCTCGAGAGACCCTCAAAAAGTTTGGGGAAATGGGGCAAGTTGGAAATAAAAAGGGTGCCGGAAGACCTATAACAATAAAAGAAAGAGAAAGGAATTACTTACGTCTTACTTATTAGAAGCCGCACTAAATCTTCGGTAGAACTAGCTGACATCCATCGACAGTTGACAGTACGCATCTTATTTTAAGGAGGGTCTTGAGGGTGGCACAGCTTGTAGGAAACCTTTACCAAGGAAGGATAACAAACAAAAGAGGCTTTGGTATGCACAAGAACACATAGATTCTTTAGAAGATCGGTGTCATGGACGGATGAGTAAAAGTTGGAAATATTCGGACCACAAAGAAGACAACTTGTAAGGAGCATGTTGTAAGGAGTGCACAAGGCGTATAATCCAGGGTGTTTACAAGCTACCATCAAACATGATGGAGAATCAGTTCCTGTTTGGGGGTGTATAACATCAATAGGAGCTGGGCCTTTACTAAGAATTTGACTGCTAAACAATATTTGAATATTTTGCAGAAGTGTAGAATACCATCTTCAAAATGGCTTATCAGCGAGAGTTTCATTTTACAACGATCGGAAACGCATTGCTCGTATCGTTAAATACCATTTTAAATTAAATAGCTGAAAAAATGTTGCGGAAGCCATGGTTTGGCCCCTGCAGAGTCCAGATCTCAACATTATTTATCATGTGTTGGATTATTTGGAAAGAACAAAGCTCAAGTAAAATCCAAAGAATGCAGGCGAATTGTTTAGTCTTGGAGGAAGAATGGAATGAAATTCCACAAGACTCATTTAATAAATCAATTGAAGAGTATGAAGCATTATCACTCCTAAAGGTGACTATTCACACAAAATATTCAATCTTTTTTTCTCTTTAATATCATACATATAGTTTCATTTTAACATTATAAATTATTAAAATAAACATATTTAAATTATATATCCATGGTATTTCTTACAATTCATGAATAAAATGCGACAATGTAAAAAAAGTAAGTGGTCTGTTAATTATGCATAGTACTGTATATATTTACACACAATAGCGGATCTGATCCTATTGTGCCGCCAAGAATTACAACCCTACTTATATTATAATTGATACCAAAGTAGCTCTCACTTCTTCAAATTCGGACAGGACCATTTCAAGATTATTTTGCAATGTTGAAAGTGCTTAATAAAGAAAATATCGAACTTATATTATATGGAAAAAATGCAAATTTCCGCGCGATTCAAAGTTGCATTATATAGGTGTTCAATAAACCTGGTGATTATTGCAGCTACATATATTGTTTATTGATAATTGCCTGATTTACTGCAGGTTTTCATAATTTACTACGAAGTTTTACAGCACTGCACTTTACTATTTGCTTGAGAAAATTATTGGAGAACGAGGCTGAATCCACGTTATCGAATAGTGGATTCGGATCCGAAGTATCGGACAAAGAATCCGAATTCAAGGTTTCGGATAGCGGATCCGGATCCGAGGTTTCGGATAGTAGATTCAGATCCAAGGTTTCGGATAGTCAATCGGGATCCAAGGTTTCGAATAGCTGATCCAGATCTGAAATTTCGGATGGCGGATCCGGATCCGAGGTTTCGAATAGCGGATCCGGATAGTAAATTATCCGGATCCGGATAACAGCACGAATGTATAGTAGTCTTTATCTGTGGTCTTTATTTCCACCTATTGAAGAACCATCGAGTGTCAATTATTATTTGTTACATTAAAATTATTACAGAATTAAATTATACAGTTAAAAGTAGGTTGAGTAAGTTTGATAGTTAATGTAATAAACAATGTACCTGTTCTCATTCATTGATAACCCTAATTATGTGTGATAAATAAGGAAAACATGACTTATTTACAAAGTTCTTAGTAAAGGCAGATTGATTTTTTGTAGACTAATTTTTGATGTTATTGCCAATTCAATTCCATTTCTAGTGTTAATGGAATGACACCAATTTTCTTATCTTCAATAGAACATTCTGTATATTTTTACTTTTATCCAGAATTACCACATACGCTATGCTTTATTTTTAATAATATTATTACATGCAGTTGGCATCACTTGTGGTGACCAGATGGTGGCACTGAAAATGCAATTGGTCTCCCGATAATGAGATTGAATAATGTCATCTCCCCAGCTTAGTTAAGCATTTCATGAAATGACCATAGCGACTTATGTCAATAGTGTGTATCATAATTAGATTAATTAGAGATGACAAGGATATTTCGATATTTTTGAAAAAATATGAAATATCGATAAATATTTTTCAGATATATATCAAATGATATATCGATATATCCCCAAATATATTGAACGTAATTTGAGTTATCAAAATTTATTTTTAAACAAATGTTTTTATGGAGCTACCACGTCCTGGCGACTGTTATAATTGGTGGAAACAGTAATCTGCAATCTGTAGATGCCGAATGGGTAATATAACATCCACAAGGGGATATTACACTATCAAAGATTTTTATAAAATATTTGATAAAATAGATTTTATACAGGTCAGATACAAGGTCAGTGATATCTTTGATAAAAGATGCTACTTTACACTGTAATGTGTTCTGTAAAATCTATTTTACAAAATATTTTTGACAAATATCTTTGATAGTGTGATATCCCCCTAAGCTTATTTTCTGTGTTATGAAATAGATGTACTTAGATATAGGATTTTTTTTCTTTTAAGTATTCCACAAACTAACGCGGCTAGAGTCGCGGTGGCGTTATCGGTCACGTACCATCGCGGTAGCGGTATCAGAAGCGATCAAATCTTCTCAAACACACGCGGTGCCGGTAGCGATTTTAGTAAGTGTTTATTAGAGCAGTTATCCGGATCCGGATATGCGTATCTTGATGTTATCGGGATCCATTACCTGAAACCTCGGATCCGGATTGCGTATCTTGATGTTATCGGGATCCATTACCCGAAACCTCGGATCCGGATCTGCTATCCGAGACCTCGGATTCGCTATCCGAAATCTTGAATTCGGATTCTTTATCCGATATTACGAATCCGAATCCATTATCCGATAACGTGGATCCAGACCCATTCTCCGATAACTTTCTCAAGCAAGTAGTAAAGTGCCATAAAATTTCGTGGTAAATTATGAAAACCCAGAATACACCGAGTAATTATGAAATAATATTGCGCGCATGGAAATTTAATATTACTCTGTTCGCAAACTTTAAACACTATTGCATTTTTTCCATATTACATAAGTTCGATATTTTCTTCATTAAGCACTTTCTACATTGAAAAATAATTTTGAATTGATCTTGTCCGAATTAGAACAAGTGAGACGTATTTTGATATCAATTATAAGTGGAGCAAACCGGATAGTGGATCCGAATCCGAGAATCGGATAGCAACAGATCCGGATCCGAATTTCGGATAGCAAATTCGGATAGTTTTGGATCCGGATATCCAAATCTCAATTTTATCGAAATTCTGCAATGTTAAAAAGGAGACAAAAAGAAACCTTGATTTTGGCTATACTTCTTTCTAATATTTTTATATTTTGAATGTGTCAGATCATACAAAATTTTATGTTCCTTTACGTATTTATTAATGTTTCTCTTAAATTCTCCATGCTATTAACACACTCATTATCCCAAACTTTTCACTACAAACGCAAAATTAAACACTCCCCTATACATAAGTAACTAATATCGTCGCGACCAGTTGTAGCCTGTCGAATTCTACCGCTATCGCTCGGTTATCTCTAATAGAAAACGTTGCACCAACCGCGGTTGGACCGTTCTGATGTGCATGACCATGTCTATATCCATAGAGGTAATACATACTATATTTTTTACATAGTGGCAATACTGACTAATTAAGTATATTACATACGAGGAGTATGTTACCACGTCACTTATTTATGTTATCATTACAAAATTTAAGATGCCTATCAAGTAACAAAAAGAAATTATAATTCAGATATTCTTCTAATTATGATTGTAATTGTTAAACCCAACCAAAGCTATTAATTTAGTAGAAAACATAAAATATGAACATAGAGTAATCAATATAATACATAGTAAATTTTCATTGTTAAATAATCAATAACTAGAACTATGCTAATGACAAGTTTTGAAGCTACTCCGTGTTGCACAATGCCGGTACCAATGTGTAATTTCAAATATAATTTTATGTTAACCATATATCGATATATTGGCACCGATATACCGATGATATCGATATAATACGAGGGTCACGCTATATATTTTGAGATACAAGAAAACTACAAGTCTTTTTACGAAAATGATTTTATTTATGTTCAAAATAATCCCCTCCTGCATCAATGCACTTTTGTAACCGAAGTTTCCACAACGTAAGAGCGTGAAGCCAGTCATCTCTTGGAATGCTCTCAAAAAATAGATGAATTGCTTCATCTATCTCATCCTCAGTCGTGAAACGTCGACCACGTAAATGTTTCTTTAGATTGAAGAACAATCAGAAATCACACATGGCCAAATCAGGCGAATAGGGTGAATGTTCAATGACTTTTACCTTATTTTCACGTAAAAATTCAACTGTCTGCTGTGCACTGTGTGACGATGCATTGTCGTGATGCAACATTAACCCGCGAATGTTGGCTGACTCAAGAACTGCAGGTAAACATTTTGTGGTGTACCAGTTTGCTGTGACTGTACGTTGATTTTCCAGCTTCATTGCTTTTACTAATCCGGTACTACGGAAGAAAACTGCGTACATAACTTTCTTGACAGCCCTTTGCCTTTTGTTGGTGTTGGTGCATCTTCGTGGATCCACACGCGGCCCTCCTGGCGGGTAGGAATATCGTAAAATGGGATGTAAGTTTCATCACCTGTTACTATTTTTGATAGAATGCGATGTCCACCATTATTTAACATTTCCAATGTTTCCCGAGCGATTCTTACTCGCTCTGCTTTTTGGAAATCGGTAAGCGCGTGTGGCACCCAACGAGTAACAATTTTTTTCATCCGAAGTTGATCATATAAAATTGAATTTACTGTTGCGCATCCAACACCAAGAGTTGCCTCAATCACTTGATAGGTGCATCTTGGATCTTCGTCGATCATACGTCTTACACTCTCAATGTTTCCAGCGGTAACTGAAGAACAGGGCCTACCGGTACGTTCCTCATCACCAAACGATATCCGTCCTCTTTTAAATTCGCTATACCAGCGAAACACAGTTGCACGTGAAGGACTTTCATCACCAAATGCGAATTGCAATCGTTCAAGACTTTGTTGTTCACTTAAACCGACCTTAAAATCGTAGTAAATCATTGCGCGTACATGTTCTCTTGACAAGTCCATGTTTCGATGACAAATCGTACCTACCACGTTTACTCTAGGACAGCAGCGACTCAACTGACAGTCAGAGTTTACTACTTAAGGATGGTGGTATTTAGAAATGTAGTGTTGCCAGCTCTAACTTCTCTACTTTTGCGGCATCTCAAAATATATAGCTTGTATTGCGATATATCATATGATACGATATATCGATATATTCTGCCAGTTTTGCTATCTCTAATCACAATACCAGTCCAGGTCCAGTCTACTTAAACATTTTATGGAGTAATTGTTGCAGGTTATGGTATTTCAGAATTGCTTTTGGAAAGAATTTTATTTACCGACACAAGGCAAAGTATTCTAGAAACCTATTATTGCATAATTGCTTTTTATAAATATACCTATTTGTAGAACATTGATGAATAGAAGTTTTACATAAGAATTTTGAAATACCTGTAAATAACAAAAAAGCTTTTGCATATATAAATTATATTCATCTATAATAAGTAAAGCTGGCCACGAGCGGTACCGCGCAGTAGCGTAGAGTCGACCAGGCCCCGCGTTCCACTAGAGTTATTCTGCTAATAGAGATATTTGCTGCCGCAAATAATTTCGCTCATCCTTTAAATAAAAATTAAATAACACGTGCTCAAACACTTACCATTTTAAGAGTCCTCCGTGAAATCACAAAGTGAATAATGTCTGTTAAATATCTGCAACATTAGATATGTTTCAACTGTTGTTTCGGTAAAACTAGTACGGCATGAGGAAAAAATGCGTTTATATGCAGAGAACGAACGTTCTACATCTAGTGACGTAATATTTGCGTAAGTAAAATAATCTTTCAAATAACTTAACGATTCTGTTGACGCACCTTCACAAATGTGTCTTAATGTGCCAAATTCAGAATTTTTCTCAAAAACACTTTCAAATTTTTCTAGAACAGAAACATTTTTTGCGTCTTCAATCGCGCATAGCTGTGCGTGAACATGTTCCACTATTTGTAGAGATTCTTCTAACGGCACCGCAGGATTTTGTAATTTTTCTATTGCATCTGCTAGCCCGAAGTAATTGTGAATGATTTTTAAATCCATTTTAACCTGACTATCTTGAAATTTCGACTGGCTTTTCTGGATAGCGGCAGCTTCCTTTGTATCGAATTGTAAAACCACGTTCTTAATATTGTCAAAATATTTATGATAATAAAACGCGGCCTACAACCATGTTCCCCAACGAGTTAGAATAGGTTCTGGTGGCTCTGGTATACGGGGGCACAGTCTGTGAAATTCGCGAATACGTTTCGGTGATTTGACAAATACTGCTTTGGTATGCGCTATTAAAGCGTCTACCTCAGGATAACATTTTCTGATACTATCCGCCACAAGATTGAGAGCATGAATTTTACATGTAATGTGTAACAAATTAGCAAAATGCTTTTTAAGAGACCGGCCTACAGAAAGCATGTTTGCAGCACCATCACTCACTAACATCAAAAGTTGGTTTGTTGAAAGTGCAAACTTGTCCAATGTATTTAACACTAACTTTGAAATTACTTCGGCAGTACACTGTTGTATTCGTTTGGAGACTAATAGAATTGAAGGTGCCGATTGATGAGGTTCCAATTTGCGTGCCATTACATTAAGAACAAAATGTTTCTTCCGATCTGTTGTTTCGTCGACACATAACCATAATTTTTGATCTTTCAACTCCGATTTTATTTTTTGTTCAATATGTTCGCCTGCAGATGGCACAATTCTTCGTAACGATGTTCAACTTGGTAATTTGCACTCCGAATAGTTATTCCAAAAGCAGATAAATGGTTCCTTGTCTAGTAAATTAAACGGTATACTACATGCGGTAAACGTAACGCATAAATTAAATATAATTTTTTTATTGTCTCATGCGCAATTTCTTTTTGAGACATGCTTTTCACTATTTACGTGTCGTAGACAATGTTGTCTGGACCAACACATTAACGGGATTTTACAGATCACACATTTAATTTTAGCACCTTCATATATTAAGTCTGGAATTTCTGCAATAAATTTTCGAAGTTTGTCCCACCGCGGTCGTTTTGCTGACGAAATCATAATTTTTCTAGGACAGATAAACAATTGCGCAAATGACCGACAGCGAAAATGTCCGTACTGCTCCGCAGACGAAGTAATACTACCGTTCCTCTCGGTCCGAACTGATTCTACGCCTATGCGCGGTACCGCTCGTGGCCAGCGTTACTCATCAGTCTTCATTGTTTCAGTAATATCGGATTCGTTGCTGCTGAATTCTAGAGTACTAGATATTTTAACTTTAATTTTTTTAACTTTTCTAGATTTATTAATTTTAATGTCATCTCTTTTTTTGATATTGAGTTGTAACTATATTCGTATTCAACTTGTTTATATTCGATACTTTTTTCTCGCTTATTATAAATCTTTTCAATCTGTCACCGCTTAAACGTCCATTAGCGTCGTCGAGAAGCCAGCACAAAGTCAATTTTTTTATAAAATGATTTCCATTTTCTGATTCAATTTCAAAAGAAGATTGTTTTTGAAATTCATGTCAAATTTGTTTTTTCATCATCCTTTAAAAGCTGTATATTGTTAAGAATGGTTTTTTTTCATTATAGATCAAATCAGTGATTGTTTCTTCCATTTGTACTTCATCTTCAAAAGCAATACCCTCGACAATATCTAACAATAAGTCATTCTGATCAATTTCCATAAATTTTATATGTATTTCATAGAAAGACTCGTTTTCCTTCTCAGCATCTATCCCTACTTGTTGAAGGTCACATATGTTATCTGCTAAACCTTGACTTATAATCCTTTCTATTTTTTGGTCAGTGAAATAAGCATTGTTCATATATTTTTTTTCTTCGGTGGTCCTTAGAGGTCTTCCGGTAGTCCCCGAAGGTCTCTCGATGGTCCTCGGAGGTCCCCGAACGTCCTTTCAAAGTTTACA